>JASAOG010000061.1:2805000-3491996 GCA_030265305.1 Biomphalaria pfeifferi | reverse complement strand
CTTCTATCAAGTGCTCAAAGCGAAGACTGTCGTCTTCCTCCACCCGCTCAGAATCACTATACAAATAGTTTGTTTGATAACTTTGTTGTAACAATAGAGTCATAAATATTCTACTTTTTATCGTTTGTAACACTAGACTTAATTCCCTTTCTTTTGCTCTATGTAACGACCCCAGCCCCCCTCTCCCTTATTCTCCCATTCCCCCCCCCCCTCCCACACCAAAGAAAATAAAACATTCGAGTCCTGATATTAACATGAATGTAATGATATTCTGATGACTTTATCGAAAAAACAACAACAAAATAAGAGTAATTAGTTATTCCATGAGATATTTTGTGAACCCCAAGGAAAGGGGGTAGACATTGGCTAGGTTTTTTTAATGAGATGAAGTGCTTTCAAGGTTTCAGAGCAGACACCCAGAGACATTGACACCCTTTTTTTTTTCTTCTTTAGTATTTTTTGCTGAAATCGATAAAAGTTTTAAACAAAAACATCAACTAGGAAATCTATCGAAACGACTGTACATCATTGGGGTCAGAAGAACTTTATTTAAGATGCTTTAATGTTGGACTATTTATAAGATGACACGTAGAAGGGATAGAACTAAAGAGGGCAGAAGAACGGAAATAGAAGAGCGAGAGAAACTATAAAACTATGGAGGTCTGAGATGATATCACGAGGGTAGACACTTTGATGCCCCTAGTAGGGCATATAAAATTGTTTCAGAGTTGGAAAACTTTTAACCAATAGTAGTTGTTTTTTTTTTTTCAAAATGGTGAAGTGTTTAAATTAAAACATTAGAGAAGAGGGTCCACACCAATAGTAGTATGCTCTTTGTTTGAATTTGAATGTTCAAGTTTCAGTTTGTTTTTTAAAAAAAGCTCCCTTTTCAGAACTTGCGATCTATAGGGCAGATGATGGTATGGCTCATCTGTTTCTGTGGTCCACGATTAACGAGGGTGTCATGTGGCCAGCACAACTACCAACCTCCTTTACTCCTCCCCCCCCCCCCCCCGCAGAAAAAAAAATAAAACGTAGTCTTAGACTAAAAGTTTGATTAATATTTCCTCCTAATACGTTTAATGACTTACTTTTATGATGTCGAACACAAGGGATGCAATAAACATCGAGTCTAATAGAATGTCTTCATTTTCAAGAATGTCCTGCAATGAAAACACCAGTAAATCATTTTTTACTCACAAATCTCAAACAAATATTTGCGCTTTTTTATTACACATAGAATCAAAATTTTGTAGCAGTCTTTTTAATGAGGAGCCATTTTTTATGTCTGAGATGATTGACAAGAGAACAGAAATGACTACTCCTCCCTCTGGGGCTACTCCTCCCATGAAGGTCAAGTGACAAGGCATGCACGTTTCCATGCAGCTCTCGAAGCTGCGGGCACTCTGGCAAGACATGCACCACTGTTGTCACTGACTCTCCACAGGGTTGGCAACAAGAATTACAATTTAGCTGGAATGGTGTAAAGTATGCACATATAGGTTAGTCTTCCGTTCTGCCCTGCGCTATCATTGTCTTTCCTGACCTTTTTTAATCGACACCATGAATGATCAGTCCAGGCGCGCAGACACCCGTGACCGTTATTGGAAAAGTCCCAGGATGTCAAGCATTCCACCACTTCTCGTGTACCCAGTCTCGAATTCATGTCGTTGCCTGTTGAAACGTACTTGGGACCTTGACAGTCGGCACGGCCAGTGTTACGTCTCAAGCTGGAGCATCAGCACTAGTCTGTCATGAACACAGTTGGATTTTAAAATCTCCGATATCATCGTTGCCTCTATCAGGCTTGAAATAAATCCAAAGAAAATCTCCGTCTTCTCCAAGTCTAACATTTTGTTACTTACTTTCTTATTTTACATACGAAGTCTTTTATCTATATACATGTCATTCTCTCCGTGGCCCGACCATGCGGTACACCACGATAATAAAGTCATAAAGTCATGGAAAGATAACTCTTTTGTTTTTGCAAGTCGGACTAGAGTTACCCCACGTAACTTTTCGCTTTTCGCGAGGCTAAGAAAAAAAAAAGAGGGGGGGGGGGTGTAAGCTACGCCGCGGATTGGCTCGTAGATAATAATAATAATGCTTGTCTTTGAGTCCGAAGATTATAGAGCAATAATGATCTGATATTCGTGTGAACTTACGTTTATTGTTAGTGAAAGTAATTCCGAGATCACATGCAGTAAATGTTGCATGTATTACACGTCATATTGTTAGTACTGCTAATCTACAGGGGTCGCCAGGATCGGTTACTTTGTTATTTTACTGTTGTGTTTTTTTCCACGAATAGGCCTACTTAGCACCCAGGCGACTTTTGTCGTTTGTAGGAAGAACTGTGCTTACCTGGAGACTACCTTTGCTGCAATAGCCAGTCACGATGTAAATATTGGGCGGCTCTACACAGGCGCCGATGAATGGGTTCACATTGTCATGACGTAATTCACGGACCTAGCAACATAACAAATATACTTTAGTTAAATATACATTTATAAAAAAAAACACTTCAGTAAATTTATTTAAAAAAAAAAAAGCAAAAATAATTTTGAAAAAGAAAAAGAAATCCTCATTTACAACTATATCGATATTGTAGAATTTATTTGCCCTTTTCGATATCAAACAAAATAATTAATTACCAATAATAAATTCACTAATTTGGTTAATTATTTTGATTCATGTTTTGTTAAGTAAAATAAATAATTGCGTAAAGTTTCAATTTGATCCAAGAATGGGTGTGGGAGTAATAACGTGTTGAAAGTTTTACTAGACAGACAGACTGACAGAGTAAGTCGATATCAGCTTTGTTGAAAAAAAAAACCGCAAAGAATAATAATATATCCCTGATAGTATTCCTGATAGTTTCTAATTCGTTCTAATGTAAAGTAAATCATCAGCAAGCCTTTGTCAGACATGCTTGACCTACTTTTCTCTCTCCCCATCCCCCCACCCACCAAATCGATTGTCAGTTCCGTAAAATATATATATATATGTATATATATATTTTAAAAAATCATCGAAAGTCTAAAATGCTATGCAAATATTTCATTATCTGCTATGTAATGTGATAGTCAAATCCAGAAGACCAGACTCTATTTTGGTTGACATAATAAAAATTAAACAAACTATGAATACCAATTCTATACAACATTTCTTTAAATTTATGACTAAGAAAAAAAACATTTTTCACTGGTACAAACGTAGGAAGTTCTTATCATTCATCAATTACTGAATAACGTAAATTGACTAAAAAGCTGAGGTATCCAAATACTAAAAGGAGAGAGAAAAAAAAAACAATTAATATTAGATACAAAGTACATCGGTGAGATGAGATTAGATATTGGTAAGTTTTGCCGGTCACCTTCAAAGCCTTTCCAGTAATTTCTCATATATATTTTGCAATTTAATAATTACACCTAGGACTAGCGCGGGGCCTATGAAAGCGCGGGGCCCACTTCGACCGCATAGGTTGCAGTGGCCTAAGATCGGCCCTGGATCTAATACCTAGAAATGTAGCACAGCTGCATTGATGTAATACCTAGAAATGTGACACAGCTGCATTGATATTAATAGTGGATTTTCACGATAATATTAGCAATGTCAAGGACGCTAAAGTAAACTTTAACGTTGCCATGCAAATAAAAAAAAAAAAAAAAAAAAAAGGTACAAAACGGACACGCTAAGACCTAGGGCAGATTATGTGATGCTAAAACAAAGTGTACAAAAAAGTATTATATAGCTATACAAAACAAAAAAGTATTATATAGCTATACAAAACAAAAAAGTATTATATAGCTATACAAAACAAAAAAGTATTATATAGCTATACAAAACAAAAAAGTATTATATAGCTATACAAAACAAAAAAGTATTATATAGCTATACAAAACAAAAAAGTATTATAAGGCTATACAATACAAACAAGACAAACATACATTATGAACACTTCTTTCTATTCTCTTCACCAAAAGGCAAGCTAGTTACAGTTTTATAGACATAAATGGTATCAAGATATTTAACTGATAATGTAATATATATATATTCATTTGGTACCAGACTATAAAAAAGTAATTAATTTTTTCATAACTTTGCAGAAGTTTAATAGAATGTATACATATGTGTTACAGAAACGAGAGGGCTGGCTGTATGCTATTTTACGACAATTAAACAAATCGTTAGACTTACTGTTTTCAGTTCTTTTTTTATACTTCTGGTCAGCTCTATGTGAGTTTTGTTGACCTTTTTGGTGGCCACTACCGAGCCCTTGTAGATGCCAACGTGAGTAAACAGTTGACGCATGTCTATGTCCGAGATGGAGATCAGTGAGGACTGGCTGGTGGACTTGTGGAGGTTGGGCTGGAGAAGGACATCAAATACCAGACATTACAGTTCTTTTCAAATATAGAGAATGGAATATCTCAGGGACAGCAGAAGGAATGAGGTGGCATGAGGAGAATGAGAAAGCTGCCCTATCAGATAGCGTCCTAGCGTAGGCATTCATATGTACTAACTGTAGCCAACTTTTGCAGCTCTATTAGTCTCATCTGATTTTTCCCCAACTTGAGAACCACAAGCAGTGATCATCTGAGGGTATCAATGTCTTGGGAGAAAGAAAGAAACAACTGTCTCAAGAAACAACGTATGCAAACATATAATAATAATAAGGCTTGTCTTTCGAGCCCGAAGATTAATGAGGAATGCAGTGGATTTTCCGTGGATAGGCAGCCCGAGCTGTAAACTACATATTTTGCCATATCCAAGCCAAGCCTAAAAATTGTCCGCCGGTGGTCGATTAACATTTTCTTTTCGCCGTCTGCGTCTGTCCTCGGCAGCAGATGTTCTCAAATGTGTATCCTGCGGCCTTTGTGAGTGACCTCCAGCTGTCTCGTTCTGAGGCCGTATGCGGCTTAATATGATAGAAACATAAGAATCATATATATAGATATATCGGTATATATTGTTGTAACTCCAGTGGCGGACTGATAGAGTTAATGTGTCACAAGGACACAAATCACACAGGTCAACGTCTGTCACGGACAAGGGACAGTACTACGAATACACGCAAATATGACTCGTGTTTAGGTGATGTGATCGCAAGCCTTCGTGGACTAAAGACAGTGTGTAAGAAAGGACAGTTGAGTCCAGGACAACAAGGCAGTTAGGAAGGTGCAGTACAATGTGAGTCCTAGAGAATGTAGCTGTACGAGTCTAGGGAAACTAGATGAGTCGGGTACAGCAGTTCTGTTATGTAGCAAAGTCTTTGTAGTTAGTGTAGCCAATTGTGTTGTATTGGCTGTAGATGTATTTAGCTATTAAACCACTACATTATTATTTGAATTCTTGGTGTCAAGTTGTAGAGTTAGATGTGTAGTAGTCCCCTTTTTAAAAACGTAGAACAATTTGACCCAGGAAACTACAGACCAGTATCAAGAACCAGCACCACATGTAATTCTGGTTCCAATTCACGTCTTATTCCCAATAATACAGTAACACTGACAACACAAAATATCTAGGTGTTATAATAAATATAGTGCACACGTTATCCCCGTATTAATGAAAATATATATTTAGACAAAGCATTAGGATTTATTAAAAGAAATTTCTATAAATCAAATAAGAACATAAAACTAAAATGTTATTTAACCTTTGTTAGGCCAATAATAGAATATGCATCCTCAGTTTGGGACCCCTCATGTTTTTGTACAGTACTTTCGCTGAGCTTGTCAATTGTAGTCGAACTAAATTTCCATTAGATTAGATCAATAAAAATTATCTTATCTTATCTTATCAACTTAAAAACTGGAACAGACACAAAATAGAGAAGTGGGATTTATAACAAACGAATATTCACATTTGTCTACAGTAACACCTTTAGTAAAATCACTAAACTTAGAACGCCTTTAGGATAGAAGACTCAAAACTAAAGTAGCAATTATACATAAAACACTGAGCCATAATCTTCAAATACAAAAACAAAATTTAATAAAATACTCTGAAAGACACAAAGATAAAGACATATTCCTCGTGCCATATGCTAGGACAAATACTATCTTTTCTCTAGTGCTATTAGAGCTTGGAATGGGTGGCCTGGACAAAAAAGCAAATTTTTAGTTTCCAGTTTCGAACTCTGCTCCAACAAACCACGCACAACACCTGCTCACCTTGCAGTTAGAATTAGCATTATTGTTCTGAGTACCGAGGTTATAGTAAGGGTCAGTGGTCAGTATTATGTCTTTGTACAAGTCAATCTTCCATAAGAGACCAGCTAGTTCCTGTTCATATCTCCAGTTACTAAAGAGGAAATAGAGAAAATAAAATAAAGATAGTACCAAATGTAAAACGATAATTTTACTAATATAAGCTTCTATTAAATGTTATTAAGAAGACTCTGGGCTAAATGTACTAAACAAGAAAAAAAAATAGTATATATTTAAAGTACAATTGATCACCTTCACTTTTACAGACATAGTAAAACCAAAATAGTTACCTATAAAATATGTAAGCAACTATGGCAATGATGAACAGCACCCCGCCAGCCACCGCTCCGGCTATTTCAAACGTATACGCTGTCAAAGGAAAGACGATAAGTCACATTAATTTAATTAGTAGAGCGTGCAGACCAACAATTCAATATACACAGGGCCGGATGTAAGGGAGAGCAGGTCGAGAGGCCTCAACAAGAAAGGAGCTACACCGGCAGTTCCTAGCACGACCCCATTGGAGGTCAAAGGACGATACGATATTGTTGTGGTTGGCTATTCAAAATTCAAACGTGTGATATTTGACATTATACAAAGTTTTTTCTCTTGACAGTTGATTGTTTTCAATGTCATGAGCTTGAAGCTCCCATCTATTGTTTTGCTAGCTCATAGTGAGAGGAGAAAGTGGTCGAGAAGCAGAGCTCTCACGTGTGTCTCTGATCTACGTAATCTTCGTGATCAACTGTCTAAAGTTTTGTTTTAATCAGAAAGTGAAACTTTCACTTGGCGTCACTTTATAACCAAAGAGTACTAAAGAAAATAGCATACAAGGTTGACATTTGTGCCATTTAGATGAGTTACATTTGTCACTCTACGAATCAACTACCATTTACATCCCTTTGTCTCAAAACTATTCCATTCTTCCAAATAAAAATTCAACTTTGGCAAAGAAAATTGGAAGATACGATGATATGAAGGTAAACGCAAACAGGACGCCCTTGTATAACTTGGCGCCACACTTTCATGGAGGACCCCAGGTGAGAAGAGGCTTCAGACATTAACAGTGACATCTTTGTGGAGGCGAACCGCGCTTAATGATCTAAGTAAGTACTAATTAAGTTTACTGTAGTTCCGAATTTTATCCCTATTGCGCCATGATTTTCAATTTGCCACATGAGTGTGCAACTTGAATAAGATTAATAAGCAGGGATTTTCCATCGTCTAGGGGCCCGGGGGCTTGACCTCTTTGAGGGCCCCTTTTTTAATGTAAAAAACACTCATTTGGGGGCCGTCCTCATGTGGGGGCCCGGGGGGATTTTCAAATTCTCCCCCCTCCTCCCCCTACCCTAGCTACGCCACTGTTAATAAGCGTTAGAAAGGTCAATAGTTGCATGTCATAAAGTCTAAAACATTATAAGCAGAAATACATTTTACATAAAATATTACTACAGAAATAGTTCGCTCAGTTTCCTAACAATGATAGTACGTCATTCCTAGCAGACGATCACGATTTTAAAACAAAAGAAAAAGCGGTTACTTAGGCCTATGAAAAAATACAAATGTGGTTAGGGGTCGCCGTTTAAAGGAAGATATACCAAAAGGGTCGTGGAATTATTGAGAACCGCTGAGTAGCACTAATACAGTAAATTGATTTTTCAGAAGATTAGATAAAGGTAAACAAATACTCAACCTTTTTGTCAACCAATTAACATGACAATATTAGGAAATCTATAAATCTTTTTTGAAAAGACTTACTTTTGGGCACCTGACATTTCTCACGTCGAAACCCACAGACAGGTTCAGCTAAGGGCGGCGCTCCGTTAATCCAATGAATTTGCTCCCCTTTCTCGAAGTGAAATGTCTATAGGGAATAGAAGAGCATTTATAGAATGACTTGAAATGAAAATATTTGTTTGCTGTTCAGTCTCTAAATATTCCTTCTTTCAAAATCTATACATGTGAAGATCCAGAAGACACATTGGATGTCTTCGGATCTCATTCAAATCGGGCTAACGTTTTTGGCATTCACTGAAGTGAAAACTATAAGGTATTTCTAAAATACCTCTCCTTGCGGGAGGGCAGACGAGAAAGATGGAGGAGAAGATTTGAGAACTTAACATTTAACTGGTCGTGTCTGTAAAAAAAAAAGTTCCCCTTTCAGACCTTGTGGTCTTTAGGGCAGATGATGTAAAGATCATCTGTTTTTAGCCTACGGTTATTGAATGTGTCATGTGGCCAGCACAACAACCAACCGCCTTTACTTTCCCAACTAATGTCAGGTACCCATTGGAGCTGGGTGGACTCAGAGGCACCTAAGGATCCCGAAAGTAAAAATCCCAGTCTTGACTAGGATTCCAACCCGGGACCCCTGGTTCGGAAGCCAAGCGCTTTACCGCTCAGCCACCGTGTCTGTAAGATTGAAAATCTTCGTATCCATGAGTGGGTATCTACAGTCCACTTTAATCTTGTAAAACATAAATATTTTCTCCCGAGAAGGCGTATAAACAAAAAACAGCACATACACAGAAACAACAGAAGTGAATATATTATTTTAAACTAAAGCGCCAAAGAAGAAAAGTCAACTACATAACACATGACATTGGAATTGAAACATAACATGTGAAACATAACTAAAAACTGCTGAAAATAATTAAAAAGAACAAATTGTAGCAGACGATAACATGACGAAACAAACGCACGAAAGAAAATATAATAGAAGATTAAAGAATTGTACCGGCAAATCGTCGCTGTCGGGCTGAAGCCTGAACGTCCCGACCGGGTACATACCCCAGCCCGTCTCCTCGTTATGTTTGCTGACGATGACAGAGTAGTTTCCATGGGCGTCTCCGTTTTTATCAATATAGCTGAGAAATCCAAAAGCGCCTATGCAATATTACCAAAATGAAAGAAAACAAAAACGAAATATATTTAGTTTAACAGTCTACACATGTGAAGTTTGTATTTTATACATAATTATACATGAACTTATGTACCACCCATACAACAGCAAAAAAACCAACAATTTTTCCAATAAATAGCATTGTTTTACTTGCGACCTTTTATGTTGTTCCCAAAACACTAGATTGTTATTCGTGTAATACGAATATTCTACAAGCATAGTACACCATTACCCGATGAAAAAAAAAGGTAAACTTTTTGAACCTGTAATTACTGAAGAACAAATGGAAAAAATATTTGAAACTCAAAAAATGGAAGCTTCTGGCACGGACATGAAAGAAAGTTTTGGATACAAGAGATTAGAAGAGAAACTAAAAGAGATTTCTACAAGTGTAGAGTCCTACAAAGATCTGATTCAGATCTTGCAAGTAAAGAAAAAAAAAATCTTGAAAAAAAACTTCAAAAGAATAACAAAAACTAGCTAGCGAAAAATCTGCGCTGATCTTTACGAAGAGATAATGGACTTATTCAAAAGAGCTACCAGCTGCATGTCAAACATAAAGGACGAGACCACCAAATGAAGTGCAGAATTGTCAGAACACAATAAAAAGAGAAAACAAATCAATAGAAATAGTCTCTGAGTTTGCCATGGATCAACCTCTTCTAGAAGAGCTTTTAAAAAAAAAAATTACTGAAGACTTTGCAAAACTTCAAGTAACTTTGGAAAAAAACGAAGCAGAAAACAGAAAGCTGAAAAATTCAACAGGTCCTTGAAAGATGCCTACGCGTCGGGTATCGACTTGTTATTAATTGGACCAACTGGACATGGTAAGAGTGCAGTGGGACACTCCATACTTCAAAAGAAGCGCTTTAAAAGAAGTGTTTTGAAAGAAGTGTTTTGAAAGAAGTGTTTTGAAAGAAGTGTTTTAAAAGAAGTGTTTTAAAATAAGTGCTTTAAAAGAAGTGTTTTAAAAGAAGTGTTTTAAAAGAAGTGTTTTAAAAGAAGTGCTTTAAAAGAAGTGTTTTGAAAGAAGTGTTTAAAAAGAAGTGTTTTGAAAGAAGTGCTTCAAAAGAAGTGCTTTAAAAGAAGTGCTTTAAAAGAAGTGTTTTGAAAGAAGTGTTTTAAAAGAAGTGTTTTGAAAGAAGTGTTTTGAAAGAAGTGTTTTGAAATAAGTGCTTTAAAAGAAGTGTTTTGAAAGAAGTGCTTTAAAACAAGGGCTTTAAAACAAGGGCTTTAAAAGAAGTGCTTTAAAAGAAGTGTTTTAAAAGAAGTGTTTTGAAAGAAGTGCTTTAAAAGAAGTGTTTTGAAAGAAGTGCTTTAAAAGAAGTGCTTTAAAAGAAGTGCTTTGAATTAAGTGCTTTGAAAGAAGTGCTTTGAAAGAAGTGCTTTGAAAGAAGTGCTTTGAAAGAAGTGTTTTGAAAGAAGTGTTTTGAAAGAAGTGCTTTGAAAGAAGTGCTTTGAAAGAAGTTCTTTGAAAGAAGTGCTTTGAAAGAAGTGCTTTGAAAGAAGTGTTTTGAAAGAAGTGCTTTAAAAGAAGTGTTTTGAAAGTAGTGCTTTAAAAGAAGTGCTTTAAAAGAAGTGCTTTGAATTAAGTGCTTTGAAAGAAGTGCTTTGAAAGAAGTGCTTTGAAAGAAGTGCTTTGAAAGAAGTGTTTTGAAAGAAGTGCTTTGAAAGAAGTGCTTTGAAAGAAGTTCTTTGAAAGAAGTGCTTTGAAAGAAGTGCTTTGAAAGAACTTTGTCAACGGAGCATCTAAATAAAACAATGCCACGCGATGTGGGTGAGTATAAAGACCTGTGTCTGAGTGTTTTTGATTCGAAAGGTTTTTGTTTTGAAATTAATCAACAGCGTAGGGATCCTTTTAATTTCCTGCCAATACAAACTATTAGTAAGGTATTAAAAAAAGGATTCAAGATGGGTTTTGGTGACAAAGTTATTGCTGCCTCCAGTCCTAAAGAAGAGGTGGGTGATAAAACTAACAACTCTCCAGTGAGGAGACTAGTGACGGTGGGATTGAGGTTGATGAAGATTGTTTTTGCTTATGTTTTGTGATGATCAAGTAGATGATGCCATTGATAAGAAGCCAGAAGACAATGCTGGCTCTGAGAAAGGTGAATGTTACTGCATATGTGCTGCTGATTCTAATGAAGAGGAAAGTGCTGATGTAGTGGATCCTTTTGTTGAGTTGAAAGAGAAATGTGCATAGAAGCCTGAATGTGCTAAATACAAACAGAAATTAGATGAGTGTACAGCTAGAGTAGAGAGTCGGAGCAAGACGCCTGAAACTTGTACTGAAGAACTCATTGACTGTATCCATTGTGTAGATCATTGTGCATCAAAATGTATATTTTCAAAGTTGAAGTAGCCTACACTGAACAGATGGAGTTAGTTGATCAAGAATTTTATGTTGTTCAATATCTCTGTTGAATAACAAGATTGATTGAAAGAACTAGTTCTTAGATTAAAAACAATTTGTGATATCAGTATAAACATGAATCTGGCTTGCATGTTGTTGTATTAGATGCATTAAAATGATTTTTACAATGTTAAAATGTTATATTTTTTAAAATATAGCTTTATTCACCCTTTCTACTTCAAAGATCAACGTGTCTCTTAGTTCGTGTCTTAGTAAGGATAACTTCCACATCTCTCTATATAAATCAAGAGTCACCTGCGAAGTGTTCTAACCATCCCATTCCACGGTAACATGACCATTAAACACTCGGCAACATAAGTCTGGTGTAGATTTATCTCATATTTTATTGTCTTACGTGATGAGCATGAAGCCTCTTACTGCTCAATTGTGTACCTCCTTCCTCAGCATTCTCTGCCTTATGTACTCACTTTGTAAGTCATTCTTATTCCAAAGAGCATTCATATTCCTACGCCACCACATATTAGCTCCCCTAAGTACTCCTTTCACTATCATCCCTTTCAACATTTTCACAGGTATTGGAGTTTGTACATCATTCCACTTTATTACCTCCCCTGAGAACTCACTTTTCTTGGTCATTCTTCGGTCTCGCATACATTGACTATTTACTTTTATATGTCTTGCTTAGCATTACCTCCCTTGAGCAGTCACTTTTGTTCGTGATTCCTTAGCATTACTTACTTTTGTAGGTTATCCCTTCAATTCTCTCGATTATGGAACGACCATCACCAGGGTCACCGCCGGCCTCAATGACGTCATGGGCGACTTTAGCGTACAGCTGAACAGCGTCATACAGATACGCAGCATCGGGTGGTATCTGTCGAATAGAAACTTAGAGACTTAACCTTTTCTTTCACCTGTTTTTTTAGTCTGCTGGGCTGTTAGGAGAAGCCCCAAGGAGCTCATTATATGGTTAAACCCCGAACCCCTACTCCTGATTAAGTTCATTTTTTAACCAATTAAACAGTTTCAGTAGATCAGAAGCGTTTGCCGCAACAATTAATTTTGACGATGTCATTGACAAGTAATTTTGTAAGGAAATGCAACTGTCGATACAGACTGTTCGTTCATTAACTTCGACACTAAGAAACTAAGAAATTATCTACGGAACAACATTTCTGACAAAAAAGCAGCTCACCTATAGCTCCCATCTTGTTTGACAAACACTGACTTACAAAAACGGAAAGCTGGTATGGGGAGGGGTGCCGCCAGGCCTTACGCCACCGACGCCTGGCATCCTAGGATTGCTACTTTAATTAAAACAGTCTAGTTTAAGTCTGTAATTAAATTTACATGAGTTAGGCGTCATGATCTTTATCTATTTTTTTTTAATAATGATGTCCGTAACGTATAACATAAGATTAATAGTAATGTCTGTAATTTATAACATAAGATTAATAGTAATGTCTGTAATTTATAACATAAGATTAATAGTAATGTCTATAATTTATAACATAAGATTAATAGTTATGTCTGTAATTTATAACATAAGATTAATAGTTATGTCTGTAATTTATAACATAAGATTAATAGTAATGTCTGTAAGTTATAACATAAGATAAGATTAATAGTTATGTCTGTAATTTATAACATAAGATTAATAGTAATGTCTGTAAGTTATAACATAAGATTAATAGTTATGTCTGTAATTTATAACATAAGATTACTAGTAATGTCTGTAATTTATAACATAAGATTAATAGTAATGTCTGTAATTTATAACATAAGATTAATAGAAATGTCTGTAACGTATAAGATTTATAAGATAAGATGATATAATTGACCAGTACAATTAACAGAAAAGGGCCCTAAAAAAAAACAACCTTACATTTCTGCCGACGCTTCTGTTTTCCATCTCTTCATACACATTGGGTACACTGAATGGAGGTTCTTTCAGGTAGTCATCCACAGTGGCCTTAAACTCAGCATAGTTGGGGTCCATTGGGGGCGTGTGCACTACCCCAAAGAAATGTCTGAATGCCAAAGCCGTCTCATTGGTGATGCTGGTATCAAACATTCCTGTAAAAAAACAACAGAGCTGTTTCATGAACTGTTACACAAACTGTTTCATGAAGTGTTTCACGAGCTGATATATCTACAATATATTCTCTTTTTTACCTGCAGTGAAAAGTACAAGCGTAAAGAATAAGATGCAAGCAGAGAGAGCGATGGGAAGACATAAAAGCAAAGTTACAAAGACAGATGGTGTGGAAACACAAACTCAAAATCTGCCCCCCCCCCCCCGAAGTGGTCCACCCAGACAGGTAAAAAGGCAGTTTCAATATTTTCAGAAAAAAATATCGGAATAAAATTCTATCAATGGCAAATGACAGAGAAGAATGGAGAAAGAAAGTTGACAGATCTTGTGTGGTGCCCCAACTGTTCAGTAGGCCGGCCAAAGGATAGGTGAAAGTGATTGTATAGTTAGATGTGAGCCTGGCCTAACTGATGTCATAAAATGATTACCTAATTGATCTAATTGTTCTGTAAATGGTGAATCTCTTATTCAAAGCCTAAAAAGAATTTTTTTTGTACAGAAAATAATTAAAAAAAAAAACAACCCCTTTTTCTCTTTCATAATGTGTGACACTGCTGTGCCTCGCAGCAGTTTACCTATTATATGAAAAACTAATGTTGTTTTAAATTATTTTCCACTTATATACATACTAAATACATTTTTTCTTTAAAAATAACATTAAACATTTATTTTGTAAATGTAGTAAATAATATGACAGAACGTTATTAACTTAGCAATACAAGTAAAAAATGTAATACCATTTGCTTATATGTGTTAAAAATTTGGTAAATAGTCTTCTCCCTTACTAAATAGTTTCCCCGGTTGTTACTATTAATAGTAAATAGTTGTTAAAGTAGTGTATTTTTATGAAAAGACTGCCTTGCATGTTTGATTTTTTAAATAATTTTTTCGCTTTCAGAAAAGAAAAATGTAGCCGTTGCATCAAACTTTGAATGGTCTAAAGTATCATAATGACGAATTTTCAATATCTTTTCTAGTTTACAAGATCTAAACGGGACGGACGGACAAGCCTTATTATATACGTATACTGTGCTAATAGTTATTAACGATATCCATTCCGCTGCACCCTTCTCAGGCGGGCGAGAGGCCCTTGTGGGTCGCTCCTGTTTGCTATCCCCAAATCCGCTTCTGAAAAGTTATTTAGATATATTTTTTTCTGACATTCTGCAGCGGAGTCACAGTGCCAATACCAATGTACGTCTTGTACACTATATAGTCCACATATCGCAGACAATATAGTGAAAGCAATTGTACTGATGGGTATCCTTACTTGACAAGTGCCCATTTATTCAAGGTTAGAGCCTCGTGTTTGTCATCTAAACTGTGACAGTTATTTAAAGCGTATAAAGATAGATATATATTACATGTATCAAGGGCAACTAATGTGATTAGAAAAAAACAAAGTTAAACGCTAAAACGAATAGAAAATCGCATTGGTTTATCTTCTCCTGCGCGATGTTGGAACTTGGGTAATTAATGTCGTCTGTTTGATGTACTGCTTCTAGGTCGGGCTGATTTGTCGATTAGCCCTCTCGGTACTGACCAGATGAAATAGAACAATAGTCAGACTCAGCCCCCCCCCTCCCTTCTTTATTGCCGTGATCAATGTCCAGTGCTAGGCCAGCTGACCTTCCTGTACACTATATATCAAGTAGAGAAGTTATACTAGATGGTCACTGGTAAATGGCTCCCGAAGGACAGATTCTATTGTCCTTCAGAATTGGTCTATTGTTAGAATTGGTTAGTTATAAGTACAATTTATATCACTCTAGCCCAGCGTTTCTCAAACTACAGGACGCGCCCCATCCCCTAGACGCCCTCTAAAGAGGTGTACTAGGTCCTGCTTAAAGGGGATGAGCTAAGCGGGTACATTTATTTATCAATGGGGCAAATGAAGTTGTATTTTAATTGTAGCTCTAATAGAAATCCAAGTTTAATACTTAAAACAAAAAAATATAGAAAATGAAAAGAGGAATATTGGGTGGTCAAAATTTAGAATGTCAAGGACGCCATATTTAAAGAGGTCAGTTACCAACTAAAGATAATAGCTGCCTTGTCCACAGATTGCGCATCGGACTGTCGACACAACGATTCTGAGTTTGAACCCTACCCCCTACCATCCCATGTCGTCCTGTAAGACGTTTTTGTAGGACGTAACAATCTTTATTACTTATAGAATGTCAGAAACTTGTAACCCCCCCCCCCCCCCCAAAAGTTTTTTTTTACAATCTAATGTATAAAGCAGACAGTAAGGCGTATGTAAGTATGTGTGTATGTCCCGCAAAGAAATAAAAACCGTTTGACCAATCTTGATAAAACCTGGCATAATGTTCCTTAAAGTTTAAAACCTCAGACTTCAAGATTTGAATTCATGACCCTCCGTTCAGAACATAATGCAGAGATTTGTATCTTTAAGGGTTGACTTCCCCAAATTCAACCAACACTATTGATATTTGCATTAAATCGTGAAAGTATCGGCGGTTGAATGCTGTACTGACAGCACAATTTCCTTGTCAACCATCGGGCGTAGTAACACATTAGATTTATATCATATGTCAATGCATCGCAAGTTCTTAAAAGTGAGGGGCGGGCGGGGAGGCTATAGTACGAGGAGGTTATCTGCAATAATTTAACTTTAGACTAATGTAGTCGTATTCATTCAAACTGAAGTTTCCCATTGACTGGTTGTCAGATTTCCGGGTCGGGATTTAGTTGAGACACTGTAGAAAACCATAGTGTAATAAAGTACTGCTTTTATTCAATGCGGAGCAGAATGTCTCGTTATGTATAGACATTTAAAAAAAAAACTCAACATAAAAAAAAAAAACTCGCCTAAGTAGAAGAGGAGAGCCCCAAAAGATTCAGGCCATTATCGCTATGGCTTACATAGTGGACGCCCCCCAAACTTCGCCTCAGGGCAAAGATGTCAGAGCGAATGCTCTCGAAGTAGGCAATAATGGGGCACAATGAGATCTAATTGCAATAAAAAAGATGCCTCCTCGTGAGTCCACGAACCCACGTTTTTTTTTTATTAAGTTCCCTGTTCTCCAGTATTAGATCTAGGACTCAATGCAGTCAGTCCGCTAGTCTGAGGGACTAACTTCGTGTTTTTCACGTCTAGTTACCTCCACTTAGCTCGCTTCATAAAACTGATCGGAACTAAACATTGACTGAACATTAAAAAGATACATTCTAGAGAGTTCGAATTTCAATAACAAGTAAACAGAAATCGATTGCGTCATTTCTGCATAAATAAAAACATGTTAAAGATAAAAGCTAAAAAATAAATGTTCGATCGAGACGGTTCATCAGCTACAAAATATATTATACAAACAGACTACAATTGAAAACGTAATTTGTATATCCTACGTCAACAGCTGCGCTTATTAGCCCTATAGACGTCCTTTCCATATTTCATACAATAAAAACTAACAATGGATTGGTAGAAATAAATATTGCAGACGATCGATTTGGTGGGAGCAAAAATGCAGACAACTCTTTCTCAGGTATATAACTATGTAGACCATGAATCTGACATTATATTACATCTTTTATAGTTCTAATTCAACGTCATTTTTTTTGTAAACTATTTTTTTTTTTTACAGAAATTCACTATTAATAGAAAAAAAGAAGGGAGACTATCTTGTTAAAGGAGGCGATTTTCCTATATATTTTGTAAATATAAATGCAAAGTTTTTGTTATTTTCCAAAACAAAACCAAAAAAAATTCTGTAAGAAAATCGTTGTAATTAAATTTAGTGTTTTCTGTTATTCAAGCTACTTATATTTTTAAATAGAGTGTTTCTTTTGGTTGTAAAAGAGAAAGAATACATTTAGTAGGAATCTATGTATTGTAAAAAAAAAAAAAAACAGTGCTCCTTACATCTACAGAAGTAGCAACCAATGGGATGTATTGCAATGGCGCGAATTACAGATTTTACCAAAGGGAAAAAATTGTTGCTTTAAACTTTGAAAGAGAGATTAGTCCTTTCGAAAACAATCAATAGATAATCATTTAATAACTTACGCTAGACCAGGCTCACAGTTGAGGGGGCTCTAAACGATGAGTACATTGATTACATAGGAATATTAAAAATGGAATTTTAAGATCAAATATTATCTTCACATCCCGTGGTATCGTGTCTGTCAGTGGACCTAATATCTCACAATAATATCGGCAACACTTTCGGTACGGGTACGTCTCATTTTTTTGTGTTGGCGGAAATAGGGTTGTGGTTGTGGTTAGGATTGTGGTTGTGGTTAGGGTTGGGGTTGTGGCTGTGGCTGTGGTTGTGGTTGGGGTTTGGGCTGTGGTTGTGATTGGGGCTGTGGTTGGGGTTGTGGCTGTGGTTGGGGTTGGGGTTGTGGTTGGGGCTGTGGTTGTGATAGTGGTTGGGGTTGTGGCTAAGGCTGTGGTTGTCGTTGTGGCTGTGGTTGGAGTTGGGGTTGTGGTTGTTCTTTTTTACTTAATCACTTCTGATATTCCAAGTCTGAGCTAGTGTTTTCAAATAAATCCTCTGTGCAACCTTGTTTTAAAATTGATACGTTTGGGTATGCTCTTTTTTTCCTACTCCATGATGGATAAAGTTTAGGGTTTCAGACCTTTTGATCTGTTGAGCAGATAATTTAAAGGTCATTGTGGATATAAAGTTTAGGGTTTCAGACCTTGTGATCTGTTGGGTAGATAATTTAAAGGTCATGGTGGATATAAAGTTTAGGGTTTCAGATTTTGTGATTTGTTGGGTAGATAATTTAAAGGTCATGGTGGATATAAAGTTTAGGGTTTCAGACTTTGTGATCTGTTGGGTAGATAATTTAAAGGTCATGGTGGATATAAAGTTTAGTGTTTCAGACCTTGTGATCTGTTGGGTAGATAATTTAAAGGTCATTGTGGATATAAAGTTTAGGGTTTCAGACCTTTTGATCTGTTGAGCAGATAATTTAAAGGTCATTGTGGATATAAAGTTTAGGGTTTCAGACCTTGTGATCTGTTGGGTAGATAATTTAAAGGTCATGGTGGATATAAAGTTTAGGGTTTCAGATTTTGTGATTTGTTGGGTAGATAATTTAAAGGTCATGGTGGATATAAAGTTTAGGGTTTCAGACTTTGTGATCTGTTGGGTAGATAATTTAAAGGTCATGGTGGATATAAAGTTTAGTGTTTCAGACCTTGTGATCTGTTGGGTAGATAATTTAAAGGTCATGGTGGATATAAAGTTTAGGGTTTCAGACCTTGTGATCTGTTGGGCAGATAATTTAAAGGTCATCTTTTTCTGTGACCCACGTTTTACGAGGTTGCCATGTGGTCAGCACAACGTGGTGGATGTCCTCGACACCAATATTTGTTTTTTTTATTTGCAGTTCATTTCCCTTTTCTTATCGAACAAAACCGACCAACGGCTAGCGGGCCTTCAGGAGGCAGACCATAAATCGGCTAGTTCATGACATATTAGTTGTATCTCTAATTAAACAGGAGAGGAGTGGGGGGGGGGGGGGGGGGTAGGCGTCACAACGATGCGACCGGGATACAAATCTCTGCATTATGTCTTGGAGTATGATAGAGCCCAGGCGAAATGATGATGTAACTTCGAAACCAGCGGCCACGCTTAAAAACAAACCACGTCCACACGCTCAGACACTAGAATTGAGACACACAAACAGGCGAAACAAACACATATATACAGCCTCGTTGTGGTCGACGTTAGCAGGATTACACAAAAGTAATAAAACCTTCCAGATTCTCATTTGTCATAAACACACACACACAGATCTACTCTATATCAGAAGGCAGGCGACAAATCGATACATGCCCACAATATATTGACTAAAATCTCATAAACAGAGAGGGGGGGGGGGGAGACACAGATATACACACACACTGCGGCTGAAGAAAGGCAAGAAATGTGATTGACAAAAATCATTCCAAAATCTCGAGCACTGTTTTGTTCTGGTAACTGTCAATATGATGTACAATGTGACTGAGTTATTAATAGTATCAGATTTGGTTTGTAAATACAAGAAAATAAAATGCTGATAATTGAATAACATGTAGGCCTACAAATTACATTATAGAGATATACACACAAAAAGTCAAACCGACAAATAACATTGAAAGAAGAGAGAGAAAGAGAGAATTAAAGAGAGAGAGAGAGAGAGAAAGACATAAAAATTGATTTAAGGTTTATCTGTAAATGTTTAGATCTACTTGTTAGAGACTTCATATGTTAGAAGGCCATTGCATTGTTTCTTCCTATTGGTGATTATGTAGGGTAATTCATGCTAGTGTTCCTATCGGTACTAAATGAATTTAACCTATTTGTTGATTTAGATATAGATACAGGATAGTTTATAATTCATTTGCATATTTTTTTATTTTGTTTTTCTACTTTATTTGGGGCCACCTTATTTACTTTGTCTTAGGGCCTTTCTATTCGCTTCGCCTAGGGCCTCCAAATTCCTAAGGCAGGCCCTGCTAACGGATGAAAGAGTCGTTTGTTTGTTGGCGCGTGTGTGTGTACAAGTATGTGTATGTATGTATGTATGTGACAAGTTGAAATGTGTGAGTAGTGGCTGTAAAAAGATTCTGTTACGGTTGTCTGGGATGTGAATTCTGGGACAAGATCACTTTTGGTCTCAGTGTGGCGTCACAGTTATAACAGGAAGGGTGAAATATTTTAAATAGAATAATTTTTAAACCATAACACAGATTGCTGTTTTAACATTTTGAAGGTTCCTGCCGCTTTCTTTGTTAAAAACGAAGTTTTCAACTGTTTCTTTAAAGTATTTCCAGAATAGTAAATTAAACATTTTTTAATATATCTGTTTTCTTTGTAAAAAGAGTTAACTATATGTATACAATTATCGTACATTGACAGCATCAGTTCCTTCAAGAAGTTTTTTTGAAAAGAATCATACAGAACCTTACTCTCCTTCCTAAACACGTACACACCCCACTGAGGTCTTCTGTATCTGAAATAAAAACTTTCAATCCAGTCACGTGCTGAGCTAAGCACGTGTTTTGGCGCCAGAATGTCAGACCTGAAACTTGGTGGAAGCAATTATCTTTAGGACTTAGTCCGACAAAAAATCTTACGAATTTGTCCGTAACGACCAAGGCATGAACCGTATCGAAAATGTTGGCGTCCTGCAGGGGAAATGAAGACGCGTGATAGATACTGGTAATGACCAAATAAAACATTGAGTTATGTTATGTTGAACTTCTACAAATCTTTTTATCCTAAAACTCAAATATCTTTGACCTAAATAAAGAACACACCTCCCGCCATCATTTCTGCTTGACGAGGGCACAAAATCCGAACTAGGATGAGTTACAACTTATAACTTTTAAAAAAAAAAAAAGATCGTAAAAATCTAAATTATCCGGGTTAATCTCTACTTGACCAGAAGCATGCAAAACGAGTGCAGATTTTCAGCTAAATCTGGGCTGGAACGTACTAATTGTTTCCAAGAAGATTTCAATAATGTAATCAATACTAAACACGCAAGAAATAGATGGGTATTTGATAGTCACACTTTAACATTAGCAGGCTAGATACTGAAAACATCATGTAATAATATGTAAATTTTAATAAGCGTTTACTTAACAGAAATCTATTTCTTAATAGCATTTTCCTACTTTCGTTACATACCGCCGTTATATGCCAGGCGGGGACAGAAAACCACACATTTAGAATGTTAAGAAACAACTTGATTAGTCCCTGAAGAATTTTCCCACTCCTACGAAATGAAATATATTTTAAAAAATACAATTTTAAATCAGTGACCAAAGTAAAGGTCTGTAAGACGTGCCAACCAGCTATTGGTCTTCCATGCTCACAGGTTGCGACGTCACAGGTCAGTGTTGAGGCCTACTATGACGATTGGTCTCGGATAAACCAAAACATAGTCATTAATCAGCAAGTCTTGCGTGACCGTCACATGTGTCGTTATTTTTATCTTTGCTATTATTTGTGGGAAGCGTGGTCGAGGGGCTAAGTACTTAGCTTCTCTTGGCTATCTATGAAGGAGGCTCGAGACTCGACACCCGACTAGAGCTGAGTTGTGTTTACTTAGCGCCTCAAGGCAGCACGAAAAACCTTCTCCCAGATACCCTTCCTCACCCTCCCCGGTTCACTAATGAGATTGGACCATAGCACTTTGAGCATGCTATAGCATATAAAAGCTATATTATTATTATTATTATTATTATTATTATTATTATTAAGTAACTTTAAAAAAAACAACAAGGAAAGAAAGCACAGAAAGAACGTGAAGGCTTACTCGGAATGAAGACGCATTAAAATAACCTGTAAGTATTAATTGCACATTCTAAATCGAATTTCGTTAATGGCGACATGGTCTTCTATCATAATGACCAATTTATTGTCATTTCTGTTAAACGATGGTAAATGTCAATTTTTATGACAAGAGAGGTAAACAAAATAAGCGGATAGTTACAAAATGAAAAATTCTCTGTTCACGATTCAGAACACAAGCAAAGGCTAGGTTAACCAAACAGCTGACAATAATACTTTTAAACATTAAACAAACAATGTTATATTGGCCACTGCAAACCTTGTACACTGAGAGGTATAAACCGCTGGACTACCTAACCTGATAAAGATAGGGGTTTGAATCCTCATGTAGAATTAGAATGTTTAAATCTAGGTTAGACGAGACCGGGGTTGTGTTAGCCTTCACACAACTACTCCTCCACTGCCTTTTGTTCACAGTGAAGATGTTTAAAAAGTCCAAGACTCCCAGCGCTATACATTGTAAATAATAAAATAATAATTTATAGAATTTAAAGGAACTGGAATCTTTTTTTAACCAGCAAATGTATTTCAAAGTACTTAAAAAAAAATAAAGGGGAAATTAATATATGACTTGAGTGACATTGTTTAATATAAACAAAATATGGTAGAGGTACCTTTAGATGACATTAAGATGATCTATTAGACAATGTTCTAGAAAAGTTGATAGGCCACAGCGATGGCTGAAAATGAGATAGAGATTGTCTGGAACATCCAAGATAATGATACCATCGATGTATCGATCTAAGTCCAGAACTGATCCAGTATCTCTTCTTGCTCTTTTGGAACCAATCGTTGAATCATTTTTTATGATGACAGTAGAATATTTGGAAGACTGGTACCAATAGCCCTTGTCTGCCTTTCTGTCTGTCTGTCTTTCCGGAGTCTCCCTCACTCATGTTTTAATGGCTCCTCCTACTCTCTCTTTATTCGTACCTCTGCCTCATCTCTTTACTCTCTGTAAATGTTTCTTTACTCTCTGTAAATGTCTGTTTGCTCTATGCGTATATTTTCGTATTCAGATATCCATTTACATCATTGAAATTTATGTTAGTTCGATTTGATCCAATTTACATTAAAACAGTTTTTTACTGTTTATATCTATGCCCTGTTATGAGTCATGTTTTTCATATAGTATGGTTTATTTATTTGATTTCATCAAACAAAAGGGACTTAACTTCAGTAGTTTACAATGCAAGCTAAGAGCAAGTCTCATTAAAGAAATGATAAGGCCAACACAGAAAAGGGCTAGTGTCCTACCTTGAAGAACCTCCTTCGATTTCTCGGACGTGAAAGAGTCCCACGTGACGCCTACTACAAAGTAATCCCCTGTATTGAGTATCCCCATGTTCTGCAGGTGGTGCATGAGTCCCAGGAAGTCGTAGACCATTCCCAGCATGACGTAAACTGAAACGGAAGAGGAGTTTCAAGACAGAGACCTGCCCAACTTATTGGTAATACGAGTGTAGAGTAGGTTGACACTTTAAGATTTGTTTCGTAAAATTCATTTTATCAGCTTGCATATTTTTCATCGTGTCATAAAAACGAAAACTTAGGTTGACAAAAAAATCGAAAAAAGGCTCTAACGATTTCCTTAAAAATTTTCAGCATTTGCATAAATTACTACTAAATTGGCCACAGGTGTGACAGTTATACATTTTAATAATGTAATAATCGAATAATTAAATTTGGCCTGGAAGATCTAGAGTCCAGGGCCGGCTGGAGGATACTCGAGGAGGTTTTTTTTTACGGAAATGTTTTTTCTAGAGGAAGAAGAGATTGACCCTTTACAAAAAATTATGTCAATTAGATATTCATTGTAAGACATCAGTTAAGCCAGGTTCACATCTTACTTCACATTCACTATCACATATCTTTTGGTCTGCTGGACCCTTGGGGCACCACACAAGATCCCAAGATCTGTCAACCTTCTTTCTCTATTCTTCTCTGTCATTTGTCTTTAATAGAATTTCGCTCTGATAATCTTTCTGAAAATATTGAAACCTGCCTTTTTACCTGCCTGGGTGGACCACATCGGGGACAGATTTTGAGTTTGTGTTTCCACACAAACTGTCTTTGTAACATTGTTAAAGTTTTTTTTGTTTTTTTTTTAATATTTTACTTGTTTATTCAGTGAGTTTAGAAATCTACAACTTTATCCAGTCTGAACGTTATTGCCTTCAGAAAGAGATATTAGAAGTATTTTACAGCCTTACGCTACTTCACTAGTGAATGGTTATCTGCTTGTGGGGTTAGTGTTCTAGAATGACGCCTCGTAAGTCGCCTTGTAAATCCAAAACCTTTGTCCACCGCCACGCCACTGCTGTGCTGAAGTAAGTTGTTGTGTCGGACGTAGATCTAATAATCTTCATTGCTGAAAGAACGGCTTAAATTTACAACTCGACGCCTTAAACTTACAACTCGACGCCTTAAACTTACAACTCTACGCCCTAAACTTACCACTCAACGCATTAAACTTACATCTCAGCGCCTAATGTCAGTGTGACATGGTCGTATTTTTATTCAGCTTTCCTTCTTGTGGATACAATTATATGAAAATAAAAACACGTTTGAATGACTAATTGCAGGATGCCGACGCTACATTAAATGTTCACTCTGCAGGCGATGTGCTCCTGTGACATCTAAAACTACGTATTTCAAAAACCTTTTATCTTTGTAATCATAGCTTGATGAGCACATTTATTTTTCTGGGTCAGTTTGATCTGATACATTATTTTGTTTGTGCCAGTAAATCCTCTTACACAAAGGAAGGCAATTGTATAGTTTGATAACAAAATGTTAGTGTTATATCACTGAGAATTTCAAAGTTGGTTAGAGTTTAACAAAAAAATGGTGTCCACGGTTAATTACTTTGTGATTTATTATATCATATTTCCATCGTCTTCTTTCCGCTTTAATAGAACATTTAAATTGATCAACGCCCATCTCTACATGACGTACATATTTGTTTAATTGATTGATTAATTAAGGATTCAAACTAAGAATTTTTCTACTACAAGGACGTTCTATACATCCAGCAAATTTATATCCGTACAGGGCGATACCCTTGTTTGCACCTGTTCTGTAGTTCTCAATACCTAAGTAAACTCGTATGCCATATTTTATATCTCAATTTCCTATCTCATGTCTCTTGTATTTCGCATTTACTCTTATCTTATATATTACAGACGTTACTATAAAATGGGAGATAATTACGTTCTTCGCATTGCATGTGTCAATCTAGTCATGCATGTTAATCAATGACTTAAACTCTGCCAAGTCTTTTTTTTTTTGGCTGATTCAGGCAACCCGTTCCATTAACTTGAATTTCTTCTATTGTAATTTGTTTTTCGGATTTCGTATCTTGTATCTAGTTCGTATCTCGTAGATCATAGCTCGTGTTACGTTTGACCTACACGCGCTAATCTCGAAGTGTATCTAGCAGTGAGCGTACTGAGCGATGTAGCACGACTCAAGCACGCAACTACTCAAGTGAAATAACTAAATGGAACAGATCACACAATTTTCGCAGTGAAATAGGTTTAAATATGTATCTTGCTCAAATTAGCTTGGTCACGAGTATCTTTGGCCATATTTTAGACTTACATATAAGAATCTTTATTTTTTTTTAATGAACTGATTTTTTTAAAATATATAATATTAAAACAGTAAAATCAATGTCTATTTGCTGCGATACAGCTAGTCCAGCCCCCAATAGTACGTCATCTTGCTATTAGCCAATCAACAGCGAGCTTAAGAAGAAGGGAGCTGATACTCACTTCTGGTGTCTACACGCGTCTGTTCGACGATCTTAACAAAAGGGTTCCTCATGTGCCCATGAAAGTACGGTCCGCTGTAAGAGATGACAGATGTAATAGCGATGTTGTGGTCCTTCATCAACTGAAATAGATGGGAATCACATTTAACTCATGTTCGACCTGATTTTTTTTTTAGATTTAATACATTGACTTTAGATTTTCTCATCTAAAGCTTATATCTAAATGACATTATGGCAGGATGGAATATTATTCTCTCAGCCATGAAGGTAAAGGGTTAATTCGAATACATATACAAAAGATTCTAACGAAGACTCTCATACTCCGCGCCTTTGGGCGCATAGAGCTGCAAAATCTCATCACAAAGTTGGGTCACTAGCAATCTCCTCAGCCTCATTCCTAGCCCAAAATGAGAAAGGAGAAGGATTGATCATGTGACTAGTGACTCCAGCCTATAAAACTCCAAAGGCACAGAAAAGGCAAACATTGATCAGAGAGATATACAACAAAACATATACTATACCAACGTTCAAAAATTAACAAGAGATCCTTTGACTTGTCATCCATTACAATGATATATATCCTGTTAATAAAATAACTCAATTTCGAACTTCTATTTTTTTATTTTATTTTTGGTAAAAAGTTTGTTCCGATGCTGATACCTAAAATAGAAATAGATTTGATAAAGACCATTAGAGATCGATAGAGTCACGTGACAAGGTGAACAAAAAAACAAAAAAAAACCAATGGCATCATGTTTCAGACCAAAATAGACACAGCACAAATTTTATTATAAAGTTATAAAAAGGAAACACTTTAGGCTGAGTTTTGGCTTTTGGGAAATAGAAGACTCTGGCTTTCATCAACAGACTCCAAAAGCGGGATAATAAATAATCGTATCACTTATAAAGTGTGTGTGTGTGCTTGGAGCATTGGGTCTGTGAATGGGTGTGTAGCCATGGATGATATAGCTCAGACTTTAACGCTGCATAATCATATTATAATATGGCTAACCAAGAGAATAAGTTGATTTTTTTTTAACAAAGCTTCTATCAACTCTGTCTGTCTGGCACAATGTTTGTACACGTTATTTCTCCCACACCCAATCTCGAATCAAGTTGAAATTTTGCACAATTATTTCCTTTACATGACCAAACAAAAATTAATAAAAAAAACCAACTCATTTGTTATATAATTATTGGCAATTAGTTATTTTGTTTGGCATCGAACAATGGAAAGAAATTGTACTTGGCAGCTGTGGTGGTATAAGTTAAATTTGTTTCCTCTAGGAGATTCAAGCCCTTAAGTTTGAATGAAAGTTGTACTTTTTTATACATTTTAGAAAGCGATCACAGTCACATTTTTACAGATACCTTCTTCTCCCCGCTTCGTTTTCCAAACTGGTCCTGAAGTTTGTAAGGATAATAGCGAATTGAGAAAGCTAATTCATGACATTGGACTATTAGGCGATTGGTAAAAATATTTATAATTGTACAAACTTATTATTACTAGTCTAGATCTATTACAAATTTAATTACATGATCAAACCAAACTTATTGATATATAACTACGCGTAATATATGTATTGATTTTTTAAAGAAATATTTTTCTTTTTTTTTGTTTGAATCCTCAAATGGAAGGTCGAAAGGTAATAAAGTGTTGTTTTGTTCTTGACAGTCTTTGTTCCTAATGTCTTGTTACAACGTACAACACAATAATTAAAATAATTACAACAAACTACATCAGACAAAATGGAACTCTACTATAAGCCAAAACAAGGGACACTATCCCAATGTACAGGACGTCCAAGAGAAATAGCTAGGGATTAACTCATAATCATTATACTGTAAATCAGTTTCAGGCTACAGTTATATCAAGTTAAAGCAAAAGATGTTCGGTAGTTATGTAAAAACAATATTCATTTCTTATTCCCACGAATGTTACCTGCTATCATGATCAAATATAAAATACTGTTGTAACTCCGCTCCCTCGCCACACTGATGGTGCGCATGAGAGCACCATTGAACACATGAGAAGACATATTGATATAAGACAGAAAGAAGGACTGTTGTGAGCTGGAAAAAGTCATGGGAGTCTGAACAGTCTGGTGCTGAGTGCTGTCCTGTGTGATACTAGGAAACTGTTTGGGAGACCTGGAGCGACACTGGGAAGTCTGTTCTGTGTTGTGGTATGAAGTTGGACTCCTAGAACTTCAGACATATTACTCCCTGTGACTTTATAGCAGAAGTCCAAGTCTAACTTGTAACTATTACTATTTGTTGATGTTTATAATAAATAAATACATCGTTTACTGTTGCCGACCTGCCTTTCGTTGAGTGCCTGCCTTAGAGTTACAACAATACTTTTGATACATATTATAGAGTATAATCAATACTATCACGACCACTATGATCAAATATAAAATACTTTTAATACAGATATCATCGACCATAATCAACACTGTCAATGTAACGTACAGAAGGCAAAGTTCTTCCGTCTGTATTTATAGCACGGAGTAGCTGGTCCTGATAAAACAGCTTTGAGAAAGAAGTGTCAACGAGCTTCTTCTCTTACCAATAGTGACCAATGCTCACATCCACACACAATCTTTGATTGATACTTTGATGATATTAACACAGTTTGAATGACATCCAATTAGAGAGGCTTTTTAAAAATTTTAAACTATCCGTTTTTCTTCAACTTTATAAGGTTTTTATAGCATAAGTGAACACAAAGAGAAATAGAGAGACACGCAGAATGAGAGAGAGAGAGAGAGACCGAGATTAGAGAGTGTGTGTGTGAATAAATCAACACATCTGTTCTAACTTAGAAATTTGTTTCAGCACGACACCCATTTCCCAAGAACTTCAAATCGCCTTGAGGCTACATCTGTCCAAAAGTGGTCTTAGTTCTATGAGAAATAGACATAAAGAGACAGTTCTTGGCAGGTGACTCTCTCGCCATGATGCTTTTGGTTCTAGTTACAAAGGAGACCGATTCCATTAACTGGTCGAGATCTTCCATTAGTGTACTGCTCAACTGAAAATGTGCTTGGAAGATTCATGTATATTCTCTGAGTACTCGTTTTAATTTTGTTATTTGTAATACATTTATAAAAAGTATTCTTCCTTTCAGCGCTTTAATTCTTTCTCTCCTAATCGACGCTACCATCGTTGATTTGAACTCAATAAATTAAATTAATGTTTGATTTTATAAACTTTACTTTGTCTTATATAAAAAGAGCATGCAAGCTCCTTTAACTCTTTTTCCCCTAACTGACGATACCAACGTTGATCGGACCCCACTAAATTAAATAAATTTTGGATTTCTAAACTTTAATTTGTGTTATATGAAAAGAGCATGCATTCTTCTATAATTATATATCTAATATGATATTTCCAGATTACATACAAAAAAGTTATTGAAGTTAGATCATAACAGGGTAGTGAAACACAAATGAGCAAAATGAATAACACCATCTGAACGTGGAAAATAATTACGGAAAGAAAGTGTTAAGTCTATACCAAAGAAAACATTTTCTGATAACAAAGAAAACGTTATTGAAGCTTAATCAAAAAGGGTAGTGAAATACTACTGCGAAAAATGTGGCATTTTGTTGACCATAGGGAAAATAATTACGGAGAGAAAGAGTTAAAGCTGAAAATAATTGAAGTAGATTTGGTGACACGAATGATACATCACTTTGCTGTGAACTTATTACTAAAATTCAGGTTTAATCGTTAATTAATAAGGAATAAATAGATATTGTTGTCTAACCAAAGTTGATGACGTCAGTTCTAAAAAGGACAATAAAGAAAAATTTAGAGAAATAAAATTCTAGGTTCTAGAAAATACGATTACAAAAGTATAAATAGAAGAAGATTTGTTTCGTTTTGGAGGTAGAAGAGAAAAAAGTTAAAAACTAGAAAACTGAATTCTGCTGAAACAAATTAATATTATTCTTCTCTTTTGTGGCTTCATTGTTATTGAAAGGATTTCAAGTGAAAACTCAAGTCGTTATTCTGGATTTATAACGGAATATGGAATATGGAATATATAAAGGAACATTGCTCAAGTGGTAGAAATATATGTTAAAGTGTGTTCCGTGTTTTATTCCTGTATCGAGTCTGATTGGACGATTGCGTTAGTCTCATTGGAATAAATATACAAATTAAAATAATAATATTAGGCTTGTCTTCGAGTCCGAAGATTAGTACGGAGTGCAGTATTTCCCGTGGCTGAGCAGCCCCAGCTGTGACATACATATTTTGCCACTTCCAGGGCAAGCATGAGAGTTGTGCTAATGACATAAACCCATTGCAAATAAAACGTCACATTTGGCAGCTAAACATAAAGATATTTAATATATAAGTCAAAGTGAGAAATCCAAGTATTTTTAAGATAACCCTATTAAATTCGTAACTTCGTGGAAATTTCAATAAACCTGGATGGATGGATACGGATCTCAAAAGCGGATCTAGCGATTTCCCTAGAAATTTAACAGTCAATGTATAATGCTAAGAAAAGAATTACTGTCTGGTTGGTCACATTGGTAAAACTCTTGAAGAGTTTAATCAATTAATGTTCAGGAAACGTCCTCTATATAAATAATAATCTATACATTTGAAAAATAAAAAACAACAACACTTTTGAAATAAAAATTTCATAGGCTATTTATATATTTAAAAAAAAGGGGGGGGAGCAGTGGTGCAATTCTATACTTCAGCAGAATTTTTTTTTTTTAATTTTGTTTTGTTACTTTTGTAAAGGCGAAGCAAGGAAACCTTCTCTTAGATACCTCCTCCTCCCTGCACTTGTCCATTGCTATAAGCTTGAATATTGCGCTTTATAAAAGCACTATTTAAACAAGATTACAAAGACAGTTTGTGTGGAAACACAAACTCAAAGTCGGCCCCCGAGTTTGCCCACCCAGGCAGGCTTCAATATTTTCAGCAAGAACATCAAAATGAAATTATATCATAGACAAATGAGAGATAAGAATGGAGAAAGAAGGTTGACAGATCTTGTGTAGTGCCCCAACGGTACAGCAGATCAAAAGATAGGTGCAAGTGAATGCAAAGTTAGATGTTAACCTGGCCTAACTAGTTCCCCTTTCAGACCCTGTGGTCTATAGGGCAGATGATGTAAAGTTCATCTGTTTTTGTGGCCTACGGGTAACGAGGGTGTCATGTAGCCAGCACAACGACCAACCGCCTTTACTTTTCCCCAACTAATATCAGGTACCCATTGGAGTTGGGTGGACTCAGAGGCACCTAAGGATTCCGAAGTTGAAAATCCCAGTCTTCATCAAGATTCGAACCCGGAGCCCCCGGTTCGAAACTCAAGCGCTTTACCGCTCAGCTACCGCGCCTCTCCTGGCCTAACTGAAGTCTTATAATAGATGTAATCGTTTTGAAAAGACTCAATCTCTTAATTTTTTTTTTTTATTTTTTTTTTAAAAAAAGGAAACCTCAGAATTTGCGCTATTTAATTTTAGCTTCATCATCATAGGAATCCTTGGGCCTTAGGCCTCTTTTCTTTTCTTTGCCTCTTTTTTGGGCTTAATGTGCCTCTTGTATGGGCCATCTTGCCTCTTTTGTGGTCTTTTTTTTTTTCCAATATGTTTTTATTTGTAAGTTCTCATAATTCACAAGTATTAAATCATAAACAATTGAAAATTGATTAACCTAAAAATACAACAATCTCTTATTCGAATAAAAAAAAAAAAAAATTTTCGCAATAAAAAAAAAATTCCCAAAAAATAAAGTTTACAAGATTACCATTTGTTTTAATCTAGGTCTAACTTAAAATGCATACAAATTAGCTTTGTCTCTTTAAAAAACTGCTTGCATAACTGATTTTAAAAATTATATTTTTCGCTTTCAGAAAAAAAAAGTAGCCGTTGCATCAGAACTTTGAATGGTCTAAAATATTGTGATGTCGGATTTTCAATATCTTTTCTAGTTTACGAGATCTAAATGGGACGGACGGACAGACCGACAGACATTTCGCACAAAACTAATAGCATCTTTTCCTCTTTCGGGGGCCGCTAAAAATCCAAACGCAGCAAATTACAAATGGACTACATTCATTGGAAGAGGAGAGTTTTTAAGGTCCAAAATAACAAATTACAAAAAAAAAATTAGCTATCCTCTAGACTAGAGAAACGTGGATTATGTCTCAAAACATTATCCTCCCTATCCCTCCCCTTTCTGGGGAGACAGTTTCTGGTAGCAAAGGTTGAGTAATTTCTTGTTAATCAATGACGCTCCACGTTAAAGAGAGTTTTATGGGCAGATTTTCTTTGACCATTACTACTGCTACTTCACTTGTAATTGACACAAAGGTGGCCAGTGAAAGACAAATGTGTCTGTCAAAACTTACTTTATTGATTCCTTTGAATCTAACCACTGATCTTCTGAAGCTTACCACTAATGTAATGAAGCTAACCGCTATTCTCATGAAGCTAAACACTAACCAACAAAGTTAACCACTAATCACCTGAAACTAACCACTTAAACTAGTCGCTGATCTCCCGGAGGTAACAACTGTTCACGTGTGTTTATCTTTTCTTATCTTATCTTATCTTATTTAATATTATATATCACACAAGTTTAAAAAAAAAACGAAGGTAATTACATTGTCATGTGGTCAATCTAGTCATGCATTTGAAACGATGACTTAAACTAATTCGTGGGATTTCCTGGCTGATAAGGCAACACATTGTATTCTCATTTTATTCTGATGCCCAAAATATTGCCCGCGGACCATATCCGGCCCGCAACGTGATTCCCTCCGGTCCGCCGAAATGTTGAAATAACCTTTCGGAAAAAAAAAAAGGTTGAAAAATGTATCTTTACCTACGTTGGGACGTCCATTTTTCTCTGACAGATTGATACCATAATTTTATCATTTATGCGTTTATGAAATGGCATCATGAATGTAGAATATACCAGGAAGAGTGAACGGATCTTTACTTTTTTGTGTGGAAAATGATAATAAAGCAATATATTTGATTTGTAAAGAAAGTGTTGCTGTTTAAAAATATATATATATATATGTAAAGGCCATTATAAAACAAATATGACGGCATTATTGGTTTGAGCTGTGAAGATTGTTTATCTACGCCTAGAGATTGGGGGGATTGATGGGAATATTTACTTAAAAGAGACAAGAAAATGAGTCAGTGGTACGTTAGTTACAATGTTAGCTCACATTTTAAGTAGAGAAATTAAGCCTTTTTCTGACGCTTGAAAAGAAGATAAACGTCCACTATAAGTACTAGATCCACAAGTTTCTAATCAAATAGTGTCAAGTCAATTTCATTTCGTTTTTGCTTTCGGTTGTCTGGCCCGCGACACATGTGTCGGAAATTAAAATGGCCCGCAGGTTGAATTAGGTTGGGCATCACTGGTTTAAAGTATCAACTGGATCGGTGTATGCGTGAGGCAGAAATAGCGTAAGCAAATATTTAAGGAGACTAAACCCAACAAATTTAGCTGTATCTGTGAATACTGAAGAATTAGTTTCCCTTGTTGCTATTAAATAAAATAATGAATAACCAGTAATTAATTGTCTGATTGGTTACTTTTTGTTTGATTGATTCATGCCTTGTCTATGTGTGAAATTTCAGCTTAATCCGAGAATGGGTGTGGGAGAGATAACGTGTACACAGTTTTACCAGACAGACAGACAGACAGAGTTGATATAAGCTTTGTAAAAAACAAATACAATCTGGAAGACACACACAAATACAGCCGAACAAAAAAGTAAAAAACCTATCTTTAGCTGTTCAGCCTTACTATCTTGGACAACCTCAGAACTTATAACAAAGACAAGATAATGGTCAATAAAAAAACCTAACCTTTGAACCTGTACAGGCTATAGAAACAGGGGAAGGGGTTACGTGAGAGAGGAGAGGCCAGGACATATGTATGGGCAACTAGTTGGACTGTTCTCTGGTCGATATGTGATGGTAGCTGTGACCGATGCAACTCTCTTTGTGGAGACGTGTTTTCTTGGCTATAGTAGACAGACATAAAGGAAAGTAAGGAAGGGGAAGTAATTCTACCCTTAAGTAAACCGCGACCGTTAAGTAGCAATGACCTTCGATAATTACGGCCCAAAGTAACTACGAGTGACCACCGCCCCACTCCTCTCCATTTAGCAACGTTGCTCAAATTGGTGACGAACACTCATTGTGGAGCTTGGTGGTTACACAACATCTACATCTTTTTTTTTTTTTTTGAAGTAACGTCTCTATTTTATAAGATAAGAAGAAATTGGGATCAGAACACAATATCAAATGTTTTAAGAGTTTAAGGAAATAGGAGCGGCTGGACTAGAATTGGGGGAGGTCAGGCGGGTCGACCGCCCCGGGGACACCACAACAGAAATACCTCACAGTATAGATACAAAAAAAAATTGACGGGTCAGTAGCTTTGATCCTTTTTTTTTTTTTTTAATTTTTTCTTTTCTGTTTTTAAACATTTTTATTATTATTTTTTTTTATTTAGTATTATTACGTATCTTTTGTACATTTGCCTTTCTTTTGCAATTTTACAGACAAAACTTTTAATCTTACAGTTTGATACACGGCCGTGGTGAACCAGTATTTGCTTGTAGCCTGGCTGTAATATACAAATGCAGCTCGGGTTTACGCCAGTGCGTTAACCCAGGACATTACTCTTTACACATTTAAAAAATAATTTTTTTTTGTACTTAAATATTATTATTAAATAGAATGAAAATGAAAATAAACGAAAGGCTCTAGTCCGCTTGTACAACTAAACCGATGTAGGCGTTTTATATTTTGAATAAATTAAACTTACAATAACTTATCTCTTGTAATCAAAAACTTAATTTTAATACAATATTCATAAATTTAACTTGAGATAAGGTATAGATTACATAAAGCTACATAAAACCAGTATTTAAACGAAATCTAACTGACTACGAAAACATGTCTTAAATATTCCATGTCTCTAGATCGTCTACAGTTTTTTACCTTTGCATTGAGTTAGCGGCTGACCCTAATGTAGTTTCATCACCCTCACTGCACAGCCACCAACCAATCGCTTAACTTCTCTTCACCATCACCTAGGAAACACACACACACACACACACACAGGACTCCATACAAATTCTGCCTAGGGCCTCCACTTTCTTAAATCCGGCCCTGAGAAGATGGCATGTAGGGAGTGGTATGATAAAATGGGAACTGCCAAACGTGTACGGTACGACGAGACATACTTTGAGAAACGCTCTAGTTCTAGTCGCGTGGTGAAAGAAAGGGCGGGAACAAATAAAAAAGGGGACGGAAGCAGACGATTTACGATTTTAGAAGTAACGAGAGACTGAGGAAAATTAATCCGCATTCAGTTAAAAAGAAAAAAAAAAGGGAGGTGAAATTAAACCAGAAAGACAAGACTTCGAGATATGTGTGTGTATGTCCATTTGTATTTGTATCCATGTATGTCTGTGTTGTGTATTTATGTTCTTGTTGTGTGTTGTGAACTGATCTGTTCTTGTGTGTCAAAATGTCTTGGTGTCCAGGTCAGCTTGTGTGTGTGTGTGTGTACTGTGTCATCGTGAACCTCTTTTGTCATTGTTGTTCAATAAAGCCTAGCATCAAGACATGTCTTCTTGTAGTATTCCAGTAGGTTACTACAGTCACTATATGTCTAAGGGTTGGAATCAAGAGTTGTGCAATCAGGGACCTTGCAGTGGCTTATAAGAGATGTTTCACCGAGCTATTCAAGCAGAAATATCCTTAGTCTGTTTCTAAGAACTACGTCTGTCTCTGAGTGGGACCCTCGGCAACATATTAAACAACCAATACCGAGGTTTACATTTGACACGAGTATAGTTAATTAACATATATAGCTAGAGAGGAGGATCCTAGCAATGGAGCTGAAATGCTACAGAAGGATCTTAGGTATCACATTTAAAGACCGCATCACAATCTAAGAGCTTATAGAAAGGGTTACTGCAGCGAATGGACCCCATGATGACCTGCTAACTATAGTAAAAACAAAACGCAAGCTAAAAATATATGGCCATATTACAAAGTCTTTGGGGCTCGCAAAGACCTTCCTTCAGGGAACAGTACCAGGACAAAAAAAGAAGAGGCAGACAGAGAAAGCGATGGGAAGACAACATAAAAGAATGGACGGGCCTGCCATTGAAAGAGGTTCTAACTAAGACAAAAGACAGAGAGGAATGGAGAAAGACGTGGACAAATCTTGCATGGTGCCCCAACGATCCAACAGACTAAGCAGAGTAAGGGATTAGTAAGGGTAAAAAATTACTTTTACAAAGCTTATATCTACCCTTCTGTCTGTCTTTCTGTCTGTCTGGTAAAAAGTTTGTACACGTTTTTTTTTTTAGAATTTGTTTAAAGCACTTCCGGTCTACCCCCCCCCCCCCCCCTATATAATTGAATTGTAGGAAACAAATGCTTAACCCAATTTGTGACATGTCTCTAGTGTCAATATCCACGAGTGTTTAACAGAAATGGATTTCAGAATCAAGTCATGTCCTTCCAATACATGTTCACACCATCCTTGTGGCTACTTCTCCACTGGAGCCCCTCCTCCCCTATTAAAGGCAAGGACACAGCAATCATTAACTGTCACTTTGTTGAAGCCTTTAGACCAAAAGAATCAGAAGACACTCAATCGCAGACTTTTCATGATATGGCGGACGTGCATCCTTGATGAAACCTTTAAAAGGGACTTAAATTTTGTGAGTCTGTGTGTGTATATGTCGGTGGGTGGTACATTTTTTTTTTCATTTTAAACTGTACTCGAGAAAAGAGCTCTGTTGTTACTGGCATATCCTGCTTGTCCAGACCTTAAGAAAATAACTTCGGTATTAGTACTTTTTATAACAAAGCTTAAATCAACTCACTCTGTCTGTATGGTAAAAAGTTTGTACACATTATTTCTCTCACAACCAATCTCGGATTAAGCGGAAATTTTGCACTATTATTTGTTTTATCTGACAACACAAGAATCAATACAACAACAACAACAAAAAAAAACAACAACAATTTGTTAATAAATTATTGTGTTTGGTAAGTTGAACAAGGGAAAGAAACCATGCTCGACAGATGTGGCTGTAAAAGTTGAATTAGTCCCCATGGGGACTCTTGAGCCCGGGGCTGATGCATCCAAACTAATTGATACAATTACACTTAATATAAGATTTGCTTTTTGAAAATTTTAATATGTTTTTCTTTTTTGGGCCCCGGAAGTAAAAAGAGAATGTCCCCCTTTATTTTAGTGACTCCAGAATGTCCCCCTTTATTTTAGTGACTCCAGAAAGTCCCCTTTATTTTAGTGACTCCAGAATGTCCCCCTTTATTTTAGTGACTCCAGAATGTCCCCCTTTATTTTAGTGACTCCAGAATGTCCCCTTTATTTTAGTGACTCCAGAATGTCCCCCTTTATTTTAGTGACTCCAGAATGTCCCCTTTTATTTTAGTGACTCCAGAATGTCCCCCTTTATTTTAGTGACTCCAGAATGTCCCCCTTTATTTTAGTGACTCCAGAATGTCGCCCTTTATTTTAGTGACTCCAGAATGTCCCCCTTTATTTTAGTGACTCCAGAATGTCCCTTTTTTTTAGTGACTCCAGAATGCCCCCATTTATTTTAGTGGCTCCAGAATGTCCCCTTTATTTTAGTGACTCCAGAATGTCCCCTTTATTTTAATGACTCCAGAATGTCCCCTTTATTTTAGTGATTCCAGAATGTCCCCCTTTATTTTAGTGACTCCAGAATGTCCCCCTTTATTTTAGTGACTCCAGAATGTCCCCCTTTATTTTAGTGACTCCAGAATGTCCCCCTTTATTTTAGTGACTCCAGAATGTCCCCCTTTATTTTAGTGACTCCAGAATGTCCTTTTTTTGTGTTTTCTGAGCGAGGAAAAGAACAATTTGAAGGATTAAAGTACACGACATGACCTATAGTGTGCCGATGTGCCAAATAACTATTATCTTAATCAGAGAAGTAAACAAATATAGTATAACACGTTAGATCTAGTGCAGAGATGCACAAACTGGGGTCTGCGGGTCATATTCAGCTGCTTGAAATTTCTGCCCTCATTGACGAATGAAACGGTTTAGGCTCGGCTGCAATGGATAAACATTTTTTTTTTCTTTTTGTGATGCGACCTGTGACACGAGTATCGGAAATTCATTTTGTCCCTGGGCTGTAACAAAGTCGGCCACCCATGAACTAGAGGCTTCTTAGCAAAACAAGCAAAATATAAAAATATTTATATAAAAAAAAGCTTATAAAGGGGAAAGAACCGTACATATACTGTCAATGTTGAAATGATCTATTTCCCATTTTACATTTAAAAAATTACCAGTAGCTAATGGGTAAATTTTTTTAATGATTCAAGTTTTGTCTAGGACAATATACAATCTTGCAAAGTTTCACTTGATCCGACAATGAAAATGGGTGGGAAAAACGTGTATACTATTTCTACCAGACAGAGTTAATAAAAACTTTGTAAAATAGAACAGAGCAACGTTACGCTAAATGATACGCACATCTATTTGTGAACACGTGATTTCATTGTGGCCTTGACCTTGGCAGACGGCCCCAAGCCGCTGTCTGTGAAATGGTCCAGTTAGGAAGAAAACAATCCGTCAATATTTTTTTTTCTCATTTTGAGATCGAGGCTTCAGGATTCCCATTGGCGCCTTTCAACACCCCCCTTCCGTACACGCCCCTTGCCATAATGAGAACATTTATAAATACGTATGTCTAGAATCAGCCAGAACTGTCACGTTTCCGTTCGGCCTGCACACAGAGGGCAGGAAGGTCAAATCACTCTAAATAATTTCAGCCCCCTATTCCTTTGTCCCTGTCAACTGCAGAAATAATAACAGCCAGTAAATGTGTGGATTTATTTTTGGAAAATCTGGGTTAAATTTACATTCTCTATGGATAAACAGATGGATTATGAATAGGATACATACATAAGGCTGGGAAAAGTTTACTAATGGTTAGAGTAAATTCAGTTGGTTAGCAAAAACAAAATCTGTGCAAAGTCGTTCTTCTTAGAAGACAGCTTCAAAAAACATTTTCTAGTAAAGAAATTATTTCTTGGAGCTTTCCCCATTCGATAGTTCTGTTTTAATTTCTCATGTTTTTATTTTAGACACAAGAGTAACAGAATATCAATGTGGGATTGGAGGAACACTGTAGAGATTGTGACTGTAAACATTAATATCGATTGTAGAAGTAAGGTAGAGATTGTGATTGTGGAAGCAATGTAGAGATTGTGATTGTGGAAGCAAAGTGGTTTTCGTTAAGGAAAAAAAAGGTAGATATGTTGATTGTGGAAACAAGGTAGATATGTTGATTGTGGAAACAAGGTAGATATGTTGATTGTGGAAGCCACTTAGATATGTGGATAGAAGAAGCAACGTAGAGATTGTGATTGCGGAAGCAACGTAGAGATTGTGATTGTGAAGCATGCTATCGTGGTGTAAAGCAATTATATTCTCTTAAAGACAAAGCACTTTAAAAACTGATATTTATGAAAATCTAGACCGGATCTTTATTGCGAAATATTTCTCTCCCATGCCAATAACATTTTCATTTATTTTTTAATTGTAATGTAAAAAAAAAAGATAAATTATCGTTCGAATGTAAAATATAAATACAACTGTCTTAAAGCCAAGTTTGGGAAAACACAGACAATTAGGCCAGTGGCGTAGCTGAATACCAGTGGGCCCGGGTTCAGAAATGCGAAGTTGCCCCCCCCCCCCCTTTTATAGTGTGACTGAACCCAAACTGTGCCATACTGTGTCTATGCCAATGAAAATAAACTTCTACCCCAGACAGTATACAAGGTACACCTGTTCCATATAGGGTAAAAGAGAACAATTCCCTCAAGCTTTGGATCTGTACAACAATTAACTATAACATACTTGATAACTCTTATGAATACTTGAACAGTTATTTATTTACAGATGGGGATGATCCTCTTATATATCCATCCATCGTTTGATATATTCAATAGACATCTTTCTACAAGCCCTTCTTCGTTTATCATGTACCCTTATTCTGCAGCGTCAACCGTCCGTCTCACTGCTTTACTACTGTTACCAAAGCTAAAAACAATGCACAATAAACTTATTTACAAAACTAACATAATCTCTAAACTAAACTAGTCTAGGTCAATGCAGATCATTTGAAGGGCCAATGTCATTGGTCTACCTTGTAACATCTTCAGAAATTCTGAATGTGTAATGGTCGTCAGAGGTACGGAAATCAGAGGACCCCCCACAGCACAATAGTCCTGTTTTACACTAGCTTTTTTCTAGTTAAGAGAATGGTTTTTAAAGTAGCTTTGTTAAGAAATTAATGTCGATTGTGATCTCATGCTTGGTTTCCATGCACAAATGTTTGTTACTTCAAACGCTTGGAAGACAATGTCTATAGGTAAGTGATTCGTGTACATTATTTAGATAACATTAGATTGCACATTTAATCATACAATTTTTTTTTCTCTTTGTTTGGGGGGAAAACCTCAGAATTTGCGCTATACAATTTATGCTTTATCATCATATGAATCCTTGGGCCTCTTTTCTTTGCGGCTTTATATGTCTCTTTAATGGGCACTCTTGCGTGGGCTTTTTTATTATATGTGTAATTTTGTAAGTGATTATTGTAAATTATTCTTCTCGGACACCAGAAATAGAGTTTAAAAACAATGAACATGATTGAATTAAAATAATGTAATAATGTGATTCATTTAATTCTTATAACACATTCCCTTACATAACCACCTAGTGATCGTGGGCCCGGGCGCAATGAACACTTCGCGCCATGGTTGCTACGCCACTTAATTAGGCACTAGTTCCCAGTCAGAAAATGCTAAATTTAATTTCTTTGCGACTTAGAGGTTCGTTAAAAGCGAGGCTTTCTCGTGACACAGTTTTTACTTTCTCCACATTGACCAATTTTCTAGAGTAGCGTTTCCCAAACTGTGCTCCGCGTAACCTTAGTGTTTCGAGAGGCCTGAAAAGTTTTTACACAAACTTCTGTAATAATTAATAAGTACTTCAATATGTGAAATAATATCTCTATAAAATAAGCAAAGTGTTTTGCTATATATTAAGAATCAGCGAAGTATTCCGTTAAGGAAAAACATTAGAGAAACCCTTTTATAGAGCCTCCTTTTATTTCTTCAAAGACGGACACTGGCTAGACCATTGCAAGCTGGTAGGGAGAAAGAGCGATGGTTTTCAGAAGTACCAAGCCGCAAAAAGACGAATTTTGTTTGTGACATTTTCGATATTATGACCATAGAGCATATGGTTAGCTTAGACTTGCTTAGAGGTATTTCATCTGATGGTTTTAAAAAGTTTTATGTATGCGAAATGTTGCACAAGCCAAATAACTGTTGGTGAGTAGATTCAGCTGATAGCTTCTGTTGACCGTCTTGCATTGGTAACACTACAATGGTTTTTTTTTCATGTCTATCGACTTAAGAAGTATCTCGGTCACATGTTATTATGTTATGAAGTCTGTTATGTTATGTCTGGGAGCTATGGGTCTAAACTGCTCACATGTTGTGACGTTGAAGTTCAGTGTTAAGGCCTGCTATAACAATTGGTCTCGATGGGAGACGACACTATTTCTGTTGAAGTTGCTATTCCAAACTTATTTTTAGAAGTCCAATTTCTATAAATTCTATTTTGATCTATATTTAATAATGAATGTTGCAAACACTACATAGTGATTACATAGCGAAACCAATTTACTGTCAATACCAACTGAATACTTATTGAAGAAAGTGACGACTAGTAAGGTTGGTATTGCATCAGGTAGACGTGTCGCCTTGGTAATAAAATAACCAATGAAACTTTCTTAGCTTTTCATCTCAACAGTTAAACCAAAACACACACACACACACGTGTCAACGGTTAAACTCAAACACACATACACAAGTCTCACGTGACTGACTAGTACGATACGAAGGAGACAAAAACACGTGTGTCAGTCACTGCTGCAAATCTTTCGCTCCTCGCACCTGATTCAAAGCCAATCGTTATATGTTTATTCCACGATTATTTATAAAAATCCACACAATTACGGGAGACATGTGATAGTTAGGAATTCCAACTCCTAGCATGAGCGCCTCAAAATTTTAATGAAGACTCTCCTAGATATTTAGTAGGGATCATTTTTCAGCAGCTTTTAAACTACATCTTTTACTATAAATCTTTGTTCGAATTATTTTAACTAAAATCAGCACATTTGGAGCAGTAGCTGTGAATTTAGAAAACTAGAAATTCGTAGGCGTACACGTAGTCCGTAGAGAATTCTATTGACACCCTGCTTTGAGGGAGTTTGGACCTCTAATTAAGGTGTAGAGATATATAAATAAATAAATGTTGTCTAATTAAGGTGAAGAGATAAAGACATAAATATATGTTGTGTAATTAAGGTGAAGAGATAAAGACATAAATTTATGTTGTGTAATTAAGGTGAAGAGATAGAGACATACATATATGTTGTGTAATTAAGGTGAAGAGATAGAGACATACATATATGTTGTGTAATTAAAATGAAGAGATAAAGACATAAATATATGTTGTCTAATTAAGGTGAAGAGATAAAGACATACATATATGTTGGACATTTTACGTTTTCTGTAAAGGAACTATTGATGAAGTAAAAAAAATGGCGCCTCTCTCTATGAGGTAAGATTGAGCGTGTGTCTCGTTACCTCTTACTAGTATTCCAGTCACGCCATGAACTCTGCTCAGAGAAAGACTAACCAGTCATTGTTAATATCTGAAACAGGACTTGAAGATAAATAGACCCCCCTCCCTTTTCCAATCCATAATATTACATCAAGTTGGCCAGAGTTTTGCGTTACAAAAGGCGGGAACAACATTGTGTTTACTTACTTCTGCCAGCTTGGAATTATCGTTCTGGGACTTTGACTTTACGCTATTAGTTCTGACTGAAGTACATTCACTGGTAACATAAACTCCCCCCGCCAAGCCCCAAACTTAGTTCTCAATGTACTCTCCCCTTACAAAGAGGAACTACTAACATTTTGTATTTGTACCCAAAGATTTTTGTTCCTCTCCTAATTCTCATTCTGAAGCAGACGATACAGCGCGTGCTTCTCGTCATATTTTTTTTTTCGGAAGCCTCGATTTGGTAAATAGACAAAATCGCAAGATCAAATTTCACTTCGGCTGTCAGTTTACGCTGTGTATCTTTCCAGGTTAAGATTCGATGCTTTGGGAGATTTTTGTAACGCTTTAGACGTGTCTTACAGATTGTAATCGAGAATTAAATTGTTTGTGTTCAGTATTCGATTTCATTTTCCCAATTGCACGTAATCAATGTCACTTTAAATCAGTCATAGACACGTGAGAATCAAAGAATCAAGAGAGAAATGCTGCGATTTGCATCGTATGCTAGCACACAGATTTTCAGAGTTATCTAACTTTTATGTGTCTATTTCATTAGGATTTAAAAAACGCAACATAATTGAATATTTATGCATCCATAGGAAATATCAACAATTAAAATTCTAACAAACTTTTAAATGCTAAAGAATATCTTCTCTATATAAAAAAAAATCACGCCATTTAGCCATATTCTAAAAGTTATTTTATATTAAGAGATTTTTCACACTAAAATTTAATCACAGTACAAGCTTTTTAGTTCTCATTTCAATTTGTAAAATGTGTTTCAGATGTTTAAGGTAATAACATTCGGTAAAAAGAGAAGAAAAAACGATGTGGAGAAATGGGTTTGCGATGTAATGGAACCTAAACAAACGTAAGAAACTGAAATAAGTAAAATAAAAGCAAATGTCTTAATGTCAAGGACGCCGCGTATTGACTGACGACTGCATGACAAAAAGGGGGATTTTTAAATCTCTCCCTCCTCCCCCACCCTAGCTACGCCACTGACGGTTAGGGTCGGTGCGCAGCGTAACGTGAGTGCTAAATGGTTCGATGGCGTGTCGAAAGAGAATGTAAGAGAAACACAACAAAGAGAAGCCGGAGAAAAGAACGGGCGTTAGGGAACATTCCATATTTGTGTGCACTGGAACTGAGATTATACTAACGATGTAAGCAGACGTTTATACACGTTTTAATAATAACTCAATACGAGTGTTATGGTCTTACAACAATAACTAATTTCCGTGTGTCTTGTCCTGTTCTACAGTGCTCCACAGCACTGGGCTGGTATTTGCCTTTCTGTCCGATTTGTCAAGTTTTGTGACTTTACGCACATGGCCAGCAAGTCCAGACTTCACATGCTAGGTTTGACAGAGCCTCAGTGTACTGAGTGCCATGGGCACGTCAGATACCCTCTACCTGGTTTAGCCGGGAATTATAAGCCACAAAAGTGAGTCACAACATATGTCTTGATTTTCTTTTTCATTCCATTTTGTAAATCTCCAGGATTCCGCTAGGGGGAGCTCACAGCGTTCTTCGGCCTCCAGGTTGGTCAAAATAGAGAGGGGGTGAAAACAGACATTTTTTAATTTTTAATGGAGAGAAGGGGAGGACCACTGACAATATTTAGGTGGCCCAATGGTTTAGGCGGCAATCTTTGAATGCTCACCTTTTGCAAGGTCACGGCCGTCACGTTGTACTTCTCAGCCTCGGTGTGAATGAAGGTCACCTTGTTCCAGTTAAACATCTTCAGTATGGACACGACGCTGCCGCATATCTGGGAGTCTGTGGGTTTGGTCCGTGCAAACGTGGGATACCGCTTTCTATTGCTGACTTCTGGATCAGTACAGTGCTGTTGAAAAGAAAATGAGAATAGGTCAGAAACAAAAACTGGTTGCACTTGACTGCATATTTGAATGTGAATTATTTAAACAAAAGTCTGAGGACAGTGCAGTATGATACAACAGGAACACTACCAATCACATGACCGGAAGTAAGAGGGAAAGTTTAAATAAAATTTAACTCGTTCACCAAGTAGCTGAGAGAGAAATAGGAGGAGGGAGAGAGAAAGAAATAGAGAGAGAGGAGAGAATGTGATAGAGAGAGACAGAGAGAGAGAGAGAGAGGAATAGTGTGAGAAGGAGAGCGATAATTCAGTCCACCATCACGTAAAGGTCTGCAGGATGTACTAATAGAAGGTAGTACAATATAGGTAGAGCGTACAGTATTTTATGATTACATTACAAGTCAATATGTAGTTCAAGTTGCAATATATATTCCAAGCAAGCTATTATATTATGGGGTTAGTATCACAATAACTCATATAATGTAGTTCATATCAGGGATTCACATCAGAGTTTGTCTAATATTTCTGACTTGGAAAATTATCAATTGTATTCTGATTTGGATGAGGACGAGTATTCATTAAGAGTTACACTCTAGCACGCCAGTAAGTTGTTTCAGTTATTGCAGATATCACTTAGTCTTTGGCTAACACACTTTAAGCATTAAGCATACACGTCAGCTCCTACCAAACAATATTGTATCTCACTTATTTCACTGTGATAAATAGCATAAGAATTGGCAGACATAAATAGCATAAGGATATGCAGGCATAACATTGCTATTATATAAAGTACAACTGGCTAAAAATTCAAAGTTTCTTATATGAATTTTATTCTCCCGTATAGTCAGAATAAGATAAGATAATTTTATGTTCGAATGGCTAGATGCTCGGCTTCAGATCAGAAGGCTATGGGTTTGAGTTTCGTTTTATAAATCAGATATGAAATTCATGATTTGAAGTCTGGACTAAATCCTTAAGTTTAGATACGTCGCATTCATTCCCTGGTCTCAGCTGGGTGAAGGCGATTGGTTCCTTTGCTGATCACGTGTCATAGTTTTTAACCTTTGACATGGAAATAGATCATCTTCTCACTAAATCTTAAAGGAGCCTATTTCTTTTTAATTCTGCCATAGGAAAAACAACAGGCATAGTATAAGTTACAGTTATTTATAATTTATGTTTAATAGAGACTTCAACTTTCCTAAACCATCGGTTTCCTTGGCTAATTCAGGCTATACGTTCCATGCTCTAAATGAACTAGGAAATCTTCAAATACAAAAACAAAACTTAATAAAATACTCTGAAAGACACAAAAATAAAGGCACATTCCTTGTCTCCTATGCTAGGACAAATTTGTACAAATACCCCTTCTTCCCTAGTGCTATTAGAGCATGGAATGGGTTGCCTGAGCTAGCCAGAAAAAACAGTTTCTTGGCAGAATTTAAGTCATTGGTTAATATGCATGACTAAATGCATGACGCGTAGGACGTAATCATCTTCTTTTTTGAAGTAACGTCTGTATTATAAAAGATAAGATAAGATAAGAAGGAGAGAACTTATATGACACTGTCTTAGCACATCAAATAAGAAACGTGCCCTTATCTTTCTGTTTTTTTGAGTATTTACCTAGAGGATGATTCTGTAATCTATGGTTCAGTGGTTCATGCATTATTTAGTTTGAGTGTTTTGTCTTGCAATATCTCTAAGACTTATGATAGTGATTAATGATATATCTTTTTGGATCAATGTAACGCAAGATTAGATTGAAGCGTGTTTAGAAATGAGATCCAAAATTTATGTTTCATCAGTTCCATAATTCAATATGTATGTACATAGTTTAAAGTTCGAATGACCGCATAACAAACCAAGAGATAGGGTTACTGTAGCGATTGGACCTGCTAACTATCGTAAAAAAAAGCAAGTTAAAAATCTATGACCATATTACAAGATCTTCTGAGCTCGCAATGACCTTCCTTCAGGGAACAGTTCCAGGAAAAAGAAGAAGAGACAGACAGAGAAAGCGATGGAACGACAACATAAAAGAATGGACGGGCCTGCCATTGAAAGAGGTTCTAACTAAGTCAAAAGACAGAGAGTAATGGAGAAGGACGGTCGACGAATCTTGTATGGTGCCCCAACAGTCCAACAGACCAAGGGATAGGTTAATGAAAAGGTATAATCTCTAGTTACAACAAATAGCATTTGGCTAAAGAAGAAAATAAGGCTTACTATATCTTTTTTTTTGTGCTTATAAAGAATATGGGGCGCTAGATTTTTAGTCTGTTTTTTTCCTAGTCCAGTTTGAAGATCTAAGTCATGATTTAGATAACACACTCGGGAATGTTATTTTATATTTTATATCTGGAACGAGCCGCGTTGAATCGTTAGGTATAAATAGATTAATTTGTCGTTCACAAAGCGATTTTTTATTTTTGTCTGATTTTACAAAAACAGAAATGTTTACGACATTTAAAAGACGTCAGGAGAGTTACAGAGAAAAAGAGAGAGAGACAAGGATATATATAGAGCAGAAAAAAAAAACGTTGGAATGACGGGTGTAGCCGGTAGGTTCAAGTCATTAGACAAAAAGACAACTTAAAATCTTCAATAGACCCTAAGCGGACAATGGCTTTGGCTGTATCTAATGTGGACAAATATACTGGTCGAAAATAGGTTTGCATAGTCCTGTGAAACACTGCCCTCATCCTTAATCATTGCCATTATTATAAATGTAATTAGGCTTTAGAATTTCACATTACTATGTCACTGTACTATGAGAGTGACAGCGCATAATCAGGTTATTTAATGTTAGTATAAGTTTAACCATAACCTAGTTATAACATTTTAAATACTAAACTATCAATTCAATTTCAAATCAATAACGCAGTAAGAATATACCAAATGTATAAAATCCTTTTAATTTCCCATAAGTCCAGAGTACGTGCTTATACTGTTAAAACTAAATACAAAAATAAATACATAAAAATACCGGAATGCCAAAAAAAAAGTATCGTGTATTATTACGAAGCAAATTTTCATTTTAAAAAAATGTCAAAGAAAATGGAGTCCTGATCGCCTATTATTGCATTAACTGCTAAGGTTTTTTTTTCTAAATTCTCTTATAGAAATGTTTTGCAAATAAATCAATATAATATCTAAAGCGATAATGTTTCTTCGCTTTTAATGCTGCATTCAGTAAACTCAGTAATCCTATTTTGAGAAATCACAATTACTTGATTAAAACTGTCACGTGAAAATCTTTTTAAAAAATTGCCATATTATTTGATGGTTATAGTTGTGTAATGCATATTATTTGGGCTTTTTTTTTTTGGCTGAGTGGTTTAAGGAAAAGGGGGGGGGGTATCTCTTTCAGATCTTGCGTGATATAAGGCATATATAACGTAAAAGTAATCTGTTTCAAAGGCCGACGATTAACAAGGATATCATGTGGCCAGCACAACGACCAAGCGAATATACTTTCTCCAACTAATATCAAGTGCACATTAGAGTTGGGTGGACTCAGAGGTGTCCTAAAACCTGTTACTATTGAATATTATCCATGATAGATGGAGTGTAATTATGTACAATGCTAGTACTGGCAGCTTATGGCTGGGATGATCTACATCAAGTTATCAATTTAGCATATTAAACATTGTCTGCTGACACAAGTGTTACTTAGTGTAGTGTAATCTTCTCTGTAGCCTGAAGTAAGCCTCAAGCCTCACACAGTTTCATGAAGACCTAGCAATACCCGTCATGAACCTGAGATCACATCCAACATTAATGATGTGACGTAACAAGGTAGTTTATAATAAATGCAGTGCAACCGACCCCCCTGTTATTGTAAATGAACACAGTTCATTAATTAAATTCTAAAATAGAATTCATTCATTCCTATATTTATTTTGCCATATTGCAGGTAGAAAGAAGTCCCGCCCACGGCAACAAAGTTCGAATGTAGGTGTGTTCTAGTTTAGTTCTAGCTCTACATGTTATTTGTTATGTCTTTCTGTCGCTCTTATTAATGTTAATTTTGGATCTATTCTGGTTTTGAACTGGTTTTGTATTTCTAATGACCGATTACTACATAAAAATCTAGCTGGCTCAATAGGAACTTTGGTATATTGTTTGTTTTAACATTATTCAAAAACTGTCTGTTTGTTTATTGTCTCACAGAACAAGACGTTTCCAATAACTTTCCTCTCTCTTTTTTTTAAAAGTTATATCAACTCACGCTGTCTGTCTGTCTGTTTGGTACAATTATTGTACACTTTATCTCCCAGTTACATTCTCGGATCAAGCTGAAATTTTACACACTTTTTTGCAGTACCAAACAAAACATGAGTCAATCAATTATTAATTCCTTAATTATTTAGTGGTAATTAATTATTATGATATCAAAAAGGGAAATAAATCCTGCAGTGTTTAGAGAGATTGTGTTTTTAAGTGGAGTTTTTCTTCTTGGTTAAGTTTTTTTTATTTTAAAAAGTCTTTTTTTTTTTTTCTATATTTTGCTTGTTACATTTTCATTAGCAGTACGGAACGTTTCATGTGTGGGGCCCGACTCTAACTGCATGGTCGTGTGATGTGCCCTCTGGACAACCTTCACGATAATACAAACATTGCCCGTCTCCACCCCCCGACGTCCTGCGGGAGGTTTGAGCTAAAAATAAACAATATTCAATTCTGATGGAGGAGGAAGCGGTGGCTGATTGGTTAAGCTCTCGGTTTCCGGGGTCCTGGGTTCGAATCTTGCTGAAGACTGTGATTCTAAACTTCACGATTTTGAGGGCGCCCCTGAGTCCACTCTAGTGGTTACCTGACTTTAGTTGGGGAAAGTAAAGACGGTTGGTCGTTGTGCTGGCCACATGACACCCTGCTCGTTAACCGTTGGCCAAAGAAACAGATGACCTTAACATCATCTGCCGTATAAATTGCAAGGTCTGAAATGGGAACTTTTACTAATTCTGAAGAAACATTCGAAACATTTAAAATAAACAGAATTATGTTTGCTTAGGTCAGGGTTAATGGTCTAGATACCAGAAAATACAGTATTAGGAAAAATACTTTATTACGGAAGTTGTTTTTGAATAACCAAAAAATTCATAAACATAATAAATTACATAAATGAGTTAATTAAATTTACCAAATGTAATGTCCCCATAAATGTATATGGACATGCGCCCACCCAGAGTGTAAATGCCATTGTTTCTGTAGACACACGGTTATCGAGAGTGTCATGTGGCTAGCACAACACCCAAGCGTCCTTATATCTCCCCATCGAATGGTAGGTACTAATTAGAGGTTGGGTGGACTCAGGGGCGCCCTAAAATTTCCGAAATTCTAATTCCAAGTCTTCACTGGGACCTTTCGCTTCGAAAACCAAGCGCTTTATCACTCAGCCACCACGATGCCCTGACCTACTGGGCATATCGATCTATCTTGATTGGAAACGAATCCTTTGATTCAGAAGGATTCAAAAGAGAAGGTTCATTTCTAATTGATACTGAATCATGATCCGGTCACATGCAGTCATTCAAAATGTACGGGACAATATGGTGTGATAGTATTGTCTGTCGCTAAGACACGAACGTTCTCATAGATCGATTCATTGAACGCTCATACAGATATCTGTCTGTCATATGGCTAGCTTCATGTCATTCTGTGTGTGTGTGTGCAGGCTTTAAATGTGGATGAAAGGTAACCTTTCTATTCATAGAAATATTTAAATAATTAAATATAGCTTTTATATAGCACTACTTTCATGCTCAGAGCGCTTTGGTCCAATCTAATTTGTGGACGAGTGGGGGGGGGGGGGGGAAGGGGTATCTTGGAGAAGGTTTTCCGTGCTGCCTTTAGGCGCTCAGTGAATACAACTATGATCGAGTCGGGTGTCGAACCTGGAGCCCATTTCATAGGTAGCCAAGCCAAGGCAAGTTCAAGCGTACTCGACCACGCTTCCCACTAATATAATTGTATTGCTTAAAAAATTATTTTTTAAAGACATTTGTTCACAGATTTTGCCCTATTATTTCTTATAACTTGCAAAACAAGAATCAACATGGTTACAAAGAAAGTTTATGTGGAGAGACAAACTCAAAATCGGCCTCCGAAGTAGACCGCTCAGGTAGGTAAAATGCAGGTTTCAATATTTTCAGAAAGAATTTCAGAAACTATAAACTGCAAACTATCAACAACTACAGAACTACAAAAAGAAGAGACTCTTTCTTGTCGAAAGTTTTACAGAAACTGTGGTATTGTAAGTTTGACTAAAGACTTGATACCACAGGATACGGAGATTTATTAATATTATTATTATTTCATTGATAATATTCATATATATTCAATGTAATCTCAAACTCTATGGCCACATCACAAGGTCCTCGGAGCTCGCAAGGACCTTCCTTCAGAGAACAATACCAGAAAAAAGATGAAAAGGAAGACAGAGTAAGCGATGAGCGAAAAATGGACAGGCCTTTAAGTGAATGAAGTTCTATCAAAGCCAAAGGACAGAGAGAAATGGAGAAAGTTGACAGATCTTGTGTGGTGCCCCAACGGTTCAACAGATTTATAGATAGGTGAAGGAAAGGTGAAGTTAAATGTGAACCTGGCCTTACTGATGATAATGAATTATTATCCAACTGTCTTAATAAGAGCCAATATCTTATTCTAAGACGACAACAAAAAGAATTCTTATCTTATCTTATATAATACAGACGTTACTTCAAAAAAGAAGATGATTACGTCCTACGCGTCATGCATTTAGTCATGCATATTAGCCAATGACTTAAATTCTGCCAAGTCACTGGTTTTCCTGTCTGGCTCAGGCAACCCATTCCATGCTCATATAGCACTAGGAAAGAAGGAGTATTTGTACAAATTTGTCCTAGTTAATTAAGTGTACTGAACTACTAGATTAGTAGTGATGTTTAGTTGTATAATATTAAACACTACTAATTAATTGTTGTTTTAAATTATACACTACTCGAGTCTCGAATGCACACTAAATAGATTTTTTACAAACATGTTTTTTTTTTGTTTTATTTTTTTGTAACCGTAGTAAATAGTAGGACAGAAATTACTTCATTCAGAAATACATTTTTTTAAAATAATTGTATAATATTAATTTTTTCAGGGGCTGCTAATTAAAAAAAACAACAATTAGTTAATTAACTAGTGGTAATTAATTAATTTTTTATCAAACAAGGAAAAGAATGGTATTTGACGCTAATCCAAGGGCAAGGTTCTAAAAAAAAAAGAAAGAAAACTAAATACCATCCTTCAATTTCTTTTCAGTTCAAAGCAGCAGAATCGCTAGTGTTTGAGTTGAATGCCCCCACAGGTCCAGGTTTCATTAAACAAAAAAAAAAAAAAAAAAGGAAACGTGACCGGCCGTTAGAACAGGACTATTCTTGTCCAAGCCTTTGGTCTTTCTGTTCGGTGGGGAAGGTTGACACGACCCAATTACAAAAGTCAACATTGAACACTTTTAAGGCAGTTGGTAAAGCCTTCACTGCATGGGTACACGAGACGTCATTAACCACCCACCCCAGTACAAATAATCTATTATATAATATCTTTTCTATCCCTTTCCTTGTAATGGGAAGCTTAAAACAGAACTTTGACGAAGTATGTGTGTGTGTGTGTAGACTGATGTAATGCATGCGGCTATTTTTAGATAGGTGAACTGCAGTACATTTTGTAAAAAAGAGCGCGATGGATGGAAAGAATCATTGGAATACTGAGACCATGCAGATGTATCTGGGAATTCTGGGTAGTTTGCAACTACAAAATTGCCTACGAACATCTTGTGATTGAATTGACACTTTGTATATTTTTTGTGTGTTTTTGACATTGGTATTGACAATATGCATATATTCGTTCAACTGAGTTTGTTATGTTTTCAAACCTGTATTCAGTTCTGTTTGGCTACGTTCATCAAAGCACATGGATGAATTGTTAGGATGAGCTCTACATTGACCTTCATCTTAAACACCCCAATCATCAACAAGCACTTCAATTATTAACCACTAAAATGTAGCTTCGTGTTGAAAGTGATTTTTATTTTCTATTTCTTTTCGAACCTGGGATCCTGGGTTCGAATCTCAGTGAAGACTGAATATTTTGAAGTTTGAGATTATTGGGGCGCGCCCTGAGCCTACCTAACTCTAATGGGTAACTGATTTTAGTTGGGGAAAGTAAAAGCGGTTGGTCGTTGTGCTGGCCAGATGACACCCTGCTCGTTAATCGTTGGCTAAAGAAACAGATGACTTCGCAAGGTCTCAAATGGCAACTTTTATTTATTTTTAAAGATAATCTTACAGTTCCGTTATAGTAAAAAAAAAACAATTTCAAAACACAAAGTTAGAATAACATATTTGGACAACTTTTCTATTATCCTGTCGAGCTGAAATTTCAAATAGCAGCTTGTGCTGCTTGACGACACATTCAATGAAAATGTCAGAAAGATCGCTTCATTAATCATTGAATTTAAACAACTTAATTTCTAACACAGCAGTAGTTGTAGCATAGGGAAGTTGTGTTGCAGGTAAGTGTGTAATCAGGTATTGAAGTCAGCTATTTTCTGTTGAAGTGGAAGACATGTAATACCAAAGTTATTCTTTAATAAAGTGAAGAAATAAGTTTTGTGAAGTGCAGCAGTGGACTTAGTGATTTGACAATGTTACAAGTAAAGCAGGAGGCGCGGTGGCTAAGTGCTAAATCGCTTAACTTCTGATTTAGGGGGTCCCGGGTTCGAATCCTGGAGTAGATTGGAATTTTTAATTTTGAAATCTTAAGGCGCCTCTGAATCCACCCAGCCCTAAATAACTTTTAATAACATATATATGTATACTTTTGTTAACTTTCTAGCTGCACTAGTAAAGTATTAAAGTTAATTTCGCCTTAAGATTTGTTATCTATGGGGCAGATGATGGAAAGGTCATTATTTCCGTGGCTAGCGGTTAACGAGCAGGGTGTCATGTGTCTTTTACTTTCCCCAACTAAAGTCAAGTACCCGTTAGAATAAAAGGCGCCCTAAAAAATCGCGAAATTCAAAATCTCTGTCTTCACCGGGATTCAAACCTAAGACACCAGATTCAGAAGCCACTCAGCCACCGCGCCCTTTAATTCATGAGCTACCCGTAGATTAATAGTTTGATACGATTAAAAAAAATACCCTACGTTTTTATTTCAAAAGCTCTGAATGTTTTAGAAAGACCAAGAACTATAACTATAAGATAGATCTAATTATTGGTTTTAGAGTTAAGAAAATGTTCCAATCGCATTCTCTCGTTATTTATCTATTTCATATTAGTAAGCCCTAGATTACAGATTCTGTCTAGTGGAGTCCAAGCATTTATTGCGCTAAGACCAATTTCGTTAATATTGAGAAGACTAATCTCTTGAATATAAAACTCAATCCATTAATGCATTACGGTACTTACAAGCGAATTCGCTATTCGTATTTAGATTAGCGTGCTGTACACTTTAGTTCATCGATCTCTGGGTCTTTCTTCCTATGAAATTGATTAGGAATCCTCTTTTGAAGCAGTCCCAAGGATTTTAAAACATTAAAAGATTTAGGGGATTTTAAACCGTGATAACTGAAACTGTCTCGCAGACACCCCGTACCTATCACCCTGTCTTAAAATATTGTGATCGATTCCACGCGAGGTCTTTAACTGCTGAGATCCTCCCTCTTTGTAGGTTGTCGTCATTCCGAGATCGGTAAGTGGGTGGCATGTGAAATATCAATTCAACGCCCTGTCCGGATGAGATCTGGGTGGACTAGATCAATAGGAGGAGAATGAGGAATTAACGTTTGATGATCGATCAAGATATATGGGGAGTTAGGAAGTAATATAGGAGGTGAAAGAAAGAGAGAGGATGTGGTCTGATACAGAACTGTGAGTGTGAGATGTTATGTACCCTGTAGAGTTCATTGCTTCTCTTGAAAACATTCTTCGACCAGTAACAACTTCACATTTAGTACAATATGCAGGATGCAACTAAATACGCAAAAAGTTGTTCTAACGAAATTCAGCTGAGATTGGTCTATACGTTTTTGAAGTATCAAACAAAAGATTAAACGGTTATGTGGCGTCGATTGAGTGGTTTTAGTTCCGGCAATGAAATTAGTCCGTAGAGCGCTCTTGCGAAACAAACCGTGAAATGCTGTATTTCAGAAAAGTGCAAATGAATAACAAATTGGGCTTTGGCTAGCAACAATGAACCAAAACTAAAACTCTCTGAACTCATCACATTATCAGAAGATATTTTAAAACAGTCACCGCTTAATTGAACCATGCTCTTATTCGAACTGAATATTAAATTGGTGAAACGTCCGTGTAATGTTCTTGTAATAGGATCAGTTGTCAACGTGGCAACATGTGGGCAGCTGAGATTAATAGTTTATTGCCAATTCGTACAGATCTATTGGCAACGAGCTAAACTGCAAACAGGCTATTTTGCAGGTAAGTGTTGGGGCCTTCTATAATGAATGATCTTGATCTGAACCGTTCCAAATCATCGCTGCTTTGACTTCCTGTTTGCTCCTTCCAGCCCGCTTTGATAATGTTGAGGCGAAAATACTTTTCAAGTGTTGTAGTATAGTTGTGACGTAGTTTCTGGAATCTTGTCTAGTACCACATGAAAGAGTATGTCGAATGTCGATGGACGCGTACGTTTAAATTAAAGCTTAAAATCTTATTAGAAACACAATAAACTTAATTATATATATATATATATGACTGTGATTGAAGAGCTATATCCCTTTATCTATACACTGCCAGGGTATGAAAGTGAACAGTTAAAGCTTGGTGTGGATTGAAAGTTTTAATTTTGGGTATGTCAAAGAGACTTTAGCTAGTCTTATCTTGGAGTAGAAGAGGACCTTAGTTGGTTTACGAGAGAGAAATAGTACCAGTGTGTTTTGTGATCACTATGATAGTTCCCCCTATCAGACCAAGCAGATGATATACAGGCCATCTGTTTCTCTGGCCTACGATAAACAAGGGTGTTATGTGGCCAGCATAAAGGCAAAGACCACTATTGTCAAGTACCCATTAGAGCCCTAAAGATCACGAGATTAAAAATCGGTTCAAAGCCAAGCGCTTTACCACTTTGCCACCGCGTATCTGATCACTATGATGGTTTTAATATTAAAGTTCTTGCGCTGAAGTTTGTGAAGAGTTGTAGAGTATTACTAGAGAATATTTACAGATTATTCAATAGTAATAAAGTTTGTAAAGTTTCTATCTGTAGATATCGAACGTACAAAAGTTACAAGTGTTGAATTGTACCCCCTTAGAGGAGCCAGGCGATGAGCTTCTCACCAGTATAGTTTCATATATAAATATAATCATGCCCGACAAACAAAATGAAACCCATTATCAGATTGAACTTGGTTTATAAAGTCATTGGTTAATATCCATGACTAAATGCATGACGCGTAGGACGTAATCATCTTCTTTTTTGAAGTAACGTCTGTATTATATATGATAAGATAAGAACTTCTAGTTTTAATTGCACTTAAATCGAATTGCTATCGCCATTAGAGTCTTCAAGTGTCTTCTTCATCTCTTCAAGCACCCCCCTTACAGTACATAAAAAAACAAAAAAAACTATTCCTTCTTTTTTTTTTTTGACAAAGCATAAGTGTCTTAGTAGACTACGCCACCATTTCAATTAAAACCCTACACACAATGCATAAGACCGTGGTCAAAGATAAATCGTTCTTCTCAATTATTTGGTAAAGAGATGGTCGTTTTTAGGTCTGATTCGTTTGAAATACACGTACAAGATATCAGTTTGTGAAATGTATAAAACAATGACCACTCTACTTCTTAACTACTATCGATAACTATAAACCTGATGAAATATTTTGAATAAGAAATTGGAACAAGCGTAACGTATTACTCCTATCGTAACTTCTGCATTGACGTTAACCACGTGATGCGAGGAAATGTTTACAATCAATTAAGCACGTGACATGTCCATCAACGAATCAGAGCTACAAGACCATTTTAATTAAGGCCTCGACGATCTTCAGCTAATGAACAAAGCCAAAAATAGAACAAATACGAATGTGATTACTTTAAATTGATTAGAGTCTTAAACAACGTGATTGACCTAATCGATCTGAAATGATTCCTCGATTTTTATTAACCTTACACAACACAGATATTCACTGCATTTATTTTACATAATTAGGTCAAATTTTAAAAGACATAAAAAGTCGTTGTTTTTCCAGTAGATGGACTTGAAGTCTGAGTCTCTAGTAGATAGGAACAACCTACAGTAGTACTTCTCTAAATATGTTCCTACTTATTACCTTTCATCTACCAGTATTTTGTCCTCATCACCTTTCATCTACCAGCATTTTGTCCTCATCACATTTCATCTACCAGCATTTTGTCCTCATCACCTTTTATTACTTAATCCTGTGCACTCTCAGGGGAGCATAGGGCCGCAACCACACCTCTCCACCGAACTCGGTTCTGAGCAGCATTCTTCATCTGCTCCCATGTCATTCCAGTACCCTCAGCTTCACTGATGACTGACCTCTTCCAGGTTTGCTTGGGTCTGCCCACTTTTCTCTTTCCTTGTGGATTCCAGTCAAGTGCCTGCCTTGCAACATTGGTAGCTGGTTTTCGCAGGGTGAGTCCTATCCAGCTCCAGTTTTTGTTTTGTGATGTCTTGGACTATGGGCTTTTGTCTAGTTCTTTCCCACAAATCGATAGTCGTTATCTTTTCTGGCCACCTAATATCCGACGTATGCGTCTGTTAAGAAAGGTCTGGAACTTTTCCATATTTTATATACCAGTATTTTGTCCTTTTCGCCCTTTCATTAACCAGCATTTTCCCATATATCCCTTCATCTACCATCATTTCGTTCTTTGTCCTTCCCCTCCTTATCACCATCATAAAGACAACCAGATGCTTAATAGAAATATTTTCTGCCATAATAGCAACATCATCTTGTGCATTTTACTGCCACTGAAGATCGCGAGCTCCAAGTTGTAAAAAAGGCTGATCGCGAAAAAGCGTACAAGTAAAAGAAATGGACCTTCGACACAAAGCTATTACGATTTTCAAAGTGAACGCTGTTCCAAGCTCATTAGATAAACTTGGAAATACCGGCAGTGTAATACACTTCTAGAGTGAGAAAGATTTTCTTAATTGAGCTGAACGGTTTAATGTTAGGCTAAATCTGGATAACTTTAAATCATTGATTTAAAAAAAAAAAAGGCCAAACCGAAAACTTAAGCTGATTAGATGCTTAGCCCGACGCTATCCCAGAGTGCACCTGGTGATGAAACCCATTAGTTAAGTATACAGTTTCTCGGAAATGTTTCAACAGAATCTCATGCATATTTTAGACAAAAGATATAACAGAATGGAACTCGAGGAGATGCGCTGGACACATGAACACTGACCTTTTTGGAGAACATTTCTTAACAGACATTTGTAAATAAAAATTTGATAACTTTCTGATAGACATTTGTTTATTAACATTTCTAGATGCATTTGTTAATTAACATTTATTGATAGACATTAGTTGATAAGAGTTTCTTGAAAGAAAAAAAAAACTCTTAAAAAAGAAATTTGAATCAATTGTTCGATATTTGATGAAATGTATTTATTGGCAGTTTTAAAAAGAAAAAAAAAAAATTTCATATCAATCTTTGAAGATATTTTAAACTTAGAGCACATGAAAAAGTTCAAAGTAAGTACACAATTCACTTCAATGCAAACATAGATCTAGAAAACATTTTGTTTCTACTCGTGTCACTCATAGTGCAGTGTTATTTATGCTGACATTTCTTTAAGAGTTCACGAGGCACATGGGAACATTGGAATATTTAAAAAAAAATGTTTTCAAACTCTATGTTTGCATTTTAAAAAGGACAACCAATAATTTTATGTTACAATAAGTAGGAGATTTGTTTTGTTATATATAACAAACGCTGATATAACACGGACAGGAAAACATCAGCTTCTCTTCCTATGAGGTCACAGTATAAACACTTTATTTACAAGGTGTCGAGTCATACCTGGTAGAAAAAGAGATGGGAAGAAAGAGAGAGAAAGAGAGAGTGGGAGTTGAAAAAGAGAAAGCGTTATAGAGAGAGGGAGCAATAGAGAGAGAGAGAGAGTGTGTGTGAGTGGAGAAAAGAACTGAGTTTCAACTGGTTTCAAGTAGAAAAGGGGCTCTCCTAAACTAGTCTAAACTTTCATGTTGTCAACTTGAAGCTCTCACACATTGTATTCCGACGTCTTTTGTTAAGATTTGAAGAGCTGGAAGCTAGATGTTTTCTGAAAATCGACCTTTCTTTTGAATGTGGCCTACAAATTGATGCATTCAATAAAAAAATTAGCTAAATCAAAAGAGATGGCTGCTTCGTTAAACATTTTAAAACAACACTCTAGTTTCATTTTACGTGATGAAACATTAGCTTTATATAATTAAAAAAACACGCTAGCTTCATTTAGCTTTAAGAAAAGTTAGCTTTATTTATTTTTAAGATACACTAGCTTCCTTTACCTTAATAAAAGTTTGCTAAAGGTAGCTTTTTAAAATTTTAAGAAACGCTAGCTTCCTTTAGCTGTAAAAAAAAAGTAGCTACATTTAGCTATAACAAAAACTAAATACATTCAGCTTTGAAAAACTAGCTACATTTAGCTTTAAAAAACTAGCTACATTTAGCTTTAAAAAAAAATAGCTACATTCAGCTTTAAGAAAAACTAGCTACATCTAGCTTTAAAAAAAACTAGCAGCATTTAGCTTTAAAATAACTAGCTACATTTAGCTTAAAAAAACTAGCTACATTTAGCTTTAAGAAAAACTAGCTACATTTAGCTTTAAGAAAAACGAGCTTGCCACCAACGTCCGTATACATATTTAGGTGTTTCCATCTAAATTTACAAACACATTAGTTGTTGTTTTTTTCTCTACCTCATATCATTATTGTAAGAACAACATATTTATAGTACACTAGACCCCTGATTTTAACGAATTTGTAAAAAAAAAAAAAAACATTTATGAAATCATTTTTATTGAAAACTCGGGTCACCGCTGTCAAATATTTGCTTCGAATGTAATCTTATTTGTCTATTTGAATTGAAAATTGTATTTAAAAAAGAAAAAGCTCAGTTTTTGTTTTCATTTCTTGTGTAAAAATCAAGATTTTTATGTTGTTCTTGCAATGCAGACAATACTTGTAGGAGTGTTTGCAGCCATGCTGTATTTGTATGTGTTTTTCGTCAAAAATGCTGTATTTTTTGATTTATCGAAATTCTTGTAAATACAGAAGACACCATTAAAAAAAAGACTAATACAAACACAGTGAAACACAAAGCCTAACAAATTAAAATGTATATATAATATACTTTTAGAAAATAATCGTTTATAAACAACTAACAATGATAATTTGTTCGCTTGGAAATATTTTTATTAATTGTTTCTTGTTTTACGCAACTTTCATGCTTGGAGCTTGCTCAGTCTGTGAGAGTAAGTGTATGTGTTTTGAGTGGCTAGTAGTGCAGTGTCGCAGTATGAAATGACCAGTTGACCTTCATTGTATTTGTCAACAGCAAAGAAAGTGTGTAAGTCAGGACTGTGTGTATAAGTGGGTCAGATTCATGACAAGATACTGGAGTACAGGAGACTTATAGAAGACTAATAAAATCAATGTGTTAATTGAGAGTCTTGTTGTTCTAGTGTGTCTATTACACAGTGCACTCTAGTCCAGTGGACCAGGGGGTGTGCGGATGTCTATGACACAGTGCACTCTAGTCCAGTGGACCAGGGGGTGTGCGGATGTCTATGACACAGTGCACTCTAGTCCAGTGGACCAGGGGGTGTGCGGATGTCTATGACACAGTGCACTCTAGTCCAGTGGACCAGGGGGTGTGCGGATGTCTATGACACAGTGCACTCTAGTCCAGTGGACCAGGGGGTGTGCGGATGTCTATGACACAGTGCACTCTAGTCCAGTGGACCAGGGGGTGTGCGGATGTCTATAACACAGTGCACTCTAGTCCAGTGGACCAGGGGGTGTGCGGATGTCTATTACACAGTGCACTCTAGTCCAGTGGACCAGGGGGTGTGCGGATGTCTATGACACAGTGCACTCTAGTCCAGTGGACCAGGGGGTGTGCGGATGTCTATGACACAGTGCACTCTAGTCCAGTGGACCAGGGGGTGTGCGGATGTCTATAACACAGTGCACTCTAGTCCAGTGGACCAGGGGGTGTGCGGATGTCTATTACACAGTGCACTCTAGTCCAGTGGACCAGGGGGTGTGCGGATGTCTATTACACAGTGCACTCTAGTCCAGCGGACCATGGGGGGGGGGGGAGCGGGTATCTATGACACAGTGCACTCTAGTCCAGCGGACCATGGGGGGGGGGGGGGAGGAGCGGGTATCTATGACACAGTGCACTCTAGTCCAGTGGACCGGATTGGGGTGGGGGGCGGGTATTTGGCAGAAGGTTTCCGTGCTGACATTTTAAATAAAAACAAAACACAAGAAAAAGTTGTTCGAGTCTAAATTTGAACCCGAGCCTCTACGATGGAAAGCCGACATGTTAGCCTCTGAGCTATCCAAGTACTTATAAAAGTAGAAGGTTGTATAGTCTAATGTTAGTTTAAAAAATGTTAGCGAACGACCTAGTTCTCTATACATGGCTTGACTCCCTATAGCTTAGCATACGTTATTGTCTCTATATAAAAGAGAACTAATTAATTACAATGAATTGATTGGCTAGCTTTTTTATTGATTAATGTGTTGTCATCGACAAGGAATAATTGTGCATAGTTCTAACTTGATCTGAGAATGGGAAGTGGGACAAAACTAAGACAAGACAGACTGAGTGAGTTGATATAAGCTTTGTAACAAACAATTTGTAATTCTAACGAGATTACCCTCCCCCCCCCCACATACACAGTTAACACTCTCTGCTCACACACACACATTCAGTTCACACACAGCTGCCACTTCGTACATGACGTCACTATCTTGTCTGCTATTTGAACTAATCCAATTTCAGAAGCTCGAGTAAAAAGCGTCCGGATCGGTTGAGCCACTCAGCTGGAAAACTGCTTTCCTTTTTAGATTGCTACTTGAACAGTACTTAGCATTGATATACCGCACTTCCAGCCATCAGAGAGATACAGTCAATAAAAGAAAAGGCTTAGTCAGTGCACATACTTTAGGAGCATTTCTAATATCTCTCTCTTTATTGTGAAGGTTTCCTTCGTTTCTTTCTTTCACAAGTTTTGGACGTTTCTTCAGACATGACGATTATTACGTTCTTGCCCAAACGTCCTGCAGGACGTCACGGAATGACAGTGGGCACGGATCGAAGCCGGGAGCATCGTAACGACAGTCCAAAGCGCAAACTGCACAACCAGAAATCTTACGCGTGCCGGCATCATGGGTAAGATGTTTAGATACCAGTATCATTCGGCAATGTCGAGAATGCCATGAATACTGGACCCAAACTACAACTTCTGCTTGGCTGTTAAGGAAACTGTAAATGGGACCGAACCACGACACTAAAACCAAAAATGGGAAGAGCAGATTATTAAACCAAGATAGATAGATAGATAGATAGATAGATAGATAGATAGATAAATAGATAGATAGGTAGATAGATAGATAGATAGATAGATAGATAGATAGATAGATAGATAGATAGATAGAAAGATAGATAGATAGATAGAAAGATAGATGCATACATACATACACACATACATACATACATACATACAAAACATACATCTATATTATAAAGTAGAATGTGAGGTGTATGTATATATGTATGTATGTTACTTATAGACATCAAAACCGCTTGACCAATCTTGATAAAACTAGGCAGGAATGTTCCTTGGGTACTAACTTAGACCGTAGTGTATGTATTGTAGCCCTATAACAAACTTAAGACCCTAAAAAAAAAAAACAGTTGTCCGACTCTATTAAAGCTATAGTATTTATGTATCTAGACCATGGTTAACAATATTGACATGAGAAAAGATCGAAAGGATTTAGACCTAGGTCTAATTTTAAGAAATACACTTTGCGCACATAGTTTTTTACTTGACACATGAAAATACAAAAGAAGATCCATTGATTTCATTATGTAATAAAATTAACCTTCAATTTTGTGTTTCAAAAGCATTTTTTACATAAATTAGTTCCTAATATCTGTGACTACAGATTTCCAGGCGAACATTCTTTCATTAGACATTACCAATTGGTTACACATTAACACATCTCTTTACTGAGTCTATTCCTAGGTCTAGGTCTAAAACTCTTATTGAACTCTAAGATGATAAAACTTCTTTTCGCAAAGATAGTTTTGTGCTTTAACACATAAACATACTAATTAGTGTCCATTCATTTGATATTTTAATCAATTTAACATTCAAATTTGTTTTTCTAAAGCATTTTTAATACATTCGTTCGCTGTTCGCTAAAGTTGCGTAGCCGTGTTGAGATAGGCCTATATTCATTCATGAAAAAAGGTCACGCATGCGCAACACAGAATGAACTCTATAAAAGCCAATTTTTAACTCTAGATTAGTGTAGATTTAGATCTATGTCTACCTCAAGATCTACTTTATACTTTAACACATAAACATACAAAATTAAGTCTATTCATCTCAAATTTTAATCAAATATATCTAGGCCTACAAGCAAATGTTTTAATTTGAACAAATGGATTTAAGCCTATTAGCTATTCTGATTTGATAGCTTCATTCACACTATTTTTACATTGACACATTCGCTTTACTTATTACATTATTATTTCGTTTAATTGTGACTATATCGACAGTAATGCGCAAATAAAGACCCGCGGGTCGCGGGTAACATACGTCTAGTATTTTATATAGGCCAACATATATGACTATAACTCCTTATTTTTAATCTCATACCAGGCATAGTCAACACAATATTTTTGGCCCAAATCTCGCCACCGGTCAGTGTGGACACAGATTGTAATTATCAGTCGAGAATCTCCAGTAATTACATTGTCCGAGGTGATCGCCTGCTCATTCATGCAAGCTTCGCAGTATATCATTTGACCTGAACCTCGCTGTACTTTGAACCCTTTGTTTTATCAAGTTTTGGCTAGAGAGCTGCTTAGGTTCTCAATGTAAACACAGGTTTGATATGTGATAGAAAAGTATAGATTTAAAGTTGGTGTCATGAAAGATTAAACGTTTGTTAACATATTTTAACAAGCTAACGTTACAAAATACTTTATTTAAATAAAGTTATCTAATGAGAAGAACCGCATAATCACAGCCATGGATCTAAACACTGCAAGGTTTCACTTCCTTTTCTGTAACAAGAAAATTATTTAGTTATCACCAATTTTTTTTTATTGATTCGTATATTTGTCATCAATAATGTACTAGGGTGCGAAATGTCAACATGATCCGAGATTGGGAAGTGGGAGAAAAAAGTAATAAAATGTTTGTACCAGACAGACTGAAAGGCTGAAAATGTAAATTAACTAAACTAACTGTAACATAACTCTGTGAAGTTTCCTAATATACATGTCCTTTCTCTCTACAAAAGTTTAGTATCTCTACTTCTCTGATAAATTAACTCCTTTGTCTATTACAACTTTTTTTTCTTTACTTTAATGTAAAAAACAAAATTTTTAAAAAGGTCAATAATGTTTGTAATTTGTTATAGAATCTTTAGACATTTGATCTCCCCTGCGGATTGTTTCCCCTGATTATTAAAAGTTATTTTAGTAGTTTCTGACTGTTAGTTTTAATGATGTACATCTAGACAAAAAAAAAATCGGTATTTTGTTACCAGTTAATAATTTGTTGCTATGTTTACCTAGAAACGCAACTAGACAGGAACAATTGTTGTCCGGTAATGTTAGAGAAATAGGTTTTTGAAGATAAACTACGGGGAGGCTTATGAGACATATAAAAACTAGGAATGTACCATTTCTGACTGAGATATGTAGGACAGATGATCTAATGGTCATCTAATGGTCATCTGTTTCTATGGCCCACGAGAGTGGCAAGTAGCAAGCACAAAGACCAACCGCCTTTCCCCCCCAACTAATGTCAAGGAGCCATTAGAGTTATGTGGATTCAGGGACGCACAAAGGCTTGAAATGTTGGGCTGCACAAAGGCTTGAAATGGGCTGCACAAAGGCTTGAAATGTTGGGCTGCACAAAGGCTTGAAATGTTGGGCTGTACAGAGGGCTAGAAATGTTGGACTGTGGCTATACAGAGGGCTAGAAATGTTGGGCTGCACAGAGGGCTAGAAATGTTGGGCTGCACAGAGGGCTAGAAATGTTGGGCTGCACAGAGGGCTAGAAAGGTTGGGCTGCAAAGAGGGCTAGAAATGTTGGGCTGCACTGAGGGCTAGTTATTCACAAGATGGACTCTATAGACTACCATATGGGCTGATTTAGTCACTTGCACATTATCAATGATAATTAATTACTATAAAAACTCAATAAAAGGCATATCTAAAAAAATATTTTTTCTTATCCTATTTAATATTTTATCGAAATAAATATTGTTTTAAATATTTTATTTACTTAAACTTACTCTTTATGTTGAGTCTGTTCTATTTATATGCATTTTTCTGTTGTGATGTCTTTTTATGAGAAAAGAGTCCTTAACCTTGTAATCACAAAAAATTTCCATAAGGATCAATAAAGCAGTCTTAGTCTTATTCTTAGTTTTAGTCTTAATCTTAGTCTTAGTTGCTCCCATTCCGGCAATAGTTGGCAAGCTGTCCCTACACAGATTTATCTCCGGTGACTTTCTCTGTATTGTTTCATCTTATGGACACGGTTTTTAAATCTTACATTAAGATGCAGGTCCATGCTATACGAAATCGGCCCTGTTTTGTTTCGGCCTCCGTGTCTTGTATGTCGTATAGGAAACATGATTCGATTCGTCTAAGGACGTGTGCAATAAATTCGGTGAATCTTATTCCACGTTTGGTCGCGAGTGCCCTTAGAGGGCATGTGCCCGTTAGACTTTGCCCTTCTTCCAATGTGACAAGATGTTGTTTTGTGACTCTTAAGATTTGTCTCTGCCAAGACAAGATAGCTGAGAGACATTTAGCCTCGTCTCTGTCTAGACGTATATCTTTCAAGTATCGAATGCTATGGTCCCTGTTGAAAAATTCATTGAATTCATTGGTGCCTTTCAGAGTTTCTTATCGGGCTACATATTAAAACTTTGAAACTATCCGCTTCTTGTATTGGTGCATTTCACAAGGTGCAAACATCCAAAGTTTCGCGGACTGACACATCTACAACGATTTCCAAGCATTCCATTCCCACATTCCCCCACAATCTAATTAGAAAAAAGTTAAGCATCTAATTTACCGTATCCGCAAGATCCTAACCTTGGGCATACAACTGGCCATCCCAAGTCACGTCAACCATACATTCAACCCACTCGTCTCATAACGCATGCATAACCAAGTGTATAATCATGGCAACCTAATCGCAGTCTAGCGTGCAGACGGGTTGTTGGCGCCAAGCACGTTTTGCTCATAATAAACCGATGGCCATTCAGGCAAATTGATCAGAAAATGATTTCTCCACTTTCATAATTAATGCTTCTGGGAAAAGCAGAAACAAAATCTGGCACTTCCGACTAGATCTTTATGCTCTTTATTTTAAAAAGAACTTCGAAAAAAGTTTTGAAATGTTTGTGATTGCTGTTAGGTGTCATGGCCAGCACATCTGACAGTAAAACAATTACAATCTTCAGACTCCAATTAGAAAACAAGCATTACAAAGTTTAATTTGTCGTTTCATTGACATAGAAGTTTACGGGGGAGGGGGTGAAGTAAAACGAGGTTCGAACTAAGGACAACCTGTCATGACAGTTTGACCTGCTTCTAAAGTGAGAACGTGTGTTGTTATGTGGAGTTGGCAAGTTGGGAATTATCTTATGCTAGGACTTTCTCCATGGTTACATTGAATATAGAATGCTTATTATTCAAATAAGTCAGTGCTTTAATCTGTTTACTAATAAACTATATAATAGCACACATATTTTGCTATAAGCTATAATTGTAGTTTTGTTTTGTTGTTTTTTCTTTCTAAAATACAGATTTGATCTATTCATCTAGTATTACGTTTCCAAAGATGTACGGGGGTTAAATGAATGTATGTATGGAAGAAATACTGTGGCAATGTCATGTTATATGATATAACGTTTATCATGACATGTATGTAATAGTGCATGGAAAAACTAATAAAAAAAAACTTCGATGAATGTGTGAACGATACTTGAGAAATCTTAGAAAGGATGATAGAGAAACTTAACGGAATTTCCCAGACTACATTTTTAAACGCTTATGAAAAACTCTCTTTGTTTTTTGAATTCGTTTTTTTAAAATGTTTTTTAAAGTATGTATAGTTACGTCATTTAGGGGAAAAACATGGCGAGTTTTTATAGTTACAATGATATGTGTGTTACCAGTGGCGGATCCAGTGATAGCATCCACCCATTCCCACGGCGTTTGGAATAGAGTCATGTACTTTAACGAAGAAGTTCTAAATGTGTACACAAAGAAATTATGAATTATTCAAATAAAATGTACTAAGTATTGATATTCTTTATTTATTCTGCGCTTGGAACAAGTCTGCAAGAGTAAAAGAAATCTAGGATTCATTACTTAAGATGATTTATATGCTACAGATAGAGAATGGACGTTTCACAGGGTGGTCTTTGGGTGCAGACTTTTTTGTCGGCCACAAAGTGAAAATTTGGGTTTGACCGTTATTTTTATTCAAAATATAAACATCTTAAAATTAAATTTGGTTTACTTCTTTCTACTTGAGCATCTCGCAGCGGGAATTCCCGCACTCAACTGCCGGTTTTTGCTAAGGATGGGGAGGGGGTTGGGGATGGATACAAAAATTCTTTTTTCCCAATATTTAACTCTAGATTAGTCTAGATCTAGGCTATCTCTACCTCAAGATCTAATTCAAAGATGATAAAACTACTTTATACTTTAACACATGAGCATATAAAATAAAGTCTATTCATTTCATATTTTAATCAAATATATGTAGGCCTACAATCAAATGTTTTTATTTTTAAAAAATGGATTTAGGTCGATTAGCTATTTTGATAGCTCCTTTCATACTATTTTTAAATTCACGAATTCGCTATACTTATAACATTATTATTTCGTTTAATTGTTTACAAAACAATCTTAGTGGCTATATCGACACTGATACGCAAATTAAGATCCGCGGGACGCGGGTAATAAAAGTCTATTTATACATAAAACACAAAGTCATAATCTTCACATACAAAAATAAAACTAATAGAATACTCAGAAAGACACAAAGATAAAGGCCCATTTCTCGTTCCATCTGCTAGGACAAATGTGTACAAATGCTCCTTCTTCTACCTAGAGCCATTAGAGCATGGAATGGGTTGCCTTAGCCAGCCAGGAAAACCAGTAAGTTGGCAGAATTTAAGTCAAAGGTTAACATGTATGACTAGATGCCTGACGCGTAGGACGTAACGATCTTCCCCTTTAAAGTAACGTCTGTATTTAATAAGATAAGATAAGATAATGTTAGAATAACTAGAAGAAACACTCGAATTTAAAATTGATGGTTCGAAAGAATGACAAATGCCCAAGCTATTTGACACATATTTTTTATTTGTTTAAATTTTTTCTTGAACTTTATATTTTTCTACAACAAAAAAGGGTTTCTTTAATACTTCCAAAACAAACTCAATTGCTTTAATGCGACTTCATATATATTTTTTTACTTGAGAACACGAGAGACATTTAAGAGAATCTTCATATTTTCTGAAGTAATGTCTGTAAAAGATAAGATAAGATAATAATTTTTTAATCCACCTCTTCTTTTCATTTTTCATGTACTGATTTTAGAAACAAAAAATGTTGAAAAACAATAGCCCCCCCCCCCCCCTCCCCTAAACAAAGTTTGGTATCCGACCTTGTGATACGACTATTGATTAGTCATTCTATTTGTTAGGCATGTATGAAACATGATCACACCGTGTTGTTTTCTGATATGTGTAGCATTTCACAAGTCTTCTTTGCTGCCATGGAGAGGCCAGCGTTGATTGTTATATTGTCATATAACATTTAGTTAAGGCATAACTCTTGAGTTTGGTCTCGTTAGCGTTTAAAACAAAAGGGACAGGCCAGAGTTGATTGTTATATAACATTTAGTAAAGGCATAGCTCTTGAGTTTGGCCTCGTTCGCGTTTAAAACTAAAGGGACAGGCCAGAGTTGATTGTTACATAACATTTAGTTAAGGCATAACTCTTGAGTTTGGCCTCGTTAGCGTTTAAAACAAAAGGGTCAGGCCAGAGTTTATTGTTACATAACATTTAGTTAAGGCATAACTCTTGAGTTTGGCCTCGTTAGCGTTTAAAACCAAAGGGGACTACGGTTTGTTTTGATCCATTGGGATTTGTGTATATCAACGAGACCAATGGTTATAGAAGGCCTGAACATTGACCTGCAACCTGTGGGCAGCTCAGACCAACAGCTCGTTGCCACGTCTCAGGTTTGTAAAACGTGGCAACAAGCTATGAGACTAAACAGCCCACAGGTTGTGACGTTGCAATTACGTGTTGAGGCCTTCTAAAACGCATGGTCTGGATCACTGACGTCACAGACAGATTGCGTCACACATAAAACTAGGTCACGTTTTCTGACGCATAACTGGTAGCTACAAAGTAAGTTAAAGTTCCCCTTTCAAACCTTGCGATTTATAAGGCAGATGATGTAAAGGTCATCTGTTTCCTAGGCCCACGGTTAGCAACCGGAAGCTGAAACAGGACGGATTTTCTGTTAAGTGATATCGCCTAAAGTACACAAGCAGATAACATGAGCATTAATATATTCAGTTATATTTCCTTTTATATCCTCTTCTTAGCTGACCACAGCCACCAATTTGCAGTTTTTTGTTGTTGTTTTTAGCCATCAAGATCCGGCATATGAAGTGGAGCAGACATTTGCAATTCAAATCTGTTCATAGGACAGTGGGGAAGGACAGAGGGGAAGGACAATGGGCGGGATGTACCTGTCTGGCTAAAACACAAATTCAAGCTTGGCAGTGGCTAGAATGTAGGACAGAAAACATAAAAAAAGTATAAAAAAAATAGAATGTAGCATTTTTAATATTTCAATTTTTACAAATCTTTTATATTTTTTACAAAGCTTATCTCATCTCACTCTGTCTTTCTTGTCTGTCTGTCTGTCTGTCTGTCTGGTAAAAAGTGTGTACACGTTATTCTCCCAGAGCCCTTCTCGGATCAAGTTGAAACTTCGTATAATTATCCATTGACATAGACAAGACATGAATCAAAAAATGTAACTGATTAAACAATTAACAACTGGTTATTCATTATTCTATTTAATAGCAGCAAGAGAAACTAATACTATAATAGTCACATACATGGCTAAATTTGTTGAGTTTTGTCCCCTCAAAAAATTGACGCTATTTCTCACACACGTATTATACGATTAAAGTGGCACTTTAAAAACAAACATCTATTGTATCTAACAAAACATGAATCAATAAACAAAAATTCTCTATTATTCAATTATTATTAGTAATCAATCATTTGGTTTGATCTCGAATAAGAGAAATAACGTGTACAGTATTGGTAGAAAAAGTTTATAGATATAGTTTAAAATACGCTTTGTTGTTGTTGTTTTTTTTTAAAGGATTTTTTATATTTTGCTTGTTTCTTATCTATTCCCAAACAAAGATTTAAATATCAAATTCTTCTTCTTAACCAGTGCTACTGGAGAATGAAATGGGTTGCCTCAATCAGCCAGAAAAAAACATCGCCTTGGCAGAGTTAAAGTCGTTGATTAATATGCACGACAAGATTGACACATGAAATGCTAAGGACGTAGGCCCTAATTATCTTCTTTTTTGAAGTGACGTCTATAATCAATAAAATAAGATTCTCTACCGCAATGTTTGACGTGTTTTGGATGTTTCTTCGCATTATTATAATATTACGCACTATATTGTTACTGTGTCACAACATCTCGCACTATATTGTTACTGTGTCACAACATCTCGTGCTATATTGTTACTGTGTCACAACATCTCGCACTATATTGTTACTGTGTCACAACATCTCGTGCTATATTGTTACTGTAACACAACATCTCGTGCTATATTGTTACTGTAAAACAACATCTCGTGCTATATTGTTACTGTAACACAACATCTCGTGCTATATTGTTACTGTAACACAACATCTCGTGCTATATTGTTAGTGTAACACAACATCTCGCGCTATATTGTTACTGTAACACAACATCTCGTGCTATATTGTACTGTAACACAACATCTCGCGCTATTTTGTTACTGTAGCACAACATCTCGCGCTATATTGTTACTGTTTCAAAAGATCTCGCACTATATTTTTACTGTGTCTTTATGCAAAGGAGAGTCTGCTTAAACAACGCTAAACTTTCCAACGAAAAAAAAACTTTTTAAAACAAGTGCTTTTACTCATTATTTGTTTTTTTGCATTGGTGAGACACTATCATACACTGGTTATATCTGATACATAACATTTCTAGTCATCTCATTCATTTACGCCTAACCTCTTACCCCACCCCTGCCCTTTTCTCTCATTCCAATGTATTTAGTTTTATTCCAAGACTAACTTCTAACTTGGACAAACCAAGAAACATATTAAATACCAATGCATTACACATATAAAATTTAACGTATGTATTATGAAAGATGTAATTTAATTTTTGTAATTAAGTCGTTTTATTCTAGAGGAATGACATTTGCTACATTTTCATTATAAATTTTCTTTCTTCGATGACAACAGAATAAAATGTTTTTTTTCATGGTGTGTATTTTTCGTGCACTTAGCAATAAAGACAATGTCCAGTCTAATAAAGACAATGTCCAGTCCATAAAGACAATGTGCAGTCCATTACTAAATATACAAACTGAATATAGCCAAACTTGTATCACTAATCGAACGAAACGAAAACAGCTCTCATACAACCCAAGAATTAACCAATATACGAAAATATAAAGATTTGTTTCGTTAAGCTTAAGATTTATAACTGATTCAGATTTTTTAATCTGTGATTAATAGCGGAAGTAATCACCAGAAGCGAGTTGCATGTCGTACACGTGATTAGGTCACGTGTTGACTAAATGGTCTGCATGATGTGAATGTGTTCCCAGCTATGTTCACACAATGGCGTTCTGCTGACTGTCAATGCTGGATATTTATGTCAGTGCTGATAAAGCTGATACAAGTTTTAGACACAGGAGCGCATAAACCTCTTTTTGCACGAAAGACATTAACATAGTCGGAAAATAAAACTTCTAGTCCAATGGAACTTAGTCTCTGCCAGGTCTGCCTCTTCGTTAAGCATAGTGATCAGTTCCTCTTTCAGACCTCGCCATCTATAAGGCAAATGATGTAAAGGTCAACTGTTTTTTTTTTGTGGACCACGATTAACGAGGGTTTCATGTGGCCAGCACAACGACCAACCCCTGTGGACTCAGTGGGTGGACTGAGAGGAGCTTTAAAGATCCCGAAGTTCAAAATTCTAGTCTGGTCTTCACCTAGATTCGAACACGGGACCCCAAATCGGAAGCCAAGCGCTTTACCCTTCAGCCACTGCTCTGTGGTGCTTTTAACAGTATCTACTGAGGAATTTTCTGGTGATGTATAGGAATAAGAGTTGAATTCCCAAAGGTTAGCGCTGCCCTCGGCCTCTTATAGCGAGTGGGAACCTGGAACGAGGTGCGATGCGCTGTGTACGCGGTGAAGAGCTCCCGGTTCAGGCCTGTTGCTAGATAAAATCCTTTTCAACGATCAATGTGATAAACACTGCAGCAGCACCGCCCTCTGACAGGCAACGAGAATCTTCATCGGGATGTTAAGGGCCTTGAAGATGTCTGCTAGGTCAGTTGTCATTATCCCCTTGGTTAAAATAAAAACAGGGTATATTGTTATTTTAGATAACTTCCCTGGTCACTTTATCTGGAGGATTAGGTTCTCATATTTGCTTTGATTTTAACTTCATTTTTTCTTATATAATGGAATAGTGGTACGGCGATATCAATAATGGTTGCTGATTTTATTTTTTCATTAAACAGTAAATCCACCGTCTTGTCAGTTCAAATAGGTCTACCCTAGTATAATAGGTCATCAGATGGCTCGAGGACCTCTTGAGGCGAGTATTTGTGGTTGAGGCATATCTTTCAATAAGATGAAATTAAGCTTTCTGTCTATCCTTCTGTTTGTCGGACAATTCGAAACGCTTAGATCTAAAAAAAACAAAGACAAAAAAAACCTTACGAAAGATGATAAATATAGCTTACTTTAAATAGGCTCAAGGGCGTCTATAAGTCTTTCCGAAGATTATTACGCAAGATTAATACGCAAACCATTTTACATTGCTTTTTGTAAAAGATGAATGTCCCAGCTGTGACGTGGTACTTTCTAATCGTGTATCTCTTGCACTACACTGGTTCTGGGAATGTAGAAACGATGAGTCAATGTGCTATTCATTCTAGGGCGAGGTCGGTACTTAGCCTCAATGTGGCCAGCTAGACTTTTACATTCTGAATTTAAATTTACAATCGGTAACGCGGCTTAGTACAAGTTCTAACATGACTCCATCTCCTTAAAATGGCTGCCTGGTCACGTGTCATCATTTCGAACAGCTCACTGGCCTGCTGCCATGTGTATGTGGGGCCCAGACAACTGGGGACGTGTTTGGCCCCTTAGTCTTCACCCCACATGCCTAAAAACGTCATTGACGTGAACAAAATGAAGAAAAAAAGCGCCAGGAGTTCCGCCTGCCTATAGTCCTGTCTTCTCCCCTCCACTAAGGCGTCGGGCCTACTGCGCGTTTCAATCCCTTGCTGTAGGACGTAAAATCTTATTTCGAAGGAAAGTCATTAACCGAGACTAATTGATATAGAATGCTTGAACACTATACTGCGACATCGCAATCTGTGGGCAGTTTGGACGAATAGATCGTTGCTACGTCTAAGATCTGGCGTCGCAAAATGCTACGTGGCAGCGAGTTATAAGTCTGCCCACAGGTTGCGACGTGGCAGGTCAGTTTAAGGCTTACGTCAACGATTGGTCTTGCTTTAACTCGTAAAACAACCGTAAAATAGTTTACTCAAAGCACTACACTTTTATACACGCATCGTTCTTGTAGACAACTAATTGCTGGCGACATTCTGTCTAGTTAGTTGTACCATTATCTCCTATTTTATTTCTCTGTCCAATGATCCCCACCGCGCCCTCTATTTTAATCCCCCTTTCCCTGTCATCACTCTATCCCCACTGGCAGACGATCTTGTATGGAAGATGTATTTCGCTCATCCGACAGCTGGACATCCCCGTCTATCAGGGACTAATGAGAGCCAGGGTTCTCCCGGCTGCTAATGAGTTACTAAGGTCCAGTGACAAGATCTACGTTAGCCCCGAGGTCAATGCTGCTATTGTTAATGTCAGTGATTAAGTTCCTCTGGTTTGGATGGTCAACAGATGGCCAGCGATTTTCACTTACGTCAATCAATCTATTTACTGAGCTGTTTGAAGAGGGTCGCTTCTATTTGAACACAAACTCGCTAGACCTTTAACACTGAATTGAGCCAAAGAGACTGAGATAGCGATACGATGCTAAAGGCAGTTTAGAAAAAAAAGTCTTAACTAGTTCTGGGACGTTTGCTATGACCTTTTTTAATTTTCTTTAAGATGTACTGGTAAACCTAGGTTTAACAAAAAAAACTTATTGACTAACTGAGACAATGTATCATATGGAAAATACAATTTATTAGCGTGACTCGCACCATACAACAGAACGACTACTACATCTCCCCGAGACATATTCTCAGGGGAAAAAAGTATATAAATAATGCGAATAGAGTTATTTAATGTTCTACATTCCTTGAAAGAATGTCAAATAACAGAGGAACGAAAATTGTATACAGGCAAATAAACAAAAGGCAGGCAACCCAAAGGAAGATCCCGAATGCGATGGGTTGAGGATGTGAAAGCAGATCTGCACATCTTGGGGTTAGGGCATGCAGACGAAAGGCCCAGGAGAGATGTAAATAGAGGGATGGTGTTGAAGCAGGCCAGAGCCCTCCATGTGATGTAGCGCAACTGGGATGAATGATGATGACATCCTTTGAAATCCTTTATTACTAAAGAACACTTACAGAAATACACTGAATGCAGTACATAGACCTGTATTACTAAAGAACACTTAAAGAAAAACCATGCACGCAGTACATAGACCTTCATTATTTAAGTACACTTAAAGACATACACTGAACGCAGTACATAGACCTTCATTATTTAAGTACACTTAAAGGCATACACTGAACGCGGTACACAGACCTTCATTATTTAAGTACACTTAAAGACATACACTGAACGCAGTACATAGACCTTCATTATTTAAGTACACTTAAAGACATACACTGAACGCGGTACACAGACCTTCATTATTTAAGTACACTTAAAGACATACACTGAACGCGGTACATAGACAACTATATTGACCAGACACAGATGATCGTCACTAAAAATAATAATAAGGAAACAACAACTAGACCATGAGCGTTCGGATATTTGGGTGTCAGCTATTGACATTCAACTGCATGGAGCCACAGGCTAGAGCTGAGCTCTGAGTGGAGACCAAGGTCAATGAGCAGTTCCAGGAGCCCAACTGCCCAGTTAACGGCGGCACTTCTCCTCCTGGAAACGAGAAGCTTCCACATATTTACCTCACATATCTAAATACATGATTTGAAACAAAAAAAGCAAAACTAATTAACGCGACATTCAGAGTAATTTAAGAAAAGATGCACGGCCTAATATTTTGGTACTTTTAACAAGTGGTTGTATGTAGAGTGTGTATATTTTGCCTGAGTCACAAGCCAATTTTTATTAAAGAATTTAGAGAAAACCGTTCTCAATGTGACCGCCATTTGAGCCCAATTAGAGTAATTAGATAGACTTAAAAGGATCACTTATACAAATTATTGCTGCTGAATTGAACTTAATGCGCTCAGTCAAATAGCTGCTGTTGAATTGCGCTTAAGGTTGTCAGTCAAATATTTACTTTTGAATTTAGTGAGTGCATAAAAACTAGTAATTGGTGCTTAATGGATTAATTCATTGTCGCAATGAGATCGATTTTGATTGGAATGGAACTGACGCACAAGCACAATATCTTGGAGTGTCTCACACGAAATACTCTTAAAACCAATCAATGGAACATAAAAGAAAAGTCAACGATTACTGTCTAAACCTACAAGTTTAGTCGTCTGTTGTTTTTTCTCTTGTCTTGCTCTACACTTGAATAACAATGAAATACAAAGATTTAAATTATGTTGGGTTTTTTTTTTAGGCTTATAGTTCAATAATATGTCTCCTTCTGTCTCGGAAGACAATGGGTGCGCCCAGATGAGTCACTGGCTTTGGTTACGTCTTGAGATGGTGCAGAATCTGAAGTGACTGATCAAGCCAATTCTGGAGCAGCAGAGTTTGCCACAGTTCGTGAATCTGTATTAGGCTAGCTGACAAGGCAGCTTTCTTCTTTCTCTTGGCTGACGCAGCTTAGTTTCTTTTGCATTCGGCGAGGTTCGTACCAGCACATACAGTCTGTCTCCATGCTGTCCAGTCTTGGGCTATCTCCTCCCAAATACTTTGGTCAATGCCCGTGGCTTTCATGTCTCGCTTGCAGACATCTCTGTAGGTTAGTCTTGGGCGGCCCTTGGATCTGACTCCCTCTGCAAGCTCTGCGTATGGGACGTCTTTAGGCATTCTTCCATCTGGCATGTGACATGACCGAGTCAGCTTAGTCTTCACTGTTGAAGGAGAGCATAGAAGCTGTGCATGTTGGCCCGTGTCAAAACTTCCTGGTTGGTGACACGATCCCTCCAGGAGATGCACATTATGCGTCGCAGGCAGCGTAGGTAGAAGCTATTTAATCTGTGTTTTTGACGCATGTAAGTTGCCCAGCTCTCACTGCCATAAAGAAGTGTGCTCAGAACGCAAGTATTGTAGACCTGATTTTGGTTGCCCCTAGTCAATTAGGTATTTTGCCACACTCGCTTGGAGAGTTTTGCCATTGCTGCAAAAGCCTTTCCTATTCTTTTTGTCAGCTCAGTGTCTAAATCTAGGTTGTTGTTCCCAAATATGTGAATTCCTGCACCACCGTAAGTGTGTGATTTCCAATATGTATCACTGGTATTTCAAGTAATTTTGGATGATTGATATTTTTACTTCTGCTTTTTATTTAATGTTTTGCCAACCAGACAATATAAACATAGCTTTAAACAAGTCATGTATGTAAACAAGTCATATCTTTATATAGAAATACTTTTATTTTTATTGCAGTACTTTTCTTTTTATCGAGCTTATATCAAGTCAGTTAATTAATTTTGTTTAATATGGAATATGTACTAAATTGTCGACGGGTGACTCATGTCAATAATGACGATAATGTAGAGAATTGGGTCGTCAGTAAAAATAAACATTCAGACTAACAAAAGACTTTTTAAAACTATATTTTAAGTATATGAAAAGCTCATTGGCACAACACGTAAGCTTTCCAACATTTAGTAATATTCAATTACAATCAACTTTTTTTTTATCTCGCTTATATCTAAGCAGAAATGAGACTCTTGTCAATAGGAGACACAGCAGACGCATAGAAAGGGCAAGACCAAGAGAGGCACTTTCGCATTGTGTACATTTATCAGTAGGCCTCTCTCACCAAATTACATCCATAAAAGATCAACCAAAACTACCAATAAGATGGTAAAGCAGTGGCGTAGCTAGGGTGAGAGAGGTATTCCCCCGGGTCCTCACTTGAGGGGGGCACCAAAGGAGTGACCGAAATGTGTTTGTACATGAAATATTACCCAATTATCTTATGTCTATCCTTTTTGGACAACAAACTTCTCTGGTAGTGTAAGTATATTGTGGCGACGTGGGAGTGAACTAAATAAAATAACTCACCGATTCTCAGGTCCCTGGTATCTCTCTGAATGCAAAAACATAATCCAATTATAAGCAGTCAATACTCCCGGTAAAAAGAAATACGTTTACAATCTTCCAAATGAATTTAACATATTCACTAACACACACAAAAAATAACATCCTCAATGCTCAGTCATGAAAACAATAATCCTAACTAATGTTGCTTAACACATGAACACACTCACTCAGGTCTCTCTCTCACACCCTACAGCAATAGACATGATCCCAACAGTTCGCACGTGGACAAAATAAGTATGTCAAGGGTAACAGGTTTACACACATATGATTATTTTGGAGTCATCGAAATTAATTACATGATTGATTTTAAATGTTTAATGATATTGCACTTAATAAAAGCTTTGTTATCACCTAATAGAGAAAAAAATACTATTGGAATTGGTATTAACAATAGCCTTGACCCGAAGCAAACTTTTCTAAGCCCGACACTTAGGGCATTCAATAGTATTGGAGTAGTCAGTCTTCAGCCATGTTGTTATTCATTCACTAGTAAAGAGAGTCTGCATTTATAGTCCAGAATAAAGTGGAGGTATGCTACACTGGGCTTGTAATATCAAATATATCAAGCGTGCAATTTCATTGATTGATAACTTTTGTATCACGTTCTGACTATGTGGTCATGAAGTAAAACTTTATCGTACACATTTATTTATGCACGTCTGCTACACAATGAGATTTCTCATTCATTTTAAGGTCAACTGTCTGTGCAGTATAAGATCCACCCACACAGCTTTTCGTCATGACGAAGATACGCCTACATTATATATCCAAAGTCACGCACATGAAACACATCAGTCAGAAGTGGTTGTATTGAAACCGAGTGGCAGTGTGTTGTTTTTCATAAAAGTATTTTTTATATTTATTTTAACTTGTCTTTGGCTACTGTCTATATCTACCACCACGTTGGGAATTGAAAAGTGTGACGTACATTGAATTATGTTACGTATGGCATCACATTCCAAGGTTTTCTGGGATTGTGGGATGTGTGCCAGGTCCTTGTAGAGCTTCTCTAAGGAATGGGGGTGGGATGAGGAGTGAGAGGTCATTGGTTTTTATATGACCTCTTGGTTAGCGTTGTCCAGAGACTTCTCTTAGTCCATACAGGCCAAGTGTTGGTCAGTACCACACATGGAAACAGCGAAAATAAATAGACTATTGAGTTTCAGCCTACTTATGAGCTAATAGCTCCTTTCAAAGTAGCCCAATTCGGTAGCTAAATTGTTTAGTACGACTTGTACTTAGGTGCTGGGGTGAAAATAGGAGATGATTGGCATATTAAAATATGTTTAATTTAACTTAAAAGAGCATCGAATGGTTATTAGTAACTTAAGATATGCATTCGGTCTAGTAAGTAACCAATATAAAAACAGTTTTGAAACAAAATGGTGCAATAAAATCTGAGATATTTATCTTTTAACATTTTGTTCTCTCCAATGACTCAGCTTGAATGACTATTTATTGGACCACTGTAATCTACCTAAGACACTGATAGAACTAATTGATAGAAGTACTAGCCCCTGGGCCACAACGACCCTCTAGTGATTTCCAATGTCTTCTAATGGTAGTCACAGCACTCAAGAAATCATGGGCGGCCTCAGATCGATCCTAAGTAAATTTCCATTTCCACCAGCCAATAAACCAGCAGACGACTTCAATACACCTTATTGTATTCACAGTTTTCTATCTAGGTTCTTGATACAGGACTTTAACATCTGTGAACTTCTGAAGATTTAAAAAAAAAATGATATAGGATACAATGTATTAAAAACTGTCGTTTGGACAGAAAGAATTAAGTAATAAAAAAAAAAGAAAACAAAATCGGTGGATGATTTCATCTTAAGAAATCGGTATCCATTAAATACTAAAAATTACTCTCTATTTAGAGTGGCTGGATTTAACTGGGTGCTATTTGGTATTATTTGTCACTATTAGTTGATATTTGGTACTATTCGTTACTATTATTGATATTTGGTTCTGTTTGGTAACATTTAGTGCTATTAGAAGTTTAAATGTCGTTTGCTGTATTGGCTTGGCGATCGTTTGACTTTGACATCACCTTCTCAGGTCGAATTTAAAATATGATCTCGCCATGGCATCAAGAGAAGTGCACACACTTTCACTGTTCACATAACTAAGCGAATATTCTTCTTCATCTCTGAACTCAAAATATTTGCCCGCATACGAAGACGCAAAATTGAACATTGATGCACTAGGAAAACCTGGAGACTTTTCAAAGATTGTATACATCTAGGGAACTGGGCAGTAAGCAGCTAATACAAAAATCTTCGCAACAATGCTGAGATGGAAAAAAAACACTTACTTAATTATAAGCTGGTATCCAGCTTGTATGACAAACATATCATGTAATCACTATGTGACGTATCATATAATCAGTGTTACATATCAAATTATAATTGTATTACGTATCATGTTATTATTGTGTTACATATCAAATGATCATTCTGCGACATCAAATTATCATTGTGTGACATATCAAATTATAATAGTGCGACATATTAAATGCTATAGAGCAGGGGTGGGCAACCTTTTTCAACCGAGGGCCGCATTAATAAAATTTGGGGATTAGGCGGGCCGCATATATATATATATATATATATATATATATATATATATACATATATATAAGGAATTAAAACAAGAGTTAGCAATTTCTTGAACTAATTTTACGAATTTTTTTTTATTTTGGTACTTTCCATTTACATCCATCATTTCAACATGAATGTATAGTTGTACTTAATATGAAGTATGTAACTGTTTACTCACGTGCATAATGTTTCGGAACCATGGAAGTAGCTTACTAGTTGTTGTTGTTTTTGTTACAACTGTCAAATTATCTTCAATAAGCATAGACCTTTTCTAACACTTGATACTTTTCAAACAAAAAGCTTTTCAAAGATGAATGTGGTTGCTTAAAATGTGAAAGTTTAAGTGTGGATATACAGCTTCTGGCACTCATAAAACTCCCTCGAAGGAACTGACTATAACTTCTCTTTCAGGTCATAATTTGCTTGCAGGTATGTCATCTGGAGCTGAATCAGCTTATGCATTAAATAGTGAGCTGAGGGTATTAAAAACTGGTTTCAAGTTCTTGACGTCTTAAAATTTGTTTTAAAATTCCATAATCAAGGAATCCAAATAATTCTTGTACTTTTCAACCATTTCACTAGAAATAGTTTCACCTTTGAGCTAAGAAAAATGATATATTTGCAATTTTATATGTGTAATGTGTGGACACACTTGATTTATTTAGGTTTTCGCGGGCCGCATAAAACACTTCGGCGGGCCGCATGTGGCCCGCGGGATATAATTTGCCCACCCCTGCTATAGAGGTATTATATCAAGAAAAACACTCTTGACACATGTAGTATTCATTGTGTAACTGTTATTATAAGTGTCCATCTTGTAACTGTGACATATCAGGTATTCATTGTGTGACATATCGAGCATGTGTTTAATACACACCTATTTTGTTGTGTGATAATTTTAGTTTGACTATGGACACAAAGTACTTGCTGCTAAGTCTAAAGTTCCATAACCAGGACCAACGAGACGGTGATTAATGAGAACACGTCCCCAAGTTGTTTCCCTTGAGCAGAAAGTACTTAATAATTAGGACCTCACTATCGGAGGTTGTAATTACATTTCAATTTCTAAAACTATTTTTACGCGCACCAAGTGAAACCTTGTTCCTGTCAATCCTGTTACAAGTGTACTAGAAATTCTCACGTGCTTTGAAATAGTTTTATTATTAAAATAAACTTTCTAAAAATAATACGTCTGAGAGAAATACAACTACTTTGAAAATGTTATTATGTGCTTATGAAACTCGGAACGTATTTAATGTGTCAACAGTGTGCCAGGTATTCTTATGGAAAGAGAGAAATGAAACACCTTTTGTTATCTTATCTTATCTTATACAGACGTTACTTCAAAAAAAGAAGAAGATGATTACGTCCTACGCGCCATGCATCTAGTCATGCATGTTAACCAATGACTTAAATTCTGCCAAGTCACTGGTTTACCTGGGTGGCTCAGGCAACCCATTCCATGCTCTAATACAGGGGTGGGCAACCTTTTTATATTGAGCAATTATAACAAGAGTTAGCAGTTTTTTTAACAAAAATTTTACGAATGATTTTTTTTTTAAATTTTACTATCGTTTGTTTCCATCAGATTTCACCTCAAATGTATAGTTGTACTTAATGTGAAGTATAGAACTATTTACTCTCGTACATAATGTTCTGGAACCATGGAACTAGCTACAGTCAATAAGTGATATTTGATATTTTGGGCTATTGGCATATCAATAAGCATCGACCAGTTCTAACACTTGATAATTTTCAAACAAAAAACAAGCATATTCACAGATGAATGTGACTCCAAATAATGTGAAAGTTTAGCAGCAATTTTTTTTAAAGTGCGGATATACAGGTTCTGGTGCCCATGAGCTCCCGCGAAAGAACTGATTGGAACTTCTCTTTCGGGTCATAATGCCCTAGGAGGTATGTCATCTAGAGCTGAGTCAGCTTCTGCATTTAATGGTGAGCTGAGTGTATTGAAAACTGGTTCCAAGTTGCTGACGTCTTAAAATTTGCTTTCAAATTCCACAATCAAGGAATACCGGTACAAATAAGTCTTGTACTTTTCAACAATTTCACTAGAAATAGTTTCACCTTTGAGCTAAGAAAAATGATAAAGCCTAATTTCACTTGTTGGCCTCAATAAATGCACATACATTTCATGTGCAAACAACAAATTTCAATGCATCGGATAATTAACATGAAGTCTGTCTTCAACTCTTCATTAGAAATATTAGTAACAAAGTCACAGTCAATGTCCTTCAAGAAACAACATATTTTTCCTTGAGATTTCATAGTCTTCTAATGCTAGACCAGCAAATACTACTGTGTTACCGAACATCGGAATGTTTTGTTTCCAAATTTTAAAGTACTTTACGGAACTACCTGTCAGGGCCGGCCTTAAATAATAGGAGACCCTAGGCGAAGTGAATTTGGTAGCCATAATAAAATAGAAAAGTATATATTAACATTGAAAAAAGAAAAATTATGCAGCTTATTAAATACCTATTGTACTTCAACAATAACAAGTTTCGCTATTTTTTTCTCTGAAACAGTATTATATTGTGATCACCTAACGATTGTAAAATGGTATGTGTTATCAATTAAATGGTAGTCAATGTAGATTTGTGTAAACTTCTCCGTAATGAGTTTATGGCTGGGGCATTGCTCTTTACAAAGTCTGTTTTTTCTCAGTCAAAGCACGGTACCATCAGTTGTTACCCTTGCCATCTTGTACAAGCCAATCCAACACTTTCAACACAGTTCTTCATAGCATTGAATAAATAGTGGCCTGGGCTTGTGTTTTTGACTTGAATTCTTCGAAATATTGCCATTTAAAATAATCTTAGTTTACTTTGAACTTTTTAGAATGAAGTTTAGAGACAATGTTTCTTTAGCTTCTTTATTATAAGTGATAAGAATCAAAAGTTTCAATAATGTCTATAGATATTTACAATTATTTTTTTTTAATATATTTGCATTTTTATATATGTAATGTGATTTCTTTAGGTGCCCACGGGCCACATAAAACACTTCGGCGGGCAGCATGTGGCCCGAGGGGGCGGTATTTTGCCCACCCCTGCTCTAATAGCACCAGGGAAGAAGGAGCATTTGTACAAATTTCTCCTAATATATTGATAAAGAGGAATGTGCCATTTGTTAGCTGTTCTAAAGTGTATAAAGGACATTTAATAAAAATACAGAGACGTTGTTTGCTAAGTACTTTTCCAATTTCGTGTGAGTTTAATTTGATTATACACCATGTGTTATGGAATCGTAATATCTTTAAACCATGACCGTACTTAACTTTGTGTAAATCACCAACCAATGTTTAAAGATAGAAAGTAATAGACCCTCTATTTACACAAGGAACTCAATGCCTATGTATAGACGTGTACACCTATTCTAAAAAACATCCTTGCAAATATTTCCGCCAGGGTCTCTTACGTCATCCATTCCACATGGCGACACATAAGAGGTCAGTGTCAGGGCTTGCATCCCTAACGACTGTTTCACGTGTCCAGGCCTATCGGACAAACAGGGTTTCCAGAACTGCGGAGAAATAAAAGGGCGTCGGGTGTCATTGGGTTTCTGTCGTGTGTCATTTGTTCTGCTGGTGGGGATGGTAATTAGTTGACGCCCTTGGGTAATGGGGGGAAGGGAGAGTCTGAAAAAAATGTGTTTTTAGAAATGGCGATAATAAGGCGGGTTTTCCACTCTGGGCTGTCTGTTGTGCTGTGCATTGCATTCAATGTCAAGGCCTACTTGCAAGACTATAACAATATCTCGGTAACATTCGTAATCCCGCCTACCTATCTATTAACTACACCTTGGATTACATAATTCCCTTCTGTTTATTCACAGAACTACAAACACTATGCACACAAATAATGCTTCTAATTAGACCATTAGTGTTTCTGCCTATTTAAACAATAGTGTTTCAATTAACACAACTAGTGTTTCCATTCAAAACTAGTGTTTCCATTTACAAAACTATTTACTCTATTTACACAATAAACGTTTCTACTTACACAACTATTGTTTCTGTCTATTTACACAACTATTACAGTCATTTGTTAACACAACTATTGTTTCTGTCTATTTACACAATTATTACAGTCATTTGTTAACACAACTATTGTTTCTGTCTATTTACACAACTATTACAGTCATTTGTTAACACAACTACTGTTTCTGTCTATTTACACAACTATTACAGTCATTTGTTAACACAACTATTGTTTCTGTCTATTTACACAACTATTACAGTCATTTGTTAACACAACTATTGTTTCTGTCTATTTACACAACTATTACAGTCATTTGTTAACACAACTATTGTTTCTGTCTATTTACACAACTATTACAATCATTTGTTAACACAACTATTGTTTCTGTCTATTTACACAACTATTACAGTCATTTGTTAACACAACTATTGTTTCTGTCTATTTACACAACTATTACAGTCATTTGTTAACACAACTATTGTTTCTGTCTATTTACACAACTATTACAGTCATTTGTTAACACAACTATTGTTTCTGTCTATTTACACAACTATTAGAATCATTTGTTAACACAACTATTGTTTCTGTCTATTTACACAACTATTACAGTCATTTGTTAACACAACTACTGTTTCTGTCTATTTACACAACTATTACAATCATTTGTTAACACAACTATTGTTTCTGTCTATTTACACAACTATTACAGTCATTTGTTAACACAACTACTGTTTCTGTCTATTTACACAACTATTGTTAACACAACTATTGTTTCTGTCTATTTACACAACTATTACAGTCATTTGTTAACACAACTATTGTTTCTGTCTATTTACACAACTATTACAGTCATTTGTTAACACAACTATTGTTTCTGTCTATTTACACAACTATTACAATCATTTGTTAACACAACTATTGTTTCTGTCTATTTACACAACTATTACAGTCATTTGTTAACACAACTACTGTTTCTGTCTATTTACACAACTATTGTTAACACAACTATTGTTTCTGTCTATTTACACAACTATTACAGTCATTTGTTAACACAACTACTGTTTCTGTCTATTTACACAACTATTGTTAACACAACTATTGTTTCTGTCTATTTACACAACTATTACAGTCATTTGTTACCACAACTATTGTTTCTGTCTATTTACACAGCTATTACAGTCATTTGTTAACACAACTATTGTTTCTGTCTATTTACACAACTATTACAGTCATTTGTTAACACAACTACTGTTTCTGTCTATTTACACAACTATTACAGTCATTTGTTAACACAACTATTGTTTCTGTCTATTTACACAACTATTGTTAACACAACTATTGTTTCTGTCTATTTACACAACTATTACAGTCATTTGTTAACACAACTATTGTTTCTGTCTATTTACACAACTATTACAGTCATTTGTTAACACAACTATTGTTTCTGTCTATTTACACAACTATTACAGTCATTTGTTAACACAACTACTGTTTCTGTCTATTTACACAACTATTACAGTCATTTGTTAACACAACTATTGTTTCTGTCTATTTACACAACTATTACAGTCATTTGTTAACACAACTATTGTTTCTGTCTATTTACACAACTATTACAGTCATTTGTTAACACAACTATTACAGTCATTTGTTAACACAACTATTGTTTCTGTCTATTTACACAACTATTACAGTCATTTGTTAACACAACTATTGTTTCTGTCTATTTACACAACTATTACAATCATTTGTTAACACAACTATTGTTTCTGTCTATTTACACAACTATTACAGTCATTTGTTAACACAACTATTGTTTCTGTCTATTTACACAACTATTACAGTCATTTGTTAACACAACTATTGTTTCTGTCTATTTACACAACTATTCTTGTCGTCTTTTATTTTAATACCTTTTGTATTCAACCTTCTCATTTATTGTTGTTGTTTTTAATCGAACAATTGCAATACTTGTAATTTTATTTTCTGGCCTTCTCTCTCTCTCTCTCTCTCTTCTTCACTATCTTCTTTCTATTGTTAGTTCTTATCCCTCTCTTATTACTTTACATTCTCATCATCTCTTTTGATAATTTTTAGACACTTTTTTTCTCTGCTTCTCTTTCTTTATCTCTCTATTTTTCTCTCTCTCTCTCTCTCTCTCTCTCTCTCTCTCTCTCTCTCTCTCTCTCTCTCTCTCTCTCTCTCTCTCTCTCTCTCTCTCTCTCTCTCTCTCTCTCACTATGTCTTGTATTTTTTTATATTTCTCTCTACCTTTCTTTTATTTGTCTTTTTCTTTTATTATCTCTCTCTCTTTCTCTCTGACTCTCGAATTTATTTCTCTATCATTTAGTTCTCACTGTATCCCTCGTCAGTCTTTTCTTCTCCGTTTCATTGTCTCTCTCTCTCTCTTTTTTTGTTTCTCTGTCTCTCTCTTTTTGTTTCTCTGTCTCTGTCTCTCTCTCTCTCTCTTTTTGTTTCTCTCTCTCTCTCTTTTTGTTTCTCTGTCTCTCTCTTTCTCTCTTTGTTTCTCTGTCTCTCTCTTTCTCTCTTTGTTTCTCTGTCTCTCTCTCTCTTTGTTTCTCTGTCTCTTTTTGTTTCTCTGTCTCTCTCTCTCTCTCTTTTTGTTTCTCTGTCTCACTCTCTCTTTGTTTCTCTGTCTCTCTCTTTCTCTCTTTGTTTCTCTGTCTCTCTCTCTTTGTTTCTCTGTCTCTCTTTGTTTCTCTGTCTCTCTCTCTCTCTTGGTTTCTCTGTCTCTCTCTCTTTTTGTTTCTCTGTCTCTCTCTCTCTCTTTGTTTCTCTGTCTCTCTCTCTTTTTGTTTCTCTGTCTCTCTCTCTTTTTATCTTGTATTTTTCTTTTTCCTTAATTCTTGAAATCTTCCGTATATTCAAAACTGCACGATAGGCGTTCATTACCAGCTTGTCCATAGCGACGAAATGAAATACATCTGTAAAGCTGTAGACAGTTTCGGCAGCCACAGTCAACGTTTGCAGTTTTTGTTTAATTGAAAGTAGGGAAGCTCGGTCCTCACGGATAAAGTTAACAATGTGTACAGTGAATACTTTGTTCACATGTTTAGTTTATTTTTTCATGAAGAAGAAGTATTAACTGTGCACTTAATATCGATTAGGTATGAGGGCTCGAATAGAGGTATTCAGATTGCCACCCCCCACCTGCAAAAAATCCTGCGGGCGCCCATGTCCGTATTTTTATATTTATAAGTCTATATGTATTTATATATCTTTGTCATTGTCTGTTCTTTCATATACATATATATATATACTTGTGATTTATTATATATACACAGAGAGAGAGAGAGACAGTGAAGAGAGATGGATGGATGGATAAATGGATGGATGGATGGAGGGATGGATGGGTGGATGGATGGATGGATGGATAGATGGGTGGATAGGTGGGTGGATGGATCGATGGATGGTTGGATGGAAGGACGGGTGGATGGGTGGATGGATGGATGGGTGGATGGTTGGATGGATGGATGGGTGGATGGATGGATAGGTAGATAGATAGATAGATAGATAGATAGATAGATAGATAGATAGATAGATAGATAGATAGATAGATAGATAGATATGGGCTTATTTACATTCATGTGCATGTGTTGGTGCACACGTCAGAGAGTCTAGTTGTCTTCTTATATGTATATGTGTAAATGTGTGTGTGTATGTGGGGGTTAATTCAAAATACTGCTCCGTTATGTCTCCTGACATTTCTGTAATGCTTACTTAGAGATGATCATCCTATAGCCTGACACTCCTGTTGAGTTTCAATTGTCTGTGTCCCAGAACAAACGGTCTTTAGATTACTCAGCTGCTGGTCACCTCCTGGTCTCTCTCAGTTGTCTGTCGCAACACACACCAGCTGTCAATGTCAGGATACTGTTTTGTTTCATTTCCTATTAAGCTCAAAATTACATACCACATCGAAGGTCAAGTTTTATGCAAATACCAGGGGTGAAGAACGACCTGACCCGAAAAGTGAATTTATATTTTGTTACCTCCTGCTCAGCGCTGTTACAGATAAAATACTTACAACACAATGCTAAATCAGAGAAAAAAAAATATATGTGATTATATGAAGACTCTCTTTTTCTCTCCAAAGATAGAAAGATAGACGTATTGATATACATACATACATACATACATACATACATACACACAGACAGACAGAAAACAGATAGATAGATAGATAGATAGATAGATAGATAGATAGATAGATAGATAGATAGATAGATAGATAGATAGATAGATAGATAGATAGATAGATAGATAGATAGATAGATAGATAGATAGATAGATAGATAGACAAATAGAGGTGTGGAGATATAAACTTTGGGGAACATGTTCCATCAAATCAAAACAAAAGGATTAACGTCATACTTCAAGATGGATCAACACATTAATGAGCAGATTAATTGATTAGGGAGTTTAAGCGAGCCTAAGACCACGTGATACAGTCAAGACAGACATGGACGTATAGTCGTCGTAACAAAATAATTGATGAAGTAGAATTTTACTGAAGTTAATGTTTAATTACTGAAACATTCTAATTCTACTCCACTCTTTTTTTTAATACAAACATAATTCTATCTCGTTTCAGGTCCAGTGAAGCATAAACCATACAAACAAACAGGCAGTATATATAAATAAACAAACCATACATTTATGGGGCACACACCAACATAACGCTACAAAACAAAAGCATTAAATAATAAAACATACAAACATAACGCATACAAGCATACAGACAAAAACATACAAGCATTACGCATACCAAAAAAGAATTCAATGATAAAGCATACAAGCATAACCCATACAAACAAATTGCATATAAATGTGAAACATAAAAACATACAGTTTTCAAATAATGATATATGAAGAATATAAACCAGAAGAGTACAAACATAAAACAAACATGAAGTATCTAAACATAAAGGATATAAACATGATGTATACAAATTAAAAGCACATATACACAGTAACAGTTCATATCAATCTACGAAATTAAGTGCAATATATTTTATTGAATAGTAATTAATTAATGGAATAACTAGGGGTGAAGGTACGGTTTTTTATAATCTCTGTAACATATCCAAGTAAAGGGACATAAATGAAGCCAATTTATTGAATCTCCAGACTCATTATTTCCCCCTCCGAAGTATATAGATCTAGTAAATGAGTTTGTGGAATCTACTTGACTCCCAACCAATAGAATACATTCTGACGCGGTCAGCAAAAGTTGATTTCAGGCAATGAAAAATGTATGTCCTTTTAATTCGTGCGTCGCGTAAACAGAATCCTCCATGACCTGGCGAGTGTCCAGGCGACACTGACAGAAGCAGAATAGGGCTCTGGTTCGGTTAATCCTTTAAGACTTTTAAACTGTTTTCCTTGTAGCCCATAAGTGGTCGCTGTCTGCTGGTCTACGTCGGGCAGTCCAGGGATTTAGATTCTGGCGGCGCTGATCAAAGTGAACGGCCAGTTTTTAGAACAATCGGGAACGGAGAGAGGAGGACACTCCCAAGACTAAAGGAGGGGGGGATGTCAGAGTAGGGAGGGAGAGAAGCTGTAGTTAATGTGGAGAGGATGGAGAAAGTTCACATTTAAGTGGGAAGGAGGTATGAATGTCTGGGTATGTGGGAGAGAGAGAGAGAGAGAGAGAGAGAGAGAGAGAGACGAAAAAGAAACAAAGCGGGCCGATGCAATAATCACGGGCTAAAAAGTAAGTTAGGATTGGTAAAGAGCTTGGCTTTCGGGTTCGAAACCTGGTGAAGACTAGGATTTTTGGGCGCCTCTGAGTCCATTCAGCTGTTATGGGTACCTTACATTAGTTGGAAAAGTAAAGGCGGTTGGTAGTTGTGCTGGCCACGGTAAACTCTCGACATCCGTGGGCCACAGAAAACACCTTCACATCATCTGACCCATAGATCCTAAGGTCTGAAATGGGATATTTACTTTGTTTTATTATATAATGTGTGTTAGAGGGGGATCGTTAAAATGTGACCCCCTGTTTATTGAGATTTAAAAAAAAAAAAGCTTGTTTTTTGTTCTTTCAATTGTACATTAAACTTGTTCCCCCCCCCCCCTCTATATTTTGTTTCAACTACACGTTAATGGACAGACTACAGTGACAGGACGGAAGATGTATCTCCTCTCTGGCACCTCCAGCGATAGAGCGCTTATTTCGTTGACAGCCCGGACGTTAAGACCCTAAGTGAGACAGAACGTGGCCACGAGAAGACCAAGACAACTGCTGCCCAGACTGAAATAAACAAAATATACGGAATTTTCTTGGCGGATGCGTTTTTATGGAGGCCTCTATCACCTTTGTTTTGGCTCAGTTTTTATTTCTTTTACAGGCTTGGAAGTTATAGTAAAGTTCCCCTTTCAGACCTTGTGGTTTGTACGACACACGACATCAACTGCAGACTTGGAAAGAATGAAATAATAAAGGCAAGGGGGAGAAATCCATTCGCCTAATTCTTGTCGTCTGAAGATCAAACAGTCATGAGAATAAGTGAACAAAATTGTGTTATCAGTGAATACAACATTGGACTTTTTTTTTGCCTTGTTACGTGACATTAACGCCGGGGTCACTTCCGCCATGGCTTCCTGATTCCATGATAGTGTCACCGGACCAAGAGGGCGGAGCGTTGCGGATAATAAAGATTTGGGGTAGGGAAGATTCAGAAGGGCGCTGAGTTGGGGGGTTGTGGGGGTGATATCTCTTTAGTGGATGTTTGATTTTAAAATCTCCGTCGCTAATGGATCTGCAAAGATTGGAGAGAATGGAGGGGGGGGGGGTCACGGGTGACCCCATGATGTGGTAATGATCTCACTTTGATTTTTTTAAAGGAAGATTCTTTAAAGCGCGTGCGTGTTGTATTTAATACTGCTCGTGCTTGTTTGTATTTGAGACAGCATGTGCGTGTTTGTATCAGAGACATTGTGTGCGTGTTTTTGTAAACATTATCTTTTCCCGTAACAACAATACTTCTAACAAGAGACACAAAGTAACATTATAAGATTCTCTTGTTTTGTTTTGTTTGTAACCCTAAACAAAGACTCGACCAAAGAATATATAAAAAAAAAAACGCGCTACGCTTGCTCAATTAATTCTTTGAACCGTGAAAGGCATACCTCTCAAAAGAAGCGGTGAGTTGATCAGTGTAGTGATTGATCAGATCGTATCTGGCATTAGTATTTAAAAAATCAATTGATCAGATCAAAACGGGCAGAATAAAGTATTGTCAAAGCCACTTACGGTTCTTATCAACATTTATCAAATTTGGCGCTAAAGGTTATTGTTCTTTTTGTAAACTTTTATCTTTTATAGAAGATACTTACTACCTATAATGGGGCACAGCTACTTCAGACCTGACACATCATTTGTCACAGGTTGCTTATTATTGAGGGGAAGTTTTTATTTGTCAAGAAAATTGTCCTAGTAAGATAGTTGAAATTGTCCTAGTAAGTTCCTTGTAAAGTGTCGTAGTAAGATGCTTGTAAATTGTCCTAGCAAGATCGTTGTAAATTGTCCTAATAAGTTTCTTGTAAATTGTCCTAGTAAGTTCCTTGTAAAGTGTCCTAGTAAGATGCTTGTAAATTGTCTTAATAAGATCCTTGTAAAGTGTCATTGTAAAGTGTCCTAGTTAAGTGTTCTTCTAAAGTGTTCTAGTAAAGTTTTCTAGTAAAATGTCCTAGTTAAGTGTTCTAATAAAGTGTCCTAGTAAAGTGTTCTAGTAAAGTGTTTTAAAAAAGTATCCTAGTAAAGTGTTCTAGTAAAGTGTTCTAATAAAGTGTCCTAGTAAGATCCTTGTAAAGACTAAGGAAGCGATCCCTTAAAGAAAATTCGATACCACTGCTCTCTGGCTAAATCCATCAGCCACCTGACTCCAAATTTCGATGGTACTTCATCCCGTTAGATCCGGTCAGTATGGGAGCGAAGTGAATGTTGACGCTTGTGCAAACCAGGGTTTTCCCAAGCAAAAAAACACCACCACCATGTATACAATGTTTATTAGACAAACGAAAGTGAAAAAATAAAGTCTTTAAAAATTCTACAAATCCTGCACAAGGCACATCTGTGTGTCATCTTTAAGCCCTTTCCTCAGTGTATAGCAGAACTAGAACTATTTAGCTCCCCTGTCTATTAGGTCTTGAGTTCCAAATATTATCCTATGACCTTATACAAAATTTAAAATGAGCACATATTGATAACAAGGGTTAAGTCCGGCACTGCTATTTAGTGTTTGTAAAATGTTTTACATGTTTCGCATGTTCCTTCACAGTTGAAGATAGTTTACTTCTTAGTCCAAACCTCATGCAGGAGAAAGGGGGAGGGGAGCGGGCAGGGTTTGACAGTCCAGCGCGCAGCCATCCGTAGCGACGTGTGAATACCCACTTGTTCTCCCACCACCCTCTTGTTTTTTTTTCATGGGATAACTCTATCCGCAGAAATAAGAGAGTGATATTTCCTTTACTTCTTGCTCTCGTCCAAACTCTTGAGGAAAGAAGAGAATTAGATAGATAGACAGATAGATAGATAGATAGATAGACAGATAGATAGACAGATAGATAGATAGATAGATAGACAGATAGATAGATAGATAGATAGATAGATAGATAGATAGATAGATAGACAGATAGATAAAAAGACAGATAGATAGATAGATAAACAGACAGATAGATAGATAGATAGATAGATAGATAGATAGATAGATAGATAGATAGACAGATAGATAGATAGATAGATAAATAGATAGATAGACAGACAGACAGACAGATAGATAAACAGACAGATAGAGAGATAGATAGATAGATAGATAGATAGATAGACAGATAGATAGATAGATAGATAGACAGATAGATAGATAGATAGATAGATAGACAGATAGATAGATAGATAGATAGATAGATAGATAGATAGATAGATAGATAGATAGATAGATAGATAGATAGATAGATAGATAGATAGATAGATAGTTTGAGAAGTAAAATACATTTGTAGCACACTAATAGATGTGAAAAAAGATTTGACAATTACACTGAGAGGGATACAACATCTGTGTAGATAGTACTTACATAGGATATCATCGGGATGTTGTAGACCCCAGCCAGCATCGCCTCGTGCACGCACGTGCCTTCAGGGCCGATAATGGCGTGCACACCTTTCTTGATGAGCTCAGAAGTCTGCCACAGACTTATGTTTTCCTCCCCGTGGCTCTCGGCAAGCTCAAACTTCAGCTCCGTGTCTGGCAGGATGTTCGAATCATTGTTCACGACGTCAATGGCGTAGGTTAAAGCCCCTGAGATAAGCCTCCCGGGTAAAGGAAGCCCATGCTTGCGCGTTATGTTCAAGGTGGTGATGTAGCCAATAGTAAGCTCTTTCGGTGATGGCTTGCGAGTCGTAGGTGCGGCCGGTGTAGTTATGAATGTGGTTCTCTCTGGCGTTGTAGGTTTAGTTACATTCCTGCCGATTGTTGGGCCGGCTTTAAAAGAACCAATACTGGTCGTCTGAGCAAAAGCAGGGGTTAAGACCACAAGAACAATAACTAGTGTGTACAAGATTGTTTTCACTAAAATATTGTGCAGAGACAACTTGAGTGGGTTCGGTGATAGGAAATGATCTCCCTTGACATATAGTTGGTGTTGACCCTCTATTGGCATGATTCGAGGCAAAATTTGGTGAACAATTTTAATGCTCCGATACGTTTTGTCAATCAGGTGAACATTTTGTTACGTTCCACACACCTGTTCCTGATTTGAAAAGAATAAATAAAAACAAAAGTAAGATGGAATGTTTATAACTTAATAATTACAAAATTTGCAAAAAAAAAAAAAAAAAAAGGATACAAAGACAATTTGTGTGGAAACACAAACTCAAAATCGGCCCCCGAAGTGGTCCACCAAGGAAGGTAAAAAGGCAGGGTTCAATATTTTCAAATAGAGCATCTGAATGAAATTCTATCAAAGAAAAATGATAGAGAAGAATGGAGAAAGAAGGTTGACAGATCTTGTGTAGTGCCCCAGCGGTCTAGCAGACCAAAGGATAGGTGAAAGTGAAGTTAGATGTAAACCTGGTCTAACAGATGTCATTTAATAAATATCTAATTGATCTAATTGTTTTCTAAAGGGTCAATCTCGTAATCAAATCCTCAAGAAAATGTTTCCCTACAAAAAAAAATCCTTTATTTAATTGCTCTACTGGCACGACGCAACGCTGCAGTTCATGCGGTAATATGAAAAGCTACTTTTTTATTGTTGTTTTAAATTATGTCCAACTTATATGCATACAAAATAGATTTTTTTCTCTTTAAAAAAAAACAACATTTTTTTTGAGTAAACAGGGCCGCCGCGAGGGTTGTGGCCGCCTGCGTGCGAAATTAAAAAATGCCGCCCCCTCCCCCTTTTTTTTTATTTTAGAAAAAAACAATTCATTAAGACTGAGCTGGACACTGTACCTAAAGCGCTCTTTGATTTAAATCTTTTTTTGTACCATTTCTTTTTGTTTTCCTATTCACATCGTTGTCCTATCCCCATTCCCTCTAAGAGGTTTTCTTTTCAATTTTAACATTGCATTTTTTGTAAAGAATGTAGTGAAAAAAAGGAAACTATGTTTTAATTATAACACAATATTTAGGTTTTATTTTTCATTTATATTTTTAACACTATGTATAGAATTCAAATTTATATAATGAAATTTCACTCAGTTTCACATACCTTTATATAACATGTCTCTGGTTATTTTTTTTTTTGAAATAGTGTTATATAAATTGTAAGCGTTGTAAAAGTTTCTTCATGGAGATAGAATCCAAGAAGCGGCAGGTTTTCGCTCAAGTCGGCAAAGAGTTTTGATTCCGGGCGGGACTCGGCGCTAAGCGTCTCCTGGCCTTTTTCTCTTAGTAAGAAGAGAGAATTTTAAAAAGGTTAATATCGATGTGATTTCTTTCAGCACGCACTATTCATCCTAATGAAAAAAAGTCGAGGGCCATATTAAATCTAATAATAAAGAGGCAGCCCTGGCCAATAGTATTATGCGAGGGACATTCTAGGTAGGCCTACATATTGCGTACGTACGTCTGTAATGGGCGTGAGCTTTTAAACAATATTCTTCGTGTTAAGTAAGACGTCTCTATCGCGGAGGTTTTTTTCTCACACAAAAGTCGTCACTATTATAAAGTGCAATAGGTGGAAAAAAATCGACTATTCTGAGACAAAAAAAAAAAATCCAAAAGAATCGCACTTGTGGAGACGTTTTAAAATGTTTTCTTGAAAACGTTTTCACCCATATTGTTGAACAAGCGCCTCGCAAAAAGCGGTCTACATTTCAAATGATCTTATTAGAAGATAAAACAACGTCTGCTACTTAAAAGATTTTAATTTTTGAACATGTAATTTTATTAATATACAAATAAATTACACTGAAAATAAACATTTTTTCGCCGCCCCCTCTCCTTGTTGTTAGATGGTGGTTGACTTGTCGCTACAAACAGCTAGTACAACTGAATCAATGAATGCGTTTTATATTTTTACTAAATAAGCTTTAGATAACAAACTTCTTATGCGAACAAAAAAAAACCCAATATAATTGTTATTACACTTTTCACAGATTTAATTTGAGATAGAAATCTAATATTAATGAAATTTATTGATATCTAAACGAAATCTAGCTCATCACAAAATAACGTCTATACTCTTTCATGTCTCTAGATTGTCTGACGTTGTACATTTGCATTATGCTGTTTTCATCATCTTAAATGCATAACCACCAATCAATCGCTTAACCTCTTCTTACCTCCGCCTAGGAAACATACACATTCTATAACACCCCTTTTTGTCAGGAAGTTGCGCCCCCCCCCCCCAATTCGAGATACAATGTGACAATGTTTTAAAATTGACATTCTAATTACTAGATCTATTTACAGGTTGGGCTATTCGACTCGAAACAAATATTACAAAGAACCCGCGAAAATTCAAGGTCAGGAAAGAGTCGTCGCTTCTGGAAAAACCCGTGGGAAACCCTCGCGTGCCAGTTTGTTTTTCTTCTTAAGTTTCCAAAATCACTTCTTATTGTACAAATATCGTCTGTTCCCCCACCCCTCCCTCCAGTTTTCAAAGGATAATGGAATCAGTAGAATTTAAATAAAATATTTAATTTTGTTAAAATTATAAAACCAAAAATTTAAAGAAAAATGATTCTTGGAAATGATTTTAGCCGCCCCTTACATTCGGCCGCCTGCGTGCAATGCACACATTGCACAATAGGTAGCGGCGGCCCTGTGAGTAAATGTAGTACTTGTGTAACTTTAAGGTACATTTTTTTTTTAAATTTGACAAAAATCTAAAACCGTTTGCATAAATGTGTTATAAATAACGTGGATTTGGTTTTCACTTACTCTAGAGCCTCCAGTGTTTGTTACTATCAATAATGAATAATTGTAAATGTGGTGTAGTTTATGAAAAAAAAAATACTTGCATAAGTGATTTTAAAAATTAGATTTTTCGCTTTCAGAAAAGAAAAAAGTAGCCGTTGCATCAGAACTTTCAAGGGTCTAAAATATAGTGATGTAGGATTTTCATATGTTTTCTAGTTTCTGAGATCTAAACGGGAAGGACGGACAGACGGACAGACAGGCCACACAAAACTAATAGCGTCTTTTCCCCTTTCGGGGGCGCTAAAAAAACATTAATCTTTTTCAAGACAATACCTCCTTTACACAACTTATTGAGCGATTGTTTGTCTCTTAATGTTAGATTTTAAAAAAAAATAAACTTACATATTTTGTACCCCGTCCCTTCTCCCCAAAAAGAACCCTGGTTAAGCGAATGTATAAATCTACAACAATATCAAATGATAGGCCTTTATGTCTAGGCTAAGAAGACTATTCGCAAAATTGTCGTGAAAACTGTTGAGTGGAATCACTGACCAGAGTGCCTTGAGCATGCAGAGTCAAACAACATAAGTTGTAGTATGTAGTGTGCTAAAACAATGTAATGAGTATATAATAACAATTAAAAAGAAATATCTCTGTAGAATGTTTCAAATGACTATTTCTAATCCAAACATTGGAAAACATTAAAATTCAAATCTATTTGATCCTTTTCACGATTTCTTCTGCCAGCTTGAATTCTCTTCACATGGCGGGTGGGTGGGTGGGTGGATGTTCTGAAAACTTCTTTCACTATTTTCCTACAAATTTGACACGTTTCTCTATTTTCGAGTCACGTATTGAACGTTTAGAAAGAGAAGGCACCATGGCAGACCTTACACTTTCACTGTACTTGGAAACTATCTTTAACAAATCGAGAATCACTCAAATCCATAGGTTTCAATGTGATGTTACTGATACACACGTACCGACCCTAACCCACCCCACTGTCATGACCAGACTCCTTAGACAAAACTACTCAGCTGACAAAAACATAAATAAATGGCGCACCGTGTCGCAGACGATTTCTTCTGCGCGAGATACTTCTTGGCCAGTGCTATTGTGATTCGGTTGAAAGTCTACTTTACTATTCCTGTTCAACAAACGATACCCCTTTTGTTGTAACAACTTTACTCTTACAAGATATAAGTGTAAAACATTGTAATTTAAGTTACTAGAGTACCTCTATTCAGCTCATAACTTCATGGCAACTGGAACTTTTTGGGTTGCTGGGTGGAACCTGGTCTACGAAATGGATCTAACGATTTTCTTAAAAATTTGACAGCTGCTATATATCTTTTGGAAAATAATTACTATCTCGTTTGACAGTTAACGAATTAAAAAAAAATTAAAGAAATTTAATTTAGGGAAGAGCCCGAGAAAACATTTATCTCGACCAAACTAAGCGCATGTAGGCATCACTCATTGAATAAATTAATATTCAGCAACATTTTGCCCATCATTTTCTTAGTCTAGATCTAGGAGTCTTTGAAATGTTACAGTCTAGTTGTAGATTTAGAAATTCTATTGAACCAGATTCTTTCTCGGGGCGTTTGGAAAGGGGGGGGGGGAAAGGCTGGGTAAAACAATTCTTTGTTTTTTTCAATTTAACATTCATAAGTTATTAAGAGAATAATAATAATAGAATAGAATCGCTTTTAAGTTGTATAATTTTGAAAAATTTTTTTTTTTATATATGTGATGTTTACAAAAATCTAAATTCAAGTCATTAGATCAGTAATATCAAAACTAAGGCCCACAGGCCGCGGGTCATATCCGGCTAGTGTTTCTATAAATCACAGTTAGTCTTTTTGTTCTGCGTAAACTTTGACGTACAACACATCGCAAGACGCTGAAATGGAAACACAGCAATAGACATTTTTGTAAACCTAATTAACATATACAGCCAGATAGACTGAGCGATCTTGAGTTGGACACTCAGCATTAAGGATATTATATTTTCAATAAGTGGATTCAATTGCACACATTTCGTCTTAATCTTCTACATAGTGTATATCTTATCTTATCTTATACACTACAGACGTTACTTGAAAAAAGAAGACGATTACGTCCTACGCGTCATGCATTCAGTCATGCATATTCATGCAAACCAATTGGTACAAATATTTCTAATCGCACAGATTTTTTGTTGTTGGTCTAGATCTATTACTAATTTAATGACATCACTGACCCAAACAAAGATACCTCTTCACTTCGTATATTTTTTTTAAAAAGTATTTTTAAGTTTCTCTTCTTTCGTTAAGGTATTACATTCTTTGACTAATCTCTAGTTCTAATTCAAGGCTCCATCATGAATTTTATCAGAAAACGAAGATTTTGTAGAGCCGCGATTCATAAGTGAAATCTACAAACAACTAAGCTAGACGATGACAACAATCAGTTAGAGCCCTGCGGATAAGGTCAGCGCCCAGCTCGAGAGGGTCTCCCAAACCGCGGGGCAATGGACAGTCAAAGTAAACAAATACCATATTCACTTAAATTAAGTATTTTTTATAACGAGGTGGGATTGACTTTCAATGCTGCATTGTCGACATATTCTGAACGAGATGTGCTATTTTTATATGCTATTCATATATAGCATTACCTTTTTTAAAATGCCAAAAACACCTTTAATCATTGCATTTTTGAAATGTGCTATTTAGGATTCCGAAAAAAATAAAATATTATTATTAAAATAAAAACTGTCTATATAAAAATTAGACTTGGATTTCGTTCATTGTAATGGACATTAAAAACTGATGTCGTTCTGACAACTCCTTAATTTCTTAATTTGCAACAGTGTATTCATTTAATAAACTGTGGCGAGTATTCCAATGAATAAAATGTAAATAATCATAAACTATATTCATATACAATTTCTCAATAATGTTGAACATTTGTCAACATGTTTTTCACATGGTGATGGCTAATTTGGAGATACAAGGGACTATATTTTTTTAAAGTATATTTTTATCAAGCATGCTTGACCCTCTAACACAGTATGTCTTTTTAGCATCAAGTATGTCACTTACTATGTCATTGTTTGATAAAAAATAATGAATACACCCAGGACCGGAATTACACTTGGTAAGACCCTAATCTATTTGAAATATGGGTCCCTATATAAGTCCAGATATTCATGCCAGTAACAAATATATATTCCGATACCTAGAAGGCTAACCGATCTACAATTAAGATGTATATAGTGAAATAATACATCTTTAACTATAAGTCTTTTTGATGCATGAAAATAGTAGGGGCTATAGCTCATGAAGTGTTTACACAAAGTAAGGATTGAAAGCGCTAGGAGAAGACTGGCTATACTTGGATTTGGAGTATGGCCGGTAACACAGTAAAAGAAGGATCAGGACTGGCGTTACTGTAAATACAGTCAGTCAGCATTGAGAGTATTCTACATTTATTGTACTAACATTCAAATACATTGAATCATGTCCACCCAAGCATGTCTGAGCTCAGGTTTCAAACTTTACGGACATGTATGTGGACAAGTACGAATTGGAGGCGCGGTGGATGAGTGGTAAAGCGCTTGGCTTCCTAACCGGAAGTCCTGGGTTCAAATCCTGGTAAAGTCTTGTATTTCGTTTTTCGGGATCCTTGGGCGCCCCTGAATCCACCCAGTTCTAATGAGTACCTGACATTAGTTGGAGAAAAAGCAAAGGCGGTTCAGCCGCGGTTGGTCGTTGTGCTGACCACATGACAACCTCGTTAACCGTGGGCTACAGAAACATACGATGTATTGAAATGCCAGGATCAATTTAGACACCCAGTCCGTCCCTTGAACGCACTTTTATGGCACGATTAGGAATTAGTTATTTGTTTCGGGAATAGGGGAAAGTTTTTACTTAGCGACGATGACGTGATACATCTTTAAAAAGACAGAACGAAATAGAAGTCGACAGAAACAAGACGCTTTCTTAACAACGTAGGAACAAGAAACATTTAGAAACGGCTAGAAGTAGATGACATTCGACGGTTCCCTTCATGATTATTAAACGTGTTTGATGTTCACTAGCTGAGTCGACTGCCTCTATTGATTGTTTGGCCTTTCGCCGGTGTTATTTGTTCCTGCAGTTCTTTCAGTGTTATCCTCATTTGGGTTTGTTTTCATAGGACACCGTGGAAGCGCTTAACAGCTCCAATGGCAAACTACAACCCATATATTAGTTTATTGTAAAATAATAAAAATATATATTTGTTATGTGTTTATATCAGGAAGTTGTTATCTCTAGGCTAGTTTGTTATCTCCCATATATACCTGGCCTATATAACAATGCAGGCCGAAGCATAGGGCGAATAGAGATAAGGTGAGGCCTGCAAAAATTATAAACAGGACTCTATACTTGTATCAGTTTGTCACATTACTCAAACAACTGTTTATATTTATATCTGCCAGAGATTTCTATACATGGAGACCAATTCATAAACTGCCAGCATTTAGATGTATTTGTGTAGAATATTGATAAGCGAAATATTAATATATATCGATATTTTGTTGCATTTAGTAGCATCGTAGAAATTTATTTCTTTTAGAACCACTTTACGCTTGAAGCACAAAACTATTTTTAATATCTAGTTGTCTATAGTGATCTTTCAATATGGCGTCCTTAAAAGTTTTTCATTGCGTTTATTTATTTCGTCTATTTATTTCGTCTATTTATTTCGTAATCTCAACAGTTTCATATTTTCCTTTTTTTACGTTTTTCTTTAGGTTCCATTACATCGCTATCACGATTCATATCGCTTTCTTTTCTTTGCCTCTCACACTATTAAAATGCGTTACGAAGGTCAACTGGACCGTGTAAACAAAGAGTGTATTACTGTGATAAACAGACGTTAGGTTGATCTATTTATTGCCTTGTCCATATTTCTATTTCCTCTGTCTGCAGACGGCCGTTTTAATTGCGCCTCTCTTCCCATAGAACGTATGTAAAGTATACTGCAAATATGGTCATCAAGATCTACATCAAGTAGAATACGACACAAAAATAGAGAAAAATTGTTTCTCAAACTAGACCATCTAACATGTTGAGAAGTGGTTGTTAAGTCTCAACCAAGTTGTTTTGAAAGTGGACATTTCAGAGGTTCTCAATCATTATAAGCAAGGGGCAACGATCATAAATAGCGGTAGAGTCAATCCTAGGCAGCAACTATAAATGTAAGAAGCGAGCTAAGATAAACGAGTTGATACATCCAGACATTACTTTCTTTTAGTTTTAGAAATCATTCCAATTGTGAAAATTTACTTGCTTGTTTTTTAAGTTCCTTGTTTTATTAGTTTGAGAATCACTTCTTTCAAATTCTATTGATTTTCTGTTAGCACAGCTCCCACACACAAGCGCAAGAACTCTTGACTTCTATTTAGTTGTAAGTACTGGACTTAGTGAACATTTCACTAAGTTACTTCTCTTGATCTGAATAAAAACTTCGATTGATTTTTCAGTTTCGTATAAAAAAAAAAGCAACAATCGTCTTAAAAACATATTGGTTCATTGAGCGTTCAAAGTAAGCAGCAAAAGTAAGAAGTCTAAGTATTGGTCCTAAAACATACAAGTTGTTTAAAAGTACACCATTATGTATATGGCCTGCTTTATTTTTGTTTTACCATTTTACATCTGTCATTCACAGATCAGTAGTAAATTAAAGTACCCCTGTCAGACCTTGCGATCTATAAGGCAGATGATGTAAAATTTACCTGTTTCTATGCCAGCGGTTAATGAGGGTGTCATGTGGCTATCACAACGACCAATCGCCTTTACTTTTCACAACCAATACCGTTTGACTATGCTAAGCTTTAGACGACGATAAGTTTTCAATAAAAAAAGGATAATAATTTTAACCCAAGCGGACAATGATACGTTTTCAATACAATCAGACAATGATAAGTTTTCAAAACAATCAGACAATGATACGTTTTCAATACAATCAGACAATGATAAGTTTTCAAAACAATCAGACAATGATAAGTTTTCAATACAATCAGACCATGATAAGTTTTCACTACAATCAGACAACGATAAGTTTTCAATGCAATCAGACTATGATAAGTTTAAATATAAACAGATAAGGTTAAGCTTTAAAATCGAGCAGATGATGATAATCTTCAATACTAGCAGACGACGATAAGCTCTCACATTTAGCAGACATTATTAGACTTCCCTGAGATTTTATCATTTATACAGTTTCCAGTTGAGGCCGACATTTGGGTAAAGCTAACCTTAGGGGAAAGCTGACAATTTCGTGGGGGGGGGGGGGGGGGGGGGTAGAACGAGACGATAGGACGAAAAGAACTGGTAGGGAGGAAGAGATGAAACTATCTTTACTCTTTAGGCAGATGGATTGATGACCAATGAAAGCGTCACTTTGATGTGTTCTCCAAGAACATAGACGGATGGTGTTTAGCTAAGGGGCTGTCCACATGAGTAGTCTGATAGTTGACACAGACAACAGTCTTAAGCGTGTACAGCCTACACGAGTACACGCAGGCTATCTTCACCATTGTGCGTGTGTGTTAGACTTAGGAGATACATTGTCTACATTTGGTGAACGTTAGTGAGTTACTCCCCCTGTTTCTTAAGTAATGAAGATACAGTTCTAGTTTCTATCAGTAACCAATTACTCTGACTAAGATAGTAACAGTTGTCCAGTCCTTTGGTTGACCCAATTAACTGCCAGGTCTTTTGTCCGTTCTACGTCAGCTCATACGTTGGGAATGATCTATATTCAATATACGTCGATCTGGCCGAGCAGAAAGGCTCTTGGCGTCCGAACCGACGAGGTTCGAATCCTGGGGAAAACTTGCATTTTGAGCTTTTGAATTACTAGGGGCGCCCTAAAAATCCCGAAATTAAAAATCCCAGACTTCACCGAGATTAGAACCCAGGATCCCAGGTTCAGAAGCCTAGCGCTTAACCACTCAGCCGCAGCGGACCCAACCTAATATTGGTAAGGGGGGAAAAGGCGGCTGATGTTTGGGTGAGATAATGGTTGGGCAGCGCAAAGGTGGTTGGTGGTTGTCTCGGCAGCATAACGCCCTAGCTAACCGTCAGCCAACAAACAAACAAACAAAGAAACAAAAACCTGATGAGCTTACATATCATCCTAACCAATAAATAAAGAAGCTTTATATCTATCCTTGTAGTGAACTTAACGAAGATATTTGTTGTTAACATTAATTGTGTACTCAGCAAGAAAAACAAAACAACAACAACAGGAAACAGGTGTTATGGTTCGTTTGTTTGATATGTGTCAGACGTCCAAGCAGCATGGAGGACTATTACATCCTAACTTAAACATTGAGCAGGACTGTGGGTCATGTCGCGAGCAGGGTTTGAACGTTGGACCATCGAGACGACAGTCCAGAGCGCATGCCGCACGAACAGACACTCATCCGTTATTCAATAAGATAAGCAACATTGTAATTCATTTTTTGTATTCACAAACTGAAAATTAGCCTGGCCATTGTTGTACTAGTGTTTATATGCATTTACAGGCTTTTAAAACGCAAATAACTCTTCTAGTTATAAAGTTGAAAAAAATCTTCAAAATAATCATCCATGTGTGATTGCGTTTGGTGTATTGTGCATTCTCCTGATATAATCAACTCGGACAGTTCAATAAATATACAACCAGTAATCTCTTTATCCTGATTAAAATGTGAATAATTTATCTAGACTATGTGCGTTACTGGAAAACTCAACATTGGAATTATGGATAACTCATCCCCTGCGGGGCTAGTCTATTCAATCTTTTCCCTTCATATGCAGATCGCCTCCACATAACGCGTGCTTCTGTAATGGAAAAATATGCGTATGTGTTTCTTTATATAATCGGACATTTCCATATTATAGCCATTGTTGCTGTTTTTTTTTGGGGGGGGAAGTGAGGCAATTCTGGAAAGGGAGGTAATTTTAAGTACACCTAACTAATCGAAATGCATATGTCCGTATAAAGAAGTGCTTCATGATGTCATATAATTGTCCCAAAGTCTGTCTATCCTGCTGTTCTAGCATTTGGTAGTATCGGTGTGTAGGTATTAACTATTTGTCCCTAGCCCCTCTTGGACTAAAATGGTCAATTAAGGTTAGGTAACATATACCTATCCCAGTGTGTCTGGCAAAATAAAGCAGTTCCTCTACAGTAGTCTAGACTGTCCATAATGTAATCAGAGTGACTATCGTGATTTGTAAAGCCATCGTATGCCAATGATCCTCATCCTAATCATCAGCAAATCACATTTCGTGAACAATACTTTATGCCAGGGCTGGGCAAATTACGGCCCGCGGGCCACATGCGTCCCGTCAGAGTTTCTTGTGCGGCCCGCGGACACCTACAGAAATCAGGTTTACCTACAGTATAAACTTATAAAAATTCAAATATTTTAAAAAATAATTCTAATATCTATATAAATTATTGAAACTGTCTCATTATAAAAAGTTCGAAGTAAACGAAGCCTATTCTTTTAGGCTGTACTTCAACACACTACAAAACAATCTCATGCCAGATTTATTCAATGCTATGAAAATTAGTGTTGAGTGTTGGGTATGCTTGAAACGAGATAGGAAATGTAACAACTAATGGAGCTTGATCTTTGTTATCCCAACAATAAACCATAAACAGGAAATTTTGCACAAAGCTGCATAAAAAAACTACTTATTATTGTCATATAGTGATACAAATCAAACTCAACAGAGCTAGGGAGTCTTAACCACGGGCAGCTTCGAAAAGTTCTTGAAGATTTAAAAAACGATATATTCCGATGCATGCGCTGGCTTAGCATGGACAAGGTAATGAGAAGAATATAAAATCTCAAGAAAGAAATGCTTATGTCCCTTGTAGAACTTTGACTTTATTACAAATATTTCTAATGAAGAGTGGTAGACAGATTTCATGTATTTCAGGATTGTCATTACAATGAATTGCTTTCACATGTATGTGCATGTCAAATCTTTTCAAACAAAGCTTTCCCATTTCTCCAGTCAAGCTATTGAAACATTTTTAAATGTGAAAATATGAAACTGTTTCAAGTGAAATGGTTGAAAAGTACAAGACATATTTGGAGCCCCCAATCGTGGACTTTATACAGCAAATTTTAAGACGTCAAGCAGCACTTTTTAATACCATCAGCTCACTATTTAGCACAGAAGCTGATTCAGCTCCAGAGGATGTAACTCAAAGCAAATTCTGACTTAAGAAGTTCCAGTCTATACTACCGCAGGAGTGTTATGGATGCCAGAAGCTGCAGTTACACACTTTAAAAAAAAAACATTGCTGCTAAACGTTCAAATTATTTAGGTACACATCTGTGAACAAACTGTCTTTTTTTGTGTGAAAACTTTTTAAAAAATGTAATCACAGGCGATGGTAACTTACTGTAATTTGACAACAGTCACAAGGATAACAAATAGTAAGCTAGTTCCACAGTTCCGGAACATTATGCACGAGTTTAAACAGTTCAATAATTCACTTTCAGTACAACTGTGCTTTTGTGGGGAAATGTTGTGATGTAAAAAGACAATAGCAATTTTTTTAAATATTAAAATTGGTTTCAGAAATGGCTAATTCTTGTTGCAATCCCTCAATTGGGAGTGTGTCAAAATAAAAAGTGAATGTATGATAGGCATACAATATAAATATGAATTAAAAGACATTATTCAAAGCTAGGGTATTTTTGTAAGTTGCAAGTACGTGTATATATATACAATGCGGCCCCCATTCCCCCCCCCAAAAAAAAATTTATGCGGCCCTCGATACAAAAAGGTTGCCCACCCCTGCTTTATGCTAATATCTACTGGGCACAAACATATTCGAGACTAATTATTTTTTTTTAATGAGAGAGAGAGACTGAAAGAGAAAGAGAAGAATAGAGAGAGAGAGACAGGGAGAGAGAATTACACCGCGACAGAGAGAGGGAGAGACAATTACACCGCGACAGAGAGAGATAGATAGAGAGAGAGAGAGTAGCATGTAGTAACCTACAATAATCTGTGTTTGAATGGTTAATTGATAGTATAAGAACAAATGATAAGGGAGTGGAGAGTCTTTCAAAATCAATACACCAGACACTTTCAATGTACCTCATTCACTAATCGTATACAAACAACATTTAGCCACGTGATTCAATTTTTCATTGTTTTATTAATATTATGACTTGGCTAAATGTGTTTATTTACGATTGGTAAATGAGGTCCATTGTCACTAGATTAAACATTGTAAGAATCACGTGAGTTGGTCGGGGAACTTCTTCCACCATAACATAACTTTCAATCCGTACTTGTAGAATCATTTCAAGTGAACACAGAGAAGTGCTATACAAGAAACGTCCTTAGACTTATTCTATTAATGTGCAATCAAAGTTCCCGTAAGAGAGTTTGATCTTATTTATGGAGAGGTTTACTATAAAATTATTTGTTCAATTTTGATTAAAAAGGAACCACTTTGACACATCTTAGTTATCTGTAGATGTTACAATATTTGTTTTTGCAAAATTACTTGGATAAAAAAATCTGTAACATCATTTTATTATGTATAGTGCTTAATTATGCTTGCAATTAATATTGTGAGTGATGCTGACTTTTGTGTTGTTCAAGTTACCGAGTAAGGCCGAAAATGGAAAATGTCGACTTTCACCTGTGAATGTCAAAACATACCAAGTACGTCGATGAAAGACCAACTATTTTATAACAATTTTTGTACATGCGGAGCCTACCCGGTGTTTGTCGACAATGACAGAAATGATCTGGTAAATGTTCAAAAAGGGAAGTAATCAAGTCATATCCGAAATATAAGCCATATGGTAAGAGGTTACGATATTACATGGAAAGTCTCGTCATAGTGAAACACAAGTCTCATTTGAAAGGGCCAATCAGGAGATAACTGCATAGATGAACGATTAAAATAGAAATAAATAGTTTGACTGTCCTTTGTTTAGTTAGCTAACAACATACCAAGAAGTCATACGCCAGGGCCCGTAGCGTTCAACCAAAAAGAAGCAGAGCATTGTCTTTTCTATGCTTAGCGAACACATCGCCCATTTTGAAAACCAAGAACAGCTCGATAAAATTGCTACTGCTTTTAAAACCAAAGGAGAGCTTGAAGAGACTTTTCATATTACTGGAAAGAAAGGTCGGTGGTCAAACCGAAAACCATGTTCCAAACCAAAATATCAAAGAGCACCTGACATCTACCGGTTGGCTGTTTGGTTGCTGTGCTGGCCAGAAGACACCCTTAAGTCAACCATACAAATGGATGAGATTCACATTATTCGCATCAGTAGATCGCATTGTCTCAAAGGGGGCCTTTTCCCTAAACTAACTTTCTTTCATAACCAGCTATTTAAATTTTTTAAAAATCTCATATCGAAACGTGTCTAGGGTGAACTCCGATATGCCACGATGTACTAGCAGGGCCAGAGACAACTAAAAGGGTGACGGTGGACAGAGGCGCTCTGTGATACTTCTCTTTCAAAAGCCTGAAAGTGGATTTTATGTGAAAGTAAGGTTTCGATGAATGCCACTGGATTGAATATTGTGGAGTTAAATATTTCAGAAAGTCTAACGCTTTGTTATTTTAAGACCGGAACTTATAATTTTTGTATGAACCGAATGCCTAATCATGCCAATGCTACAAACATTTGTATACAATAGCTGTACTGGCGTTGTACAGGTAGTACAGAATATAGTCGCCTTTTTTTTATTCTATTAAAAATTCTTCTTTGTCTAATTCTAGGATTGTAATTCAAGAAATATATGGCCCGGCATACACACGAGTGGCGCTCATTTCTGAAGAGTCCCAAAAATCAATACCATTTCTGACCACTATGTTTGGTCAGGTCTAATATTTACTTGGCTAGGTGCTGGCCCCAGTTTCAACTAACTAAAGTAAATTAACATAAGCACTCTTTGGATCTTTCTTTTTTATTTCATTTCAAAGAAAATAATTCATATTTCAATAGTACACAGTACTCAATAAATATAGAACCATTGGTTTATTGACATTATATAATTGTATTTTTTATTTTGCAAAGCTTACATCACCTCACTCTGTCGGATACATCACCTCACTCTGTGGGATACATCACCTCACTCTGTGGGATACATCACCTCACTCTGTGGGATACATCACCTCACTCTGTGGGATACAAATCTTGTTCACGTAATTTCTACCACTTCTCATTTCTAGATCAAGTTGAAAATTTACATAATTATTCATTGTCAAAGACAGTACATGAATCAATCACCAATTAGTGAATATATTAGTTTGTTTTATTAAGAAAAATTAGAGATACATCTTGCAGCATTGAGAAATATGGCAATTTATTAATTATATATTTTACTTATCAATAGGCAAGAGTCTACGGTTTTAAATACTTATTTCATGAAATAGATGAGGGACATAGCACAATGAAGTTTGCCCACCACGTCATCACCTAAACCGTGCAGTTGGTGCGCACTATCATGTGCACCAGTCGAGACAGGTCTAGAAAGGTAAGTTTTTGTTGTGAAACACAGTCCCGCCCAAGTCTGAAGACTTGAAGCACCAGATCTGTATGGTTGAGATGGACCTCATGGTATAGCGCACCTTTCATATTTATAGCTTCTTGCTCAATGCGTTCTGGTCTAATCTCTTTAGTAGACATGAAGTTTCGTGCTGCCTTGTAGGCACTCAGCAAACGAAACTCAGCTTGAGTTTCGAACTCAAATCCCCTTACTAGGTAGCTAAGTGGTTTATGCCACTAGGCCACACATCCCATTCCTTCAGTTGTCTTACTTTTACATTTTTGTAAATATGTGTTTTCACATTTCAAATTGAGAGAAATTTTTTTAAAAAAAAAAGGTAATGTTCAATATTTAAAATCCCTTGTGACCTAGTAAATGAAACGATATACTCACACGCAAACACAGACATACACACATACAGAAACCCAGACACATACACAAAACATACTGCCCCTCAGTGCTAGCATGATGGACATAATTTAGGGCTCCATTTTCCCTGCGCAAGTATTGAGGAGAAACATTCCACACCAGACCAAGTTGTGACAAGATGAAATAAAGAAAAGAAAAATGATTTTGAAAAAAAAAAGTTTCGCCCAGCATCGACCATTTGCGATGAGCATGTCCAGTCTAGCGTCTAGGTTATCTTTATACTGAACGCAATCTCCTGAGCCGTGTCCAACAGAGCGTGAAAGATGTCTGCTCATCAGCTCCTGAGATATTCTTTTGTTGCTATCTCCGGGAAGACGAGAGGAAATTTTATTTTTTTCTTACTTGCATTTCGTCATATCCGGTTCTGCTTCGAATGCGTTCAATTGTGCCAGGTGGTTTTATTTTGATCGATCTAAAGTTTTGTGAACATTAAATTTTGATTTCTCTAAGGATAAAGACGTTGGATTTAGGACTAAAAGATTTGCAGACACCTAGGAAATGAATCTTCCGGCAGTTCATATAAACAAAAGCAACGTGGACCTGGATTTGAAGCAGGGCTCATTCAGATAAATATGTTCCATTAACTAGACCAGTGTTGACTAACATTTCTACTCCAGAACTGAACACCTTGAACACTGATTTGGAGACTTTGTCCTAAACACTTCGCACATTCTTATATGTTGGAATATTTCAATCAGTTTAAATTAATAATAAAATTATTATATAATTATAATTATTATATACACATTCTAAATTTAGCATTATCATTATTTTTTAAGAGTAAAACTATAATATATCTAGACCATAGCATCAGAAAGGTTAAGGTGATGGTACTGTTACATTGAAGAGCATAAAGTCTTGATATCAGGCACGATACTAGTAAACTTACATTTTAATATCTGACGTAGCTTCAAGTCTATTTCTTTACTTTGACTTTGTTTACAACTTATTCATAAAACATGCTTTACGCAGATAGTTCTTGAAAACTTAGCCACTAACTTTAACGGCAGCTTGTTTTTAAATAGTGTGGTAGTATTCCGACCGATTTTGACAAACGATGTATCATTTTTTAATCTTTGTTTCAAATTAGAATCTTGATCAGTTCAACGATCTTCTGGTAGATTTTTTTTCCACCGCCAAGAAGAGCTTATTATTATAAATATGCTTTGTTTTTTCAACGCTATTATGCCGGATTGTTAGCTATTGTGGATACCTGAGGTTCGAGAGTCAAAGTTCAACCCCCTCAGAAATTGATAAACTCCCCTTCTCATTTTCTCTTTTTTTCCCTAACTTAAAGGACAAGACCCACATATATTTCTTGTACCCAGACTTTACAAGACCTCACAGGTCAGCAGCCGAACTTTGGCAGCAAGATTCGGTTTCAACAAGTAAAGGTTACAAAAGGAAAAGGTCTTCAAAAACAAACTTTTTAGTATTGTACTTAGAAATAATTCACACAATATTTTACGTTAAAGTAGAAACTTGGTAAAAAAATAATTAACTTCAGCCACATCGCAAATTAAACAAAAAAAACAAAAAAAAAAACCCATTACGACCTTTGGTTAATTGAAATTAATTTTGCCTTTTTTTCCAGACAAACGGTTGACAATGGTGTTATGTGGCAAAATTTTCTAAATGTCAATGAGCAAAAAATTGTGTAGAAGACAATATCACTGACTTTCTTATAAGATACTTTCTTTACTTAACAGTGAAAGAAAACGTCAACAGAATACCTTACAACAAAAATATAAAATTACAACAAAGATAAGATAACCAGTATTTGGAAGTATATCCCGGGCATGCATATATTATAAATGTCATTAATTGTGAAAGAACAAATCAGTTCTTTTACTAGCTCTCAATCTCAAAACCTTATTACTTTTAAATCCGCTGTTTCTGTTTTCATGCATCACCATTGGAATCCACCGTTAGAGATGTATCGACATGTTCTAGATCCAATTGAAGGTAAATTAACAAGAAGTCGTTCTAAATCAGGCCTAAGTTTACAATTGTATTTTGTATTCGTGTATAACAAGTAGGTATGTAGATTCCCTGGTATCACGCAGATCTACAACAGTCCTCCCTCTTGAATCCAACATGTGTTCTACTTCTCGTGTTGGACGGTGCCCTGATTCGCACCATCGCTGTCGTCGCGGGAGCGGAGTTACGCTACTATTTTGAACCTCGCTTCATATTCGACTGTTTCATAAAACCGTTGAGCAAACTTTCCATTACATGGGCGATTAGTGAGAGAAGTCCAGATTTAAAAATTGCACCAGTTAGGTTTAGATCGGATGTCAGTTTATCATCTTTTTCTACTACATGGCCTATCTTCCCAGTCATAAGTTCCCTTTTTAGAAATTGTGAACTTTTAAAGGCACTCATTTGAGCAGTCTAAATTTTAAAAAAATATCTAATGACTGAGCAATGAGTGATAATCAAAATAATCCAAACTAGGTCGATATCTCATTTTATGAGACCATCAGCTGAGAGACCATTCCCTCGCCTTCAGTTCAAGTAAAGTTCCCTTTTCAGCCCTGCTATCTAAAGGATAGATGGTGTTTCTGTGGCCCACGTTTAATGAGGGTGTCATGTGGCCAGCACAACGACTAACTAATATCAAGTACCCATTAGAGCTGGGTGGACTCAGAGGTGCCCAAATATCCAGAAGTTTAAAATCCCAGTCTTCACCAGGATTCGAACCAGGGATTTCAGTTCGGAAGCCAAGCGCTTTACCGCTCAGCCACTGCGCCTTCCCCCCAGTATTTTCTATACTTCAATCCGTAAATAAATTTTCCATAAAATGTATACATTTCTTGTTCTTTTGTATATGTGTAGTAGTTTAGCAAATTTCACACATATTACAATCGTAAACTTGACACCTCACAAGTCACACACACAAGCCGAACACAAGCCAGACACACTGGCCACACACCGCTGGTAACTCCAAAAAATTTGACTTTCTGAACCAAACCTCCTAGAAAATGGAACCAGCATATTCCCAAGCACAAAACCATATGACAAGCAGTAAAGCATTCCCACCACACAATCAGACTTTTAAGACTAAAATGAAGGATGATTGAAGGGAAAAAAAAAAAAAGGAGTGATGACGTCATCAGAAAGAACTGAAAAAGAATGTGCACTACGGGACAAGAGGAAATAGAAATGACACTGGAAAATGAAAACATGGAGAAGGAGAAACGAAACACGTCATACCGTGGACGTCTGTCATGCTGTGATGTCCTCTAGTTCTCACTAATCTTTGCTGTTTAGGAAAAAAAAAACGTTTTCGAATAACATTTTTATACGTAAGCGGGTCCAGACATCAAGTAATTGCAGCAGCCTAAAGATTTGTCCTTTCATGTTACATAACAGCCTCACGGTCGTTGTGAAATCATAATAGTGTATGTTTTTGTTAAAGGGATACTTCAGTGGTTCTTTAGGGGCCGGATTTGGGGTGTGCATATCCTTGGGCAACGAAGAGGAGGGGGCCTCTGTTTTCCGAATAAATGAAACATTTTTTTTCGTAAAGTCTTTCAAAACTTTATTGCCACCAAATAAGAATATTCCAACAAGAATATAACAACAAAATCTCAAATGTGGGGGCCTCTCTCTTTGTGGAGACCACGGGACAGTTGCCCGGCCTGCCCTTCCACAAAACCTGCCATGGGGGGCTCTTTAAGCAATTGGATTAATAGTATGTGAAGTTTAATATGTTTTATCAATTAGCTTAATATTTACTCTACTGTGATGTGTACTACATTGTGGTAAGTATAAATAGCTTTAATAATATTTGAAATAGTCTTATAACAGGCTCACCATACGTAACTAAACAGAATTGACATGGTAGATATATTACTTTGGAGGTCTTTAAATAACTGTCGGTAACTGAAGTATTAAGACTAAAAACTAAAAAATAAAAGAGACTATTATTAAAGGATCAGCACTAATGCACTATTGCATGCATTCAGACCATGAAGGCCTATCTTCTAGCCTCAGGCACATTACAGATATTAACCTTACAATAGCAGTGCCAAGAGGTCCATGTCCTAAGGGAGACAAATTTAAAATCTGGATGGGCGCGAAAGCTTAAATGACGGAATGTTTTTCATCACGCTCACCCTTTTTTTTTCTAGACCTTGTTTGTTAGAGTTTGGTTGGTTATTTTTAAAGATCATAATAAATCCTCCTCTACAGTAGCCACTTCCACCCCACCCCAACATATACACACATACACTTTCGTCGTCTGCTAAAGCACCCATCTCTCCCCCTTGCGTTGAAGAGGAAATTTCCCCATAAAATAAACTCCTTTAAAATATACTCTCCATTGAAAGCATGCGAGGTGAACATCTTGCGTCCCTCTGGGAATTCTTTATGCATAGATGTTCGCTTCAATATGTTGTTTTTTTTTTTCCTATTTGAGAATTTGCACTTAGCACGACCTTAGAAATAACTTTAACTTAACAGGACTAGTGATGGAATTTGAACTAAACACGACCTTTGAGGGAACTTTCACTAAATAAGACTTGTAAGGGAACGTGGACAAAACAGAATTGTAAGAAATTTGCAATAAACAAGATCTGGAAAGGAACTTGCACTAAACAAGATCTAGAAAGGAACTTGCACTAAACAGGATCTGGAAAGGAACTTGCACTAAACAAGATCTGGAAAGGAACGTGCACTGAACAGGATCTGGAAAGGAACGTGCACTAAACAAGATCTGGAAAAGAAAGTGCACTAAACAAGATCTGGAAAGGAACTTGCACTAAACAGGATCTGGAAAGGAACGTGCACTAAACAAGATCTGGAAAGGAACTTGCACTAAACAGGATCTGGAAAGGAACGTGCACTAAACAAGATCTGGAAAGGAACGTGCACTAAACAAGATCTGGAAAAGAAAGTGCACTAAACAAGATCTGGAAAGGAACTTGCACTAAACAGGATCTGGAAAGGAACGTGCACTGAACAGGATCTGGATAGGAACGTGCACTAAACAAGATCTGGAAAGGAACTTGCACTAAACAGGATCTGGAAAGGAACGTGCACTAAACAAGATCTGGAAAGGAACGTGCACTAAACAAGATCTGGAAAAGAAAGTGCACTAAACAAGATCTGGAAAGGAACTTGCACTAAACAGGATCTGGAAAGGAACGTGCACTGAACAGGATCTGGATAGGAACGTGCACTAAACAAGATCTGGAAAGGAACTTGCACTAAACAGGATCTGGAAAGGAACGTGCACTAAACAGGATCTGGAAAGGAACGTGCACTAAACAAGATCTGGAAAGGAACTTGCATTAAACAGGATCTGGAAAGGAACGTGCACTAAACAAGATCTGGAAAGGAACTTGCACTAAACAAGATCTGGAAAGGAACTTGCACTAAACAAGATCCAGAAAGGAACTTGCACTAAACAAGATAATTAAGGGGGGAACTTGCGCCGAAATGTAACAGCCTTTTCCCTTTTAGAGATAAACCGTCTTTATAGTTGCTGATAAGTTTAGTGCTTGGCTTTCGAAACTGGTGTTCTTGTTTCGAATATCGGTGAAGAGTGGGATTTTGAACAGGCAGTCTCACGTTCAAATCCTGGTGAAGACTGGGATTTTTCTTTTTGGGATCTTAGGGCGCCTCTGATTGCACCCAGCTCTAATCGGTACCTGACTAAGTAAATGTGGTTGGTCGTTGTATTCGCCACATGACACCCTCGTTAACCGTTGGCCAAAGAAACAGATGACCGTAACATCATCTGCCCCATAGATAGCAAGGTCTGACAGGGGAACTTTTACGCCTGTTCTTATACAAATGCTGAAACACTTTCTGAAGTAGTGACATGTAAGATAGGGAGTCCATGACTGTAAAGGAAAGTTGAAAGTAGTTTGAGAACCACTGCTGGTCTATCAGCATCAACATTAATATACATTGAAGGGAAAGAAATGAAAGATGTCTCGGGTAATGTGAAATCTCATGTCAAATGTTTTCTATTACACTTTCAATAAGTGGAGCAAGATTTGCGACCAGAGGATATCCAGTAATGGCTGTCTAGTTCAGTCTGTCTCTCTCTCTCTCTCTCTCGCTGTCTTTCTCGCTTTCTCTATTTTTTTTCTTACATTTAGCTTAAGATATAAATTGAACGTAAGTTATAAATAATCATTTTCAATGTCCATGTCTTACCCCCTTTTTTTTTTTGATAAAACACATTATTGCCAACATTTGTAGGTTTCGATAATTTATTCTGAGCTAATTAAATGTCATGGGTTGGGTTTCAATGCTTAGTAAAACGTAAAGTCTCAACATTATTCATGGACTTTATCAGAGCCAAGCGGCTGAGTTCAAACAATGAGCCCAATTAATCCCAATTCACAAATTGTTGGGAGTATTTTCCCCTGAGACAAATTAAAACAAGAGATCACAACGTCTTCTAAGATCGTGGTTCAATACAAGTTATTCGGCTAGTGTAATGAGGTTAAGTCCCCCAACGTAGGACTTAGCTTGGGTATTCGATTTCAACCAATATCGTAATGGGCAGTCGCGTCTAAGGCTGTTTCCAAACAAAGTGTAATCAAATACTTTAAATACTTCAATTGTCTGTTCCATTGAAATGACTATTCTGAGACATTTACTTTCTTTTCCCCAACTCAAGAGAAATACAAAAGGTGAAAAGGTCACTTTGATAAACATTTGGGTTCAAAGTTTAATAATATATTTTCAACCATAGAAGAGCAGGAATATGACTGTGTTGATGTGAAAGTAAAAATAAAATGGGAGTGTTATGGAGTGTGTGTGTGTGTGTGTGCCTTTCTATGGTGACGGTGGGAAGAAGTTAGCGATTGGATGTGAATGATGAAAGATAGGTGTATAGTTTGTCTTAGTGGAGACGACTCCAGGAGGTACAATTTAACGGTTGTATTATTGTAATGAGTTAGATTTTGTTAAAAAAATTTTTTTATTGAAGCCTACTACATTTATTTCATTCATCATAGACTGATTTTATCTATATTATAAATGAAGTTTTATTTAGTCTTGTTCAGAAGAGAAATTTATTCAAGTTGTTTGTTGTTTTATTAGTTAAGATATAATATCAGGTGACCGAGCCTCGCTCGGATGGATAATTTATTAAGGAAGGATATATACCCTAAGTCATTTTGGGAATATTGTTGTAATTACGAAAATGAACGATCGGGTAAAGATATCAATCCGAAGAGTTGCTTTTTCGTTCTGTGGCGATTAGTATAGAAAGTTCCCCAACAGTAGACCTATAGAAAACCACAGCTCACGTCTTAACGTTTTACATTGCTTCTTTCGAGTAAAACTATTGGGCTATTATAGGCTTGGAAGAAAGTCTTTGCAGTGCAACTTCTAAAATGGTTACTTTCTGATATATAATATTGCAATTAATATATTCATTATGGTTCTGAGACATGGATACTTTACAGAAAACAACTAAGACTTCTTGAGTGCTTTCACCAAAGATGCTTGCGCTTCATCATGGACATACGGTGGCAGGATCGCACTACAAACAGCGATGTCCTTGCCGACGCCGGTATGGACAGTATTGAGGGATTTCTTATGGTCCGACAGTTGCACTGGGTAGAGCACGTATCCCGTATGTTAGACGTACGTATGCCCAAGGGAGTTTTTTTTTTGTGAGCTAAAAGGTGGTCGATATAACAAAGGCGCCCTACAGAAACGCTTCAAAGACCAGCTAAGGCGTCAATTTTCCTTGGCTGACATAGAAGAGAGCAGCTGGTTGTATGCGGCCTACGAACGAGACAGCTGGAGGTCACTCACAAAGGCCGCTGGATACACATTTGAGACCAAAAGAAAATCTGCTGCCGAGGACAAACGCAGACGGCGAAAAGAAAATCTAAATCGACCACTTGCGGACAATGGTTATGCTGCGCAACAATGGGAAATACTGCATTCCTCACTAATCTTCGAACTCGAAGACTAGCCTAGTTATTATGGCTTTAGTAAGAATCATCAAGTGATGCAAAATCTCTACGTTATAGTGTCAAACGTGCAAATAGTAACGAAGTAAAATTGCGCATTTTTCCCTAAGAGACTTAAAAACATTGCGTTAGTGTTCTAAAGAAGCGTTATTGTGAGGCATCTCTGTTCCTCCGACAACCTTTCAGCTTACTAAAAAAAAAATTGCCAAAAATATGTTCGTCCCCCATACATAATAAGTGCCGTGCAAAGGGTGACTGTCGGATTATAAGAAGTTCAAACCATTTTGCAAGAATATCGCTGTTTGTATTGTGGTCTTTGGTGAAGTTGTTCAAGAAGTCTTAGTTGCTTTCTATAAAGTACTCATGTCTCAGATCCACATAGAAGGGTTGAGAGAATCACTGGTTGACACTTATTTTTGTAGACAGGTGGAGCGTCCCAAAGCACGACTATCCCTGATCACATATCAACCTCTCTTTAAAGCAATGCGTCATTTGATACCATGCTTCCCAAATAATGTGAAGTAATCTACCACTTCAAGGGATGTCTATGCGCGGATGATCTTTGGGCTGAGTAGGTTTTATTGGGTGACTTCTAGAACATGGCTTCTGTTTTACCGAGGTTTATAGATTAACCAAAAAAAGCATCAGCGTGATGAAAATTCGTTGACCGCGAGCTGGATATCGTCAGGGCCAGCCTTAGGTCTATGCTGCCACAGTGGACCCTGAAGGTTCAAAAGCCCCGCGCTAATTCTAGGTGTAAATTATTAAATTAAACCATTATAATTTATAATAAGGTTCCCGTGGTCTCCTTGTTTTCAAGGAGCTCCTGGAGATCTGAAACTTATAAGAATGTCCTTAAAAAGACAAAATTGGCATTTTGGGGTGTCAATCAATATGGTAAACGCCAGTCCTACGCGTGATATATAAAAACGGCATCGTCAGCTTTCATTTAATAAATATGTAATGCAAATACGAATTTATTTTCTAATACAAAATCTTTATTTTCACTTATTATCCTTATCCCTACCCTTACTGGTCCGCGCGCAATCCATTTCACATAGGGCCTCGCAAATGTTAGGGCCAGCCCTGGTTGTGCAAATAAGGCATAGATAAGCTATGTTATGACCATTTCCTATGTTTTGGTATGGGACAGTAGACTTCGAAGCTTAAACAAATCGCAATAATTCAACAGCAATATAATAACAAAGTAAAAGCTACCTACGGGTGTACACAATTAAAGTGTAAACAATTTATATAGCCTACATACATACATAAAGATATTTAATTTATGGTGCGAAAATGTTTAATTACGCCAATTGAATCATTAAAACTTTTTCTTGTTTGCGAAGAAATGTCTTAGTGTACTGCTGTGAGCCTAGTGACGTAAGCGGTGTCAAGTTTTTTTTCCTTTGACGTCATATAGAAAATTTCATTCATAAAACATTTAGCCAAAATTAATTTTTCGATAATGAGCCATTTTCAAACCGATATGACGGTCGACTTTGAGTTTTCCCGATTTGGCCAATGGGTTGAGATTTTTTTTCTCACTATTATGCACATACCTTAAAATTTTAAAGAAAATCGTTAGAAATAAAATGCATATATATATATAAATATATAAAACATACATACATACAAGAATTACTGACTTAAGAGTATAGGATAACGCCTACAACGGTTTAGTTGTCTGCAAGCTATCCGCTATAAATCAACGACCGGTAACAACAGGGAGGCTGTCATGTCCAATCACCATGTTACTTTCAAATGATATTGACATGTTACTGTCAGATGATATTGACATGTTACTATCAGATGATATCGACATGTTACTATCAGATGATATCGACATGTTACTGACCAAATACATCATCATGTTACTGCCATGTTTGACCATCATATTGCTGTCAGTTCATATCAACATTGTACTTTACATTCCGTAGGAATGTTGCTTTCCAATTGATTACCAGTAACTTTGTTACGTGACCCCCAAAGATTCAACCTCTGGCTATGTATGCTGACCTCTCCCCCAGCACGTCCGCTGTGACCTTTGCCAGATGGAGGTGACGTCTGACCCAGTTGTATGAGTCGTCTGAAACGTGCCTTCCAATAAAGAATTAGGTCAACGACAGACACCTAAAAGTGTGGAAGTTTGAGGGTGTCACTTCCTATTATAGCAAGTGATCCATGGACTGTTAAATACTCTATGTAGCTATAACTTTTTGGCTAATTCATACAAATAAGGCTACTAAAACTTTCAGGGTACTAAATCTATACATAGATATATAGTATATATATATACAAACTTAAACCATTTAAGCAGAACTGGATTTACACTTGATAAGGCCCTAAGCAATCTGAGAACTGGCGACCCACCCTGTTATTAACATAAATCAATTTTTCTTTCTTTAAAATTAATGTGAAAAAAATAATTGGAAACATTTCTAGAGAGCCCCGAAGCAAGTAGGGCTTTAAGTTATAGTTTATGTTGGTATGGGTAAATCCGGCAATGTATTTAAGCGTGTTTGTGTTACTATGTAGCTCCAGATATCCAACCAAAATCTTGTAGAATTGTTGTGAACTGCTTTAATGTTCTTCTCAGTCTCTCTGCTCTACCTTCAAGGCTGTAAGTTCTACTACATTATTCAGGTCATGGGGTCTGTCTGTTTGTGAAAAAGGTTTTTTAGATTGTTTATATTGTTAATATGTTTCGGATGTTCGTTCAGAGGTGAAGCTTATCTACTTCCTAGTGCAAACCTCCCACAGAAGAGACGGGTAATGAACCCTGGACCATCTGGACAACCGAACGACAGTCCAGCGCGCATACCAGGCAGCCATCGTGAATGTTGACAAATAATCAGGCGAACACACAAAGCATCCTAAAAACAACACTCACATTTTATACCAATTTATCATATACTATACAATCAATTAGTACGCACCGGCTACGCCCGTCGATAAGTTCCCAGGCTTTATAATGTTCATTACGCCCTAAATCCCTCTTCTTTTCGATAGGTTCCCAGGCTTTATGGTGTTCATTATGCCCTAACAGCCTCTTCTTTTCGATAAGTTCCCGGGCTTTATAGTGCTCATTATGCCATAACAGCCTCTTCTTTTCGATAAGTTCTCAGGCTTTATAATGTTCATTACGCCCTAACAGCCTCTTCTTTTCGATAAGTTCCCAGGCTTTATAGTGTTCATTATGCCCTAAGAGCCTCTTCTTTTCGATAAGTTCCCAGGCTTTATAATGTTCATTACGCCATAACAGCCTCTTCTTTTCGATAAGTTCCCAGGCTTTATGGTGTTCATTATGCCCTAACAGCCTCTTCTTGTCGATAAGTTCCCAGGCTTTATGGTGTTCATTATGCCCTAACAGCCTCTTCTTTTCGATACGTTCCCTGACTTTATAATGTTCATTATGCCATAACAGCCTCTTCTTTTCGATAAGTTCCCAGGCTTTATAATGTTCATTACGCCCTAAATCCCTCTTCTTTTCGATAGGTTCCCAGGCTTTATGGTGTTCATTATGCCCTAACAGCCTCTTCTTTTCGATAAGTTCCCGGGCTTTATAGTGCTCATTATGCCATAACAGCCTCTTCTTTTCGATAAGTTCTCAGGCTTTATAATGTTCATTACGCCCTAAGAGCCTCTTCTTGTCGATAAGTTCCCAGGCTTTATGGTGTTCATTATGCCCTAACAGCCTCTTCTTTTCGATAAGTTCCCTGACTTTATAATGTTCATTACGCCATAACAGCCTCTTCTTTTCGATAAGTTCCCAGGCTTTATGGTGTTCATTATGCCCTAACAGCCTCTTCTTTTCGATAAGTTCCCAGGCTTTATGGTGTTCATTACGCCCTAACAGCCTCTTCTTTTCGATAAGTTCCCTGGCTTTATGGTGTTTTTTTCTTTTTCCTTTTTCATTTAACCAACAATTAACAATTTTTTTTAGCCCGTGAATTTGTGTAACCACGCGCTCTCTCTCTTTTTCTTTTTCGCTCTCTAGAACCTCCATTTTGTTTTGTTTTTTTCCTGCGCAACGTAATTTCTCCCACATAGACTTTTGACTTAATTTAGAAGGACCCGCTTTATAATGCGCCCCAAGCATATGCATGCTCTGATATTTCGGTAGCGTTAGTTTTAGTAGCACTTTTACTTAACCGCATCTCAGCCTCCCCCCCCCTTTTTTTTTTCTAACAACAAAACGTTGGTCCCTCGTACACATTACCGTTCCTATTTCTGCATTTCTTTTGGAATTGTGTTCTTTAAATAACAAGAAAGGTCAATTTGGTTTTATTAAATGTAATCTTTAATTTGACCACTTTTGAATGTAGCGTACTGACAATGGATCTAGAATTATCTTTTTAATGCTATTATGATTAGTTTTTTTTTTTTTTAAAGTTACAAAGTACCATTACTTGCTCTCTCTCTCTCTCTGTCTCTCTCGAAAAAAAGAAAAAGACTCATTAATGCTTTTAGGACTGGCCTTTTCGAGGAAATACCGAAAATAAAATACAAAGGTTTGATAGAGTTTGCGGTTTTCCACGAATGGCGGTCGTCAGGTTGTGAATCTGTCAAAAAGTGTTCTTAGTGAAAATCTAGGAGGTAAATGTGACTTATGTACGAAATTTGATTTGGTTACATGCGGTAGTTTAAGAGATCTCGTTATAATGAGTGGTATTGTCGCAAAGTTAAAAAATTTATAAAACAGACTATTTTAATTTAAACTGAGATATAACTGTGCGAAAAAAAAGCAGTTTTAGAGCCCCTGAAGTCAAGCAGTCCCCGACTAACCGGATAAAATAAAAATAGCGTACTCACTTTTATTTCCATCTGTCGCTCACTCTACGCGTGACAATGTTCACACTATCTGACAATCTCAAATTTCACACTCTTTCTTCTCTTACACTTTTATATCTATCCATCACGTGTCACAGTGTGACAATATCATAAAGATCACGGCTGATTTTCTATCCAAAGTTTGGAGTTTAATATTCATAGTTGTCTATCTACTTTGTTCAGTAACTAGAACAAAAAAAAAGCTAATTTCTGATTGCTGTATCTAGACTAAGCTCGTATCTCATTGGGTTAGTGTTATAAAATATATGTTTCAATACATCTTTTTTTTTTTATCAAAATGCAAAAATATACAGAAGAAAAACATATATATTTATATACTAATCTGAACTGTCATTGTGGTGGAACTTAGTCTGAATCCTGCACGCTACAGACACCCTAGCAGTCGTGCCGAATGCTTAATCTAGTTATGCTTTAAGAATTTTTTATTTTATTTCTGAAGAAATAAATGAAAGGAAAAAAAAAAGAAGCAATCTCGCTAATGCAGTTATTAATGTGCTTAAAATATACATTCTTCTATATAGAAGTTTACAATTTTCTATCTTGAAGTTTACAATTTTCTATCTTGAAGTTTACAATTTTCTATCTTGACGTTTACATTTTCTATCTTGAAGTTTACAATTTTCTATCTTGAAGTTTACAATTTTCTATCTTGAAATTTACAATTTTCTATCTTGACGTTTATATTTTCTATCTTGAAGTTTACAATTTTCTATCTTGAAGTTTACAATTTTCTATCTTGAAGTTTACAATTTTCTATCTTGAAGTTTACGATTTTCTATCTTGAAGTTTACGATTTTCTATCTTGAATTTTTTTTTGTTCTTGAAGTTTTCCCTCTTCTATCTTGAATTTACACTCTTCTACCTTGAAGTTAACAATCTTCTCTTTGAAGGTTACAGTCTTCTTTTGTGAAGTTTACAATCTTTAAATATATAATCTTCTACTTTAAAGTTTACACTCTTCTATCTTGAAGTTTACAATCTTCTATCTTAAAGTTTAGAATCTTCTATTTTGAATGGTGCAATCGTCTATTGTATCTCTTTTCTAATGTTTAGAGTTTTACTTATCGGTTCATTTACTGTTTCTAGTCATGTGACCAGGCCTACTGTTATAACGTAGTTCTACGAACTGACCAACTCGCTGGTTCATCATTGCACAAGTTGACTTCTTCAAGTTTCAGTGACCTATTTCTGGTCCACCATTGCCCCGAGTGACAACATAAAGTTGTTCTGAGTGACCAACTGTCAAATGAAGTGCTACCGAGGGATTAGTTTGAGATCGCCCGACAGTCTGGACATAAAACCACGGTAAGGGTTGAGTCACGGGTAGTCTTGTGACTTCAATAATACAAACCCAAAACATCGTTACTATTGACCAGAGAGTTTACACATGTTCTTCCGGAGTTTATACAGAAGTTGGACAATATTTTTTCAAACATTACTAATAACCGTTTATCTGTCTGTCTGGAAGGATTTTTAAAAATGTTTTTAAAACCACTTCCCATTCTCCGATCAGGTTAAAACTTTGCACAATTATTTATTGTCGACGACAACACACGAATCAATAAAACAATTAACCAATTATTCGTTCTTTTGTAATATAGAAAAATAGGAAATAATTATTGAAGTAGTTAGAGGTATGTCAGTAATTGGCCAGTTCTTTCCCTTATAAACGCTTTATGTTTTTTTAAAAAGTATTTTGTTATGTTTGCATGTTTTCAGAATGTTTTCATTTTCATCCTTCACGTCTGCCGCTATCTCAGTCACCACTTTTCCTGCAGTTGGATTCGCTGAGGCGTGTATGCTGTGGCCTATGGGACACATTGAATGGTAGTCACTGTTGAGAGTGAACATCTCTGTCGTATTCTGGGACTTGATTCTAATTTTTGACTGTCAGACTACACAAATGCTACTTTAATTACACTGCTCTCTTTTCTAGCTCTCTCTTTCGCTAGTTCTCTCTTTCGCTAGTTCTCTCTTTCGCTAGTTCTCTCTTTCGCTAGTTCTCTCTTTCGCTAGTTCTCTTTTTCGCTAGTTCTCTCTTTCGCTAGTTCTCTCTTTCGCTAGTTCTCTCTCTCGCTAGTTCTCTCTTTCGCTAGTTCTCTCTCTCGCTAGTTCTCTCTCTCTCTCTCTCTCGTACATTTCTTTACTTCTCTAGTGATTCTCTATTCGGTATAATATTTTTAGTTCCCCATTACACCAGACAAGAACTTCAAATACATTTGACTAAAGACGATTGTGAAAAGTTTAAACGTCAATTACTAAAAAAATGCTATTTGGACTACATTTAGTACAAGTCAACTCTCAGCTTGGTAATTCTTCATTGGAAAAAAAAGGCTCTGAAGCAAAAAAAAACAACTGGTGTTCACGGTTCTCAAAATCTATTCTAACGATTTTTCAAGAAATTTGACGGTTTATGTAAATTTTGTAAAATGAATTTCTAGCTAATAAATTATATAGGGACAAATCTGGTTTGACCATTATAATTTTAAGAATAATAATCCAAAGATTAGATTTGATCTGGAGGTTTAGACATACTTTATGTTGAAAATATATAGGTCAGTGGGTATTGCCGAGTGTCTTTATTAAAAAGTAAACTAAAGAACTAGACGTTCAGGAATATTAAGCGCACCGTCTCCTAAGTCTGGATCTAGAGGTCTATCCCCAAACTAGACAAATATTTTCATCTATCTAGATCCAGTACTCACGTCATTATAGTGTATTTTACCATGTCTGGATCTGTAGCACTATACTAGAACTTTATATTATTTACAGATGCGCTTAAACATGATTTTTTTCGGAGGGGCTGCGGAATTGTGACGGTGTAAAAATGTGAGATCTATCAATTCTTTGGTTATTTCAAATAACGTTTAAGCTCCTACACAAGTCTTCAGCTGCATCAAGGGAGCACATTGTCGTTAAAAAACATGTTTTTGTTATTTTTTGAAATCTGAAACTTTTAGTAGAACAGAAAAAAAAAGAATCACAAAAAAAGACAAAGATTTTTTTTTTTCAAATTGTTCATTAAACAAATCCCCTAATTGATACATAATCTTGGAGTTTATGAAGCGACTCTTGAACATATGAAATGATGTCACATGACATTGTCTGGTTATTGCAAAGATTTAATCAAATACATCCACCGTACGGACTGAATTAGTTTCTAGAACATCGCACAAACGAAAATACAAACTTTATTTCTGCTAATCAATTGTGCGTGTGTGTGTTTTATCAAACTCATCAATCTAATAAAATTACAACCATTTTTATCTTTCTGAATAGCTGAGTCATCACATTTCTGTGTGCGTTTTGGAGGGGGGGGGGGAATATTCATTTTTTGTCATAAAAAATAAACAAATTAAATAAAGTAAAAAAAATCTATTTCGTTGGATTATTCTTGGCAATCCTGAGAATAATTCGATTCTATTAAACGCTATATTTTTATAAATGGGATGATTTATGCTATATTATTGTGGACGTGCTTGTATTGGGTGTATTATAGCATAATATATTTTACATATAGAATTCGATTCGAAAACAAAGAAAGCAACTGAATACTTTATTCTAACGGAATTGACTTTTTACGACATTGGAAACAGAGAAAAGGTCAAGGTCGATGGGTCACGAACTTGCAGGATTCAGGTTGATGTCATAGGGCTCTACGGTAGGGCTCACAAAGTTAGATTCGATTTGGGACTTTTTATTCCAATACCGCAAGGCTCGACTACTGATCAACTTCATTTTCCCTCCTTTGTTACGTCTTCACTTCATCTCTCTCTCTCTTTCTCTTCTCTCTCTCTCTCTTTCTCTTTCTCTTTCTCTCTCTCTCTTTCTCTTTCTCTCTCTCTCTTTCTCTTTCTCTCTTTCTCTTTCTCTCTCTCTCTTTCTCTCTCAATCTTTCTCTTTCTCTCTCTCTCTTTCTCTCTCTCTCTTTCTCTTTCTCTCTTTCTCTCTCTCTCTCTCTCTTTCTCTCTCTCTCTTTTTCTTTCTCTCTCTCTCTTTTCTCTCTCTCTCTCTTTCTCTTTCTCTCTCTCTCTTTCTCTTTCTCTCTCTCTCTTTCTCTTTCTCTCTCTCCCTTTTTGTCTTTCTCTCTCAATCTTTCTCTTTCTCTCTCTCTCTTTCTCTCTCTCTCTTTCTCTTTCTCCTCTTTCTCTCTCTCTCTCTTTCTCTCTCTCTCTTTTTCTTTCTCTCTCTCTCTTTCTCTCTCTCCTCTTTCTCTTTCTCTCTCTCTCTTTCTCTTTCTCTCTCTCTCTCTTTCTCTTTCTCTCTCTCCCTTTTTGTCTTTCTCTCTCAATCTTCTCTTTCTCTCTCTCTTTCTCTTTCTCTCTCTCTTTCTCTTTTCTCTTCTCTCTTCTCTCTCTCTCTCTCTCTTTCTCTCTCTGTCTCTCTCTTTCTCTTTCTCTCTCTTTCTTTCTCTTTCTCTCTCTCCCTTTCTTCTCTTTTTGTTTCTCTTCCTTTCATTCTCTCTGAGATGTTATACATGCGCTTAACCAAGTGACTGGGCTGGTAAGAAATGTTCTGTTTTTTATATCCATCATTCATTACTTATTCAGAACAACGTAATCGCTCTGACAAAACATTATTCGCCCCCTTATATAGGAGGAATTGCTTTGAAAAAAAAACAACATGAAAACAAAAATAAAAATAAATAAAGGAACTTTTTATTTGTTACTTATTTGCAATGCCTCTTATTCGCTTGCTAAATATGCCTCATGGTGGTGGAAACTAAGCGGTGGATGGAAAGGATCTCGCTAGAAGCTCTCAAGATTTTCCAAGAAATTTGACAGTCCATCAGTTCATGGGGACAGATTGGTAGCTACTTGGCTAAATAGTGAAAACTCCGATTTGACCGTTATAATTTTTAAAAATATAATCAATTTAAAATTAAAGAAACAGACGTCAGTGCAAATTCCCCATGTATTCAGATAATTCTCCATGTATTCAGATAATTCTCCATGCATTCAGATAATTCTCCAGGAATTCAGATAATTCCCCATGTATTCAGATAATTCCCCATGTATTCAGATAATTCCCCATGTATTCACATAAATAAACAAAAACGCGTATATGAGCCAGTTGGGCACTGGTGACAATTTCTATGCAATGGTATTACAGGAGCACAAAATTATAAGCTTCTATAATTAGATATTAGAACCAATATTCTAGTATAGACTCGTTCAATGCTCGCAATTCTGTGGACTAGTTTGAGCGGAATTATGGTCGAATTTTTTTCTCCACTATTTCTTAGTTAAACATTAGTTTTTGAGAGTTATTGCTCTTATATTTAGTAATGGTCTACGTCGCTTAGATTCTTTTTTTTTAACTTATGTTGTTTTATTTTTGTTTTGATTTTTAATTGTACTATTTCCTGTTCTCTATTCTGTCTGTCTATGGTTTTGATCTATAGTAAAGCGATATAAAGAAACAGTTGAGCTATAGAAAGGATATAAACAATTTATTTTAATAAATGTAAATCTAATTACCAGTCATAGATTGTTAACTGTGGCTTTTAATCTGGGCTCACATAGGTCTCACCAGCCTCATGAGGAGGCACAGAACTCCAGTGCAAGGCCCTCAGTCCCCTGTATGACTAAAGTGGTCATCATCGAACCACGCTGGACGAACTATTTATATATTGTGGCTGAATAAAGGGGGTGTTCGTACAATAATAGGGATTCAATCTTTAATTAATGTTTTATTTTCTTTTTGCATACGTATATTGGAGGAGAATATATTGAAGTCAATTTTCAGTTGACTCGAGAGATTCATATCAAATAGTTCCAACTCGCTCTTCATTATATGCTTATAAAATTGGGTTTAACGAAACGAACCTAATTCACTCACAGCTGATTATAAGTATGTGTATTTATCTATGTAAAGTTGTAAAGTTCCCTTTGAGACAATGCGATCCATAAAGTAGATGATGTTAAGGTCTTCTGTTTCTCTGGCCAACGAGCAGGGTGTCATGTGACTAGCACAAGGACCAACCGCCTTTACTATCCTCAGCTAAATTCAGGCACATATTGGGGCCGAGATTCGAACCCAGAACAGCAGGTTCGAGCACCCAACGTATAACCACTAAGTCACTGCGCCCCCTTCTAAGTAAGTAAAAACATTAGAATATCTTATTATGCGCACATACTGAATTTACAGTCATACAATAAGAAATGCTTTATGGAAACCTTTCCCTCGTGTAAAGTGTATGTAACAAACAATGTATCTAACGATGTATCTAACGATGTATCTAACACAAGTGAGTTCTCGTCCCAAAGCTCACTTAAATTTGGCTCAATTATTAACGTTTACCTCTACGCAGTGCTGAAATATGCTAATATGTCAAACCAATTTTTTTGTCCCATGCATTGTGTCAGTAGACTAAAAAAAAATGAATTTATATATAGACCACTTTTGCATCTCAGCAAGAAGTATCAAAAGCACCCATTCCAAAATACGCTGTTTCGGTGCAAATCTCAGTAAATATTCAGATAATGAAGTTCGAGAATTTTAGGACGCCCCTCAGTCCACCCAACTTTAATGGGTACCTGACTTAAGTTGGGGAAAGTAAAGGCGGTTTGTCGTTCTGCTAGCAACATGACACCCTGGCTAAACTTCGGCTTAAGAAACAGATGGCCTCTATATTATATGCATTATACTTTGCGAAGTCTAAAAGCAGTGCCTTATTATTTTTTTTATTTGCCTAATTTTCCTTCATGGCAATACTATGGCTTGAAGATAAAACCTTTTCACACTAGCAGGTTCACCTTTTGTTTTGTAATTAAAGTGAAACAATCAATAAATAAACTCGAGATTTAGATTTTTATGTTTTACAATTTTCATCTGTTCTTTGTTTTGCTTATACAAAATTCCAATATAATTATATAATTGAAATAAAATGTAAGCCTACCTCATTCACAAGTCAACTTCATTCAGATGTTTATGAATTTAAAATAATATACATAAACGTATACAGTTTTAAGTCATGTAGACATGGGCGTAGCCAGGATTTTATTCGGGGTGGGGGTGTTTGGGGGTGGATTTTTTCTAACCCCCCCGACCCCCCCCCCCCCCACAGAATTTTTTTACATGTATTTATAGTGTGTGTGTGTGTGTGTGTACATAATATTTATTACATTCTGACCCTTCATTCTTTCGGAAGACGTTTATTGTGCCCTAGAATAGGTTCTTCTATTAGTTAGTGGAAAAATTGTAGATTCCCCACCATTACTAGCAAAGGGGTCCTAGCGCTCCCCCAGCGCGGGGCGAAGTCCCGCCGCCAAGCACTATTTCTGGTATTGAAAGCCAACAAAAGGCATATTCTGAGGTATCTACAGTGTATTTTACTGAAAACCTAATGTGCTTTTCTTACTGACTTAGACCCTTCAGCGCCGTTCGGAGCATTCGACGTCAAGCTGTTTCCATAAAAATCTGTTACTGGTAATGTCTGAAGCCTCTTCCCACCTGCCATGAGGACCTCCATGAATGAGTGGCGTCAAGTTGTATTAGGATATCATTGCAATTCTTCTCATGCGTTGCTCTCTTACAATCTTACTAGTTCGGCATAGGATTTCCTTGATTTAGACACGATCTCTATAACTGACTCCTAAAGTCTGTCTTAGCCATCTTTGTTGAGCCACATTTAGTGTTTTTCAATTTCGGCAGATGACTATTCACTGCAGTTTATTAATGGAGCCCTGCCACTGGTAAAAATGTATAACATCTCTTGAATACGCTCTTGAAATTAAGTGACTTTAGTTTGCTTTAGATTTTATATCGAAAAGAGAAGTTTTATCGTCAAAATCATCTGTAGGGGGTTTTCCACCTCAAAATGCTCTGTAGGGGGATCTTAAACTCAAAACCATCTGGAGGGGTTTTAAACTTTAAAAAAAAGCCATCTGTAGAAGAGGGGTTTAAACTCAAAACCCCCGATCGGATTGGCTACGCTCAAATAATTTTAGTGTGTAATTTGCTTTTTTTTTTATATTGAGGAGGTATTTTTAGCATCAAACCCCTCTGAATGGGGGTTTAAACTCAGAACACACTTTTGGCAACGCTCATAGCATTTTTAGTGCGTAATTTGCTTTTTTTCTTACACTGAAGATGTACTTTTTAGCTTCAAACTCCACTAAAGGGGAGTTTAAACTCAAAACCCTTTTGACTACACTCATAACATTTTGAGTGTATAATTTGCTTTGTTTTTATTATTAAAGAGGTATTTTTTTTACCATTAAACCCCGCTGAAGGGGGGTTTAAACTCAAAACAGAGTCAAAACCCATTTAGCTATGCTCATAACATTTTTAGTGCGTAATTAGCTTTTTTTTTTATATTGAAGAGGGGGGTTTATCGTAAATTTTAGAGGGGGGGGGGGGGTTAAAATCAAAATCTTCCTTAACTATGCTCTTGGAATTAGGGGATTTTTGTTTGCATTTTTTTGTTGTTTTGTTTTATAGAAGAGGGGGTGTTAACTGCAAAAACCCCAGGTAGGGGGTTTAAAACTCAAAACCCCTGGTAGGGGTTTTTAAACTCGAACCCTCTGGTAGGGGTTTTAAATTCTAACCCCCCTGGTAGGGGGTTTTAAACTCAAAACCCCTTTGGTTGTGCTAGGGCAAGTGATGGTTTAGTATTAAAATCTCACCTAAAATAAACAAAATCAAAGCAAAAAATCAGTCACTACATTCCGATCCCCCCCCCCCCCCCCCGGGGGGGATTTCTTTTCGAGGGGGGGGGTTGAACCCCAACACACCCCCCTGGCTACGCCCATGCATGTAGATATTATAATTCGATTGAATAAGACTTACCGTAGCATAATGTTTGCTATATAAACGATCTACCTACGAACCAATTGACATATTTTTATTTAAAAGCACAAGTCCCACTAATAAGAACACAGGAAATAGTCTATCCGAACGCTATCAAAAGTAGATATCGAACTGGGTGATGTAAACATCGGGAATGCCCGCTCTGTTCCAAAGACAAGTATCGGGCGATAGCAGGCACGAGCTGTATCGTGCATTCCCCCTCTTTTCCACCTCGCTGTCGTCTGCCCTGCACGCGTGGTGGCTACCCGGCGATGACGTCTTGCAACAAATGTTTTTATATTAAATTCAATGTGGTTGTTCAATGAAGTAGTTATTTCCACACATCATATAAAACCATACAGAAACACACATACAAACAAAGGATCTATTTACAACTCACTCTGTCTGTCTGGTCAAATGCTTAGACATATTCATTCTCTCACACCTGTTTTTGGATCAAGTTAGAACTTTGCGAAGTTGCACAATTATTCATTGGTTTAAATTCATTCATGAATAATAGAAGTTTTACCAGTTAGTCAATTAATTACTGCTAATTAATTATTTAGTTTTTTACCAACAAGGGAAATTAATCCACATGTATGGCTAAATATGTAGGTCTTTTCCTCCTCGATATTTGTACATGTTAGTTATTTCTACACCCATTCTTGGATCAAAAAACCTATTTTACCAAAACCAAAAACATGAATTAATAAAAAGGTTAACCAATAAATCATTTATTACTGTTCATTAATTATTTTGCTTGATATTGGATAAGGGAATTAACTTCTACATTATTGAGAGATATAGTTGTAAGTGCTGAGTTCTTCCCTTATTAATTTTTTTAAAAAGAATTTTTAGAATTTCGCTTGTTTAATGCGACACACAAAAACTCAAAGAAACAGATATACAAAATCTTTTAAATACACCATCCACAACCTCACAAAAAAACAAACATACAATCATACATACATGACTGCCTGTTTGTGCAATTATCTGCAGGGGTGGAGGAACATCCTAGAATTTAACTCTATTTCCATAATTATTTTTTTCACGTTTTGACAGAATTGTTTATTTTTTTTCTCATTTGTACATTATACCCTGTTGCAGGGCCGGTCCAACAGATTGCGGGGCCCTATGCGAAACGGATTGCACAGGGCCTAATTTGGGTTGTGATAAGGATAATAACTAAAAATTAAGATTTTGTATTAGAAAATAAAGTCGTCTTTGCATTTTATTTATAGTTCACTAAGAACTAAACCACTGTCCAATTAACTTTACGAGCCATCTCCAGTAGATAGAAGTGTTCCAACAAAAAGCCGATAAACATTCAGATCTGCCTTTTAGATTTACTATCGACTAGCAAAATATTGTTCTCTTTTTCGAAGTTGTCGAGATAGATTTAGATCTATATTTTTAGGCCAGTGACTATTAAAGTAAATTAAGTCTTTGAACTTCTTGTTTTGGCTAAAATTCGCGTTATTATTACATTTGTATTGAATGAAAGCTGACAAGGCCGTGTCGTTTTTGTTGTTTTTTTGTAATCGCGAGTAGGCTGGGGGCGTTTTCCATATCGAATGACACCCCAAAATGACAATTTTGTCTGTTTTAAGGAGATTTGTTTCAGTTTTCAGAAGTTTATAATAATTTCTGCAGATTTTCATGACTTTTTCTTATATTTTATAATTTCAGGAGAATTCCAGGAACCCTTTATTAATAAGTTAAAATGGTTTAATTTAATAATTTACACCTAGAATTCGCATCGCGCGGGGCCTATGAAAGTGCGGGGCCCACTGCGGCCGCATAGGATGTAGTGACCTAAGACAGGCCCTGCCCTGTTATGATTAAGCTTCAATATAATTTTTCTTTGTCATCAGAAAACGTTACTTTTGGTCAAGGTTTATAGGAAAATGCCTGCTCCTTTTCTTTAAACTCACGTTTTACTTTCTAAAATTAATTTAATTTAATGGGGTCAAATCAACGATGGTATCGTTAATTAGGAGAGGACATGGTTCAAACAAAACAATAGACAGTGTCGTAGCAACATGGCGTGAAGAGACCGACGACCGTTTAAATAAAAATAAAGGACGCTGACTGTAAGAATGTTTACATATAACTAAACAATCTTGAAATATTTAATGCCATTCAATTAAATACATAAATAAAAAAAACAACGAAATAACTAAAAAGATGTACACCTTATTAGAGTTGAATAGGATACATTTAAGAAAGATTACTACAAAATAAATATAGTGGCACACGGTGTGTGTGTTGGAAATTAAAAAACAACAACATGAAAATAATCTAGGACATAAAATTAGGCTTGTATATAGGTATTCGTAATGTGTATGTTTAGTATTAGTTTGGAATGTGACAAACTATACAGGTCGTAGCTGGGTCTGCTTTGTTACGTAAACCTCAGCAATATTAAATCTTTGCATTCGAAAACATAAATCATACTCTCTTACAATTATACATGTCTATATCATTGTGACATTGTCTATACTCTATATGAAGACAATAATTACACACTTATAAGATATAGGACAGTGCATTAAACTTAACATAATAACTCTGTATATGGGCAGACACATACAAAATAAATGTAAATAATTGACTTAGATTGGCGTCCCGGTTCCAAACCTGTCACTAGTAAATTGGACATGGAATGCGGGAAAGGTTCCATAGCGTTTTAATATGAATCATACAATATTTTATATGTGCCCAATTGTTATTGAGGGCTGTATGTCCTGAGCTTGTATATAAAATTGTTATAAATCAAACTGATCCAAGTTTCTTGTTTGTGTTTATTAACATGTTTCGGATGTTTCTTCAGATTAAAAGATTATCTAATCCTAGCCCAAACCTTCCGCAGGACGTCGGATGGCAGCGGGCATGGCTCTAAACCCTGAACCATTTATACGACAGTCCGGAGCGCATACCCTACGACCAAGCAGTCATTCTAACAATCAATTAGTGGAGTGAACCTTTGGTCATAGTCATTAAATGTAACTTTAATGATGTAGGTAAGTGCAACTGAGGCGAAGGTATCCAACAACAGCAACCGTTAGTTCAATTTTGTTTCACTGGTTACTGCTTATATTAAACCTGACCACAAGGGCCCTCGTCATAAATATCTGACCACAAGGGCCCTCATCATAAATACCTGACCACAAGGGCACTCATCCTAAATACCTGACCACAAGAGCACTCATCAAAATGGTCTCCGTTTCTTCATGTACTCACTGCTTAAATTAAAGTTAGCTAAAATAAGGATATACTTATAAGGTTATAAAGCACTTAAGAACACTGAACTCAATCAGCGACACCAACACTAGACACTGGGTACATCAGACTTTTTAATAACACACTCTCACATAACACAGGTTACACACAAAACCAATATAAACATTCTTACCAAGTGGAATAACTCTACATTATAATAACAAACACATACACATAAACACATAAAGCCAACATATCCATGCTAAAATGATAATCAAGGGAGATCATTGCTAAATGATAATCAAGGGAGATCACAAAGACGACGTAGAACTTGGACTAAACACTGGAGTAACAAACAGACAAAAAGTCTAAGTACAAGTTGACATTTTTCCTATGTGTATTTGTAAACAGATTACAGATGACCTGCTACACTACATGCAAGAGGAACATTAAGACCTATCTGATTTAAAATATTTAGATTAGTCCGTTATCTTAGGTCTCGTGTTTGTGTTTGTCATGTCATCACAGCGCCTTCAGCCTACATTTTGTTTGTTCACAGCGCTATTATTATTACGTCATTTCTCTCGATCAAAAGCCGCAATGACGTGTGAAATAAAACCATTTCATTCTACACCGTCTGGACAGCGCTTCTGTTAGCCACCTTTTCGAGGACAATCTGACCAGACTTATAAAATTTTCAAAGCGACTCTAGAGGATAAAGACAAAGAAGCAATAATATAAAAAACAACAACTTATAAATAGAAGAAATATTCATAAATACTAAGACACCAAGGTATAGTCTAATTTTTTATTCTATATGCTAGGACAAAGCAAAGGAAGTATTTTTTTCCATGAAGTGTAAATCATGGAAAGTTTTACATGAATCATTTAATCGGTTAGGAAAACCACACACTCAATGGAATTTACATCTCTGATTAACACGAACGACTTGGTCAACTCACGAAACATATGACGTAGTTATGTTTTTTCCGTGATTTTGTGGCACCATTCTGAGAGACTACACTTTTCCATTTTAATTTTATTTTAATGTAACTAATCTAAGCCGTACGGGACACTGATCTGTATGCTGCTCTAAAGCTCAAAATTTTACCGACCCCACATAAAACAAAGTTCTCTTCAACACCCGACCGGTCGTGTCTAGTATCCTACCCGCGTCTCCATGGTCTGACATGCCTGTATTTATTCACCATTGACATGTAACGATATGATGGATGATCCTCATACAACATAAAAATAAAGAGAACCGTGGGCCATGAATGACAAATGGCTATTTACCAGCACTTCCAGAGTCAATGACATCGTTATGGCTCCCGCATGTAACAGAGCAAGTGCAGAGAGAAAACTAGACTCTCTTAACTTCATGTCATGTGATGCAGAGTCTTAGCGAAGAGAAGAAATGGCCGGGTCACATGACCTTTTTTTTTGTTTTTTGTTTTTGCTTGAGAGTTTGAGGCGTTTATCTTGATGACGTTAAATGAGTTATTTTGTATTTATATATGTGTATGTTGATGTGTACATCAAAGAGTATAGATGTACAAATAATTGTCAAATAGATGGATAGCTATTAACTATTTTAAATTATTTTTATTGTGTTTATTATGATTACATAATAAGGCTCGTCTTCGAGTCCTAAGATTAATTAGGAATGCAGTATTTCCCGTGGATAGGCAGCCCCAGCTGTGACCTAAATATTTTGCCATATCAAGGGAAAGCATATTAATTGTCCAACGGTGGTCGATTGAGATTTTCTTTTTGCCGTCTACGTTTGTCCTCGGCAGCGGAATTTCTTTTGGTCTCAAATGTGTATCCAGCGGCCTTTGTGAGTGACCTCCAGTTGTCTCGTTCTATGGTCACATGCAACCAGGTTTTATGATTACATAAGACTTTATCAAATAGCCCTATTATGACAGGTGAAAGACAAAATCAATCCCCTTTATTGTCTTGGCATTCGCTATACAACCAGCCTGGCAGTATGGTCGTGCGTTATACGCGCTAGACTGTGGAGGCTTCTGTGGGTTTGCTGTTTGGTAATCAACGCAGATCAAAACAGGTGAATGGGACACACATTAGTGACTTTTTATAGTAATAATTGTTAATTTAAAGAAATTAGTGTCCCTTTGGTTTAAAACCATGTTGATATCAGGAAATATGAACTACAAACTAATATTTTTACTACGATACAAATGTAGTGTAAATATTAAAATACAACTACTAGCAAGCAAATTCTAATGAAGAGGCCTTAAAAAAAAAAAGGCTTGTTAATTGCCTAATAACGACCAGAACTAACCGCAAGATAGACATAGACATAAACATAGACATAAAAAACTGAGAATAATTTGAGCAACAGTACTTAACATTAATTAGTTCGAATCCGTCTTTTCAAGCCAACACACTACAATCTGTGCCTGCGAAGTGTTTATGAAAATAGAAGTTTTCTTAGTTATCTATTTTTAGTTTCAAACCCTTAAGTTACAAAGTATAAAGAGGACTAATTCAACTTAAACCACCACATCTGTCAAGTACTATTTCTTTCCCTTGTTCGATACACACACACACACACACACACACACACACACACACACTTACACACAAATCATTAATTATCAATGGTTAATTGACTTTTTTTTTTTAAAGTTGATTCTTCTTTTGTCAGGTACGGTACATAATTGTGCAAAATTTCAACTTGATGCGAGATTGAGTGTGGAAGATATAATGTGTACAAATTTTTTTACCAGACAGACAGACAGACAGAGAGACTTGATATAAGCTTTGTACAAATAAATAATTTTTAAAACATTTTTTAAAATATTGTCTATGATTATTTCTTGACGTAGATACACAATTACATGTTTAAGTTGTTTTTTTGTGTGTCTATACTGATGTCCTTGTTTGAAAAGAAATATAAAAAAAGGTATATATATATATGTTTACGTCGGAGAACAAAAGTTTGCTTTCTGACACCAGCAAATGGTCTTTCTATATTCTGATAATTAATGTGGATAAACTTCCCTAAATTGCGTCACTACAATACGTATAAGGTCTGTAAGCTCTGTGATTACTGATAGTAAATAACTAATAGAGTACGGTAATAGCAACCCTTAATGTATTCCATCTCTGGATGCAGACAGGAAGTTAAGAGCCGATACAAGTTATACTTCCATTGATGTTTTATCAGAAGTAAAAGTATAGCATCAGTGCAACAAAGATAACTTTTTAAGAAGGCATTAACAAAGTAAAAACTCAATTGATTTTGGTTATTAACTAATACCGAACATCGCTATCCATTTAAAAACTTTGTTAAGGCCATAAATATACACATAAAGGCATTAGACAAAACATACCCAAAGACAGATAAAGTCAACTGTATTCTCCAAAGTCTGGCTGGGTTTATTGTAAGTGGACTTCTTCCGACTATCTTCTCTGTGACGTAACCAAAAGAAATCAATAGTCAGATTTATAGCCCCCCCCCCCCCCCCCCCGATCTTAACTATCATTTTATGTTTCTCTCTGTAGTGTTCTCTGTCACTCTCTTGTCTCTATTTCACTGTCTTGTAGTCTTTTCCTTTCACTTTTTTGTAGTCTTTTTCTTTTCACTGTCTTGAATTTTTTTCTTTTCACTTTTCTTTTCACTTTCTTTCACTTCGTCTTTCTACTTCACTTATTTCGTCTATCACTTGGTCCAACCTTCTTTGCTTCATTTTTGACGCCTGTGAGTGTTCACTTTTTAGACTCACGTTATTTCTAAGTGCTAAGAGCTGCCAAGAAAGGAATTACTTTTAAAGTGTCCTCCTGAGGCAGAGGTTCTCACACTTTGACCGTCTTACTCTACTACAGACGTTTCTGACAAAACTTAATTGAGAATAATTAAAGCTACGTCTATTGGACATAACCTGTTGTTGTGCCACTGCGTTGTGACACGTGTTGACTCGAGACAAATTGTTAAAGAAGGCCTGACTGCATCGTCGCAGCCTGAGGGCTGTGCAGACCAATGGCTCGTTGCTACGTCATAGGACTTAGAACGAGCTATTGGTCTCTACTGGCCACTGTTTGACTAGGGTAAAGCTGAAGTAAAATAAATAAAATAAAATAAATTATGACTTTTTTATAGCCCTACTTTCATGCTTATAGCATGCTCAGAGCGCTTTGGTCTAATTCTCAGTTGTGGACCAGTGGGAGGGGGGGTATGTAGGAGAAGTTTTTTCCGTGCTGTAAACGCTTAGTAAACACAAAACTGCCCGAGTCGGGTGTCAAATCTCGAGCCCCCTTCATAGTTAGCCAAGCCGAGCCAAGTTCAAGCGCATTTAGCCTCTCGACCACGCTAACTTCAATGAATAACTAGAATACAAGCATTGGCCAACAAAAAATGAGCTAATCGAGACTGCATGTAATTGAAACATTTCATGTAAGCATAAAGGTATAAATTTCTCATGTCAAGCTAGGTTGCAACAGGCTAATGTATTAATAAAAAACAACAGCAAATCAAGTTGTATAATAAGCGAACTGTAACTAAGTGGTCAACAATCAATAACAATATTGAACACTAAATACTAATAGTTAATATTCAGAATAGTAACAAATCATGGGACAATAAGTTAATGCAATATTAGTTAAAAAAATAAACACACCTCACGCACTCACACTCAATGTCAGCCACACGCCTTGGTAGCTCTAAATACTAGAACACGGAGATTCAAGGCTGAAAACTAATCAAGGGTCATTCACGTCTCCAAAGGCGAGCTAAAAACCACACACTGCATCGTAGCCCCAAGCCTAGCACCCTGAAACAAAAAATAACTTAGATCTAGCGATGCCGCTAAATCACAGAACTTTCATTAACGACACACGTACCGAAATATCAACCTGATTAATACTGTATATACATAGGTAGTGAGAACAGGAAAAGGGGCAAAGGCGCCTTAACCAGTAAACTTCGGGTAGGAGGGGCTTGTTAGCCATGACTGGCTACCCACCTAGGAGAAGGAAAAGTCTGACTTCAAACCTATATTGCCTTACAGCTATACCCAATCATGGGAAAGACTTCGGGAGTCAACCTGGGGAAAAATCATGAGCTGGAGACCTAAGTCAGTTTGCTGCACCCATGCAGGCACCCTGGCAGAACAGGCGACGCCGCTGACCCCAAACTGTATCGGCACTGCCGTTCCTTTGTATACATAAGCTGCGTGGAGAGGGGGGGATTGATAACACGTTCCGACTACAGCTGGTACCCAGGCATTCATCTCATCATGAGATAATCCATTGTCGCTTCGCGACTGAAGGAGGCCATAGTAGGATACTTAGGTACCGTTAACATTGGAAACAGTGTAGACTATAGAGTAGAAGGAATCTACAGCAAGAACGCTCTCTCCGCTAAAAGAACAATATAGCAACTAAGCGTGACGTAAAACACACACAATATTCTTGACACTCTCCAATGCCACAAATTCCTATACCTAAAAAACACTACTATTAGACAAGAAGGAAAACGTCACGAGCACTCGGCAACATAATTAGGTCCAATTCTGTGCTGCCTTCTAAGACGCTTTTCTATTAATTGCTTTTTATTTCGTACCTATTTGTAATCTTAATTAATATAATAACGTCGTCGCAACTGTTTCTATCGACCGTTCGGTTAAATAAAGCAATCCCAAATTTTTAAACGCCAAATTTATGTTACAACTTTACGGTTTGGTCTCAAAACTATTAAATTACAATTTTCATCTGAAAGATATTAAAGAAAAACACAATGTATATGTGACAAAGATGTAACTGCAAAAAGAACCAGTTAATTACGTTTTAGTGGGATGCAAGATAGATGGGAGGGGAGAGGGCACTGCAAGTGATTTCTTGGATCAAGGCGATGGATTATTTAAAGAGGTAATAGAAACATTCGGAACAAATGTTCTTTACAAAACTGTGTGTAGGGTCTGGAAGGGGAGGAAAGAAAGAGTTTGTACTAGACTTTTTAAAATACATTTTGTTTACTTCACTGCTTCCTTCTACCTCTCATTGGGAATGGGTTGCAGCATTGTCTCCCTTTACTGTTTAGAAGTTTCATGGAACCAAGTCATGTCGCTGAATGAACTGGCTGAAGACTAGACGAACTCTGAAAAACCAATAAAGTAATACTTGATGGTGCCACCTTACAGTACAGTTGAATGGAGCTGTTTGTGCTAATGAAAAGTGTTTGTTTATTATAAGGATATTTTTGTTGACAAAAAAAAAAAAAAAGCAGCTCAGTTATTTTGTACCAGATAAAAACTTGTTAAAAAAGAGAAACAAATATATATATATATATCAAAATAAACAGAGATTATACTAAGCTTATTCTGTATCATTTAGTTTCGATCAGTAATTTAATGAAATTGGTAATAGATATAGACTAACAATAATAAATCTGTGTGGTTACCAAATACTTTTCTTTTTGTTTAGCGCAATGTCATGCTTTTAGCTTTCTCAATACATTTTGATCCTAGCACTTGTCTGGACCAGTTAGAAAATGGTGGTGTAGAATGAATCTGTTATCTGGGTGATCGCTTTTTAAATGCATTTATTTTTTTAAAAAAAGGACAGAAACAAGTCCACACGACCAGGCATTCAAAGATTTTCATTGATTGAAAGTAATAGACAGGGCCGCCGCGAGGGTTGTGGCCGCCTGCGTGCGAAATTTTAAAAATTTTAAATCATGCACTATGAACAATTTCAGATATACATGCTTGCAGAAATCTAACATCTTGTTGGTTTTTTTTTTTTGTGTGATAAACTTTAAAAAACTCATCTCGTTCAGACTACTAGCTTATGCTCCTGTATTATTATATTATATATTATAGCTTTTATATAGCGCTACCTTCATGCTTATAGCATGCTCAGAGCGCTTTGGTCCAATCTCATTTATCTAGGAGTTGGTTTTCCGTGCTGTCCGAGTCGAGTGTCGAACCTCGAGCCCCCTTCTAGGTAGCCAAGACAAGCCAAGTTCAAACGCACTTAGCCTGTCGACCACGCTTCCCACCACGACGATGAATTTATAATTGATGAGCTGCGGCAGTTATATTACAATGAACAGTGGAAATGATCATGATCTATATACCGTTTCTCGATAATTTTGACTACTCAACAGTGTAATATGGTCTGGACTCTGATATGTTAACTTGTTTTTTATTGTAAAATAAAACTTAATCCGGTAAAAAAAGCTCGAAATACAAAAGCCATTGACAGTGGAACATTTTCAACGTTCTGTACACTTTCCATTGTATTTTGGAGAGATGTGCATTGTATCCACAATCATCTGACATACACGGATTCAGAGTTGTCTACAAATTTATCCAACAAATGAATCAACTAAGCGTTGAATATTTTTCTTGAGTTTAAAGAAAGTAAATAATCCTAAGTACAATGACACTTAAACAATGACTTGTAAAAAAACAGAGTAAGGCAGAAGTTTCTCATCTGGTTGGCGACTCCTAGATAACATTTTCGTTTAACGCCCACAATAGAAGTTTGAGCCCAGAGGAGCGATGAAGGCCTCGACAGTGAGGCCCCTGAGTTTTTTTAAAGAATGTAATAAAAAAAAAGAAAAGAAACTTAGTCATAATTTTGTAGTTTTATTTTTATAACTGTAGTTGCGCAGGTTTCCACTCAAGTCGGCAATGGGTCTGAACCTTTTTTTGCCGCCCCCCCCACCTTCCTTGTTGTTGGTCGGTTGTTGGCTTGTAGCTCCGTATACGTAGTACAAATGAACCGATGAAGGCGTCTTATATTTTTTGATAACTAAACTTTGAATAGCCTCCATTAACTTCTTTGTGAACTAAAACTCAATAGAACTGTTTTATTACTCCCGATGGAACTTGAGATGAGATCTAGATCTAATAGTAATGAAATAAACTGAGATTTAAACAAAATCTAGCTCTCAAAAAAGGTAAAGTCTTTACTCGTTCATGTCTTAAGATCGTCTCACATTTGTACTAGGTACGTTAATTTCATCGTCACTGTGTCACCAACCAATCAATCAATTAATTAACCTCTTCTCACCGACGTTTAGTAAACACACACTCCATAAAACTCCGTAACACACTGTATAACACACTCCATAACACACTCTATAACACACTCCATAACACACTGTATAACACACTGTATAACACACTTTATAACACACTCTATAACACACTCCATAACACACTCCATAACACACTCTATAACACACTCTATAACACACTCCATAACACACTCTATAACACACTCTATAACACACTGTATAACACACTCTATAACACACTGTATAACACACTCTACAACACACTCCATAACACACTCTATAACACACTGTATAACACACTCCATAACACACTCCATAACACACTCCATAACACACTCCATAACACACTCCATAACACCCGTTTTTTGTCGTGACGTTGCGTTCTCCCCCTCCATATGAGAGGAACTAACGCTCCCCCCCCCCCCCCAACTAATGAAAATGTTTTTTTTAAATTACCAGTAATAGATCTATGGGACTCAAAACAAAAATTACAAACAACCCCGCGAAAACTTAATGCCAGAGACGAGTAGGCGCTTTAGGAAAAACCCGTGGGAATCCCTCGGCCGCTGATATATTTTATTTGTTCTAGTTTTCAAAATAATTTCTCATGTACAATTATCGTTTATATTTTCAAAGAATAATGGAATAATTAGAATTTATTTAAAATATATTTTTTTTAATTTAATAATTTAAAAAAAGTAACCTTGGAATACTGATTAGGCCGCGCCCTAAAGTCGGCGCCTTCGAGCAATGCACACATTGCACAATAGGTAGTGGGGGCCCTGGTTATAGACAACAAATAGTAAAATATTTTTTAAAAAAATCAAAAGTTCAAACTTTATTTCGATATCAACAAATAAGCCATTACTGACAAAGAATAATTTACCTTTCAAACAGTGAAAAACGCTGTGTTCTCATTGTAAACAAACCTGATTGCTCAGCGAACATCGGACCCACAGGAACCACCTACGAGTTTGTGTGAAATCTAAATTGTCACCTTTTTTTTTTTTTTCAATACCTCTATTCAAGACAGAACTTCATGGAACCTAGGTGGAACCTGGACACGTTTCTCTAGCAAGGCTCTAACTATTTTCCTAGAAATTTAAAAGGTTAATGTATATTGCTGATAGGAAAATAATAGTTCGTTGGCCTTATTGGGAAAAATCTAATTTGACCGTTATCATTTTTCAAATTAAAAAAGAAATAAATTTAAATTTGGCTTGAGAACTAGGTCTAGTTTTAGATACAACATCGGTTTTCAAAGGACTATTGGGTTAGGAAGTTTTTTGAAATCCATATGTTGTATTGATTGAAGAGTTAAATTAATTAATGTATAGGGAAAACTTGCGCATTGTCCTACAAGTCTAGATCTTAATGTCTATAATCGGAATATTATAAAGTGTAGTAGATCTATGCATTCACTTAATCGGAATTCTTTCTCGTGGGGAAAGGGGTGAGGAAGTAGGAGTAAAGAGACATAACACTGATTTTGAAAATAACATTCTGTAATTATTAAAAGGAAAACAATCGTTTTATAAGTTGTATAAGGGAGGTAATGTCTTTTAAAATAGTATTTTTGTTTAAAAATTATTTCTTGCATTAAATGTGACAATAAAAAAAAAATGGCAGTTAGGGATGTCGTAAATGATCCGTCTGTTCATAGTTCTATGAATGTTCTGCTAGAGTCGGCCCTGTGGAATAACGAACTCTCTTTAATTAGAAAACTACATAGATCTATGACAACGGAAACCAATTGCCTCCCTTGCGAATAGAATAGTTCTAAAAAAAGAATGTTTACATTTATAACTCCCAATATGAACATGTATAATGTCACTGCTCCTTTAATCACCCTAATGAACAACTCTGACAGCCTTGTTGTTGAAGTCTGAACGCGCACGGCCCCTGACACAGAAGTTTAATAAGAAGCGGAAAGGAAAAATTAAAAAGAAAGGGGGTCAGGAGGGAATGCGATTTCTTGTGACTACAAGATAAAAAAAAGAAAAGTCTGTCCAGTTTCAACATGTCAGGGGCATCAAGTTGAAAGAGTGGACACATGACCTGAGATAATCACCTCTCATTTCTCTATTAGGACTTTGATTGGTCGCTTTCTTTGATCTATTCCTGGCACAATGGTTGTGATCATAGTAAGGGACATTATCCCAAGTTAACAATTAAATGTGCACTACATGCAATGGGTGGTTCCCTCCCTTATCTTTCAGGCATCGAACGTAATGATTCTTGTAATTAAATGTTTTTAATTCACATCTCCATTTTTGGCATTTCATAGAGACGCAGGAGATCTAGTAGTGAAACCTACTAGTCACATTTGGAACTTTCATTATTTTTGTTAATATTGTAAAAATCTCTATATATATATACTTCTCTTCTTCCCTAAACAGTTCAAACGAGGAGTAAAGGAACAATCATTCTACGGATAGGCCACGAGAAAACACAGGAGTAATGTTCACACTACGGATGACTGGCTGCGCGCTTGACTGACGTTTAATTTTATTAAACCTTGCCAGCTCCCATACCCTTTGTCCAGCGGAAGGTTTGGACTAGGAACTAATCTAAGTAATCTACTATGTATATATATATATATATATATATATATATATATATATATATATATATATATATATATATATATATATATAAATGTAAATAGCAGGGCCGGACTTAACCATTGTGGGGCCCTGTGCGAAACGGATTTCGCGGGGCCATGTTTGGGTAGGGAAGATGATAATAAGTGAAATTTAAGAGTTTGTTTTAGAAAATAAATTCGTCTATGAATTTTATTCATTCTTTGCTACGTACAGAATTACTTTACGAGCCTTGCGTGTAGCAAAGCCATACAGTATATCATAGTAATTATGTTCCCTACATAGATCACGCTCAATAGCAAGAATTACCAAATGTTTCAATCTATCTTTGAGAAATGTTGACCTCATGCAATTCTTCATTAGTTTGAGGCCCGAGAAGCTTCTATCACCAGATTACACAATTTTACGGCTGATGCATAATGCCGCGCATATGATTGGCGTTTTCCAATTTTTCCATTACATTAATTAATCAATATAATTATCGATCTTTTTTTTTCCACACATGCATTTAGCGTTCTAAAATTTAATGAAAATAATTTAATGGGCTGATTGCCTTGCATTGCCGTCTTAAGGAACTCGTAAAGAGATATGCATACCTCCTATTATTATTGAGATATGATGGGCCGTAAAAAAGGGGGTACCTCTAGTATTTGTAATTTATAGTATTATAGCAGTGGTGGCGACGTGGGTCTTGATAGCCAATCGTTAGCTTCAACACTCCCTTGTGACGTTGCAACCTGTGGGCAGCGGAGACTAATAGCTCGTTGCCACGTCACAGGTCTGACGTCATGACCCTGATGAGCTTTTGGTCTAAACTGCCCTATCGCGACGTCACAGGTGAGTCTCAATTTACACCATGACGAATGAGGAGTGGAGACGCTACTAGAAACTACCATGAGCTGAACACTACACGTGCAAATCACTGGTGATAGTGTCATGTGATCTGTAATAAAGCCATTTATAGAACATCCGCTGTGAATGTAGTTAGACCTTAAAGAAATATGTTTTGGTCGTTTACGTTTAGTTTAAGTTTGTTGTGTGTTGTTGGGACGTGACTGTAGAGAGAGTCAGATAGAGAGAGTCTGATAGAGAGTCTGATAGAGAGAGTCTGATAGAGAGAGTCTGATAGAGTCAGTCTGATAGAGAGAGTCTGTTCGAGAGAGTCTGATAGAGCCAGTCTGATAGATAGAGTCTGATAGAGCCAGTCTGATAGAGAGAGTCTGATAGAGAGAGTCTGTTCGAGAGAGTCTGATAGAGAGAGTCTGAAAGAGCCAGTCTGATAGAGAGAGTCTGATAGAGAGAGTCTGACAGAGAGCGTCTGAGAGAGTCTTATAGAGCCAGTTTGATAGAGCCATTCTGATATAGAGAGAGTTTGATAGAGTCTGATAAAAAGAGTTTGATACAGAGAGTCTGATAAGAGCGTCTGATAGAGAGAGTCTGATACAGAGTCTGATAGAGAGAGTCTGAGAGAGGGAGTCGTAACGATAGATGATATAGACGTGTTCCTATTGATTTTCTTGTTTGCACTTCTAGAATTAAACAAAATTTAAAATCCTTTAATAAAAAAAATTGTGACAACCAATAAGGATATAAAGGAAGATAGCCCAAAAAAATGTCTTACAAAATATAAAAGAGAGGTAACCAGTGACGACTTTGGGTGAGAGAAGTAATTAGCTTCAGTCAATCTTGAAACGTCAGAGATCAATATAGGCTCATGGGAGATAATGTGGCTTAAACTTTTGATCTCAAGGGAGATCATGTGGTTCAAACGTTACAGTCTATCAAGTTCAGTTTTGGAATTTTTAAGATTAAAATTTCAAACATTTGAACCTATTCTTCATATGTATTTTTGTGTAGTGTAAACAAGAAATCAATTCTCTAATCACACGGCCTTATCATCCCAGATAAAGAATTAAACCAACATATTGTAATCATGAGCATAGTAGAAGATGTGGATTTCCGAGATGTGTAATATGTGTAATGTAATTGGAAACAAATGTAGAACTACTGATTATTACTACCATTGTGTTACAGAATTGAGTGTGATACATACGTTTGAAACACCTCGGATTTACACGATATAAAGCTAAGCTTTACATTTCAACATAATCAATCAACTTTCTAGTTTCTTGAAAAGTTGGATGGGGGGGGGGGGGGGAAGAGGGGTGTGTGGGCGGCAATCTTCGTGCACTAAAACTGTGTCCATTCTATTTTTATGTTGTCCATTGTCTTCTGTGTCGTCTTCTTCTTCTTCTTCTTCCTGGTACTGTTCCCTGAATCAAGGTCTGAAGTGAGCCCTGTGGAGCTCTTGTGATGTGGCCATAAAAGCTGGGTAATGTGAATGGAATGGCAGGCTGCAAAGAAGACTGTTAGGCAAAGAGCCAAAAATCATTAACATAGATATCAGAAATAGTAAGCTTAATCAATTGGGAAGCGTGGTCTAGAGGCTACTTACGCTTGAACTTGGCTAGGCTTGACTACATATGAATCTATGAAGGGGGCTCGAGGTTCGACACCCGACTCGAGCAGAGTCGTGTTTACTGAGCGCCTCCTTCCCATCGGACCATAGCGCTCTGAGCATAATATAAGCATGAAAGTAGCGCTATATAAAAGCCATGATTATTAATATATTATTATTAATACAAAAGTAGGTAGAACAGACAACATTAAAGGCGACAGACGGATCGCATTAGGCTCGACTTGAACAATGATATTCTTGACTTTAACTATTTCAAAACAACATCTGAGATTTTCTTTGTTTTCCTCTGACTAGTAATAAGCAGTCCATATGATATAGTTTGACAGTTGTCGATCGGAAGGATTGCTACACATGTTGAAAGATAGAATTTATTTATTCAACTCTTTACTAAATACAAAGAAACATTTGAATTGAGTGCGGGAATACAAGCTGAAAGTTGCTCAACATGGCCAATTTTAATTATAAGATCATTATGTTTCAAAAGATTATAAGGGTTATCACTTTGTGGCTAATTACAATTTTTTGTTTTTACCAAAGATATACATAATCTGTCACATTTCTAGGAAAATCGTTGAAGCACTTTTAGAAATGTCGAAGTAATGAGGAGCCACTCAGTGTTCCACTTTTAGAACCCATGAAGAAATTTCAAGCTAATAGAAAGAATAGCAGTAAAAATTTAATTCATTTGGATACATTAAACACAAACAAATAAATATATGTGTTACAAAACTTACTATGACTCTGTGTCCAGTCTTGTGTAAAACAGGTACAATACAAGTAAGTATAAAAAAAAATGGGATATTTCTCCGGAACTATTTAAAGCAAAATACCCCTGTGCAGGGCCGCCGCTATCTATTGTGCAATGCATTGCACGCAGGCGGCCGAATGTTAAGGGGGCCAAAACATTATTCCAAGAATCATTTTTTTTTAAATTTTGGTTTAATAAAAAATACTTAAATATTTTATTTAAATTCTACTGATTCCATTATCCTTTGAAAATTTGGGGGAGGGGGGATGGGATGAGACAGACGATAATGTACAATAAGAAATAATTTTGGAAAGTTAAGAAGCAAAAAAAAAAAAAGCGGCGCGCGAGGGATTCCCACGGATTTTTTCATAAGCGCCGACTACTTCCTGATCTTGAATTTTCGCAGGTTGTTTGTAATATTTGTTTCGAGTCGAATAGCCCGCCCTGTAAGTAGATCAAGAAATTAGAAAGTCAATTTTAAAACATTGTCACATTGTACAACGAATTCGGACAAAAAGAGGTGTTATAGAGTGTGTGTGTTTCCTAGGCGGAGTTAAGAAGAGGTTAAGCGATTGATTGGTGGTTAGGCATTGAAGATGATGAAATTTGCATAGTACAAATGTAAAATGTCAGACAATCTTGAGACATGAAAGAATATAGACGTTATTTTGTGGTGAGCTGGATTTCGTTTGAAAATCAGTAAATTTCATTAATATTAGATCTCTAAAATTAAATCTGTGAAAATTGTAATAACAGTTATATTGATTTTTTGTTTCCATAAGAAGTTTGTTCAAGTTGTTTAAAGCTTATTTAGTAAAAAATATAAAACACCTTCATTGGTTCACTTGAACTAGCTGTTTGTAGCGACAAGTCAAAGACCAACTAACAACAATGAGAGGGGGCGGCGAAAAAATGTTTACTTTCAGTGTAATTTATTTGTATATAAGTAAAATTAAATGTTCAAAAATTAAAATATATTAATTAAGTAGGATACGGTGTTTTATCTTCTAATAAGACCTTTTTAAATGTGGACCGCTTTTGTGAGGCGCGTGTGCAACAATATTGGTCAAAACGTTTTCAAGAAAATATTTCAGTGTGATTCTTCTGGATTTTTTATTTTTGGTCTCAGAATAGTTGAATTTCTTCCGCCAATTGCACTTTTATAATAGTGACGACTTCTTTGTGACAAAAAACATCCACGACAGAGACGTCTTACTTAACACGAAGAATATTTTTAAAAAGATTACGCCCATTACAGACTTAGGTGCGCAATATGTAGGCCTACCTAGAATGTAACTCGCATAAAAGGCCTTCTATTGGCCAGGTCTGCCTCTTTATTATTAGATTTAATATGGCCCTCGACTTTTTTTTATTAGGATGAATGGTGCGTGCTGAAAGAAAACACATCGATATTAGCCTTTTAAAAAAATTATCTCTTCTTACTAAGAGAAAAAGGCCAGAAGACGCTTAGCGCCGAATCACACACGGAATCAAAACCCTTTGCCAACTTGAGCGAAAACCTGCCGCATCTTCAATTCTATCTCCATGAAGAAACTTTTAGAACGCTTACAATTTATGTAGGCAACACTATTTCGGAAAACAAAAAACTGACCATAGGCCTATTACATGGGCGTAGCCAGGATTTTTTTTCGGGGGGGGGGGGATCTTTTTCTCCCCCCCCCCCCCTTACACAACAAAATGAATATTCTGAGGTATCTACAGTAAATTTTCCTGCTATTAAAATGTTTCATTTCAAAAACCTAAAATCCATTCTTACTGCCTTACTGGCGCCAAGTTGTACTAGGATGTCATCGCAACCCTTAGTATGCGTAATTCATTTTGTCGAAAAACATGTTCCGCAAACCTCATGCGACGCTCTGTCACAACCCTCTAAGGTGTCGACTCCCTTTATATCGAAAAGGGAAGTTTTATGGTCAAAATCATCTGTTGTGGATTTTAAACTAAACAATCTCTGGAGACTTTTTTTGTTTTTTTTTTAATTCAAAACCCCATTTATCTACGGTCATAGAATTTGGTAACTGTAGTTTGCTTTAGAATAATATTGAAGCTGGAGGTTTTCCCACCTCAAAACTCTCTGTAGGGAGATTTTAAACTCAAAACCATCTGGAGGTAGTTTTTTTTTTTTGTTCTGTTTTTAGAGGAGAGGAATTTAACTGCAAAAACCCCTGGTAGGAGGTTTTAAACTCAAAACCTCTGATAGGGGGTTTTAAACTCAAACCTCCCTGTAAGGGGTTTTAAACTCAAACGCCCCTGGTAGAGGGTTTTAAACTCAAAACCCACTAGTAGGGGGTTTTAAACTCGAAACCCCATTGGCTGCGCTGGGGCAAGTGATGGTTTAGTATTAAAATCTCACCTAAAATAAACAAAATCAAAGCAAATAATCAGTATCTAAAGTCCTGCGGGAGGGGGGATTTCATTTCGGGGGGGTGGGGGTTTGTACCCCAAATTCCCCCCCCCCTGGCTACGCCCATGGCCTATTATATAGGTCTGTGAAACTGACTCATTTTAGTGAAATTTTATTTCCTAAATTTGGATTCAATACATAGTGTTCAAAATATAAATGAAAAATAAAACCTAAACATTGTGTTATAATTAAGACTAAGTTTCTTTTCTTTTGCATTTCATTCTTTACAAAAAATACAAAGTTAAAATTGAAACTAAAACCTCTTAAAAGAGAGAATGGGGATACGACAACGATGCGAATAGGAAAAGAAAAAGGAATGTTACAAAAATCAAGAAGCGCTTTATGTACAGTGTCCAGCTCAGTCTTAATGAATTTTTTTTTTCTAAAAAAAAAAAGGGGGGGGGGGAGATTTTTAAATTTCGCACGCAGGCGGCCACAACCCTCGCGGCGGCCCTGCCCCTGTGAATAGTAAGGATCTAAACATTGACAATCAGACTTCATAACATGCTATTAAAAACAATGTCAAACTAGGTGATTTATTGATTCTGTCCATCTTCCAGATGGTGATGCATCATTAAGTAGTCCACTTTTACGTCCTATTGTTCTCATTCGAGGCCTTTCGTGGGATAGCACCCACACCCGCGCGCACACAAACACGCTCACCCAAACACAAATGGAAAACATGGCTTTCATTCATGAACAATAGTTTATAAAAAAAAAGGTTTGAACCAAGGGATCGAAGCGTTAATCGATGCGAGGAAATTGGCACTAACCAGTTCACAAACTTTGTGTAGATGTTAGCCGAAGGGAAATGGATTTTGTCGACCATTCTATGTGACTGTCTTTGATCCTGAAGGTTAGTGGGGCACTTCGAAACGATTAAAGGATTGAATTTATTACACGTCACGCCATTACAATGATGGAACTAGTGCACTCGAAAGCACCAGAGTTGTTCTCACTTTCCTGATTTGGAATCTTGACCTGACAAAAACCTAGATAGATTTCTACCTTTCCTTATTTGGAATCTTGATCTGCCGAAAACCTAGATAGATTTCTACCTTTCTTGATTTGGAATCTTGATCTGCTGAAAACTTAGATTTCTACCTTTCCTGATTTGGAATCTTGACCTGCCAAAAACCTAGATAGATTTCTACCTTTCCTGATTTAGAATCTTGACCTGCCAAAAACCTAGATAGATTTCTATCTTTCCTGATTTGGAATCTTGACCTGCCAAAAACCTAGATAGATTTCTATCTTTCCTGATTTGGAATCTTGATCTGCTGAAAACCTAGATAGATTTCTACCTTTCCTGATTTGGAATCTTGACATGCCAAAAACCTAGATAGATTTCTACCTTTCCTGATTTGGAATCTTGATCTGCTGAAAACCTAGATAGATTTCTACCTTTCCTGATTTGGAATCTTGACATGCCAAAAACCTAGATAGATTTCTACCTTTCCTGATTTGGAATCTTGATCTGCTGAAAACCTAGATAGATTTCTACCTTTCCTGATTTGGAATCTTGACATGCCAAAAACTTAGATAGATTTCTATCTTTCCTGATTGAAATCTTGATCTGCTGAAAACCTAGATAGATTTCTTCCTTTAATAAATTGGAATCTTTACAAGCCAAAAACCTAGATAGATTTTTACCTTTATGGCATTGCAATCTTGGTTTCTAAATAGAAAAAATCAAATAATAAATAATGACTTAAAAAAAAAGCATGGCTTATATTCAAAAGCACTACAACGTAAACACAAATGCTTGGCCAAGTCGTACTACACATTTGACACCAAAATTTGGAAGTCAAATTCAAAACGTTGTGTGTGAATTTCACTTTTTCTCATACTACTCAAACACACAAAAACACACACACACACACATAACGCTTGCACATTTTTTCTACTGAAATTTTGGAGCTAACAGCCAAACATTATTTGTTTACTTTTCAGTGTGTTTAATAAAAGCGGTTTTTTTGTTTTGTTTTTAAACAATGCTTCTATCAACTCACTCTGTCTGTCTGTCTGTCTGTCTGGTACAAATCTTGAACACTTTATTTATAAAATGTACAAGAAATGTTCACAACAAATATAAATAATAGTTAAAGGTGTTTTTTCTAGTCAACTAGCTATTAAAATTAAAAGAAAAGATTTCTGTTTGCTTATAAATGCTAAGAATGCAATTAGTAAGTAAATATTTAAAATATAATTTTTTATGCAGCGACTTTCGTGCAGTAGCGTGCAGTAGCAGCAGCATAATAACATCATGAACTGATTCCCTAAAAATTTAATTTTTAAATAATCAGATTTTTATTTATTTTTTTGTTTAGTGGCCACATCAAGATAAAAGCAGCTTATTTTTTTGTGTTTTGTCTGTTGGTAGGTCTGTCAGTCACGTTTATATAAAAAAAAAAACAACTACAACATAATACGCTATTGAAGATCTGATTTAACCTTTAATGTTCCGTCCAAATCATTGCAATAGTTTCAAGTTTCTAGAATCGATTGTTCCGAATGTTTTGGAGAAAGACAAATCAATGCCATTGAATGTTTGTTTGCTCTTGTAACATATATTACATGTCATTTCCGTGCTATGAACTATGCCAATAGCTCTGTTGATAACTGTGTTGGGATATGCAACTACAAGCTCGATAGTTCTCTTCTTTTTGTTTTATTTCATTGAATGTTTTGTTTTGTTTTGTTTTGTTTTCAAAAGGAAAAAAAAGAAAATGTTCCAAACATGCCTAAAACAAAAATTTTTTATTCAAGTACCAATGAAGCATATTTGGTATCAAAGTAAAGGTAAATGAATGGAGAATGTGAAAATGTAAACATCTTTCTATTTAAATATAAGATATATATAATATATAAATTATAATCTAAATAATATGACCCTCAAAACAAATGGATGCCAGCTTTAGAACTTCTAAGACCTAAATATAGATTTTGATCTTTGCGTTACTGTTGAAACATCATATTAGACTATTGACGTCTTTTTCAAAAAGAAATGTGATGTCATTGAAGTATAAATAAAACAATAATAAAGCTTCTTCAGTAGTAAACATTGTGGGTGTGTCTTGGACTAGCGTAGTCATAGCGACGTTTTTTTTACATCGTAAAAAAAATAAAAATAAATGTCTAAATAAAGCCAAAAGCTTCTAATTTCTATGTAAACAAAGGATGGAGAACTCTTTTATAAAATAAAAAAAAAGTTCCACTGTTGTTAATTAAAAAGTTTAATTTAAAAATGCAACGAAACAAAAGAAGGGTATGAACATCTATGGGATAGACGTTCCGTGCGTTTAAGGGTAGTTAAACTGTCTATGGGATAAACGCTCCGCACTCATTGAGTTAATTAATTAATTAAATTACAAAACAATGGTGATAGATTTTCTAAAATCGCTCGTATGACATATTGTAATATGTGTAATATATCTCTCTATCAATAATACGCTATTAGTCTGTAACCAGTTTGTTATTAAGTTAAGAGCAATGCCTGGTCGTGCGGTTAGCGTGCTGAACTCATTATCTCGACGGTTCCGGGTTGTTTGTTTGTTTGTTTTACATGTTTCGGATGTTCCTTCGTAGTTGAGGATAGTTTACTTCCTAGTCCAAACCTCCTGCAGGACGACAGGGGATGGGAGCGGGTAGTGTTAGAACAGGGGACCATCGCGCAAACTGCACGACCAGGCGTCTCTTATATCTTTTCGTTTTGAGCTTTAAAAACATATTTTGATTTAAAGTTTTAAAAACAGTTAACATATTATTTATTAAGGGAATTTGAATTCTTTTAGCTCATAATTGATGATGTTGCACTACTCGGGGCTACAAATAAATGCATTCAAGAAATGAAGGACAGCCTAGACAGAAAGGCTTCCAAAATTGGCCTCCGCATAAACTTGGATAAGACTAAAATTATGCGAGTGGGATATAAGGCAAAGGGTGTCCCCGTCAGACTTGGCGAGTCAAAGCTTGAAGAGTTGGACAAGTTTACGTACCTATGCATCATCATAACAAATGATGGAGATGCTTACCATGATGTATCGTGCCGAATAGGAAAGGCAGGGAGCATTTTCCAAAGGCTGCAGCTTGTTTGGACTAGCCAAGCCATTGGACTCGAGACAAAAATACACCTTCTCAGCACAATCGTCATTCCAACTGCTACATATGTTTGTGAGACATGGCTTTCATCTGTCAAAATTGAGAAAAGACTAAATGTGGCTCAACAGAGATGGCTGAGACGGATTCTGGGAGTAAGTTACACCGATCGGGTCTCAAACAAGGAAATCCTATACCGAACTGGGAGTCGAAAACTTAGTGAGGTTGTGACTGAGCGTCGCATGAGGTTTGCGGGACATGTTCTACGTCAAAATGAATTACGCATACCAAGAGTTGCGATAACATGGAAGCCAAAACGAGGAAAGCGCAAACAGGGACCTCCTCGTATTACTTGGCGACACACCTTCATGGAGGACCTCAGAACAGTGGACACCAGGTGGGAGGAGGTGTCATGATCTTTAATGGTGCTAGATGTCACGTTGAAGATTATCTTGATCTATATTATCAATGATCGTGGTTGCCGAGGATTTAGAAATCGTCAGTTGATAAGAGGATCATTTAGAAGTTGCTAGTCGATAAGACGATCTAAGTATGTTATTATTAAATTCAATGAAGAAACTTCTCTTCGACAAATACAAATACTTTAATTCAGAACTTCGAAAAGCTATTCACAAATAATTACAATGATATACTGTGATAGAATAAAACACAAACTAAATTTCTACTTGTTTAAATGATCTACACAATAATATGATCATGTCATCTTTCTTTGAGTTACAACACGAGACTGGCGGTATTTCAGAGCTTTGAGCGTTTACCAGGTGACTAATATCTCTTTGCCGCTTGGTTAATCAATCTGACCAATAAATACAGCTCAACGTACAATAATTAATATTTCTAACCAATCACATTCACTCCAAAACATAAGTTTGTTGCATGATGGAAAGTCCCGAGCTAACTGATCTAGTCGACAGACCTTGGGCGGCTAAATATAGACAAAGCGTACGTGACAGGAGGCTTCAGACATTGCCAGTGACAGATCTTTATGGAGACAGCTTGCCGCCCAATGCGCCGAATGGCGCCGGAGGACCTAAGTCTAAGTCTAAGTAAGTAAGCTCATAATTCACAAAAAGGAAAGAATAGTATGAAAATATTATGTTATGCAATTATTTTAGGATTACTGTAAATTGATAGGCTATTTTCATCTTGTTCTGTAACTATCGGTGCATTTATTCTATGGTCATTCTGAGTTTGTCATAGGCGTCATCATAGATAACAAGCTCTCTAGGGAAGACCACCTTGGAACTCTAGCAAGGCCCAGCGACTATTTTTCCTATATGAAATCAATAGCTTTAAACTAAACAATAAGATCTTCGATAATTTTTACGGCTCGACTTTGCAAAATCTGCTAACATACGGAATAACTTGTTGGCAAGGCAACGCTTCATCTAAACTGTTGCGCCGCCTAGAAAACACTATAAAGAGGGCATCAAAACTCAAACGCACATTACCATATTTGAATGAACTTTATGAACAGAAATGTCTCAGAAAAATCGGGAAAATCTTGGAACACAAGAGCCACCCGTTCCATCATAACTACGTCAAGTCGTCGCGAAGTGGGCGACCACTGGCGATCGAGACAATAATAGAGCGGTACAAAAACTCGTTCGTACCTCACTCGGTCAGACTATATCAACGCCACTCGTTGATCTGGAAAGATGAAAAGGACCAGGATGCCTGTGTGTAGTCGCTGAATGACCTCTTTATGTTTGTGTCTGTTCTATTTATGTGTGTTTCTGTTGTGTTGTCTTTATATGAAAAAATGTTCATATGGATCAACAGAGCAGAATTAGACTTCGTCTAAAGTGTTGGAGTATGTGTATTTATCGTTATTTTCTATAGAGACTTTTTTGTATAGGATATCTCAGCTTTTTAGCTTTTGACGTCTGTTGTCCAGCTATTTACATTCTAGGAATATTTGGGCTTTTGCCCCTTCTCTTTTCCTCTTCTTTTTGGGGGTCTGCCTCTTTTTTGGGCTATTGGCCTCCTTATTGGGCTTTTTTTCCAATATATATATATTTATTAGTAAAGATACAAATTAAATCGTTACATTTTAAAATACAATAATATTAAACATAGATATAGAAATCATTACAATAAGGTTGTCATACTCTATAATGGTTATAAGTTGCTTTGTGCAGGTTATTCATCATTAGACATCGTTATGAACATAAAGATAAGAGGGTCGAGAACCATGTCTGTATAGTATGGCTTTAATACACTAAATGACTACACAACACACATTTCGTGAACACATTCTTACGGACGAGTTACAAGCACATGTAAACATAAGAACGACAACCGATACAGAATATAATTTTCATAACATTCACCCCCGGTTCAAATAATGCTAACTAGTATTATAAACAATAGAAGAATTAAGTAAGTGCAGAATAATAATAGAGATTCAAGTAAAAAAAAAATGTAGAATAGTATGACATAATGTAACATGTTGATATAAGTAAGTGTAAATCAAATAGCTTATTAAAATATATCATGATAGATCAAATATCACATTAAAGTCAAGTCAACAAAACCACATGAAAGTAGTAAAATAAACAAATGTCATTTTGGAGACAAAACTGAATGTCAAAGTAAGAGTTCTAGTAAGCTGATGAGCTTTTACACTTTGTAGTTGGGCCTAGTTCTCCTTACTCTAAGATTGTATGTATGTGTAGTTTCATCTGCTTGAGTTTCGGACGGTCTGGCTATGTCTTCAGTGGTGCTGGTGGTTTCTTCAGGCATGGTAGAATCAGTACGTTGATTCCTGGGAGGTGAGCTTTGGATGGGGCAGCCAATATCAAGCTCTATTCTACTCTGATTCTCATTTTCTATAACTTTTTGTTCCTCCCTAGGGGCTAACATTCGTAATGAGACAGTTTCCTCTCGACCGGTTGGTGTTCGGATTACAGCGTACTGAGGGTTGCATGTTACCAAATCAACTTCCTCTGTTATGGGATCGTATTTAGATGATCTAGCGTTCTTCTTCAGCAGGGCAGGACCAGGACTGGTCAACCATGTTGGCAAGGATGTCCCGGAACCACTTCTTCGGTTGAACCCAAGAAGTCGTTCATGTGGTGTCCTGTTTGTTGCAGTGCATAGTAATGACCGGATGGATTGCAGAGCATCATTTAGTACTACTTCCCATTTAGCTATGTCCAATTTCTTAGAATGTAGAGCCAAGGTGATGGCTTTCCATAAAGTCCCGTTAAGCTTCTTTATTTGTCCGTTTCCTCTCGGACTGTAAGGGGTCGTTCTACTGGTTGCAATTCCTCTCTCGTGGAGGAAATGCTGCGCCTCTGTAGACATAAACGAAGTTCCCCTGTCAGTGTGGACGTACGCTGGAAATCCAAATGTGGCGAATAGTTCATTGAGACATTTAACAACCGTAGAGGAAGACATATCGGGACATGCAGATGCAAATGGGAATCTAGAGAATTCATCTATAATGGTAAGTAGATATCTATTTCTTGAAATCCATACTAATTCTCTCAAAAGGTTGAGTTGCTTTAATCAGTTCTCCGGTCGGCTGTCGAAAAAAACGGGGCTTTAGTTCTGCACAAGCTTGACATTGTTCTATTACAGTTCTGACGTCATCACAGGAAAATGGAAGATTTTTAGTCCTTACGTAGTGCAATAGTCGAGTAACGCCCGGATGGCAAAGACTAGTGTGCAGCAATTTAAGTCCATTGCGAGTGATGGCAGATAGATAGTTTCTGGTAAGTGTATCAGTTACAGTGTTCTGCTTGCCAGGGCGATAGATGACGTCATAGTGGAAACACGAGAGTTCTAGTTTCCACCTCTGGATTTTTTCATTTTTAATTTTTCCTTTGTTTGACCTGTTATACATGAAAGAGACAGATCGCTGATCCGTAACAAGTGTGAACGCTTTACCAACTAAGAAATGTTTCCATTTTCTCAGGACTCAACAATGGCATATGCTTCTTTCTCAACTGAAGAATGTTTTCTTTCAGTTATTGTTAATGAGCGAGAGAAGAAAGCAACGGGGCTGGCCATCTTGGTTGAGGGTAGCCGCAATGGCTATATCAGAAGCATCCGTCTCAACGGTTAAAGGGCGATTCGGATCAATAGTATATACGGCGGCTTTTACAAGCTCATTTTTCAAACTTTCAAATGTCCTTTTGACTTCTTCGGAGACAGGAAATTGTTGATTTCTTGTTAACAGGCTTATTTTTGTTGAGAAGTTAGGTATCCACTGTGAGTAGTAAGCCAGAAGACCCACTACTCGTTTCTGTTCATGCATGTTCACTGGTACGGGTAATTCCCTTAGAGCGCGAAATCTCTCAGGATCCGGCTTAAGTTGTCCTTTGGAAATCTCGTATCCTAACAGTCTCACTTTAGCAGTGCTAATTTCACTTTTTGTTTCATTAAGAGTGATTCCATACTTTTGAGCACTATCAAGAAATCGCTGTAGGTTTCGGTCGTGTGATTCAGAGTCCATACCTCAGATGGTCACATTGTCCACATAAGCAAAAGTGTCTGTGAGTCGTTCGTCTTCGATGATTTTGTCAATCGTACGCTGAAAACAGGCGACTCCATTCGTAACGCCAAACGGAATCCGACGGAATTGATACAGTTCCCACATGCTTCGAAGGCTGTGAACGGCCTTTTCTCTTCTTTTATAAGAATCTGATGGTATGCACTTTTCAGGTCTAAAGTGCTATATACAGAGTATTGCGAAATCTTCTCTGCCAGTTCGTCAATTCTGGGCATAGGGTAGGCGTCTAGTAGAGTGAACCGGTTTATGGTTTGGCTGTAGTCCACAACCATTCTTTTCTTATGTCTGTCATTTGTTGTGACTAGGACTTGTGCACGCCAGGGAGATTTAGATGGTTCAATAATTTCATTCTTTATTAGTTGATGAATTTCCTTCTCTATAAACTTTCTATCTGGAACTGAGTATCTGCGAGACCTTGTAGCCACTGGGGTACAGTTTGGTGACAGATTACTAAATAGGCTGGGAGCCTCTACCTTCGCTGGCTGGAGAGTACTCAGGCATAATGATGGTTTCTGACCATCGAAAGGAATAAACAAGTTTTGGTGCAAACTTATAAAGTCAAGTCCAAGTATTACGTCAGAGCATAAATTGTCTAGTAGAGAAAGTCTAACTCCCTCGTATCGTTCATTTTTGAGACGTATGTTAGCGTAGATATGTCCTTGAGTGATTCGAGATAGATGGGTGGAAGCCATAAAGATTCTGTTGCCTGAGGAACATGTCTGCCATTTGTGCTTCTTAGCGATGTGCGTCGAAATATAGCTTTCACAGCTCCCAGTGTCTACTAGGGCCTTCAATGGCACGTTGTTGATGCAAATTGGTATTGTAGATTTGTTTAAATTTAAAGGCTGCACAGTAGCAAAAGCCGAAACTGTTGAAGATCTAGATTTGCAAACTCTTTGAAAGGGATCCTTTTTGAAGCACTGATTGCATGTCACTTCCCTTGCAGGGCATTGAGAGCGGGGATGCTTAACCCTGCCGCAAAAATATCACTTCCTAGCTAATCCATTTATTTCATGTGTGTGTGAATTGCTTGCACTTTGAGGAATCGTTACATTTGGCAAGGGTGAGGCCGAAGAATTGGTGAGAGTAGTTGCCGCGCAATTAGTTTGCGGCTGTGATGATTCATACTGTAATGAGTGCTGATAAGCATGTTCTAGTAGCGAGCCTCCTCGAAGGCGTCCTTTAAACTCAAAACAGTCTTTTCGAGTAGACGTTTTCGAATGCTGTTGGACACTAGTCCATTGATAAACGAATCTCTAATAGCCTCTTCTCGGTGTTGTTCAGCAGTCACCGCTTTGAAGTTGCAATCTTTGGATAGAATTCTTAATTTCTGCATGTAGGCGTCTATCGTTTGACCTTGCTCTTGTTTGCAAGTAGCTAATCTGTGCCTAGCGAACACCTCATTCTTTGGTTGAATGTAGATGCCATTTAGAGTCTGGATAGCTTCATCAAATGTCTCTTTATCAAGTATCATTTGATATACAGCAGGAGAGATATAGTATATCAGTAGTTTCTTAGTATTAAGATTGTCTACTGATACTACCGATATAAAATTTTTAAACGTTTCATACCAGTGCTGCCAATGCTCTGCTGCTTGAGGTGCTGTGGGCTCGATGTCAAACTTTCGAAATTCTAACAACTTCACAGTTTTGGATTCAGTGTATTAAATTGTTATGAACATAAAGATAAGAGAGTCGAGAACCATGTCTGTATAGTATGGCTTTAATACACTAAATGACTACACAACACACATTTCGTGAACACATTCCTACGGACGAGTTACAAGCACATGTAGACATAAGAACGACAACCGATACAGAATATGATTTTCATAACAGACATTTTTTAAAAAATAATAGCAATAAATAATAATAATAATTATAACTGTTTGTTTAAACATAAAGTTTTTAAAATATATAAACCCTAAAAATGTTAACAATAGAAAATTGAATAGAAAAACCCAAAAGTAAAAATAGACCTTTGAGTGATATTTAAACATTTTAAAACCTCTTAGTCATACATTTTTTCCCTTTTGTTACTATAGCACAAGGTTTTTTCCCTTTTACGCCGCACTATTAAAACCAGTTCTATATATTAACTTATATATATATATATATATATATATATATTCATACGTACATAGGCCTCCAAACATTTATATAGTTTCTTTTATTTTGTTTCTTATATTTGTCCCTTCATGTAACAATTTTTTAGTTCTTCCTTTGAGATTCGGAACACTACTTCCCGTCACCAAGGTGACAATCATGTCTGCTAGAGTCAGTATCCGAGGACTCTGCGACAATTTCTCTGTGACTGTGTTCTGGTCACAGGGGTCTTTTACAGTCGTACAGAAAAGTGTATTTCTTTCTTTTCCCTCTCTCTTTCCATCTTCTTCTCTTCCTCTTTCTTTTTTTCCTTCTTTTCCCCTCCACTCTTTTTGTTTTTCTAAATAGTAGACTGTAGACTAGACACGCATGCAGACAACTAATAGGACTAATGGATGATTTTTCTTAAGGTTTAGATAATAGTGAACAAATTGACGCTATCTTACTAGATTTTTCTAAGGCTTTTGACAAAGTTCACCACCATAGTTTGCTTAAAAAAATTAAAATATTTTGGCATTAATGGTCCACTGCATCAGTGGATTAAAGATTTTCTGATAGGGAGAGAACAAACTGTAATAATAAATGGCTCTAAATCAACACCGATAACAGTAAACTTAGGGAACAAAAGTCAGATTATTTGCAGACGATTGCATAATATATAGAACAATAAAAACAACACAAGACATAGATATTTTACAAAGAGAATTAGATGAATTACAGAAATGGGAATCAAATTGGAGCATGTCTTTCCACCCAGAAAAATGGCAGTTGTTAAGAGTAACAAAAAAACTAAAACAAATTAATTCCACTTATCTTATTCATGGCAAAACAGTAACACAGACTAAAAACTCAAAATACCTAGGTGTTATAATAAATGAAAAACTGTCATGGAATCCACATATTGATGAAACTATAAAAAAAATCAAACAAAGCATTAGGATTTATTAAAAGAAATTTCTATAAATCAAATAAGAACATAAAACTAAAATGTTATTTAACCTTGGTTAGGCCAGTAATAGAATATGCATCCACCGTGTGGGACCCCTCAACTCAAGAAAACATTAAGAAACTGGAACAGAAACAAAATAGAATAGTGAGATTCATAACAAATGAAAATTCACATTTGACTAGAGTAACACCTATAGTTAAATCACTAAATTTAGAAAGCCTTCAGGACAGAAGACTCAAAAGTAAAGTAGCAATTATACATAAAACACTGAACCATAATCTTCAAATACAAAAACAAAATTTAATAAAATACTCTGAAAGACACAAAGATAAAGGCACATTCCTCGCCCCATATGCTAGGACAAATTTGTACAAATACTCCTTCTTCCCTAGTGCTAATAGAGCATGGAATGGGTTGCCTGAGCTAGCCAGGAAAACCAGTGACTTGGCAGAATTTAAGTCATTGGTTAATATGCATGACAAAATGCATGACGCGTAGGACGTAATCATCTTCTTTTTTGAAGTAACGTCTGTATTATATAAGAAGATAAGAATGTATTAAAAAAAACACAGAAAAACAGAAATATGAATAATTATTAGTTATATAGCTATAATGCATAACTTCATTGTTATTGAATTTTTTTACTCAGCAATGACTAAATCATATAGATAGATAGATAGATAGATAGATAGATAGATAGATAGATAGATAGATAGATAGATAGATAGATAGATAGTGTTATGTGTGTGTGTTAGTGTGAAAAAAGGTTAGGGTATTGTTATATCCCTGCCATGCACACCACCAACCAGAATATGCGCACTGTTAGAGCTAGACTAGAAAGGATGTTAACATTAGGGACAAGAGATAGAAGTTCCGTCCAATATGAAGACACTGTGCTCAAGACAACAGTTGTTTAATGTAAATAGATACATTTGCTTTCCTTGAGTAGCCTCTTTGAAGTTATTACTGTATGTTAATAATTTTTTAGATTGTTTCAGCTATTCCCATGAAAGATCGATTGAATAATTTAAATAGAAATATAAATAAAATCAATAACGAGACATTCAGGCTTGTTTTTTTTGTTTTCTGTAGACTTCTGAACGGGGGTGTCTTTGAGAGGTGTCCTCATTCTGACATTTGTGATAAATTAGTTGTTGTTTTTTCTGAATTTTTTTTTTTTTTTTTTTTTTATCATTCCTTGCACTTTCTACTTAAGAGAAAATAAGAACTAGTAGTTAAAATGAATTAATTACTTTATTTATTGCAGACATGGCTTTGTAGATGAACCAATACCCTTTTTATTTCTTGGTCTAGCGCATGTCAGACTTAAGAATGGAGGAGAGCCTCATACACGACCAGCAGTTTTATACTTGTTACTTCCAAGCTACGGCCCCTGGCACACATCCAGCCCATCGATATTTCTGAGCTAACAAAACTGCAGGAGGATAAATTCCATTTGGACTGGACAAAGATATTTTCCGGTCATACGACCAGTAAGAAGCTTGTCTTAAATGTACATGGTCCCCAGATCAAAATGGTTAGACTCCATAACTTTCACTTATCTGCAGAGTCGGCATTGGGAGGTGGCGAGTAGGGCCACCGCACCAGGCGCCGCATTTTATGTAAGGCCACGACATAAGGATACTATTTTTTCAAAGTCAGCGCATTGTACAAATGGAACTGATATAACACTCGGCCAGGGCCCCGCGCACAGCTAAGGCCAAAATTGATGTCAGATATGTGGCTAAGTCGTGGCGAATAACGCCTGGCTACCTATCAAAGAACTCTAGCTCAATACCCAACTTATGGTGAATAACGCTACCTTAATACACAGCATGAAGAGATTACGCGAATCTTCTGCCAGTAACCCCATGTCTTTAAAGGAGATTGGACCAAAGCAAGGCAAGCATACAATGAGAATGTACATTCTATAAACTCTAAGAATTTTTCTTTTTAAAAACAGTTCTTTTGGGTGACAACTCAAGTAAGCCAGATATGGATTTCTGGTGTTCTGCTTAATATTATCTAACACTTGCAACACCTCCAGAGAACTTGAAACACCAAATCTTAACAAAGTTAGACAACTCTTATACAATGCTAATTCCCCTTACTGCGGAGTTGTCTTCAATCAGTCCAGGGGGCCACTGAGTACATCCTGAACATAGGGAATAAAAAAAAAGTTAAAGCAGGAACCGAGCTCCCCCCCCCCTCCCCCGGTCCATCTCTTTTTTTTTAGTGGTCAGTGTTTCAAGCAATATCCGCAGTGAGAATAGTCAATAATTATTATGGAGATCAGTCAGCGCGGACGTCCTTCTTTCCTCACCCGGTCCGTGGTTTGTAATGTTGATGTAAATTATTGGCGGCAGGAGACAAGGGAGTTAATTGGTCAACTTAAATATTAATGCGCAAGTTGTCTTTTAAAGCATGGGTACCGAGTGCAATTGAAAATGAGAACTGCCTTTATATTATTAGCTCTAGTAGTAATGATGCACTTTATGTCTCCAGAGAACATACTTATTCCTTAAATGTTTTTCTTTTACACTAGTTCCTTTAAAGACCTAGCAAACATCCCAGTAGATTTTTCCAATTTTGACAGGTTTATATTTTATTTTCAATTCTGTTTGTAATAAAATTTACAATTGTTTTTCTGAACATAAATATTACACATTGTATAATGTCCTGGCTTGGATTATTTGTAATGTCTGATACATTTTTTTTTCGATTTCACGAGGGATCATAGGAATGACACCGCTATAGTATAGAAAAAAAAATCCAAATACTTGAGAGGATTGAGATACATGAGCAATAATGATAAATGAGACAAAATGACTTTCCTTTTACAGTAGAACACAAGTTATACTCATAAGATATAATCATAAGTTTTAATCATTAATTATGATCATAAAACATCGACAAGCAATTCATTTAAAAGATGAACTGCATAAAATAATCCGATGTAGGCACTGACCAATATAAAACATTCATAGGAGGCGCGGTGGCAGAGTGATAAAGCGATTGGCTTATGAAACAGATGCCCTAGGTTCAAAACTAGGTAAAGACTGGAATTTTGAATTAGGGGAATTTTAGGGCTCCTCTAAGTCCACCCAGTTCTGACATTTGTTGGAGATAAGTAATGGCGGTTGGTGGTTGTGCTGACCACATGACACCCTCTTTAACCGTGAGTCAAAGAAAAAGATGACCTTTACATAATCTGCCATATAGAGAGTAAGGTCTGAAAGAAGAACTTTCCTATCAAACATTCACCTATTGTGCTCATACAAAAGAGCCAAGGCAAACATGATTCTATTCATATAACGAAGTCCAGAATTGTATGGGGTTTGTACTAAAAGATATGCCATTGAAAAAAAATAAAAAAATTAAATTAAATTAAAAAGTCTCGTCTTGATTTAACACTTTTTATCCACATCTCATTCTGGCCAATTATACACTTTTCATAAACAACTTATACCCTTCATAATATCTAATCAATATTAATAAAGTCTTATCTTATCTCATAAAATACAGACTTTACTTAAAAAAAAGGATGGATACGTCCTACGCGTCATGCGTCTACTCATGCATGTTAACCAATGTCTTAAATTATGTCATTATCACCTTGAAAACTATCAATTTTTTTTTGTTTATCATCAGGCAGAAATTCCCAGATTGGGCGGTCTATTTTTGAGAGTACGTAGTGCATGTTGATTTCAATAAATCATCAATATTTCAAGATTTACTCTTGGGGTCTCATAGTGTTTAGTTGTGAGTGTTTGGGTGTTAGTGTTTAGAGGTGAGTGTGGTTGAGTTGAGCCTTTTGAATCAGTCCAAAGTCCATCATTGGTATGGACAACGGCGCCTGATGAGCTACAAGTCCTGTTGATCTCTCATCAACTTTCTCAGAGTACTGACCGCCTGGTTTCTTGCACTAGTCCTGAAGATTATAGCCTCTATTGATTGGCATCTAATTTGGTCTGACCACTTGCGCACCTTCTCACACGCGACCCCCCCCCCCCTCCACAAAGCTGATTTACTTTTTTTTTTACCTTCAAACCATCTAGACGCCAACATTTCCATTTGGCCGACAGATTGAAGATTTTAGCAGTGAGATAGAGTTTAAAATTGGGCCAGTTTTCAGGTCACGAGAACGGTAAGCAGAAAGTAATCGATGATAATTTGCTTAGCTAGAGCTTGCGAGTCTGTCTTCGAATCCACCCAAAGCTCATAAGTTAAACTCTTTGAAAAGAAGAGCTCCGTAATTTCAGTGTATAACTTTCAAGCTAAAAGTCTAGTATCCTGACTGGGCTTCATCTACATATTTCCTTTGTCCTGGCTTCATTATTTATTTAATAAAGGTGATAACAGAAGACACTGTGTGTTGAGTGACATCTTGATAAACAAGAGAAAGAACTATTACAACTATCCCCTAAATACGATTGTCATGTCACTACAGCCTAACTAACACTTCGTATGGCAGTGCTCAATAACTGAAGAATACAAAAACAGGAAGCTACTTTTCCTTGGCACAGACTCCAAAAGAACCTGCAGATCAGCAGCAAATAGCTGGCCAGACGAAAAAGAAGAATGGCTCCATGGCACATACCTCACACACTTAGGTCTCAACCAATTATGAGCAGCACAACAAGATATTCCAAGAGTTAAAAACTAAAAGAAAATTATAAATATCCAGCAGATAAGCTACTGTTCTCGAATCCACTATTATGTGCACGCTAAAGGCTGTTAGTTATTTAACAATCTCTCCAATCAAGTCACTCCTTCATGGAGGGGTGGATGCTGATATCGAATACTGCAATAACGATTTACCTACAGATTAAACAGTTGTTATAATCGAGGAGAAAAGAATTACTAGCTCATTGGCCTAATGGGAAAGACGTCTAGTTATACCGAAAAAGTTTTTTTTAAATTAAAAATAAATAAATGTAAACTTATCTAGGTCTAGAACCAACATAGTGTAATCAATCGTATTATCGTTATTATATTATAACAGTAAATTTAAAGTTCCATCAATGTTATAGTGGTTAAAAGCGTTTTACTTAAATTTAATATACATTAGATCTAGAAGTAAATCTAGTCAAGTGATAGGTCATCTCCCTTATGTTTATAAAATTATGGACAGTGTTGCTGCGCATTTCTTCCAATTTAGGTTAGTATTATTCACAAAATTTTGAAGTAACTTTTCAATGCTTTTCCATTGACGTTCCATTGTACGTATTACATCTAGAATTATGTACGTATTACATCTAGAACTATGTACGTATTACATCTAGAATTATGTACGTATTACATCTAGAATTATGTACGTATTATATCTAGAATTATGTAAGTATTACATCTAGAATTATGTACGTATTACAACTAGAATTAGCACTCCATTCTTATGCTCTGACTGTTACTTTATTAGAGTGGTTATTATTATTATTATACAAGTATTTTCCTAACTGAGCGTCTAATGGGAAAAAATCAAACCTTAATGTTTCTAGTTATTTCCTTTGTTAAAGTATTTTTACTTAACTTCAAAATACGTCAGTGAATGTGATACTCCTACCATTATATTATAGAATGTCATCTGCACACTTTTATAAAAACAACTAACAAATATAAACACTAACAACCCTAACGTTATATGAGGAATGAAACAATGATTTATAACGAAAACTGAGACTCTGTATAACAACAACCAATTCCCCCCCCCCCCCCCCCCCAGTTATGTCTCTGAAGGCATGGCTTTATGATATTGCCATTATGGCTTTGTTTTTGCTTGTAATGACTACGAAAGGTGAGATCGATACAAGGGGAAATAATGCTATTACCCCCAAGCCAAATAGTATCTAAAGCCTTTCACCATCTCTGCCCCGCCCCAAGCTTAACTATTCCGTATGCATCCCAGTTGTCAATAAATGACTTAGTCAACTGCTGCCTTGGGAATGGGGGGCAGCAAGAAGACGGGCATAAATAAACGCTTAAGGCCAAGGGAGGCAAACCCAACTTCTCCACGAGGGGAGGTAAAACGTGTTATTCAAATGATGTAGCAACACAAAACAAATCCGCTTTTTGTTGAACAGTGAGTGAAAGAAAGAAAGAGAGAAGGAATGGCTGGACAAGGAAAGAAAGGAGAATGACAGAAAGTTATAGAAGCTGGGGGTGAGAGTCTGGAGGTATATGAGTAGTCTGTTTTCTAGCATCAAGCGGACAGACAGACAGACGGACAGAAAAACTTCAACAAAAAACATTTTAAGACACACAATATATCAAACCCGCATTAAGGCTTCAAACCTGAACAAAACACATTTAGATTACCAGTCAATCAAATTTTCAAGGGCTAGACGACACAATGGGACATAATCACCTAAACACACAATACTACACACACACACAACCATTTCCGTATCTATTTACAACAGATGGAATTCAAGCTTACCAATTCTATTATACAGATAAAAAACTTAGTGAAGTTATTTTCTCAAATCTACATCAGGCTGTTACATAACTCTGCAATACAACTTATGCCAATGAGATAAATAACCATATTGTCAATTAGAACACCAGGCAGTCTAACAGACTGCTGGCACTAGACTGCTAACCAGGGCTCGGGTCCAACTCTGCTACGGGTAAAGACTACTCTGTTATCAGTTTGTATACAAATTAATTTCGCTGTTGATTCCAATGAATAAGATAATGAAAGAGAACTCCCATGCATCCATCAATGCTGTACCAAGGTCTGAGTTCGCTCATCAATAAATAAAGACCAGTGATTCTATATTGATCAACTGTTGACTAAAGTGAAAGTGTCTTTTTATCTCTGATAAGCAAATTCCACATACAACATCCCCGCATCAACAAGCCGGTCTAACACAGTAACAATAACGGGCTGAATGTGACAGCGTCAGACTTCAAAGATTCTTTGTTACATATATTTAAACGTTCGGTAACATACGACAGCTGTTGTCCGGTGGCTATTTAGACCTGGTGTGTTTATCTATGTGCGTGTGTGTGAGGTGTAAGGGTGTTTATACAATTTCATAATTTTCCCTATCATCATCATCAGCAGCAGTTTCGAAGAAGGACATGAACAAAGAGACCGGTCCATTTTATAACAAAGTTTTTATCAACTCATTCTGTCTGTCTGTCTCGTAAAACGTTTGTATACTTAATTCTACCAAACCCATTATCGGAACTAGTTGAAACTTTGTACAATTATTCATTGGCATAGATGAGACATAAATCAATTAAAGAAATAACCACTAGTTTCATTAATGACTGGTAATTCATTATTTTGTACTAACAATAGAAATTAATTCTTCATTATTCACATATACAGCTAAATATGTAGGGTTTCGTCCGATTACATAATAGAAAACGTTATTTCTTCCACACCCATTCTAGGCTAAGGTTAAACTTTAAACTATTATTTGTTTCTTCTTTTTAGGTTATGAGTGAAAACTTTGTGTAGCCTCACTGTTTACAATATCTCTTACCAGACTTGAGTGCATCCATCACAGGATGAAATGTTTATGTTCTGAACTTTTCTCTGTTCTTTTAAGCATCACCATTGATATATCCTATTCCTCATCTGCTTGTCTTGTAATCAACATCCGGCAATGTTTCCTTTGCTCTTTCTTTAAACTGATGAAACATAGCCCTGGAAACTTTGATAAAATCAGAAAGGGAAGTTCACAAAACCCTATATGCATCTAGACTTTTTTGGATGGGAGTTTCGTTGTGATTGACTTCTTGTGATACTCATGTAGCAGTGATCTCCAAAAATATAATACTACCAGGGGCTCTTAACTCCCCCATTTTATTTATAATGTTTTTGGCTTCATTTCTTGTTTTGTTTTTCTCGCTAGAATCAGTATCAGGCTAATGCAATGCAGAAATTATTTTATTATTTCTATAAAGAATCCACTAGCCGCATTTGAATGTGTTTCCCATCCAGTGTTTGTCAAAAGCTTTGAAAATATGCAAATCTGTACCAACCATTTTTTATTATTTACAACCATTCAACAAAAAATTTTAAAAATCACTTTTACAGTCGTTCTGCAACGGCCGTAAATATTACCACGTAACGTCTTTATGTATTTACGGTTCAAATTTAAACAACTTCTGAAATTGATGTCAACAATCTAATAATAAAGCAGGCTAACAGTACATACTAAATAAAAGATGGAAACATTTGTCTCGTCATCTGGCTCACTTGAACCATGCTGGTGTGTAGCGAAGCGACACAGAGAAATTACCTAGGCATCAGTGTTGAGAGTAGAAAAAATTAGATTAGTTTACTCTTTCCATTTTTATTATAAAATTGTAATGAAATATTTTTTTTTAATTAGCGAAATTCGATATTAAAAAAATATCATTATTAAGTATTTATGTGTCAATTGGTCATAGGCAGAACCTTTTATGGGGGCCCCAGCTCTCGGGGGCCTTAAACTGTAGCTTATGTTACTAGTAACATATATCCAGCACCAAAGAAAATCTAACCACAATACAGACTTCCAATTCAACAAAATCTGGAACTTTGCTTCAATAAATCATGATTTAATTTTTTGTCTTCTTCTAAAGTCTCTTCATCATGTCGGAGGTTGAGATAACTGGTCTTAGGCTGTTTCTACGGCCTGTGCAGTAGTTACCAGGTCAGGGAGCTCTCCAAACAGATTTTCTTCTATACAGGTGTTTGAGAGACCGGAACTCTCGATAAAGTTTGAAGTTTTGTAGGACATGGTCTTCATTCTCAAATAACACTCCACAAGGATGGGTTTCGCCAGTATCCATTTCCAGTGTCCGGAGCATGTGTCGCTTCATTCTGTCGTGTCCGTTTAGGAGACGATACATTCTATGTCGTGTCTGGATAGTTAGCAGTAGCTAGTGCCTGTTTGGAGAAATGAATCGTAAAGATAATGTACATTGGAAGGAAACATATGTTAAGCATTAGTTATCTAACTTCTCACTGCTTTTGTTTTTAAAGGTATTCTACACTAGACTCCAAAGCTCTAGAAAAAGATGAAATGTTGTATGATGTAGGATGTATGATGAATGCAATAGGGTGACAAAGATAAAATCGGGAAATAATGTTAACCTTTTGAGCAAAAATAAAATGCTAAAGCTCTATCAACAAAGTCCCTAAGACAGAGTTGGCCTGACGGTAATCCAACGCTTGACAGTGAAGATAAGTGGACTGGACATTTGCTTCATGATTTAAGAAAAAATAAAATGAGAAAAGATAATCACATGGGAGCACGGCCGGTCACGTGATTCCAGGCGTGACATCGAAAAATAGAAATGGGGGGCCATGACGTCATACATTGTTGGCAGCTCATCGAAAAAGGAAGGGGGATTATATATCACGTCATTACTTCAAATCAATAATATATGTTATTATACATTTCTTAATGATAGATAAGATACAAACAGGGCTATATCGTTTGTTTGTTTGTTTTTTTACTTTTACCAATGTAGTTTCTTGAGTAATGTGTTATTTAGTTTAGATGGTAGTTAGACATAATATGTAAGACACTGAACCAGTATCTTCAAAATTCAAATACAAAAACAAAATCTAACAAAACACTCAGAAAGACACAAAGATAAAGGCATATTCCTCGTTCCATATGCTAGTACAAATGCTCCTTCTTCCCTAGTGCATTAGCGCATGAAATGGGTTGCCTGAACCAGCCAGGAAAACAAATGACTTGGCAGAATTTAAGTCATTGATTAACATGCATGACATACATGCATATCATACGATATACTTATAGGATACTATTGTATTGAATATGTTTGAGTGCAGGGTTTCCAAAACGATGTTCCGCGGATCCCAAGTGTTCCCCTAGGCTTGAATATGTGCTCCACGAGCTGTTGACATAATTAACTAGTAGGCCACCACGAGAATATTTATTAAAAAAATAAGCAAAATGTTCCGCTAATTTCTCACAATGTGCGAAGTGTTTCGTTAAGGATAAAGAAAACAAGGCTATCCTACAGTGTTGTTTCTCAAAGAGTTATAATTATCTAAGACCATTAATTTCATCTATCCACTCCTTCCAGAAACCTTAGTGATGAATAAAACATCAGGACTTATAATTGAACCATATAGCTTATTTTTACTAAGCTTATATTAACTCACTCTGTCTGTCTGTCTGTGTGGTAAAATTCTTGAACATGTTTTTCTCCCATTTCTCCTTCTTAGATCAAGCTGAAACTTTGCACGGATCGAAAAAATTAACCAATTGTTAATTAATTATTGGAGATTAATTATTTTGTTCGATATCGAAATAGGGGGAATGAATGCTACTAAATGAGAGATGTGGATGTATATATGGATTTAATCCTTTTAGTACTTTTGCCACGTTTTCTCACATTTCCATTCTTGGATCAATTTGAAATTTTGCATAATTATTTATAATCGATGACAATACGCGAATCAATTAAAAAAATTAACATATTATTTCATGAATAAGTACTGATTAATTAATCGTGTTTTGTGTTGCAGAAAGGGAATTAAGCCCTGTCATTTCCAAATAGATGGCAGTGATTTGAGGCTCTTTCGTTGACATGACTAGAAGAATAGTACACTCTTTAATCATTCGTAACTTTGTTGAGATTTATCTATTTTTAATGGCATGCCACCTACAATTAATAATTCTGAACATATGATTCACCAATACATTTAAAGATTATTTGTTGCACTGTTTAAGCTTGAATAACGATATTAATAAACAGATATGAATAGTTAATGAATTTCATGTCAGCGAGAACAGAATATCCGATTTCATCGTAGAGAATCTCCAACAAGATGTCTGCTTACAAAGGAAGAGCATCAACTATTCCGACTACATAAAAACAAACAGAATAATTAGTTCACTCAACCCGTAACCTGTTTAGTTTGAAAGTTCATATTTATGTAATGCGACATTTCTATTTTAGGAAAACATCAGACACCACCATCCATTATAACCAAATGACCTCGTTCGGCATAATTCTTTTACTACATTTTAACCTAAATGTCTTTTCTAGTATGACACATTTTAACCTAAATGTCTTTTCTAGTATCACACAGTTTAACCTAAATGTCTTTTCTAGTATCACACAGTTTAACCTAAATGTCTTTTCTAGTATGACACATTTTAACCTAAATGTCTTTTCTTGGTATGACCTATTATAACAAAAATGTCTTACTTTTCTTGGAATGACTAATGGTTACTTATATGTCTTACTATTCTTGGTTGGACCTATGCATGATCTTGCTACTTACATGGACTATTTATTTACATCACATTTGCACTTTGACCTTTTTACTTATAGAAAGCTCAAATGTGTGTGTGTGTGTATTACCTGCAGCATTGAAGGGTGGTGTGTATGGCTGTTGGCTGTCTAGAAACCTATTAAAGAGCATTACAATAGTTGCTTGTCATTGGAAGCAGTAGAAATATTGAGCTATTTTGATTGGCAATATGGAGAGTTGCAGAACTTGGGTAGCTGGTAGCTAGTTGCTGGGTCATCTTGGTACTCTTTAGGTCCTGTTCTGGTAGAAATACTCATCTCGCAATTTGGAGAATTATTACATGTTTCTATTAATTTCTTTTCATTTTTGGGGAAAAAAAACTATAAATAGCTATCCTTTTGGTGTATTCAGTGTACAGAATATAGTTAATGTTGATAAAGTAGTCAAGTAGTTAAGTTCCCCTTTCAGACCTTGTGGTCTATAGGGCAGATGATGTAAAGGTCATCTGTTTCTGTGGCCTACGGTTAACAAGGGTGTCATGTGGCCAGCACAACTACCAACCGCCTTTACTTTCCCTAACTAATATCAGGTTTTAGTTCAATTATAAATTTGTGCAATTTCTAGCACTGGGGAATGAAATCTGCTAGGCTGTTTGTTTGTAGCTAAATTTGTTTTTTTCGAGTTGGCAGGTAAAAAGAGAAAATGTGTTGTTGTTTTTAATCATTAAAAACATAAAAATTTATTCATTAAAAAAAATTGAACAAACAGAAACAATGCAGACGAATTATAAAGAGGACTTTTATTTGAGAAGAATGTTTTAATTGAATTCAACAGAATTATATTATGAATCCTAGGACAGAATTTATAATATTGAGCATGAATCTGGTGTGCGTTTGTGCTATGTCTTGTGTACTTCGAAGTGTATGTTGTACTTCGATGTGTCTGTATTTGTGCTATGTGCTGTTTACTTTGCTGTGTAATGTTTTGACATTTTATTGTGTTTGTAAAAAAGTTCTGCTTGATTCATTTTCCATCATTTTGTTATGGTATTCAAGAGATTCGTGAATTTTAAATGTAATTTATGTCATTTCAACTTTTCAAAAGTAGGCGCCTTTATCTGGTCACAATGATAAATACAAAGTAAAGAAAACAACAAATACACTGAACTCTCACATTTATTGAAAAAATCTTATGAAATTAAATTATTAAAAACTGAACATCAAACCTCTATAAGAAATCTAGATATTCACTTTTATGATCCAATATTGCAACCATTTGACAAGAACTAGAAGGATATATTTTTTAAATCTCCAACCAGACACCTTTGTATTCAAGTGATCTCTTTATTTCTGTCTCCCTACAGACTTGACTGTAATAAACTATCCTACCCGTATTCAGGCGACCGAAGACTATTAGCTGGCCAAAGGCTAATTGATCCCATGAAACCCCATAAATAATTACATTTAGCGTTACGACCGATCCCTTTCCTTTCGGCACGCTCTGAAGTCTGCAACCATGTTCTGAAAAAGAAAAAAATATCTAAATGGCCATTAATATTGCTATTTATAAGAGATGGCTGAATTGTGGGAGTGGTGAAAGGTGGGGTGTTGGTTGTGGGGGTAATGGACAGTAGTGGCGCAATGAACAGTCGTGAGGCATTGGACAGTAGTAACGCAAGATACTGGGACCATCCTCTTCTTTGATTGACAAAAGTCAAACATAAAAAGAAATGTAACCAGCCCAAATACAATCTTATTTAATCAGATCGATAAGTTGAGCTGATACATGTATACGAGAAATAAGGACACACAGACAGACATTCTCAACAATATCGAATATCAGTGCTGTGCAGAGACGTATTGTATTTAATGTTTATTTGATGTCTTTTCTTTCTGAATCCTTTGAAAAAAAAAAAACAGGAATATATTTGTTATCTGTGACTACGTGTTCTGTTATAAACCAAGACATAAAACTGGCCAGTTTATTTCCAGCATGAACTACATCGTACGTTGGTTAGTTTGTTTTCATTTCCCAAGTGTGTCAAAGATTACATTAAATTTTAGTGCTTTTTTTTTTTCAATAAAATATCAATTAGATACCACGCAGAGGTGCAGTGCGACTGTTTTGGTCAATAAATTGTGAACTTTTATTCCCAATGTAACCATTTTTTTTTTTGTATCAAACTAAAGGAATAAATAAAACATGGATATCACTTCTGGTTCCGTGTCGGCTATTGGAGTCTGTCCAAAAAGTCAATGCAAAACTTTGCTATTGCTACTTTCCAAATGATCCTGGGTCTTCCTTGTATTCTGGTGTAATTTTCTTTTTATGTTCTCAGTAAATAACAACACTTGAGCTGCAGTTCAACATATGTGTACTAATATGACCTTCGGTACTCAAATGGACTTTTGAAAGTGCATAAGTTTTGCATGTACTTGACCTTTGTACTTATTCGGGACACCACGAAAAAGTTATTGAAAGATAACTCATTTATTTCTGCAAGTTGGACTAGAGTTATCCCATGTAAATTTTACGGCGACAGAGAGCACGGCTGAGAAAAAAAAAGAGAGGGGAGGGGGGAAACAAGTAATCTTTCTCTATATACCTTCTATACATTTGACTATATTTAGGTGCGTTTTTACACACGTCAATATCTGGTGTCATTAAAATTGTTGCATGTGTTTCCTGTAGCTTTGTTTTGATTTTACCCCTTCGTATTGCCCTTCGTTTCCTAACCACGGAGACGGCTTTACTTATATTTCGTAGAGTCAAAAGATCTTTCAATGTAGCCGAAATTCCTGCATCAGGTAACTGTTTATTTCTATCAGTCACATATGTCTGGAAAAATGTCGACAAAACTGTTGCTCTCGAACTTCGCAAGATGGCTGTAAACTTTGTTGGCGAACATTGGGATAACTATGCCGACGCCCTGTCCGTTGTTCTTACTCACGGAAGCACAGTCCTCAACTCTGCTCGACAATACGCTGCCTACATGAATACATCCGGCAAATAGCGGCGTATGCTGTGCGGCGGGTCGACTAGTTAAATGAATCTATTCTAATGAACTTATTCAAGATGATTGCATATTTCATTTGTTTAATAAAAAAAAATGAAAATGAATGAAAAATTAGTTCATGTTCATTTCGTTTCTATAAATAAATAGGCAGTCCAAAAATGTAATAATCAAGTGCCTGGAGCAGCACTAAACTCAGGATTGCATCAAATGAGCTGTAGTCTGAAACATGTTTCAATGTGAATGTAAATATGTGTATAGCGGCAGTATAGCCACAATTGTTGCAGCGATTACACTGACGTCACTATGTATTTTTAGGTGACAGACCTCTAATTACATAGTATTGAGGCGTCTGTTATTTGAAGACCTGGGGACATAGATCCTGGATTACTCTTGACTATCTCAATCTGAATCGCGGGAAGTAACAGGTGCGGTTATAAACAGAGGGCTTATTTTAAGCATTTTTCAATGTGTATGCTTCCGCGCGTGCGCCTGTGTATGTGTGTGTTGTCTGTGCACACATGGTGGACTAATAGTGCATGGTGTGTATAGAGCTTATCTTTGTAAGTACAGACGTGGAGCTTAGTTCAGTAGTTTGTCTCATTCTGTGGTATTCATGAACATCAAAACCTTTTTAAAAACATTGTTTAGGGTGTGCACGCGATTCGATGCGGTAGTACGTTAAATATACATACGGCAGTTAAAATGTGAAAAACAGTGTGGCACGCTTCACCTAAACTCTGCTGTGTTGAAGCTACCAAGATATTCTCACATCCGAGATATTGTCTAGGTTTGATCGCCACGTAAAAACGTAAGCTTTAAATCATATACAGATCATTGATCCCAAGATACCGTTGAATAACAGTGCAGCGAAAATATTATTTAGTTTTTTATTCGCTGGTTGGTAAATATGTGATTACGTCAAAATGTATTCTGTATTTAAAACTGTACATAAACACAATTAATAGTCATTGCTTAGATGTGTGCGCCGTTCATGTGATGCAGTCAGTAATGATAAAGTAGAATAATAAAAAAGAAAGTTTGAAAAAAAAGACATTACAACTTTTATACACCTCAGTTTACTCCTAATTTGTAACGAATGTTAGATTTAACCAGAAAAAAAATTTGCAATAAAATCCTGGAAAATCAATCAGAACAATGGCAGAGGTTCCCGGTAAGCTCGGCCTTCGACCTTGTTTCTAGTCCGCAATTCCAGAGTGTCCGTATCACTGCAAATGACAGTGTGAATATGGACACTAAGACCCTCTTACAGACAGGATACTGTTCAATCATGCTGGTGAGATAGACATTTAGTTCGCCTACGCTGGCCCAGAGTTTCAAGAGTCTATTGACTCAACTCTACATGACAGTTTCAAATTGGTAAAGCAAATGTGTAAATGTGATAGAATTTATTATATTCTAATGCTATGCCTTTAGATATAGACCGCCGGCGGACAACGGTTTTGTCTGCACTAGAAGCGGACAAATATGCAGGTCGCAACTTGGTTTGGTAAACTCGTAAATGAATAGGGCCTGCATGCAGGAATACTCGAAGGCTGTGCAAGAAAAAGATTATCTATTTCTCTATTCTCATATAAAAAAAATAACAATGAATACATTACTGTGGAGAATTTAAAGTTATTAGATTTATGCTTCTTATCATGAGCGTAGCCAGAGGGGTTTGGGGGTTCAACCCCCCCCCCCCGGAAATGAAATCCCCCCCCCCCCCAGCAGGGGGGGAATCGGAATTTAGTGACTGATTTTTTGCTTTGATTTTGTTTATTTTAGGTGAGATTTTAATACTAAACCATGACTCGCCCCAGCACATCCAAGGGTTTTAAAGTTTAAAACCCCTTACCAGTGGTTTTAGCAGTTAAATCCCCCTCTTCTAAAAAACAAAAACCAAAAAAAAAAAAATGCAAACGACAATCCCCAAATTCCAAGAGCACAGTTAAGAGAGATTTTGATTTTAAAACCCCCTACAAAATTTACGATAAACCCCCTCTTCAATATAAAAAAAAGCAAATTTTGAAGGGGTTTTGAGTTTAAACCCCCTCCACCCTCTTCAGTAGTGTTTGAAGCTAAAAAATACCTCTTCAATATTTAAAAAAAAGCTAATTGCATACTCAAAATGTTATGAGCGTAGCTAAATAGGTTTTGACTTAGTTTTGATTTTAAAACCCCCTTCAGCGGGGTTTGATGGTAAAAAATACTTTTTTAATATCAAAACAAAGTTAATTATATACTCAAAATTTTATGAATGTCGTCAAAGGGGTTTTGAGTTTAAACTCCCCTCCAGCGGATTTTGAAGGTAAAAAATACCTTTTCAATATTAAAAAAAGCATATTACACATTCTAAAATCTATGAGCGTAGCTAAAGGGGTTTTGAGTTTAAACCCCTCTCCTCCTGATGGTTTTGAGTTTAAAATCCCCTTACAGAGCGTTTTGAGGTGGAAAACATCTATCTTCAATATTATTCTAAAGCAAACTAGAGTTACCAAATTCGATGACCATAGCTAAATGGCGTTTTGAATAAATAAATAAAAAAACAAAACTCGAGAGATTTTTTAGTTTAAACCCCCCAATATATGATTTTGACGATAAAACTTCCCTTTTCGGTATAAAATCTAAGCAAACTACAGTTACTTAATTCCAAGAGCGTATTCAAGAGAGATTACACATTTCTACCAGTGGCGGGGCTCCATTAATAAAGTGCAGTGAATAGTCATCTGCAAAATTGTAAAAACACTAAATGTGGCTCAACAAAGATGGCTAAGTCAGTTATAGAGATCGGGTCTAAATCAAGGACATGTTCTCCGACAAAATGAATTACGCATAATAAGAGTTGCGATGACATCCTATTAAGTACAACTTGGCCCCACAAATGAAGGTCCTTAGAGCAGGTGAGAAGAAGCTTCAGACATTACCAGTGACAGATTTTTGTGGAAACAGCTTGACGGCAAACGCGCTGAACAGAGCGGGATGGTCTAAGTCAGTAAGAATAGCACATTAGGTTTTTGAAATAAACCTTTTTATTAGCAGGAAAATGCACTGTATATACCTCAGAATATGCATTTTGTTGGCTTTCAATACCATAAATAGTGCTTCGCCCCCCCCCCCCCCCCCCCCCAAAACAACAATTCTTGCTTCACCCATGCTTCTTATACACAAGTTATTCCTTTTTTTTTTTTTTTTTTTTTAACAAGAAAAACATTAAAAATACCTTTTTAAAAAGACAATACCTTCTTTATATGACTTATAGAGCGATTGTTTTTCTCTTCAGAACTAATGAATGTAAGATTAAACAACAATGGAACATTTTTTACTGCACCCCCTCTCTCTCCCCTCTCTCTTCTCTGTGAAAGAATCGCTTGTAGAGATTTATAATGTTCCAATGATAGGCCTTTAGATCTAGACTTAGAGGACGATGCTGTTGAATCAATAATGTATTACATTCAGAATCTCCTTTAAAAGCCGATGTTGGATCTAGATCTAGACGTAGCTCTCAAGCCAAATTTAATTTTTCTTTTTACTTAAAAAAAATTTAAAACGTTCAAACTAGAAATAACCATTGTGGCCAACGAACAAGTCATTCTTTTCTCAGTGATATACATCGACTGTTAAATTTCCACTAAAATCGTTAGAGCCGATTTTGAGATCAATATCTAGGTTCCACTCTCTGCCCTCTCTCCATGAAATTGTGACTTGAATAGAGGTATTGTAAAAAAACAATACATTAAACTTGTTATTGTGTCTTTGTATCTTGTTTATGTTTTGTTTATTTTATTCTGCAGGCCAAGAGCCATATTCGATATCAATTCAAGGAATGGAGCTCTCTGTATTTCTATTAATTATTTACCTGGTGATAGTTAAGTCTGGAGAGGTGGCAGCCGACAGAGGCAATATTAACAATACAACTCCAAGACCTTGCTGTTTTCCTTATAAGTTTCAAGCAGTGGTCACTCAACTGACCAGTTTCACTGTCCATAATAAGGTGATTACACGTAGTCTTTCTTGATAGGTCAAATAATGTAATGTTATCTTTCCGAGTAAATGAAACTTTTTAGTCTGAACCAGAGTATTACGCCTGGTACGAGTTTTTATAGTATTTTAAACTGTTCCCTACTAATTCTAGCAGCTATGTTCAATGCATCATTACGGGATTCTTAATTTTCTGTTTTGCTTTGTTAATTAAAGATAAATTCATAATTATGCACAGTCATCAATTTAGCTTTAAATGCAAGTACTTGGCTGCAATTATCTGTTATCTACTGTAAAAAAAAAACGCAAACTAAAAATCTATGGCCAAAGTCCTCAGGGCTCGCATTGAAAATGATTCTATCCAATGCATAAGATAGAAAGTAATGAAGAAAAACGGTCCACAGATCTTGTTTGGTGCTTCGACGGTTCAACAGACTAAGAGAGAGGTGAAGGTGAAGGTGAATTGTGTGTGGGAAGACTGCCAAAGGAGTTTATTATGCACAATCTAAAGGCGTCACTTGGAATAGGGCAACTGTTCTCTGTTCATTCCTCATCCCGGGCCTCGGGTAGAAGAAAACTAAATGCGCTTGTTTCAAGAACATCGCGATGCTACTGTGGTAGAGGGGTGGGGCAGTTTAGATCTCTGTTATTAGAATATTAGCCTATCTGTTATTAGCCTATCTGTTATTAGCCTATCTGTTATTAGCCTATCTGTTATTAGCCAATCTGTTATCAGCCTATCAGCTTAAATTTATGGACGTCTTTTCAAAGGCACCAGGATGAAACTTGTAGATGAAGTATCTGAGATAAAGCATGTGTTTGAGATAAAACATGCGAAATAAAGCATGTGACATAAAGCATTTGATATAAAGCATGCGATGTAAGATAAAGCATACAAGATAAAGCATGTGAAATAAAGCATGTGAAATAAAGCATGAGATGTGAGATAAAGCATGCTAGATAAAGCAATTTAGATAAAGCATGCGAGATAAAGCATGCAATGTGATATAAAGCATGTGAGCTAACGCACATGAGATAAAGCATGCGAGATAAAGCGTGTGAGATAAAGCATGTAAGATAAAGCATATATTGAAAATGTGGCTGTTTTTAAATAATACATATTATTAAATAGACTTATCTAATACCACTCAACTGTTCTTATTTATTCGCGGTACAAGCAGCAATTTTAAAATCATAGAGGAATTAATATAAATGAGAAGGATGCACGGGACCACCAGTGGAAGACCTGTTCCTAGAGGTTTTAACCATCATAGAGAATATTTCTTTTCTTAGGGATAGATTTGTGAGAGTGACTGGTGTCAGAAGTAGGGTTGATTGTCACAGGCAGCAAGAGCTATTAAAAGAGTTGTCGAGTCAAATGGAACAGAACGAATATGCAGAAGATTATTTTAGATAAACTGCAAACTTCCCATCAATAAATGTAAGAACTAGATCCGCGGATTTCTAATATAAATGGTTTCAAGTAAAATTCATTCCGTTGATTTTATTTTTTTAATTTTTTGTTGTATGTAAGTGGCCCGCGTCACGAGTGTCGAAATTAAAATGGCCCGAAGACTGAATTAGATTAAAATACAATATGAATAAAGTATGAACAATGTTGTCATAGAAATTATATTCTAGATATAACAAATCAATGTTGTAAGATTTGGGTTGTAGAAGAACTAGACCAGTTCTAGGACAATAGTAAGTTGATTGTATTTACACCATCTAGGTTGTGACACGCCTTTACAGGGACTGGCACTCTAAAATTCAGGTCCAGGAACAAGCTACATTTACAGTTAATAGCATACAGAGTACAGGCTTTAAAACAATAATGGATTACAAGCGTGTAGGTTTGGCTTTCTTTTTAGACTTTGAACATTTCATTTGACTAGATCATGTTACTTACTACCAATAGTTTGACATTGTTACAGTCATATTGGGGAAAATATTGATCTATCTTTAATTCCAATGCTTATTGTATTTTAGATTTGTTCAATTTATTTTCAAAGTGTTTTTCTGCTGAGACAAATATAACAATAAGACTTGTCCAAATATTAATGAGGACTGCAGTATTTCAATTGCCTGCGTAGTCCTAGTATTGATCTATATACTTTGGCACATCCAGCGCAGACATAACCGTTGTCCAATGCTGGTCGATTTAGGTTCTCTTTCTGCCGTCTACGTTTCTCTTCGGAAGTAGATTTTCTTTTGGTCTCAAATGTGTATACTGCGCATTTGTAATAAATCTCCAGCCGCCGGCTACCAGGTGCTTTCTTCTATGCCAGTTAAAGCTAGATGGCGCCTTAGACCCTCACAAAATATGTCTGCACGCCATCATAGGCATTGGTTGGCAAGACAGCACACATACAGATAACGATGTTCTTGAGAATGTCTCTATGGACAATGTAGAGGGACTACATCTAAGTTGGGTTGGGTAAATATCCTGTATGGGGAACGCCCAAATATCAAAAGCTGAAAGAAAGGTGATGCATCCCCGGAAAACGCTTTAGACTAATATAAAAAAGAGCTTATAAACCTTCATTGAGTTATTTTTGTAATTGAAAACATTGCCCCACTTCATGGGATAACTTCACTTTACTATATTGTTGTTTTTTTATTTTCAATACGCAAACTCTCTGTCAGAGTAAACTGTATACGGTTAATGGTGATGAGTGTAGACAATCGCCACTGAACAGTGGAATGTTAGAGCCTTGCATGCCAGGTATGTCTTTGTCTAAGTTTCGTGTCTTTATCTACAAAAACGTAATTTAGATTATCTCATACATACCGTAAGTCTGTAAAAGATATACAACACTATTTAATTTGTAATTAAGATGTTCGTACGCAAAGGAAAACTAGAATCTATAATTAGTTAATTGATGAAAAAGGTATGGTGCCAAATGAATTAGGATAGTTATGAAGACAGCTATATATAGAACAAAAATCGATCCCACGACACCGTTTAGGAAGAGACATCACTGTAAGAATTAGTCAACGGATAGAAGTGAAATTGATCACAAAATCTGCTCTTATCGAGAATTATCCCCCTTGTCCCATAGTTCCCATGACGTTGGTAGATAAATCATCTCATCTATACACATTTCAGACAATGCGGTGTATCTCGGGACATCCTACGTTGGTCAGGAATCCAACTCGGCCAACTTCGACACCTGGTACTTTAAACGTAATGATTTCAACAGAAACATTGAGATGACCGTCTCAGTGACCAGCGACAGCTGTGTACCAATAATGGAACATATAATCGGATCTATAGGAGAGGGTATGTAACATAGATTGACTCATGGCACACAACTGGCGTATCATTTGTTATAAGTGTATTTTATATTTAATGTAGTAACATAATTTGTAAATGTAAATTAGTAAATGAGAGGAAATACGAATGTTTACAAACAATACACTTTCTTTAGTATTCTATTTATGGTGTAATGATAAGTAATCTTTCTAAATTGATACGGGCTTACGAAAGAGCGATAACCATGCATTCCTCATACCTATGTGGAAATAAACCAAAGTTATAGCCCCCTTGATAATAAATACTCTCTTTATGATATGTGATTCGTTATTTGACAAAGTCGTGTATTATCAATATTAAAAGTGTAGCAGCATGACCCTAACGACTGTGTGGAAATAACGATAGAGAGATAAAAAGAATAATCTAATAGGGAAGGAAATTAAAGAGTGTTACCAGGGGTAAAGCTATTTATGAAGCTGATGGGCAGAAAGCCTCGGGTAATACGCACTATCTATGTTGCTTTTTTTTTTTTCTCCAGGCCCGTAGTGGAAGACATCTTGAACAGGGTTTAAGACTAGGAAGTAGGGGTTAAAGAGGGTTGGCGAGTGTCACTTGTAATGTTTTATATTGTAATGATGATTGTTGACTCTTGTAGAATGTGCAGTGTTGAAGACATCCATCTTTACATCATTACAGCCCTTGGAGGGCCCTGACCTGCTTTAGCACATCTCTCCATTCTGATCAATTCTGTGCTTTACGTTTCCATGCCCGGACTTTTAGCTGTTGTAGATTTGCCTCATCCTCATCAAGCCACCGTTCTCCTGGTCTGCTTTAGGGGCGCCTGCCTTTTGAATTTTTGCCGGTGAACACTCTTTGCTCCTCTCTTCTCTGACATTCTTTCAAGGTGACCCGACACTGGCTAAATGTACTAGTAGGCACACAAATAAAAAAAATAACACTGTAAAGAACTTGACGACTAAACTTTCAGCTTCATATAATTTTATTGACATTAACTCTAACAATTTGTTACTATAACATGTAGCGTAGAAGACTGTACAATATCTGTCAGTTTACAGTTAGCTATACTTCGTTGCAATTCATCTCTACACTTCGTTGCAATTCATCTCTTCTCAACTTGCATCGAGCCGTATTCCACAGAACAGACCGACGACACACTTCCCAGTGTCGCTCCATGTCTCCCAAGCTGAACCAAGTCGTACTCAAGTCTACCGAATCAGAACCGCACACGTCTTACATCGACTGTATCGACTGTAACGGCTCAAGTCCACTATAGTTCGCTGTATAGACTTTAACGACAGTAGTCCACTCCAGTTAACTCTACCCTAGTTAACTTGCATCGAGTCGTACACATTTCTCTACACTAGAGCCGCACACGTCTTACATCGTCTGTATCGACTGTAACGGCTCACTCACGACTGACTTTCACATTAACTTTCTGGCTTATATAGAGTCCCTAATCGCTTCTCCAAAGTTGCACAAACACTGCTTGTATCTTCTGGAATAACACGTGAGGAAACGTCACATCCTGTCTTTATTTATACATGTAGATTCCAGAGAACACTCGCTGCAGTGTCATCAAGTCGGGGTCACACGTAGTGACCTCTATCTGTCACTGTTCATTAGTAACTGTCCCCCTACTTAGATCTGTTCGTCCCCTGGAACAACATGCGAGGACACGTCACATCCTGTCTTTGTTTGTACATGTAGATTCCAGAGAACACTCGCTGCTGTGTCATCGGGGTCATACGTTGACCTCTACCTATCACTGTTCACTTGTAACAATATATATATATATATATATATGCAATCCCAGTTGAGAAATTATAACAACAGTTAGCAATTTCCTGAACTAATTTTAGAAATGATTTTTTCAAATTCCACCATACCTGTTTGCATCACAGCATTTTGACCAATATATAGTTGCACTTAATTTGAAGTGTGTAGCAATGTAATACCGCACTTAATTTTCTAGGTATACAGGACTAGCTTACTAGTACTTATCGTTGTGACTGCTGACAATTACACTCAATAAACATCGACCTGCTCTAACTCTTGAAAATTTTCAAACAAAAAAAAAGCTTGTTGACAGATGAATGTGGCTCCAAACAATGTAATAGTGTAGCAGCAACGTTTTGTTAAGTACAGATATACAGCTTCTGGCAGCCATGAAACTCCAGCGAATGACTGACTAGAACTTCTCTTTCTGGTCATAATTTGCTTGGAGGTATGTCATCTGGAGCTGAATCAGCTTCTGCATTAAATGGTGAGCTGAGGGTATTGAAAACTTGTTCCAAGTTACTGACGTCTTAAAATTTGCTTTCAGGTTCCACAATCAAGGAATCTAAATAAATCTTGTACTTTTCAACTATTTCACAAGAAATAGTTTCACCTTTCAGCTAAGGAAAATGATAAAGCCTAATTTCAATTCCTAGCCTAAAAAAAAATGGAATAGCTTTGTTTGAAAAGATTTAAGATGCACATACATTTCATGTGCAAACAACTATTTACTGTGCTTCCGATGATAGACATGTCTTCAACTCTTCATTAGAAATATTAGTAATAAAGTCACAGTCAATATCATTCAAAGAACCTAACAATTTCTTCCTTGAGATCCATAGTCTTCTAATGCTAGACCAGGGGATACTATTGTGTTACCAAGTATCGGATTTTTTTTTTCCGAATCTTCAAGTACTTTTCGGAACTGCTAGTCTGGGCCGGACTTAGATAATTGGAGGCCCTTGGCCAAGTGAATTAGGTGGCCCTATATAAAAAAGAAAACTATAAATTAACAGCAAAATATAAAATTATGCAGCTTATTAAAAACCTAGTGTACTTCAATAATAACAGTGAGAACAAGTAAAGTGATAAGAATAAAAAGTCTGCACACCAAGAATAAATATTTACAATTATTTATTTTATTATTTTTAATATACTTGCATTTTTATATGTGTAATGTGTGGCACACCTGATTTCTCTAGGTGTCCGCGGGACGCATAAAACACTTCGGTTTCGGCGGGCCGCATGTGGCCCGCGTGTCGTAATTTATCCACCCATGAGTTAGAAAGCTGGCATGCTATAACATACAAAGTCCAATGATAAAATATTTCAGTATCCTAATCCTACTACAGATGTGAATGGTTTGAAGCTTAAGTAGGAACTAACGAGGTTATGTTAACATCAATATCGCTGGTTAATTATAAATTTACAGTCTACGTCACGGCCCTAACTAATTCTACCATTAGTTTTCCGAAACACAGTCTATATTATATAACTCCTCTAAATTCATGATTTGACTAAGAAGGGGGTGAATTTAGAATTTTATTTTATTCGTGTTATTTACCATTGCTAGTGCCTTCATTTTAGGTCTTCCTTATAAAAACAAGAATTGTATCCATTCTTATTCATGTTGTTATTTTTGTGATTCTTTCAGGGGCTACAAATAATCTCGTCTTTTTCACTAACGTCACTAGTGTGACTGACGACTCTGTCTTCAACCTCCCTGACACCTGTCTCAGCAAAGTTCAAATGTGAAACAGAACTAGTGAAGATGTCAAGACAGCTTTTGCGTGCATTGACCAAGTGAAGCAATTCGCAGATTTACTTTAATCTGTCTGTGGCAATTTACGTCTCGAGAGACGATCTTTTCCCTTTGCAACTTCTTGTGTGACTAAAGAGGCCAATCCTTGATACTTTAATAAATGGGATATAAGTTATGAATTAATTGAATAGTCTGACCTTTTGAACTGGTGTTTTGTAAAATATAAAAAATATGAATATCTGGGAGGGCCAAAGTCTTTAGTAAAAAAAAAAAGCATCCATTTTCAAACTTCATTTGCCTTTTTCCCATTACTATATTTACTTAAGTGAGACTTTCAGATCTAATAGTATTTGGTTAGGCGCCCTTCCTGCGTCTCTCTATATACTCATTGTTGATATAAGCCAACCATGCGGAACTTGCACGTACGCCGATTCCCTTACCCTCGATGAAAAAGTCATGGAAAAATAACTCTTTTAATTTCTGCAAGTCGGACTAGAGTTACCCCACGTAACTTTCTGAAAAAAATAGAGGGGGGGGGGGAGAGAAAAAGTTATCTTCTCCCCCCCCCCCCCGCCCGCACCCGCGCCTTCCTCGCTCTCCAGGCATGATCACACGTGTGAATGGCTCCGAGACCTGGATGCTCTATCAAAGACGTTTAAGATTCCTCGAACGTTTCTATCAAATACGCCTTAGCACCATAATGGGCAAACGCTGACAAGACTACATCAGAAATAACTATGTTCTGCTGTAGGCCGGTGTGGACAGTATAGAAGCACTAATTACCACTCGACAGCTGCGCTGGGTTGGACACTTATCCCGTTTGGGAGACGACCGCTTGCCAAAGGCGATCTTCTTTGACGAGCTTTAAAGAGGACGGCGTAACAGAATTGTCTTCATTAACCTGAGGTGCCATTTCACCCTCGCTTGCATAGAGGAAAGTAGCTGGCAGCAGATGGCCTCTGAAAGAGACGGAGAGCTCTCACAAAGACTCCGGAACACAGAAGATGCAATACAACTTAAATAGACCGCCGGCGGACAACAGCTTTGCCTTATCGAGATTAGGAATCGAAGACATTCCCATTATATATATATGTGTGTGTGCAGAAAGATAGATAAACAAGTAGGTGCATTAGATCGTACATATGTATTAGATAAAAAAATGATAATGTCTTTAATTCAGAAGATTAAAATGCAAAGTTTTGCATGACTACCCAAACCCAGCTGCGATATATTTTGTCATACCTAATGCAGACAAAGCCGTTGTTCGCCGGGGGTCTATTTAAGTTTCATTTTTGTATTTGCCTTCAGATTTAAAGATGATTAAATTACATGCTAGCCAAAACCCTTCGAAGGATCAAGGGGATGAAAACTACAAGGTTTAAACTCGGGCCTTTCGTGACCATCAAACGACAGTCTAGAGAGCGCACTACATGATCAGGCAGCCATCAAACATTCTCTAAAGAAAGAAAAAAAAAGGAAAATAGATAGTAATATAGAAGTAGATGAGGGAATATTATTTATAGAAAAATAAAACATTATAGTATGCAACTACACAGTTTCTTTATAAAAAGAATGAGAATATTTAAATAACATGTTACTATTCTATTGTCTTTTTAAGGGAAAATAAAAACCAGCAGAACTAGATTTGAAAGGAATCTGTAATACAAAAAAATAGCGCGGTCTCGACAGATCGTTACATTCTATTGTGAGACATCAAAGTCATTTTGTTAGTTACATCAATAATGTAGCTGTAAGTCTGTTGACAGAAAAGTCTGTCCATCTCCAGCATTGTCTCAAAAGAAAGACAAATAATAGGGTGTAGACTCAAAGGTTTATGGTGTAGACTTTATGTACGTTTAACCAAAACTCGAAACACGAAACATAAAAATGTCTCTTCTTCATTAATAACACGATTCATTAAACGATTTGTTAGTTAGAATATAAGACTTGTCTTGAGTCCGAAGATTAATGAGGAGTGCACCATGGGAAATGTAAAATGTTTTCTTTTATTTGTACTTCGGATGTTCCTTCAGAGTTGAAGATAATTACTTCCTAGTCTAAACCTCCCGCAGGACGACGGGGGATGGGAGCGGCCAGGGTTTGAACCCGGTACCATCGTTAAATCTGTACGACATTCCAGCGCGCAAACCGCACGACCAGGCAGCCATCCATGTTACTTGGCCACGCTACGCAACTCCATCTGCAACCTACATAGACATACAGCGAAGAGATAACATGAGACATACATAAATATGTTTATTCTTTAGCTGTAAGTCATTATCAGGGTTTATTCCTTAATTATAATAAATAGGCTTATTCTTTAGCTAACGTGAGTCATAAATAGGCTTATTAAACTATAGCGCTAGGTGTCATGTAGCCTATCCGCGAAACTTTGGTTTTACGAAGGTTTATCTGGAGGCCAATTTTGAGTGCGTCTTCATTGAAGCTCTCCTCAGTCTCTTGTATACATTAAACTGTATTCCCGTACTATATCGTCTCCAATATCAAGGTCTGTCGGTTTATTTCACGCCTTGGGATTCTTTCCCTGTTTTGAGCCAGGCTTAATTCGGCTTGATCTACAATACAAAAGATTTAGGTCACTTGATTTAGTGAACAGGAGGACACAAATGTTTGAGGCAGCGGCGAGGGAGGGGGGGGGGGCTGCATATTTGAAGGATTCTTTGCATGACATTCTTTCTCTGTCGTTACTTCCTAATATCGGAAGTCGTCCGAGATAAATCTTATTATTATAATGTAGCACTCTGCTAATAGAACAGCCTGGATTTAATGATCTAATACTGTTAGTAGTCTGTTGGTTATAACAGTACGAACGTAATGAACGATGTACAGTCACAGTATATACCGGTAATAGTGTCAACGATAACATACTTCTAATAGATAATTCTAATTCACTATGCAAGATGTCTGCACTATGATGTCTCATCTGAAATATGAGTTCAAGGACAAGAGATCGTCTGACAAATCGCACTTGATTCCCATAGTAAATGAACTCTGAAAGACGTGTAATCATTATTGAGAAGTGGCCAGTTATCACTCGCTAGTTGTCATATAATTTAAAAGTACTGGTACTCTTTAAGCTTTTAAATATTATTCTATTTTTCTCTCCCCAAAAATCTATTTTTTTCCAATGTCCACTTTCGTATTGATGAGTCATGTTGGCAGTTGGAGAAGCTAAACTTTGGCTTACAATTATTACTATTATTATCTTAGAAATGAACAAGTATTCATTCTCTAGCACAGCCATGGTCGAGTTTCGTTAAAATTCATTGTATTATTATTATTATTATTATCATTATTATATTATGTTAAAAACTAACTAATATTTACTCTTTGGCACTGCCAGGGTCGTTATAGTCCCTTGAACCTTTGGAATCTATATCAATAGCGAACTATAGTTTTTGTCGTATAGTCGATATGTGTAAGTGCGCCACCTGTACAAAAGGATCTTCTTGGTCCAGCATGAATTCCAGGTGATATATACTTAGACTATAGAGGTCTGATATATACTTAGACTATAGAGATCTGATATATACTTAGACTATAGAGATCTGATATATACTTAGACTATAGAGATCTGATATATACTTAGACTATAGAGATCTGATATATACTTAGACTATAGCGATCTATCTAGTTGTTTGTATTCTCAATTAAGACGTTTTTCTCTTCTACTTAGACATGTCGGTCTTAGAGTCTAAAAGGTAATTCAGAATAGCTAGGGGCACGAAATAAGAACAGTAGGACACAAAGAAGATGGGCCAAGACTTAGCGAGGAGAAATATTGAGACATTCGGTTTAGAGAACTTTTAGACTACACTCAAAACATTGACCCTTTTTATGGGTATATAAATCTTTATCATGACACGCCTATGAATGTACAGCTAACTCGTGATAGTCTGACTGTTCCAGACCAATCGGTATAGAAGGCCTGAAGGCGGACAGGCAACGTCACGACCTGTGGGCAGTTTAGACCAAAAAGCTCGTCGTACAGACCTGGGACGTGGCCACGAGATATTGGTCTAAACTGACCACAGGTTGTGAGTGTGACATTGCAGGCCAGTGTTTGGGCCTTGTATAACAAATTTCTCGGGTGATTATGGGATCTGGGAGGGGGGGGGGGAGGGTGACGGCTAACCGAAAACGTCAAATGATAGAAAAAAAATCATGCCGCAATGTCATGAAAATTTCTAGAATTTTAATGATGCAATATGATAATCATTTAGACTTTAAATGGCATAAAATAAAGAATTAATAAAGAATTAACAACCAAAAAAAAAAAAGAAACAAAATGTAGATTTTAATATACAAATTATATGATTTCAGCTTTTACATACTGTACTAAATCACAATCTCCATTCCTCAAATTAATTCTGCAGTGTACATTCAAGTTAAGAGATATTCTACGTGCATTTAAAAATCTAAATTAGTCTTTAGTTTCGTTCTACACAAACACTCTGTTACTTCACTTGTTGAAAAGTATCCTTAAACATTGAAAAATCCACGAGCTAGTTCAATCCATACAATGGCGTCGTTTCGGATTACTGATTCCGACTCAAAGGTGTCAAATTGTCAAGAGTCAACTTAACGAATTACATTTACACGTCTATGGACATACAAAGTGTAGGTTTACCTCAGTATTACCTGTACCCCCGTGGCACGCCTATAGACATATAAAGTGTATCTTTACTTCAGTATTACCTGTACCCCCGTGGCACGCCTATAGACATATAAAGTGTATCTTTACTTCAGTATTACCTGTACCCCCGTGGCACGCCTATGGACAAAAACATAGCGTCTCGGTGCTAGCTTTTTTTTTTTATACTTGTCTACAAGAGATCGTCATTGTACCGGTGAAATAGTGGTAATCGATTATGCACTGGCTGTAAATTCATGCCTTTAAAGGAAAGATCTGCACTCGCCTAGATCGAAACGGAGTATTGAAACCAGCCAGGACAACGTAAAGGTAAGACGAACGTTGTTTTTTTTTTTTTTTGGGGGGGGGGGGGGGGGTGGTCGTTATCTTATTAAACAGGAAGAAATATAAAATTGTTGGGCGGGGGGGGGGCGAGAGGTTTATGTTCATTTTTTTACAAGAACTTGTCTAGAATGCATAGCAGTTGTTGTTTTTTACCCCACATAAGTAACAAACTAATTCAATAGTTATAAATTATACAATTTTAATTCTAAATGTACAATATATATCAAATCCTACAAGGTACTTGCCTGGTGCATGCAGTTAAAAATAATACGATTAAAGTGTCCTAGTGCAGGACATCTACAAATCATTAATGCCCAAATGCAGGACATATGCCAATACTAAAATTTAATGTCCTAATGCAGGATAGCTGTAAATAATAAACCTTTAATGTTCTAATGCAAGATAGCTGTAAATCATAAAAATAATATGTCTTAAGGATGACCTAAGGTATAATACTTGTAAATGATACAATGTAATTTAAAAATTTAACTTCCTTTTGCACATTATCTATGATTACTGTAAACAGATTGCAGAGTTGAAACATTTGTTAAGAATAGGGGAGGTATTATGTGATCAGGACAGTTGTTCGACGCCCTGATGGTGTTGGGTTCATACCCTGCCCGCTGCCATCTGCCCCTCCCCCCTAACATTCTTCTTCAGGTACCCCTGGTACTGTCTTGAAAATAAGTCAGTTGAAAAGAAAATCAAGTCTACTCGGAGTTTTATTATAACTATCAGAAACACACAGGTTCCGGATACGATTTTATTTTAACAGAACAAGACAAATACTAGAAAGCTGACACCACAGAATAGTTACAACTGAGAAACAAGGGAACACACTTAGCATTTGAACAAAAGGAGGAAATACAGGACTACACACATCCTCCTCAGTCTGGCGATATATAAATACAAAGATGCAACTCTCGGGCCTGAAATAAAAGATAGAGATGCCCCCTGATACAGGAAGTCTCCAGTTGTTTACCTAAACTAATTAAGCAAAAGGTTGAAGGTCTCGATACTAACGAAAAATTACCATCGTAAACATGGACTTGTAATCAACAAGGTTTAGCTAATTTGTCTTAGGTTGGAAGTAAATATTTAATCTACAACCAAATGAAACAGAATCTGTAGTTAGTCATGTTTGTCACCAGACTGCCAACTCAATTGATGAAGAGTCGAAATGTACTTTCTCTCATATCTTCACGTTACCTGCAACGCTTACATTTCAAAGCAACGTTGATTTAAATGACGCTATATTTAGTAGCACAGTTAAGCCTATCTGTGGAGAGTTTGAATCTTTCGAAAATCAACCAGAATTTTACGAAAATAAATTGTCAACAGATGCGCGGTGGCTGAGCGTAAATTATTAATCCAAACATTCACTGCTTATAGCCAAACTAAAATACGGAAAAAATTTTCGGAAATCAACCCAGAGGAAAAATTCAGAAAATCACGTTAGGGCAAAGTATTGCGTTCTACCATTTGTAAGCCTCCATGCACCAAGGCTCTGTACTGGGATTAATCCTTTACAGCACGGTCCAGGTATCTGGCAGTGTTCTGTAGGGTCTGTCTGTCTCCGTACAGAACATGAAAGAATTATTGAACCAGTGGTCAGAACATGAAAGAATTAGTGAACCAGTGGTCAGAACATGAAAGAATTATTGAACCAGTGGTCAGAACATGAAAGAATTAGTGAACCAGTGGTCAGAACATGAAAGAATTAGTGAACCAGTGGTCAGAACATGAAAGAATTATTGAACCAGTGGTCAGAACATGAAAGAATTAGTGAACCAGTGGTCAGAACATGAAAGAATTAGTGAACCAGTGGTCAGAACATGAGAGAATTATTGAACCAGTGGTCAGAACATGAAAGAATTATTGAACCAGTGGTCAGAACATGAAAGAATTAGTGAACCAGTGGTCAGAACATGAAAGAATTAGTGAACCAGTTGTCAGAACATGAAAGAATTAGTGAACCAGTGGTCAGAACATGAAAGAATTAGTGAACCAGTGGTCAGAACATGAAAGAATTAGTGAACCAGTGGTCAGAACATGAAAGAATTAGTGAACCAGTGGTCAGAACATGAAAGAATTAGTGAACCAGTGGTCAGAACATGAAAGAATTAGTGAACCAGTGGTCAGAACATGGAAGAATTAGTGAACCAGTGGTCAGAACATGAAAGAATTAGTGAACCAGTGGTCAGAACATGAAAGAGTTAGTGAACCAGTGGTCAGAACATGAAAGAATTAGTTTTAGTGAGTTTGTGAACAGAACATTACTAAACAAATAAGCAAAAAACATTTAAACAAGATTAACTTGGACCCCAAAACTTAAAGATGATGGACATGCCAGGTCACAGGTCGTAGTTTGATAGACAACTCGATAACGTTAGCCTGTTACCTATGTAGTGCGACTAGTTACCTATGTAGTGAGACTAGTTACCTATGTAGTGCGACTAGTTACCTATGTAGTGCGACTAGTTACCAATGTAGTGCGACTCAAGAAGCAGGATTTAACTTTTGATCTTATGAAGATATATTCACAACCAGCTTCCATTGTATGATTATAGCAATGAAAAAAGTTTTCTTTTTTATTTTAGCACAGTTAACCACTATCAGTACATATTGAGTGCTGTTCTATCCCTCTCTTCCTTATAATTTGACCGTCTCTCTATGTATTTTCGCTAATCTGCTTTTTTAAAAAACTGTTAGAGTAAGTGAATAAAACTCTAAATAGTTCAATATTGTCTTCACTCCATCAGATGTGCTCTGTCTACGGCTAGTAGAAGAAAAGACAAGAAAAAAAATCAAGACGCCAATAAAACTAAAACACAGAAACCAAAACACTAATAGAAAGAAATCCCAAAGTAAAAACATAACACAAATACAAGTCCTAAGCACAAACAAATCGCAAACCAAAGTGAACAAAACAATACAACAACAAAAATCCTAAGTACAAAAAAAAAAAAAAATCACAAATAGAAACCAATCACAAATATGAATAAGACTCTGGCGTTTGGCACGCCAAACAATAATCTGATTTCATAAGTCATATTAAAAAAATAAAAACAATCTAATAAAAGAAACATTACTTAAGACTAGCATGTTAATCTTTATGTAACATACAATTTTCAAAATACGATTGTTTATGTTAATGAAGTCTCAAGTTGAAAACGAGGTCGAGTGGAGCAGAAATAAAGCACATGAAAGCAGAAAGTGCAAGATCCTGTTTTTTGATGTCATACTAGCCGGATATGATCCGCGTCTAGTGTGTTGGGATTAAAGTATACGCTAGAATCTTCGCAAAATCTTCGCAATGATCTAAGGAAAATATGGGCCAAGTTTTAAAAAGATTGGTCGAACGGATTTAATTTCTATGCGGGATATACATACATACATACATACATACATACATACATACATACATACATACATACATACGTACATACATACATACATATATACATACATACATACATACATATGCCTTACTTTGTGATTTATATATTAAGATTAATTCCAGTTTAATTTTTTCTATATAGTGCGTATACATACATGCATACAAACATACATACATACATACATACATACATACATACATACATACATACATACATACATACATACGTACATACATACATACATATATACTTACATACATACATACATATGCCTTACTTTGTGATCTATATATTAAGATTAATTCCAGTTAATTTCTTCTATATAGTGCGTATAGTGTCTTTTTAATTGATAATGTCAAAAGCTTGATAAAACTATTAACTCATTCAACGTAAACTAATTCAGCACGTAGTTTTGTATACACTCCATGACCTTATCTTCCAGTCAAAATGCCAAACCTTCTGATACCAAACACTGTCCGCCCCCCCCCCCCCCCTAGCCCCAACCTTATCGAACTATCCAGTAGGCCTAAATGAAAACCTAGAACGCCATCCATACATGCCCCCAGTGTGTATAAAGTAGACTTCTGAAACTTGTAACAGTCAATTAAAGAACAACTTAAGTGAAAAGATTTAAGGCATACTGAATTGGGTTCTATTTGCATGTGTACATACCTGGGAGTATGGAAATTATCTCTTGAGATCGACCACCCAGTGTCTTTTATTGTGCCGAATGTAGCAAGGGGAGATAAAAGTGTAGATAGGCAGATAAAACTTGATGTATCTTTTTTCAAAATTACACTTTTTAAAATATTTTTTTTTAGAAAGAGTAATTTAAGTTATATATGTTTACATTATATTTCTACATTACAAAGAAAATTTAATTTTAATAAAATTGCCAAATGTTCTATTTTATCTTGTTTGCTCTTTATATATGACAATATAATGTGCTGTCAATGAACGTACGTTTCTTTCACACCGTTTATACATTGTACCCAATTTGAACTTATTCCATTACTATAATTTATATACCTATATCTATGATCACCTATAACTTATAGTACATATATTTCAGATAGTAAATAAGAAATCCTAGACAATTAATGTTCTTTGCCTATCGTCACAATGTAGACTTATATAGATCTACATTTTTATTTGTTCCAAAGACTGTTGGATTTCTGCTTCCCCTTAAATGCCAGAGATCAAAATATCTATACTGTTTAATTTAGGAATAATTTTATTAGCTCCAGAAAAAAGAAACATTTTGTAGAGACAGTTAAATGAAATATGCCCATTGCGTGTTCTGCCCCCCCATCCTTTATAATATACCTCCGGAACAAACACGCCTAAATTCTATCAAACACACAGACAATAGTGCGACCGTTGGCACAACTTACAGACTCGCATATATTTTATTTTTACACTTGGCACAGCTTACAGACACGCACATATTGTATTTTTACCAATGGCACAGCTTACAGGCACGCATATATTTTATTTTTACCAATGGCACAGCTTACAGACACGCACATATTGTATTTTTACCAATGGCACAGCTTACAGACACGCAGATATGGTATCTTTACCAGAGGCATAGTTTACAGGCACGCATATATTTTATTTTCTACCAGAGGCACAGCTTACAGGCACGCATATATTGTATTTTTACCAATGGCACAGCTTACAGGCACGCATATATTGTATTTTTACCAATGGCAGAGCTTACTTTCACGCATATACAGGGCCGGTCCTACAGATTGCGGGGCCCTATGCAAAACGGATTGCGCGGGGCCTATTCTGGGTTGTGATAAGGATAAAAAGTCAAAATTAATATTTTGTATTAGAAAATAAATTAATTCTTTGCATTTTATTCATACTTTACGAAGTACAAAACCACTGTCAAATTAACACTTTACGAGCCATCGGCAGTAGATGGTAGTTTCACAACAAAAAGCTGATAAACATTCAGATCTGCTTTTTAGATTTACTATCGACTAGCAAAATATCGCTTTTTTTAAAAAGGTCGAGATAGATTTAGATCTATATTTGTATGCCAGTGACTATTAAAGTAAATTAAGTCTTTGAACTTCTTGTTTTGGTTAAGATTCGGCTTATTATTACAATGCAGTTTTTTTTAATTGCTAGTAGGATTGGCGCTTTCCATATTGAATGACAACCAGTTATGACAATTCCGTCTGTTTTTATTTAAGGAGATTTGCATCCTTTTTAAGAAGATTTTAATAATTTCAGGAGATTTTCATGACTTTTTCGTATATTTTACAATTTCAGGAGAATTCCAAAACCCTTTTAATAATAAGTAAAAATGGTTTATTTTAATAATTTACACCGAGAATTCGAGCGGGTCTTATGAAAGTGCGGGGCCCACTGCGACCGCATAAGTTGCAGTGGCCTAAGACCGGCCTTGCGCATATACAGTATTTTTACCAATGGCACAGCTACAGACACTAGGTTTCGCTCAAAACAATTCTCCCCACGCTATAATCCCCCCCCCCCCCCCACTTATTGTTAGATTATAGGGCGCAATATCCCACTGTATGTCCAGATGCACTGAAGATGGTAATCGATAAGACCTATTTGCGCGCTCAACGCACAGGCATTAGCAGTCTACAACTGCAGACAATGTATCTTTAAGTTTATTTCTAGGCACTAATCAATAGCTTTCATGTTGTTAATAAAGCTTTTCTCAAAATATTATAGTGGGGTATCCCTTGTCTCATGTAAAAAACAGTACAATAATTTAGAACAGTGTAATACATTCTCCTGGGGTCTACAGCGCATACATTATTAATATCACAAGAATGCAGGTCAGGTCAAAACATTTAAACAAGAGAAACTAAAGTGTGAGAGACAGTCGATGCGCTTATAGAGAACTGTTTTTTGCATTGACTGTAGAAAGACCATCATCTTGTTAATAGCATGAAGAAGGTATTGCGTTCTTGAGTAAGTACACTGTTTGGACATTAGAAAGACAGGCAGAATTGCGTTCGTGGAGAAGTATTAACTACAAGTGAACCTTGTGTCTCTGTGGTCTCAGACAACTCTTACGATGACGGTATTAGCATGGCTGGTGAAATTAGAAAGTTACTCTAATTGTACTAAAGTCAGACACGATAAAGACAGACTATGTCCAGACACTTGTCCAAATGTTCGGGTTTAGGTAGAGGAGAATTGTGTTTGTTTAAATACAGAGCTCATTCCTCTTTGTTCATCTCTATGAACACCTTCAGGAAGACAGGGGGCAACATAGTGTGAGAATCACTGCCAATATAATAGAGACAGAGTAGTGGTCAGTGTAATGGTCAGTGATGGATGGAAACCATTTATCATGGTTTCCTTACATACGAGTATTATCTGCTGTTTTCTTTCTCTCTATATCTCTCTATATCTCTCTTACTCTCTATATCTCTCTTTCTTTCTTTATTTCTATTTCTCTCTGTATTTCTAATTCTATATTTCTCTTTCTCTATCTATCTATCGTTTTCTATCTCCATCTCCATTTCTCTCTCTCTATCTCTCTTTCTCTCTTTCATTCTCTCTCTCTCTCTTTTCCTCTATTTATTTCTTCTAAACACATAGAGAGCATTGTGTGTGTGTGTGTGTGTGTATGAGAGAGAGAGAGAGAGAGAGAGAGAGAGAGAGAGAGAATGAGGGGCAGGGTGAGAAAACATTGAAATAGCGAGAAAGAAAATGTAGTCCAAAGATCAACAAAAGAAAGTAGAGCTTAGAAATATAATTATAGAAGAAAAATAGAAGCGCTGATCAACTATTAGCTAACAGGGTAGGTAGATGGATTAATAAAAATAATAATAATAATAATAATAATCATGGGCGTAGCCAGGGGGGGTTGGGGTTCAAACCCCCAAGAAATCGGACTTTAGTGAATGATTTTTGCTTTGATTTTGTTTATTTTAGGTGAGATTTTAATACTGAACCATCACTTGCCCCAGCACAACCAATGGGGTTTTCAGTTTAAAACCCCCTACCATGGGGTTTTGAGTTTAAAACCCCCTACCAGGGGTTCTGAGTTTTGAATCCCCTAATTTGGGTTTTTGCAGTTAACTCCCCCTCTTCTATAAAACAAAACAAAAAAAAATGCAAACGAAAATCCCCTAATTCCAAGAGCACAGTTAAGAGACATTTTGATTTTAAAACCCCCTCCAAAATTTACGATAAACCCCCTCTTCAATATAAAAAAAAGCTAATTACGCACTCAAAATGTTATGAGCATAGCTAAATGGGTTTTGACTTAGTTTTGAGTTTAAACACCACTTCAGCGGGGTTTGAAGGTAAAAAATACCTCTTTAATAATAAAAACAAAGCAAATTATACACTCAAAATGTATCTCTTCAATATAAATAAAAGCAAATTACTCACTCTAAAATCTATGAGCATAGCCAAAGGGGTTTTGAGTTTAAACCCCTATTCAGAGGGGTTTGATGCTAAAAAATACCTCTTCAATATAAAAAAAAAGCAAATTGCACACTAAAATTATTTGAGCGTAGCCAATCCAATCGGGGGTTTTTAGTTTAAACCCCTCTTCTACAGATCGCTTTTTTTTAAAGTTTAAAACCCCTCCAGATGGTTTTGAGTTTAAGATCCCCCTACAGTGCATTTTGAGGTGGAAAACCCCTACAGATGATTTTGACGATAAAACTTCTCTTTTCGATATAAAATCTAAAGCAAACTACAGTCACTTAATTCCAAGTGCGTATTCAAGAGAGGTTACACATTTTTACCAGTGGCAGGGCTCCATTAATAAACTGCAGTGAATAGTCATCTGCCGAAATTGAAAAACACTAAATGTGGCTCAACAAAGATGGCTAAGACAGATTTTAGAAGTCAGTTATAGAGATCAAGTTTAAATGGAGGAAATCCTATGCCGAACCGGAAGCCGACCCCTTAGTAAGATTGTGAGAGAGCGACGCATGAGGTTTGCGGGACATGTTCTCCGACAAAATGAATTACGCATACTAAGGAGAGTTGCAATGATATCCTAGTACAACTTGACGCCACTCATTTATTGAGGTCCTCATGGCAGGTGAGAAGAAGCTTCAGACTTTACCAAGTTACAGATTTTTATGGAAACAGCTTGACGTCAAATGCTCCGAACGGGGTGGGAGGGTCTAAGTCGGTAAGAATAGCACATAAGGTTTTTGAAATAAAGCTTTTTAATAGCAGGAAAATGCACTATAGATACCTTTGTTGGCTTTCAATACAAGAAATAGTGCTTGGCAGCTCCTAGCGTTCCCCCAGACCCCCTTGCTAGTAATGGCAGGGAATCTACAATTTTTCCACTAACTCATGGAAGAACCTATTCTAGGGCACAATAAACGTCTTCGAAAGAATGAAGGGTCAGAATGCAATAAAGATTATGTACACACACACACACACACACATAAATACATATTTAAAAAATTCGCGGGGGGGGAGACAAAAAGTCCACTTCCACCCACCCCCCCGAAAAAAATTCTGGCTACGCCCATGATAATAATAATCTTTATTGTCCGGAAGGAAATTTGTCTTACAATTTGTGCATTACACCAAACAAAAAACATTATAACTATAAGGAACCAAAGTGTACATTCACACCAGACTCGCTCATAATTTACATGTGACAAAGTTTATACCAGATTGTTCTTATTTAATGATTTGATTGTCAGAGGAACAAAAGAGTGTTTGTGTCTGTTTGTCCTAGCTATCTTGTATCTCTTTACAAAAACTTGTAGACGGCTCCTGGAGATGTGTAGCACTGACAAAGAAGTACTCCACAATACCTTCAGCCACATCAATGGCCCAACACTTCTATGAGACCATTATTATCATAAACAAATTCTATTTGCGTAGCTTGTTTAGCTGCGTCAATGATTTCCTGTATGCTTGTATTTGCAATTTAATAATATAAATTGGTTAAGAATTGCCTTTTTAAAATCTAGTTGTACAAATGGTTGAAAAGTGTGTACATATTTAATTTTTTTAAAATTAGGACACGCTTTATGAGCAAAATAAATGAGTCAATACCCACCTGAATATATTTTAAATTTAAATAAAAATTAAGATGTCATTGAAAGAGCAATTACAAAAGTGTATATATAAACACACACACAAACACACAGGGCCGGCCTTAGGGCACTGCAACCTATGCGGCCGCAGTGGGCCCCGCACTTTCATAGGCCTCGCGCTAACTCTAGTTGTAAATTATTAAATTAAACTTAACAAGGTTTCCGAGGCCTCCTGATTTTCCAGGAGCTCCTGGAAATCTCATGAAATTGCAAAGTATAGGAAAAAAAGTCATAAGATATCATACAAACTCATAAAAATGTCCTAAACAAAAGACAAAATTGACATTTTGGGGTTGTCATTCAACATGGAAAACGCCAATCCTACTCGCGATAAAAAAAACAAAACAACGGCCTTGTCAGCTTTCACTTAATAAAAATACTAGTGCGCCTTTTCAACAAAGCAGGAAGTTCCAATACTTTATTTCCTGTAATAGTCACTGGCATATATATATAGGTCTAAATCCATCTCGATCTCTTAGAAAAAAAATCAAAAGCTATATTTTGGTAGTCGAACAATAGTAAATTTAAAAGGCAGATCTGAATGTTTATCTGCTTTTAGTTGGAAAACTACATTTTATTGCAGATGGCTAGTGTCAAGAAACTGCATATCAGCTCTTGGTGGCAAGATGTCTAGGATGATTCTCGCCGTGGCTAGCCAACAAGTAATAATGATTGAAACTAATACAAAAAGGTGACGATGAAGTCAAGAGCACAACAAATGACTAATTTAACAAATTAGGATCTCCGAACACAATAGTGTCATTAAAAATAGGTGTTTAATTATTGATATATATATACTCTGTCAATTCTGTCGGTGAGCCGTGAAAATACCTTACAATATAATTAACTAGCTCACACACACACACATCTGTGACATATTGTGACCTGATTTTGTACTTAGTAAAGTTTTAATAAAATTCTAAGACGTTTGTATTTTCTAACAAAAAAATCTTAATTTTCACTTATTACCCAGAAATGGGCCCTGCGCAATCGTTGCGCATAGGGCCCCGCAATTTGTTGCGCCGGCCCGGGACCTGTCTGAGCAGTCACTCGACTTGTATGGTAGCTACGAGGCACTACGCCGAACGGTTAAGTTTCTTGCCAGAGCACTACGGGAGGACTAGTCCTTCCTGCTCTGATTTTTCAATAGGAGTTCATCTCAGGTTGCGCCGGCCCTGCACACACACACACACACACACAAACTTGCCAAGAGAACTTTAGCTGTACAATCATTTATATAACCAAGGAAATTAGGTTTGAAAATATCTTGCAGTCTAGAATGAAGTCCGACAGTTTTTGTTTTTTTGTTTTGTTTTGTTCAGCAAGAAAGGGAACTTTGAGTTGTTACGACATGATACAAAGGGGGGTGGGGGTGGGATCTGAACATTGTTACGCAAGTGACATAAAAATAAAAGGAACAGCGGTCCCTTGATTCGCGGGTCTATTTTTAACACCACGGCTTTTCCGGCGGCATCCTGATGTTCAGTATTGGGGGAAAAAAACAACTGACTACGTCATCGAAGCGCTAAAAGAAGTCGATATTGTTCCAATCATTTTTATCGATACCATGATGTAAAATTTTGGAAAATAATAATATAGAAAAAAATCTTAAGTTAAATTCAAATTTTCTTATGTTACTTTTCAAGGGTGGAGGGGGGGGTATTGAGTTTTGTTAAGGGATTTCAAGAAGGTGATTTCTAGCGGTACGTAATGCAAGAACATTCATTTTACTGCGATCCTCTAATGACCGACTAGCACTTGCAACATGTCAAGAGTTAATTTTCACATTATCTGACACAACAGAATCTATACGCAGCATATTTAATTATCTTGAAAGTTCAGGATTTTAAGATTCTATCAAAGCAAAGCGGCTATGGATCATCTCATGGACATAAGATGAATGCCTGGGCATTAGCTGTGGTTTGAACGATGTCGCCCACATATCAGTTTCCCCCCTTTCTTCGCAGCTGATGTATTCAAAGGAACGGCAGTGCCGATACAATTTAGGATTAGTATCAAGGTTAATAAAGTGAAAGACCTGTAAAAAACAGACTTTGTTCCTTGTGGAGCTTTAAATTAAAACAGCGGTCCATAAGTACGGAATATGGTCACTACACAACCTCACGTGAATTCACAAATGTAAACAAACGCTAAGGGCCTAGGGGAGACAATCGAAATGGTCTAACAAGTCCACGACACCACCAACACCTCAATAGAATCCCAGAATATAGGACACAAAATAGACCAACACCTTATTTATAATCTGTAGGGTTAAATAAACGAATACAGCTTTAATGCAGAGGCGCAGCTATGGTGGAGGAGGTAGGGGCAGCATTTGAAAATCCCCCGGGCCCCTACTTAAGAGGGGCCCCTAGCTAAATGAGATTTTTTTACATTAAATATTAAATACTACGCAAAATGAGGGGGCATCCAAAGAGGTAAGCCCTCCAGCCCCCTAAATAATGGCGAATTCCCAGTTACGCCACTGATTAAATGTGTCAACAATCCTATCTATTAATGGCAACAATTTTTTTAGATTAAATAGTTCAACGGTTAATTAAGAAATCTAGAATAAATTATTTCAATTTAAGTTTTCTAAATTTAAAAAGTAATAAAACTGAGCGAACTATTTACAGTACTTCCTAAATGTGTAAGCTTTCCATGTGCTGAAATTTAGCATTGTGGAACGGGAAATAAATTGTCTATGACAGTTCAAAGTATATATATAGTTCGTCCATCGTGGTTCGGTGATGACCGCTTTGTCATCCAGGGAGCTGAGGGTTTTGCACTGGGGTTTTATGCCTCCTCATGTGGCTGGTGAGACCTATGTAAGCCTGGAATGTTCGGCCGCACACTGCGCAGGTTATTCCAGCTGGAGCTAGTGCCGTTTGTCTTGCTTTTCTTTTCTGGCGTTTTTCTTCTGCCAGCGTTGTTCTTTTTTCTTAACAGCCTGTGTGCCAGTTTTCACAGCGTGACGCCATGATGCTCTGTCATGTGCCTCTGTCTCTTAGGTGCCTGGGTCTATGCTGAACGCCTTCAGAGAAGCTTTGAGGGTGTCCCTGAAGCGCTTTCTTTGACCACCTTGCGAGCGCTTTCCTTCGCTTAGTTGGCCATACAAGAGTCGTTTAGGGATGCGGCGGTATTCCATTCTGCAGACGTGACCTGCCCATCGCAGCTGGGACTGCATCAGGATTGTGTGGATGCTTTGCAGACACGCTCTTCGAAGGACTTCTGTATCTGGTATTTTCTCTTGCCATTATATACATTTTTTTGACGCACCCTGTATCTTGTCCCAAACTGTGCACTTTTTAAAAAAAGTTCCGACAGATTCTTAAACTAGTTGTGCAGGTCTTCGGTTCAATGATACTTAACAAATATCATAGCAAGGTAATACAGTGCATATAACATTTATATTTATCTAGACTTTATTTCCCATAGGTCTTCCTAATGCGCAATAAGATAATATCAAGCCTTTCTTTCTTGTAAACATTTTTTTTTATGTGAGACATAAAACAATATGTTCAGCCTATTTCTTTTTTTATGTTGCTATCTTTAATACAATATCACACACAAATACACACACTTATGTATACAACACAGACAATGGTATTCGCTTTGAACAGAAAAAGTAACGAGTCCACAGCATCAGAAAAAAAAAAGTCTTGTTGTCCCCAGACGACATAAGGATCATATTCTTAACTGTGTGTTCAAAAGATTTTTTTCCTCTCGTTTGTAAGCATTTGGTAATGTTTATACTATCTTAGTAATATAGTTTTGTACAGTCGATTCTTTAATGTTACATTCAACAACTCCAGCTTTAATTTTAGTATTAGTTGGATTTAATTCACAAGTAAAGAGAAAGTGCTTTTTTTGGTAAGTTTAGATCGCTATCAGTAAATAGTTTTGCCGAGTATAACCCGAAGTTTAGAAATACTTAAATAACAAAAGGTTGTCTTTGCCCACAGGGGATACTAAATAACAAAAGGTTGTCTTTGTTCACAGGGGATACGTAAATAACGAAAGGTTGTCTTTGCTCACAGGGGATACGTCATGAGGATATCTTTCAAACGACTGATCCACGTCACCGCCGCACTTGTGTTCATCCAGCTCGTCCACTACCTGTGGTCCACCTCGGAGAGAGCTAAAAAGATGGTGGTGCCTAGGATAACGCTTCACAACTATGTTCCGCCTGAAGAGACGTCAAAAGGAACCTGTTCCTATAAGGTAACCATTGGTACTCGTTGCTCCAGTTTTACCTTGATTTTGCTTTCTGATAACTAGCGTCATCATAGGTCTACATATTAATGCCAAATATCACTAACATGCACCACCAAATCACAAGCAGGTTCCAAATATCACTAACATAATTCACCATATCACTTCCATGTTCCACCATGTCACTTTAATGGTCTACCATATCACAAACATAACCCTCCATATCATCAAGCTTCACCTCAGGCTCTACCATGCCACTAACAAAATCCTCCATATTAATAACATAATCCACTATATCAATAACATAATCTACCATATCAATAACATAATCTACCATATCACTAACATTTTTCACCATATCACTTACATCACTAATATCAATAACATAATCTACTATATCACTAACATAACCCTCCATATCATTAACAAGCTCCCCCTCAGGATCCACCATGCCACTAACAAAATCCTCCATATTAATAGCATAATCCAACATATCACTAACACTTCTTACCATATCACTTACATCACTAATATCACTAACATAATCTACCATATCACTAACATAATCCATCATTTAATTTGTGTACTGAGGGCTATGTCTGTATGTCTATAACTCTGATATATGCAATTCAAAGCTATTGACACAACATTTGTTTGGCCTCACATCATGGTAATGTTATTGGTCGCTCTATTGTTTTAATGCATTTATTTGCACTCAATATTCTGAGGAAGTCTTGACTCTGCTCATCACTAAGTCAGCTAGCTCGTCTCCTGTCTCTGCCAGATCACTCATTTCGTAAGCAAAGCGTTAGCAATTTTTCTGCCGCCAATGTTTATTTATCATTGCAACGTTCACATTACATTTGGCTGTTGTCCCTTAATCAAGTCTGCTCTTGGTATCATACGGGCAAATGTCATCCACCACAGAGGTGAAGTCGTATACGTATATGTTTTCACTAAATTCCACTTATGAAAACCTATTATCAACACCCTTTGCGTGAAACAGCGGTTCTCACTTCGGGGACTCGTTTATTTTTTAATACGTGTACAATTATACAATGTAGGTTTAAGAAAGCGACCCTTGACTTGGCAAATGGAAAAAAAAACACAAACTATTGCGTCTTCCATCCTTTAACGTCACTAGACACCAGTCACTAGACACCAGTCACTAGACACAAGTCACTAGAAACCAGTCATTAGTCACCAGTCATTAGTCACCAGTTACTAGACACCAGTCACTAGACACCAGTCACTAGACACCAGTCACTAGACACCAGTCACTAGACACCAGTCACTAGACACCAGTCATTAGTCACCAGTTACTAGACACCAGTCACTAGACACCAGTCACTAGACACCAGTCACTAGACACCAGTCATTAGACACCAGTCACTAGACACCAGTCATTAGTCACCAGTCATTAGTCACCAGTTACTAGACACCAGTCACTAGACACCAGTCATTAGTCACCAGTCACTAGACACCAGTCACTAGACACCAGTCACTAGACACCAGTCACTAGACACCAGTCACTAGACACCAGTCACTAGACACCAGTTACTAGACACCAGTCACTAGACACCAGTTCATTCCTCTAAAGAGAAAAATCTTCATAAGAAAGCTAAAATGATTTCACCCTCACACACACGAGAGAGGTACAAGACACTGATAGCAAAGACAAAAGACAAAAAAAACTCTTGTGTGTTTCCCTGGCAACCAAATCATTAAATAAAATTGAACTATCTGATATAAAACTTTGTCACAAGTAACTTTGATTTGCTAAAGTTGTCATATTTTGTTTGGTGCAAAACACATTGTAAGACACATTTCCTTATGGATAAGTAAGATCAGTATTATCATTATTATTTAGGCGTCTTCAGCCATGACATATGTGAACTAACTATCTTACTTTAGAACAGTGTTCCCCAAACATTTCACCTATGTGTACCCCTGGCCCCTCTCCCCACAACACTTTAACTTTAATGTATTAACAGAACATAAACAATGGGTATTCAAAAATCAGCATAGTTAATGAGGTGCAACGCGTACCCCCTCCAAAGTCATCCCGTACCCCTGGTGGTACGCGTACCCCACTTTGAGAAACATTGCTCTATGGTGGACGTCTGTGTATCCTCACGAAGGCTGTACTTGAGAAAAAATAAAACGTTTTGTTCTTCGCTAATAGACAGGTGTCTGCCGACGTCTGTCTTGTGACTTTTGGTAGAAGCAGACGACGAAAGAGAAGTCAAAGTTCTATTCATAGTAACATAAAAAATATCCTCTATTAAATAAAGCGTCTTAACAAATCTTTTCAAATAGCTTGTTGATTCAAAACGAAATCAAAATACTAAAATATTTATCTTATTTCGTATCTTTTCCAGAGACACAGAGTTACATTTTTGGTTTACAAAATGTATGCACTCTTTTACCTGTTCGTCCACTTTTCAAAAGGATTTTTTTTTAAAGTGCCAGGCGTACGAAAATAAAGAATTTGATCTAATACAACCTGTGCTAGGGTCGATCGTTAAAAGACTTATTGATTATTTGAGATCAATGTCCTCAAAATTGTTGATTGGCCTCTGTTGGTATAGTCTACTTAAAACCCGTGTTAGAATTATTTAATTAAAAGAGGAAATAGATGTCCAAGTATGCTCTGTGTGTGTGTGTGTGTACGAATAAATAGATAAAATCTAGCAATTATCTCTGATTTGTCGGCAGACATATATGACATATAATTACTTACTTAATATGTTGACTTACCTATAGAACTATTAAGAACAGCTGTTGACTGGGAAAAATTGGAGGAGTTGGTAGGCCCAAAAGCCCAACTGTCCCAGGACCCGTACGACGAAATTCAAGGAACAGATGAAAGAATATAAATTATAGCTTTTTACATAGCCCTACTTTTATGCCTATAGCATGCAGCCCTGTCTCATAGTGGCGCCCGGATGGAAATGGTCGTGAGAGGGGAAGGCTAGGCTAAGGGGTCGCGAAACAAGGCTTCCGCGGGAGTGCCTATGAAGGTGTGAGAGCATCCTCATTGCACTGTGAGGGGATGAAAAAGAGCTCCCGCAGCGATCTCTCAACGCGTAACATAAATGGCGTGTCCCGCACAGTTAGCCTGGCATAGTATTGAATAAGACTGGGGTCCCAGTGGTGCGGCCGAACCGTCCGCGAGTCCGAAGTGTCCGTATCCACTGGAAGTGAACACAAAATCAAACTCTAAGTTTAACCCCGAGTCTCACCCCCAGTCAGACACGATTGCGGGAAGGAGGAACTCGCCGCCTAATTCAGGCCGGTGAAAGGGAGCTTTAGTTAACTTTCGCTGGCCGTAGAGTTCCAAGTGCTCAGAGCGCTACGGTCCAATCTCATTCGTGGAACAGTATCTGGGAGAAGGTTTTCCATGCTGCCTTTAGGCGCTCAGTAAACACATACTCGAGCCTCTAGCCTTCTTTCTAGGTAACCAAGCCAAGCCAAGTTCAAGCGTACTTAGCCTCTCGACCACGCTTCCCACTAATTTAATATACTTAATATTCCAAAGTTAAAATGTTTATATTATCCTGAAGGACAGTTGTTCCTACGATAGTTTATTTAATCGCAAGAAAATATTGTACATATGCTCTTGAAAGGTGTTAGGGTTTGTTCTTAAGCCATGACATTATCTAAAACAACGTGATAAATGAATGTCAATAAAATAACTTGATAACTCCATTAATGTACAGATGAGTTTTTTTTAATACAATGGGTATTTACAGTTTATGTAGATGGTGATATTTATGGTTTTAATTAAACGTAATAATAATAATAATAAACGGTAAATTTAATGGAAAAAAAAACACTAACATTATTGACATCGCCGTACCTTCTGTCTCAAAGTATAAGAAAAACTGAAATGGAAAAAGAAAAGAAAATATGGGAATCTACGATTGGAGATTAAGCGGTTATGGAAATGATCTAAAATAACATTGTTATATCAACCGAGAGGATAATGACTACTGACCTCACAGATACCTTCAAGGCCCTTAACATTCCTGGGAACATCCTCGTTGCTAATCATAGGGCAGTGAACACTGATAAAGGGACTATGATGAATTTTGTTTCTCTCTAGCGAAACTCGACACTGGCAGCGCCAGAGAATGAATACTCGTTCTTTTCTAACAAAATAATAATTACCAAATAATTTCCTTTATCATCCGTGAGGAAGTTTGTTTTAAAATGGTACAATTCAGCTTGACAGTGGATAGAAGTTGCTGAGGTTTATTTTATTATAGCATTAACTTATAATAGAAAGCAGAAAGTAAGGCGTATGTATGTATGTATGTATGTATGTATGTATGTATGTATGTATGTATGTATGTATGTATGTATGTATGTATGTGCGTATGTGTGTATGTTTGTGCGTATGTGTGTATGTATGTATGTATGTATGTGCATATGTGTGTATGTCTGTATGTATGTCCGGAACAAAAATTAAAATCGTTTAAATAATCTTGATAAAACTTGGCATAAATATTCCTTAGATCATGGCGTAGACCATAGTGTACATTTAATGTCCCTCTCATAAACATGAGGGCCCTGAAAATAGACAAAAAGTAACATAATTGTATCTATACTAAAGAACGGAACTTTTTAACAAATAGGGTAGACTCGTTTCACAAAACTTTAGATTTGATATGAATGTCTCGGCTCAACGGGTAAATCCATATTCACATTCTACTTTTATTTTCGTGGTTGAAATAAAAAGGAAATGTGAAGGGAACATTCTCCAAGTTTGACATAGAACTCAATTCAATCCAGTAGATCAGTAATACCCAAACTAAGGTCCGCGTCATATCGGGCTTGTATTTAAAAAAATTTTTTTTAAAAAAAGAAAGAATTAACTCAAACACTGAGAACACCAGCTTTGGATCAGTTGTGGTCTTATTGCTAATATGGGCCGAAGTAGATTGAAGCATGGCTGTTTCTAAAAGATGTGTATTCAAACCAAGTCTGAGAGTCGCGTTGTGTCTGAGAGAATTAGTGTCAATGAATAGTTGTCTAGTTATTACTTATCAATACAACGTACACAGGGGTTGACCATTTGCCAGGGGTCGCTTAAGACCATTGAAAATATGGATTGTTATTGTCTACTCTTTAATTGTCACTTGTGTTTTTGTGGGAGGGCGGGTCGCGGCAGAGCGGGGGATTGTAAAAAGGGGTCGCCGAGCTTAAAAGGTTGAGAACCGTTGGATTACACACTGAAGTGGCACAGCTTTGAGCTGGATTGAACAAGGGCAACACCTTTAAGCCTCGAGTGGCGTTCAGGCGAGACAATTCATTATAGAAGGTCTCAACACTGATCTGCAACGACACAGCCTGTGGGAAGCTTAGATTATTAGCTCGCTGCCACGTTACAGATCAATAAGACTTGGTAACGAGCTATTGCCTACAGGTTGTGACATTGCAGGTCAGTGTTCAGGCCTGCTACAACGCATGGTCTCGGTTCAAGTCGAAACGGTCGTTAGAGGAAATGAATAGGCTAAAGCTAAGCTAAATAGAAGCGCCTCTAGAAAGCCAAGTGGATCTGAGCTCATTACATCGGGAGGAATGGAAGAGAGCCCAACATCGCTACCACACTCCTTTTGTTGACGGTCGTTGACTTGTAGCACCAAACTGCTGGTAGACTACTAAACCGCTGCAAAAGCTGCAAAAGCAATATATCTTAATGAATAAAACTTGTAGTAATAACTTGAGTAACTTTGTTGTAATCTGCAAGGTATGTGAATGTTAGTATATTATAGAAAACAAAATCAAGCTGAGAGAAAATGAAATCAATGTGGTAGACTTGAAAATGACATTTTTTTTAAAATAATATTTCTCACTTCAATAACACTTCTTTTCAGTCTCACGTTGTGGAGTCGTCTGTCCTACCTCAGACCGATGACGACAATGCCACCTATCTTGCATCATACAAAACCAATCTCTAACTTCTTCCCATCGTCACCATAGAAACACACACAAACACACACAAACACACACACACAACTCCTTCTTGAAGACGTAGTTAAAAGGAAAATGTGGGAGCTTTCCAGGTGTGCTCAACTTTCGGCCTCTCCTCTAGTCCAGAGTGGCTTGGGAAACTAGGCACCGGTAACAGGTGTGTAACGTGTCTACATATGTATAAGCAACTTCCGAAATTAACAAAATGTTTAAGCAGGCCGATGGAGGGTAGTTTCCATTGGCTTAAGCCTTCTACTCAATTCTGACTACAATTTGCAAACAAAATCGTTTCGTACTCTGTCTCTGAAAAACATTTTAAATCCGAAAGTTGAAGTTAATTTGAAATCACGTTGATAAATAGGTTATAAACTGTTTACATCAATCAATTAAAAATGATGTGTTTCGATAGAAAGACCTTACACACAACGATTCCGCCTTATATTATCGTATTTATGTCACCCACCTCCCCACAAAAAAAAAACAACGTTTCTGACTTAATGACACAGGGTGGCAATCCTGATGGGCGCCATTATGCATGCACAGCTTTAGAATCGAGAGACTTAGCCACCTGTTACTGAGTTGTATGACCTTGGGCTGTTCGCAGATCAAAGGTACTGCTTACCAACCCGTAAAGGTGAAGATAAGATGCCATGTGAAATGTCGCTTGACATTTGTCGTCTTACTGTGATATTTGCTGAACAGACAAATCTCCGCAACATTTGAAGTTTATATGGATCCCAAACTACGCACAGCAATGCCACGATTTTTAGTTCTTGCTCTTACCCATAAGTATTGTCAAATGAGTAACAGTCTTTATCATTCACTACTTCATATTCAATGATTCACATTCCATTCTATTGCCCTAACCAGCTGTGTCCGAAAGTCAAAGAAGGAGCTCTCAACATCCACCTCATTGCGCACAGCCACATCGATGTGGGGTGGACACACACTGTGGATGATTTCTACACTGGCGCAGCTGTTGGTGAGTTCACGCTATTGTAACGTCTCTAGGCTTAGCAGAATTATTTTTTGTTACAGCTTAACAGTCGTAAAAATACCAAATTTTTAAATTCCTATTTCCCTAGTGCTATTAGAGCATGGAATGGGTTGCCTGAACCAGACAGGAAAACCAGTGAAATGGCAAAATTTAAAGTTAACATGCATGACTAGGCGCGTAGGACGTAATCAACTTCTTTTTTGAAGTAACGTCTGTATTTTATAAGATAAGAAGCTAAAATGATCATTTACTTTAAGACTACGCCAGACGTGTTCAGAGTGTGCTACATTGAAATTCAAGACAGCTAATTCATTCATTGCCAATGTAGAGAAATACAAAATCCCATCCAGACCATAAATTGCGTACCATTTAATAGGCAAGCCATTTTGTTTGTGTAATACAAGACAAGAGATCTTGGGCGAAGCGAGGGGCGAGTGGGAAGGCGTCAGTATCACCCCCCCCCCCCCCAAAATCAAATATCCCCCCCCCCCAACAAAAGGAGGATTTGGAATTATGTGACTACGTTTGCTTAAATTTTTTGTAATTGTAGGTGAGATTTTAATGCGCAGCCAATGGGAGTTTGGAGTTTAAAATCTCTCCAGGAAATCTTTGTATTTCTCTCTCTCTTTCCTCTTTCTATTTCTCCTCTTTTTTTAATGGTTTTAAAACGTATAAAAATACTAGAATGAGCTTTAAATAGAATATATCACAGCGATACTAGATCTAGTTGATAAACCTGTAAATGTTTTGAAAAGTCCATGTCTGATACATTTTCCACTTGTCTGGTTCTGTCAGTTAAGTCTGTGTTTGCCTTTCACAACGAGGTCGAGATACATTCCACAAATCAGTTCAATTATGCATGACGAATGGCCCTTAGTTGTTTAACTCGAGACTGGATCTTAAAAGAATTTGAGAATTTTACGAGACTTAAACGCAGACAAAAGTTTCTCCAGGTTGATTTTTTTTTTTGCAATAAGTTTATTAAGTTAAATTAAGTTTGCAATTTAAACCCCGACAGAAGATGCTTGAAATAGTGTGAGCGTGTAATTGAAACCAATCATCACAACAAAGTTTTAGCTGCAAGAGCTTTACAGTATGTTAGAGAGAGAGAGAGAAAGAGAGAATGAAAGAGAGAAAGAAACAGAAAGAGAGAGCGAGAAATAGAGGGAGAGAGAGAGAGTGATAGAAAGAGACAGAAATGGTGACACAGAGAGAAAAAGAGAGAGAAAGAGAGAATGGAAAAGAGAATCAATGGCGCTGCACTTTGGCGACATGCTTTTAGTGCACAAATTGTAAGACAAATTTCCATACGGATAATAAAGATTATTATTATTAAAGAGAGAAAGAGGGAGAGAGAGAGAGAGAGGGAGAGAGAGAGAGAGAGAGAGAGTGCGTAGTAACATTTTGATTTGTGTATATTACAAACTTATTAGGCACAGTGTTATGCCTAGACAGAGAAACATAACCGCTATCTCCCTACTAATACATTAACATTTGTCAAGTCATGCAATAAAAGCCAAAGATCTACTTCTTGTCACTGTTCTATGCTCATGTTTGTATCTTGTGCACATTGGTGTCAAGAAATCCAGTGTTGTATACAGACATCTACAGGAAGATATGAATATGTGCCGTTCAGTTGCCAACTGTTGTATTGATCATATCGATATGCAGTGAGAGTTCAATCACTAGTTCAATAATTTTCTATGTCATCATTCCAATCAATACATCACATACACACACTCCAACAACCTCCCCCCCCCCACACACACACTTTTGTTGAAGGGAGAGAACTGACTTTGATTTGTAAGAAAGGCATTTTCTTACTTTTCCTTCTGATTGAATATATTGTTACGAATCTGACTATCCAGTTGAATAAATAACAGCCAATACTGTACAATTGGCAACACGTACACTGTACAAATATCTCTCCGTCTCGTTCCGGGCTTGCACTGGGTTCAACAGTTCAGGACTGACTTCACACACTAGGCTCGTTGTGTCGGACTGGATCGCAGACAAATATCAAGACGCCGTTTCTAGCTTCGTCACATGACTACATTGCTCGTGACGCTCCTGAGCTCTGTTCACGACGGCGATCCTTCCCGAACCGTCATGTTGACACTCGTCTCGGCTGACCGCTCGTCTAGCGCTGGCCTGGGGCGATTTGCGTCGGCTGACTACATACACACCACTACCCCCATCTGTACCACCACCAGGTTTATAACAATATTATAGACGTTGCTTCAAAAAAGAAGATAATTACATCCTCTGCATTTCATATGTCAATCTTGTTAATCAATCAATGAATTAAACTCTGCTAAGACGTTGGTTTGCACTAGGGAAGAATAACTTGTACGAATTTGTTCCATCGTATGGAATAAGAAATGTGCCTCTAGTTTTGTGTCTCTCTGAGTATTTCATCAGGTCATGTTTTTCTGTTTGCAAAATAGTTGTTCAATGTTTTATGTATTATAGCTACTTTGCTCTCTATTCTTCTCTCCTGAAGTGTCTCTAGGTTTAGTGATTTTACATGATTTTAGTAATGGTGTTAATCAAATTTGAATATTAGTTTGTTGTAAATCTAGTTTCTTGAGTTGGTGGATCCTAAATTATAATATTCTAATATTTGTTTAATAACATTTAATTTTTATGTAAAACTTTTTTTTAAGTTTTACCAGAATGTTTTGCCTGTTTTTTTTTAATACTCTTGTTGCTTTGAAATTTCATGATTACTTTTCATTTATTACTACACCTAGATATTTTGAGTTTTAAATCGGTGTAATTTATCCTGAATAAAATAAGTAGTTTTTATTTGTTTTAGTTTTTTTTTGGTTACTCTAAATAACTGACATTTTTCCGGGTGGAAAGATTTACTCCAATTTGATTCCCATTTCTGTAATTCCTCTATTTCGTTTTGTTAAATTTGTGTATCTTGTGCTGTTTTTATTGTTCTATTTATAGTGCAATCGTCTGCCAACAATCTGACTATTGTTCCTCAGCTTCACATACCTATATTTCCTTTAACAATGTTGGTGTCAGGAGATTATGTTTATCTAAGTGATTTATGATGTTACTACATACTATGTGTTCTAGTATTTTACATGTGATGATGGTGAGTGATACTGGTCTGTATTTCCCCGGATCAAATTTTTCACCTTTTTTAATTAGGGGAGTGACATTTGCTTCTTGCCAGTCCCTCGGAACCCGGCCATGATTTAGTGAAACCTGAAAAAGTATTTTTTGAACACTGGTGCTAGTTCGTGGCTTAGTTCTTTGAGTAATTTACCTGGGATACCATCAGGTTCAGAAGCTTTATTTGATTTTATGCCAGCTAATAGTTTTTTTGGATCCTTTTTTCTTGTTCATTTTTATTCAAAGGTAAACATTTCAAAGGATTGAGACTTCGACGAAAGACTCGATTGTTTAGATCCTTGATAGTCTCTAACCTCTTCTCGTTTTCTCTCAAAGTCTAGTTCATGTAGCTACAAGGCTACAACAGATATTAATATCATTGAACTAAGAGGACAAGTTAACTCACTGACTTTTATTCATATAAAAAAGATAGTTTCATTTATAATAAAACTTAACAATGAAGAATAGATCTATTTTTTCTTATCATTCGTAAGGTCTGTGTGATTCACTTGTTAGTACCTGAAGTGTGGACCAACTTTTGAAAGAACACTCTTTGCCTTACGTATGGGTTTTTTATAGTCTTTATTTTGTTTGTTTTTGGTGTATGCAGTGGCGTCACCAAAGCTGATGTCAACGTGGTGATTAGCTCCAAATGCCACCCCACAGCCTGTCTACTCCATCCCCCCCACCCCCAACAAAATAAAATGACCTAATACAAAGATCTATATTGATTGCTTGTTATGTAAGTGTCAACATCTGCTGATCATGTTTTCTTTATTCAATTATCAATGATATCTACGAATCGGTTTGAATTAATACTAATAGGTTTGTAACGGTGAAGACAGACAAAATGCAACCATTTCTAAAACCCATAAATGTTGTACATAGACTGAAGGAAAAAAGAAATGTAAGTACAGCGCAACTAATAGGGACGTGATAATGTTTTTGCCTCAAAAGCAAACGTTGCACCCCTCCCCCCCCCCCCATTTTCTTTTTTTTTTTAAATATTGACGTTGAAAACAAAACTTGGACTATGGGTAATAAGCAATTTTTGTGTTTCAGGAACCAGCTGCACTAAGTGTATCCTTGACCTCACAATCAAAGAATTAGCCAAAAATCCAGAGCGACGCTATATATTTATTGAGATGAAATATTTTTCAAGATTTTGGCAGGAGATTGACGAAAAAGACAAAGATTTGATACGCCAGCTGATCAAAGAACGTAAGTCTGCCTACTCTCCTGACACCCGCTTGTTAAAGAATCATCCGAAATGTATCAAAATAAGGGAGATAATTTGTATGCTTAAAATGATATTCCTATTTACAAATTACTTCCTTGCCCTTTGCCTTCTGCCTTAAATGTGTCAAAGAAGGAAGCAGTCTAAAGATATATGTGAAATCCATTAATTTCTTGGCCTTCCTAACGCCCTGCTCTGTGCGCTGCATACTGAGAATATATTGTGTCGAGATTTTAAACTTTCAAAATGATTCATCGTTGTGTGACGTGGGATAGGACATAATTGGGAAAGGGGGGAGGGTAGAGCAAACCGTGGCTCACCATTTGTTCTCTTGCCCCAAACCTGGTGATTTCCATCTCCATATGCCCTTGACCCTTATGTTGACTTGCGTACATTACGAACAGCGGCAAGGTATCTGGCCAGGGTTTTCCCTAAACTTCTCATAGCTTCATTCAAATTTAGCTTGTTGCCGATGCTGATGATGGCTCAAAGATATTTGACATCTTGTGATCAGAATGAAGATAACAGCTTTGTATTGAAAACAAAAAAAATTGCTTTTCAGGACGTCTAGAGCTGGTGGGCGGAGGATGGGTGATGAGTGATGCTGGGGTCACCATGTACAATGACATCATTGACCAGCACACCTTGGGATTTGACTTCATTGCTGACACATTCGGCACCTGCGCCCAAGCGAGAACTGCCTGGCATGTTGACCTGTTTGGCTATTCCAGGGAACACGCGTCAATTCTCTCTCAGGTGAGTCATTTAGCAGTCAAAGTCAAATAATCAGTGAAAACATTTAGCATTCAAAATCAAATAATCAGCGACAATATTTAGCAGTCAATATTGATAATTAAATGGCAACATTTAGCCGTCAAAGTGAAATAATCAGTGACAACATTTAACAGTCAAAGTGAAATAATCAGTTAAAAGGTACAATTTACAAAGTCACAATTTAAAATAAATTAATTACAATGTGAGCAAGCATGAAAATGAAAATAACTACATAAAGGTTGTCATAGCATTTTATTGTTATAAGTTGCACTATACATGATATAAAAGTTGCACTATATATGATATAAAAGTTGCACTATACATGATATAAAAGTTGCACTATACATGATATAAAAGTTGCACTATACCTGATATAAAAGTTGCACTATACATGATATAAAAGTTGCACTATACATGATATAAAAGTATCACTATACATGATATAAAAGTTGCACTATACATGATATAACTACTTTAAGTACAAATGATTTTTTTTTATCTGAATCTGATCAAGTTATTTGGTGAGCGATAGTTTTATTGTCCCCAGTTTTGGATCTCTCGACCAGGACAATTGTGTCTGCAATATAAATTTGCTTTTCTTCTCCGATGGGTCGATTACGCACACAAGAAAGCAAACATTTATATCTTTTTATATCTTTTGATGTTGCAATATTGCGTCTACGGGGAAAGAACCATCTGTTTGTCACTGTACAATTCTTTTCTTGCTGAAGAACCAATTTGTCCAAAGCCTTAGAATATATTAACAAAGGACCAGAAATCTAAAACATTCAAAGGTTTATATTGTGTATGCGTGTCGTGATTTTTTATGTTCATATAGATTGTCTCCCCTAGTGTTTGTTCATATTTGTGAGCTCTTTCCAAATTGTGTACTGACTATTTTCTATGTCTTGACCTTTACTATATGTGTAGCTATTTTCGTCATTTAGTGTAATAAAGCTTTTGATGTTGTTGTTTTTTTGTTCTATTAAAGAACGACAATGCTATTGGAATCTTACATTGCACATTATCTAAATGAAATGGTATTAAACTTAACTATTTTTAATGATGCGTTTCCTATATGTACCATTTTATCTGTCATCTTTCCAAGCAATGTAAGAGAGAAAATTGCTAAACTTCTATCGTTACATATGTTGTACTGTATTGTGAATTGTCTTTCTGTACTCTTTTGATAATCCATACATACACACATATATAGTATAAACATATACAAATATATATATATATGTATATACATATGTATTTATATAGACATACGTAAGTACAAAGCACATATGTATATATATATATATATATATATATATTTGTTACTTTTTTAAGCTTTCTATGTTTTCCATTTACTTCATACACAGATGGGCTATGACTCGCTGTTCATTGGAAGAATTGACTTTATGGACATGGAACAAAGAAAGAAAACAAAGAATATGGAGTTTCTCTGGAATACAAGTCCAAACAATTTAAGTAAGAATACAGATTATCTCCTTTGACATGTATGATGATTGCCTGACTTCCAGGACATGTTGCCTACTGAATGCTTTTAATTTAAATTGTTCTGCCCTTTATAAAAATCAATTACTTTGTACTGGTCTTGTTGCGATAGATAGTTGAAAGTACACAAACTTGAAATAAGAACATTTAAGATCATAACAAATTTAATCAGCCATCTTGGCTACCAGAGTAGTGTCCCCTATACATGGGCACAACTCTTTCCACAATATACAGTATACCTAAAAAGGGAAGGTGGGTAATATACAATATTATGTGAGTTACTGAAAGGAGCGTGACATTCCATCAACAGGTCTATTTCTTAGAGACCATTGGCAGCTAGAAGACACGACAGACGTTATACATCATTAAAAACAGTCACGTGTCACTCTATAGTTAATGAGCTAATTAATTGAACTCACCATAGGCTTTTAAGTGACAATTATTTTTTTATTCCATACTGACAAAAATTCCTAAAGGAAATAATATTTATACCAATATAAGGCACCTTGGGTTTATGGGGGTAAATTAACAAAGGCACAACAATTAGACATTGTTTTCAGCGCATAACACCATTGTATAACTTATAAATTATCCTCGGTTAGGTGAAGGTCTCCTTTCAGACCCTGCTATATATAGAATAGATGACGTAAAGGTTAGATCAAAAATACTTGTCGTTTAAAAGCCTATGGTGAGTTCAATTAAATACCTCATTAACTATAGAGCGACACATGGCTGTTTTAAATGATATCTAACGTCTGTTTCTGTAAGCCTAGTTAAACGAAAGTGTCATCTGACTAGCAACTAACCACCTTTACTTTCCCCAACAAGTATCAGGTACCCGTTAGAGCTGAGTGGACTCAGAGGCGCCCAAAGATCGTGAAATTAAAAATCCCGGCAGTATTCGAACCCGGAACCCCCGGTTTGGAAACCAAGCACTTGACCGCTCAGTCTCCAAGCTTTAGTCAGGGAAATCAAATGTTTATATCTGCCGACACAAAATATATAGGAAAACGTCAATTTTTTACATCATTATATTTAAATCTTAAAATTACGAGGAATAGATTTTTAAAAGGAGACGTGTAGCTCATACCTAAATGGCCGCAATAGTATATGTTTTATGTTTCAGAGGATAAATCCGCGCTGTTCACTAACATTCTCTATGAGGGCTACTATGCTCCACCTGGCTATACGATGGACAAATTTTCCGTGGCACCAGAGGTAAATAAATAGGTATATATAAAATTGCCCTCCCCACCCTAAAAAAATATTCTTAAACAAAACATTAATATTTACAGGGACTTAGCCTGCACCACGAAAACAATATTAATAAAAATAATCCAAAATTAAAAAAAAATTCCGTTAGATGCTAACTGATTTTTACAAAGCTTACATCTGCGTCTCTTTCTCTGTAAGTCTTGTCAAAAGTTTGATCACATTATTTTTCACACACCCACACACCGAACAGAAGATTATTTCATCGAAAAAAAGAAACAACAATTTAGTCAAGTAATTATTGGTATTTCTAAATTTTGGTTGACATCGACAAAGTAAAAAAAAACCTCTACATTCTTGAGTGATTTAGTTGTCATCGCAAAGCTCCTCCCCTTGTATAATTATTATTTGATTATTATTTTGCTTTGTTTTGTTTTTTTATTTGTGCACTGAAACAAAACCATGAAGTTTGACAAAGCTTTTATCATCTCTCTCTTTGTCAGGTAAAAAATGTGAATTTTTTTTTTTCTCCCATTCTAGGATCAAGTAAGACTTTGCACAATTATTGCTTGAACCTGACTAGACATGAATCAATTTTTAAAAACTAAACAATTAGTTCATTAATTGTTGTTGATTAATTATTTTATTTGATTTCGAAATGAGGGAAATACATGCTACCTGATGAGATGTGGATTTATATATGGATTTAGTCGCCTTTATATGTTTTTATACGTCACACCTGACACATCCCATTCTCGGATCAAGTTGAAATTTTGCATAATTATTCATAGTCGAAAACAATACACGAATCAATCCACACTTAACCAATTAGTTAATAATAGAGGAATGATTAAGTAATTTTGTTTTATATAGTAGAAAGGGAGCTAAACCCTGTAATTTTTAGATAAATGGTAGTAATTATTGGTTATTTCCGCTTAGATAAGATTTTGGATTTTAATGTTTCTTGTTTAAACATTATTTTATTCCTTTTCTTACCTACATATATATATATATCTTGTATTGTTCACAATGGTGGAAACGCTTAATTGGGTAAAGTCTTTCTCCATTTTCAATTTAAAAACATTTACATTTTATATCAGAGAAAGAAATGGATACAAATTATAAGAATGGGCTAAAATATTATGACTTAGTGTCAGGATCATCAATGGTGCTAAGATGTCACGTTGAAGATTATCTTGATCTATATTGCACAATCAATGATCGTGGTTGCCGAGGATTTAGAAATCGTCAGTTCATAAGATGATCATTTAGAAGTTGCTAGTTAATAAGAGGATCACCTAGAAGTTGCCAGTTGATAAGAGGATCATCTAGAAGTTGCTAGTCGATAAGACGATCTAAGTATGTTATTATTAAATTCAATGAAGAAACTTCTCTTCGACAAAAACAAATACTTTAATTCAAAACTTGGAAAAGCTATTCACAAATATTTACAATGGTTAAATGTACTTGAATAGAACCGAATATGTATATTTCTACTAAATAAATGATCTACACAATAATATAATTATGTCAGCTTCCTCTGAGTTCTAACACGAGACTGGCGCTAATATCTAGAATCTTACAGAGCTTTGGGCGTTTTGCCATGTGATATATTTTTGCCGCTTGGTTACTCAATGTGACCAATAAATGCAGCTCAACGTACAATAATTAATATTTCTAACCAATCACATTCACTCCAAAACATAAGTTGAAAATTCCCGAGGTGGCTGAAATTCTGCAGACAACATTGGGCTAAATATTGACAAAGCGTACGTGACACTTAGCATACGGGCCTATTATTTAGTTTAGCAACGAACTACACATGGACTGTATGATTTCCGTCCAATAATACACAACTCCACTTCTTTCCCATCCGATAGCGTTAGAATCGTTCATAGGAAGTCATTGAATCTGTAAGCTCTACTATAACTATAACTTTTTTATTTAAATGAACAAAAAAATATTAATTAATATTAACATAATTTTTATTTTAAATAAAGTTGAAAACTTACCTATTAAATGCAAGAAGGAAATTAGTATCAACGATACAGTGATAGCACCTGCCTGTATTTAGTCTATTTACTTGTAAAGAAAGCCCATATTAATACTTTTACAATCCACACATTTTTAAAAATACTTCTAAAATTTCTTAAGAGTTCGTTCCGTCAAACAAACCCTCTTCCTAACCCCGCCATGTTGTCCCGTTAATTTTAAAAATATTTGATAGATTGGTTTTAGTACTTCTGATATTTGTATTTGATATGTCTAGTTTAGGACAGATTTTCAGCTTTATTTTCTGAGTTGGATTTTGTTACTAACACATGTTTTGTTCTTGTTCACTTTCCAGGTTACCCAGCCTATTGTTGACTCTTTTGTCAACCTCATAAAAAAATGGGTAAGACGGGCCCTATTTTTTTTTAAATTGCAATTTAATAAAAGTGTTAATTTAGATGAGTTATTTAAACACTCGACATGGTGGATATTATTAAACAAATTTCACTTCTAAGTTTAAGGCTTTCCTTTAGAAATGATCATTTCGCCCTAGGTCTAGCCGACCCTTTAAAATTTGTCAGGCTATTGATGAAACTGGGTTCGATTCAAAGACAAAAAGTGACAACGGTCCAGAGCGAGTACCAGAAGACCAGGATGCCATCAGATTTTAACAGCGGAATGAATGGTGGTCATCAATTAAACAGAAGTGGTCTATGAACAATGTCATATATTATACATCCATCCATCCATCTATTTATCTATCTATCTATCTATCGATCTATATCTATCTATCTATCTATCTATCTAATCAATCAATCCATCCATCTATCTATCTATGAAGCTTTTCATAGACTACAAATCAACTAATACAGTAGACTGGACCAAATCGGACCCTAAATTACTAAACGATATAACAAAAGGACCATTGAAAAAAAAAAATTATTCCAAAGGTTGAGCTTAAATTTTGATGTTTATTAGACGTAAAAATGTATGTTGATATTTTGTAAATACATGTAAATACTACAAATCAACTAATACAGTAGACTGGACCAAATCGGACCCTAAATTACTAAACGATATAACAAAAGGACCATTGAAAAAAAAAAATTATTCCAAAGGTTGAGCTTAAATTTTGATGTTTATTGGACGTAAAAATGTATGTTGATATTTTGTAAATACATGTAAATACTATAATGTTGTTAAATCGCAATTAATTTGTGTACATCTGGGATGTCGAATTAATGAATGAAAGAAAACTGAAAACACTCAAATTGAAATTATAAGGGCAACATTTGTATTGATTTTGATTGAACTAATGAGCTCATTACGAAGCTTGAGATTTTTAAAAAAATATTCTTTTAACTAAGAAAATGTTGACATTTTTCTCTTTGTTTTCAACAGTCCGTAAGTTTTAAAAGTAATCACGTGGTTGTTGCCATGGGAGCTGACTTTGCGTACAGAAACGCAGAAACCTGGTTCAATTTTTATGACCCTCTCATCAAAATGGCGAATGAAATGGTAAGACCCTGAATAAGTGTAGAACATTGCCAAACAAAATCTCATGAAATTGACAAGGGTTAGGGCTATTGCTTGGCTACCTAACAAGGGGGCTGGAATTCTATCTATCTATCTATCTATCCACCCTCCATCCATCTATCTATCTATCTATTTATCCATCTATCTATCCATCAATCTATACATCCATCTATCTATCTATATAATCTATCTAACTTTTTTTTTCTCTCTCTCTCTCGCTATATATTTATATACTTATATAAGTAAATATACTCCTGTTACCTTAGGGTAATTGAGATTCTAAAGTGATTTGTTAAAAAGTCATATATTTAGCTATCTACATTGATTCAGTAGAGCTATAAATACTTGCTTGCCCTCACAAGATTTGCGCATTAAGTAGTTGTACGTATGCTCCGCCCACAGCATCCCGACATACACCTGATGTACTCCACCCCTTCCTGTTACTCGTATTACGTCAACAAGGAGCGGGTTACCCTGGAAGAAAAGAAAGAAGATTTTCACCCGTATTCCATTCCACCTGCCGCTTACTGGACAGGATTTTACACATCTCGAGGTGGACTCAAGAGACATATTAAGCAGGCTGGTCAAATTCTTCAGGTCAGTGGCATGTGTCTCCAACTCGAACTTAACATTTCTTTTTCGCTTCTTTTGTTTGTTTACGTAAAAAGGATGGCAAGCAGGCGCTGGTTCGGTATGGGAGATTTTCTTTCATGGAATCCATGTATAGCAAGCTCTTCGGTGTAACCGGTGTACACAATATGGACGTATTGATTAGCAAAGTAAAGTAATAAAACATGGTACATATTTATTGCACTTTTCAGCTGTGTACAATCAACATTCTAAGCTCTTTGGTTTTATAATGATTAATTTATATATTTATTAATTTTTATTAATTGGATGGATGTCAACTGTCATCTTTCAAAATGGTGGTCTTAACATTGTGTATTTTGTAACTTTTGATCACTCGCCCAATCTTCCTCTTTTCATTTTATTTCATTTGTCTTAGGTTCCATTACATCGCCAACACATTTCTACGAGTCGCTTTCTCTTCTTTTTCTCTCTTACTTTCTTTTGTTGAATATAAATAGAAATAAAGTTTGTCTGTTCGTCTGTCACAATATAGGTAAAAAAAAACAACTGTTTAAAAGATCACATACATCAGAATTTTTTTTTTTAAGTCCATAGTCTTCAAATTACACTCTCTTGTTTCAGAGCTGCAAACAGTTGTCTATATTCACTGATCTGCAGGATTCATTTCAAGATGTGAATGTTTTACGTAAGTTGGTATGTGTATACCTACAATACATGTCTCATTATTAAACGTGTTTATCGCCGGAAGTGGTAATGGACATAAGTATTTCACTACCTATAAAATGCTTCTCATGGTATGCGTCTCAAATAGCCTCTAACAATCAGTCTCCTGGACTTTACGAGTCGCTCAGATATTGGATACGCCGGAACTGTTTTCACTGTCAGGAAAAAGGCAAAAGCGAGTAAGCTTCAGGCAGGAAGAACTCGTTAGAATTAGTTGGCATCTAGGGAATTGAAACTCTCAATTCAAGCCGCTGCTACTTTGCAGCTATACCCAAACATGGGAAAGGATTCACGAGTCATCTCTTAGGAAAAAAAACAGGAGCCTGTGACCATATCTAATTGAACTACTACCACTACTATATTAAACTACTCTCTTGCAAAACTTGCGACGCAGCTGATGCCAAGCATGCCCTTATTACGGACACATCAGCTTTATGGAAATGGGAAATGTTGTGTGCGCGACATCGTTTTGACCAAAGTTATTACCCAGCCTTCTATCTCTGATGTGAACCATAGTCACTCCACGACTAAAGAGGCGAAAATGATGATATGTTCGTCCTCGTATAAATTTCTTGTATAGAAGTGTTTACTAAATGTACAGTCTAGAGACTTTTTTAGAAAGCAGTCCCTCTAGGACACAAAGTGCCCTCTTCCTTTTGTTTCTCACAGCCGTGCATACAATAGTATCAGTTTGGAACATAAGGAGGGGGGAGAAAAAAGGGGATATCTTGGAGAATCAAATTTTAAAAGCATTTATTTTTAAAAAGAAGTGGGGGGGGGGGGGGAGGGAAAAGACCTGAAATCGAATTTATCAGTCAAGCCTCCCCCAAGCCGACATGTCGGACAGACTAATCCCTCTGCTAGTGAGGTGCTTATAAAAAATAGAAGAATGTATTTAGCTCTCTATCGTTTATTTCAAACGTACTTTAAAACGGCGACCTATAACGGAGACTAAAATTCCTTGCTCGAGATGACAAACAAAATAATTAACTACCAAAAGTTAATTATCTAATGGGCTAATTTCTTTTATTGAGTCTTGTGTTGCCAGGTAAAGAAAAAATAATCGTAAAAAATATCATCTTGATCCAAGATTGGGTGTCGGAGAAATCACATGTGCAAAGTTGTTATCAGACAGATTGAGAGACAGACAGACTGACATTATCAGACAGACTGACATTATCAGACAGACTGACATTATCAGACAGACTGACAGACAGACAAACAGAGTTGATATGAAATGTATTTGCGATAGAACTAGAATATGTGGTGTATATCTGATTGCCAACTTGTGTTGACTATGTTACAGGAGATGCTATGGGTGTAATGCAACATCATGATGCTGTCACGTATGTACAAAGTTTCTTTTATGACCCATACCAGTGACAATATGTGGAGACAGTGACAGAGTGATATGTGGAGACAGTGACAGAGTGATATGTGGAGACAGTGACAGAGTGATATGTGGAGACAGTGACAGAGTGATATGTGGAGACAGTTACTGATTGATATTTGTGAAATGCAATTGGCTGATATACGGATATTGCTTTTGTATCGGATGACAATAAATGCGCCAAGAGAGAGAGACAAAAAGAGACACATAGAGAGAGAGAGACAGAGATAAATAGATATACAAAGACACATATAGATAGATAGATACGAAGATAGATATTATTAGTGATTAACTGATATATGTGAGCAGTGATTGACTGATATATTTGAGCAGTGATTGGCTGATATATGTGAGCAGTGATTGACTGATATATTTGAGCAGTGATTGATCTGTATAGAAAGTGGGGGTCAATTTAGCAATGCACATACTCAATGACACAATAATCATGGCCATACTGCCAACAAACAATGTCTCCGCTGACATGTCGAATTGTGTTGACAACCTTTACGATGTAATAAGTAAATGAATAAATTATATCTTTTATATAGCGCTACTTTCATGCTTATAGCATGCTCAGAGCGCTTTGGTCCAATCTCATTTGTGGACCGGTTGGGGGGGGGGGGTATCTAGGAGTTATTTTCCCGTGCTGCCTTTAGGCGCTCAGTAAACACAACTCTGCTCGAGTCGCGTGTCGAACCTCGAGCCCCCTTCATAGGTAGCCAAGCCAAGTTTAAGCGTACTTAGCCTCTCGGCCACACTTCCCACATAAGGCCCTAACTGGTCGTTGTTTTTTCTAATTTATTATGTGATCTTGTATAAAAGCATACCACATCAGACAAAATACTGACTGTATTTTCCGCTGACATTGAAAGGGTTCATTGCGTAATCTCAGAAAAAATTTTCAGCGGGGACACACTTAAAGGCGTATTGAAGGCGGGGCAAGGGAAAACGATGCCCCTGGCGTCACCCTCATGGAGAGCGCACGCAATCTACATTTATATGTTATGTTCATGGAAAATGGGGGGGGGGGGGCCGCCAATAAAGTACCTTGCACCGGGCTCACGTTTTGCTCACTACGCCTTTCAGCGTTTGGTACACACACACTTACATCCGACAAGAACTGATTTCAAACAATGATCTGCTAAAAGTGTCATTTTGGCGACTGTTCCGTGTCAATGTCTTCTTTCAATATTTTTTTCTGTACTTTAAGGACGAATGGCTCAAAAAACTTGCTAAAATTTAGCAAGCTAATGTTCATTACTTTTGCAATTACCCTAAAACTTCCAAGCCAATCACGTGAACGGGTCTGCATGTTTTGATAAGGGACTCAAACGGAAGAAAAATGAACTTAAAAGAAAAATAAATGAAATAAATCTACAAATCTACACAAAAAAGTCATTAAAGACAGCAAGAAATTAAATCACTTGATTAATATTGGGCCTTTTTAAAAAACAACTTTTTTTTTGACATTGTTGGTTGGTATTTACCAGCCACAGTTCATGAGATATGAACTGATCAGTCCCAAATATAGGAGTTCATGCGAGTTGACTGAACGAGATCAGTTTAAATTGTCATCCCAAACAAAGATGAGGTCATATTTCTGGCTTAAACACGTCAATCCAAAATTGTTCTTGGTTTATAATCAGTTGAGGATTTCCATTGTTGGTTGTTGCAGATACGTGAAGGTCCCTCAGTCATACCTCATCTCACAGACAATGATCTTGTACTGTGGATTAGTTCGAAAGTCAATGTCTTTGGTTACTGTCAAAGCCAAAACTTCGGCGACAGACTCTAGATATGCCATAAATAATTATTTTCAAGTTCATGTGTTAAATTATATATGTTGGTTACACTCTGCTACATGTCTACTACATGTATTAATCAGAGATGTGACATTACAATATTATAGTGTACATTCAGCTGTCAGTGTAGAGACAGTATTGTTTTTTTTTAAAGCCACATTTTTATTATTATATATGCTAAGCCAAAGTCATACAAGTGCTTTTATTTATATTCTCTTCCTATACACAATCACTGTATTAAAATTAAGCAAATAGTATTGTTTACTTATAAAATGTTGTCGTCGGTGTGGTTACATTAAATGCAAGTTATTTAACTATATCTATAAAAATTTATAAAAGATGATGCTAGTTCTTCTTTTATAATTACTTGCTAAATACTTTTTAGAACCAAAATATTTACTTTAAAATTAATATCAATTTGTTTCAAATATCATTATCTAATTTAAATGTCATACTTATTTCTTATCTTAAAGTTGACTTCCCTTTATTCTTCTGGTCATAGTTGAAGTATATTTTATTTCGCTTATGAAGGATACTCTCCCTTTTTACACTTTCAGTTTCCTATATCTATATCGTAACAAATAATATAAGAATTCAGCTGGCGATTCCAAATTTAGCGCTACAGAATACTGGCGTTTCCAGATTTTTTCGACCAAAAAATTATAGAATAAGTAACACTAAAACAGTAGAATTTATATCTTATGATATATGGCTAATCAGAAGTTTATTTCATTTTTCGTACAATGGACAAATGTACACCTGTATAATTAAATGTTGTTTAGGATTTCATCCGATACACATAACGTTAGAAATAGCCTCCCTTTATTACTAGTAGGTTTGAATAATTTGAATTTTAAGGTAGATGATATAGTGTATAGAATGTTGTTAGAAGCCTGATTTACTTACTAGATATTAGGTCTTCCTAGTAGTTTCAGAAAACTAATAAAGTCGATTCCCGAGTTACATCTCAACATCCGTGTCCTCTAAAGGAGTAGGGTTAGGAGCTAGCTACAGAGAGAGGAAGGCAGGGATAGTATACCACACATCCTAATCCAAACCTCCTGCAGGAGACAGCGGGCAGTGTTTGAACCCGGGACCATCGAAATGCCAGTTCAAACACCTCACGACCAGACAGTCATCCTTAGCCTAAATGGTACAAAAATGTTTTTCTCTTGTCTAATAATTAAAGAACACTCAAAATGTTTCTCTTTCTTCAGGGGCACACAAAGAACCCACGTGCACAGTGATTACAACCGGATATTGAGTCAGGCTACCAGTGTATGTGAGGTGGGTACGTTTTGGTGGCATCGTTCCAGCCTTGACGTCACTGTGTTATGTCCCAGCTTTAATGCCACTGTGTTAGTTCCTAGCCCCGATGTCATTGTGTTATGGCCCAATACTGATGTGATTGTGGTATGTCCCAGCTTTAAAGTCATTGTGTTAGATCCTAGCCATAATCTCAATGTGTTCGGTCCCAGGCCTGAAATCATAGTGTTAGGTCTCAGCCCTGATGTCGTTGTGTTAGGTCGCAGTCTAGATGTCATTGTTTTAGGTCCCAACCATGATGTCATTGCGTTACGTCCCATTACTAATGTCATTGTAATAGGGCCCAGCCCTAAAGTCACCGTGTAAAGTTCCAGCCCTGATGTCATTGTGTTAGGTCATATTACTGATGTCATTGTGTTAGGTCATATTACTGATGTCATTATGTTATTTTATATTACTGATGTCATTGTGTTAGGTCATATTACTGATGTCATTGTGTTAGGTCATATTACTGATGTCATTGTGTTAGGTCATATTACTGATGTCATTGTGTTAGGTCATATTACTGATGTCATTGTGTTAGGTCATATTACTGATGTCATTGTGTTAGGTCATATTACTGATGTCATTGTGTTAGGTCATATTACTGATGTCATTGTGTTCTCGTGATAACTTTTTATTTTGACCGTTGTATGTGTCTCTTAGATTCTAAGATGCGACTTTTAAGGCAATACATATTCTTCATTTACAGTATAAATTTTAAAAAATATATACTATTTGGTGCAGGACTGCTGCATTAATTCTAAAAAAAAGGCACTTTCGCCAGCAAAGACACTGTTGGCATAAGTAGGCTAACTCAATGACCAATCTTCTTTCTCTCGAAATAACTATACCCAGAGTTCAATAGCCCAAGTTAATGTTAGATTCGGAAATTAGCTAAAATAGAAAATGCCTGCCCTATTCAGGAATTTATAAAAACTTTAAACCATTTCCGCAACGTATAGATGAACATGTCTTGTTTGTCTGTCTAGTTTGAATGCAAGTCCAGAAAGTGTTTGTTAGAGGACGTCTGCCCTTATTGAACTTATTTTAAATATTTGATTTATCACATGTGTCAACTGACTTTGGAGCATTACAAAGAGCTCCAATGCTCCAATTCAAATATTTGATTTATCACATGTGTCAACTGACTTTGGAGCATTACAAAGAGCTCCAATGCTCCAATTCAAACATTTGATTTATCACATGTGTCAACTGACTTTGGAGCATTACAAAGAGCTCCAATGCTCCAATTCAAATATTTGATTTATCACATGTGTCAACTGACTTTGGAGCATTACAAAGAGCTCCAATGCTCCAATTCAAATATTAGATTTATCACATGTGTCAACTGACTTTGGAGCATTACAAAGAACTCCAATGCTCCAATTCAAATATTTGATTTATCACATGTTTCAACTGACTTTGGAGCATTACAAAGAGCTCCAATGCTCCAATTCAAATATTTCTATTTCTAGAAAGTGATGGCTGCGGCCTATAGAAAGCTCTGGAAACTTCCTGTGACTGTGACACCTCAGTTTTGTTATGGGCTGAATATGAGCGCCTGTCATGTCAGTGAAAGTAGCGACCAGGTAAATTAACATAAACGTTTTTGTTTTGTAATTTTACGTAGAAATTTGGACATCACTATAAATGTAATTTCTTCATCTAAATTTTGTAAAAAGGAAAAAGCTTGATCTGATGTATATTATTACAATTTTAGGTAGAACTTGGATAACATGATACTGTAATAAATGTTCTGATATGGTCCTATTTTTATTTTTAGTTTCTTGTTACCGTATACAATCCATTGTCCTGGACTTTTGATGTAGGCGTTCGATTCCCAGTTAAAGGTCAACAGTTGGTCATAATGGACTCTCGAGGTCATAACGTTCCATATCAGGTGAACTTGCCGTTGGTCAATAGAGACAGATGCATAAACGCATGTTACTAATTATTAGGGCTGACCAGACTAAATACAATACACAATTTCATGAATCACTTTTCTATTTTCAGTTAGCTCCCGTCCATGAGCACATTGGTATTATCCCAGAGAGAGTGTCCATTGCGGACAAGGAGGCAGTTATCCTTGTCAACTTGCCGCCAATGTCCATGACGACATTTAGTGTCCAACAATTTCAAGGTTCTGTAAGCGTTACGTTACTATATCTCTTTTGTAACAAGAATAAGCTAGTTATAGTTAGTGTAACAATATTAACCAAGTTATAGCTAGCGTAACAATATGAGCAAAGTTTCTGTGGCATTTTACGTTTTAAAAAGGCAATTGTTTCCCTTTGCTACTTCTCTTGTGAATAAAGGGGCAAATCCTAGATACACCAGCGTCCTGCAGTCACTAGATGGTTATTTTAATCCTAGATACACCTGCGTTCTGCAGTTACTCGTTGGGTATTTTAATCCTAGATACACCATGATTATACAACATTTTCAGCCTTTTGGTGTGTACACCATCCTTGACCCAGACTCTTTTTCAATGCTTCCTCTCCATGTGACCACTTCATTCTTCGTTCTCCCATCCGTTTGGTGTTGATTCTGATACTCTAAAATAAACTCGTGTAACTATATTATTTAAGTTATAGATATTGTAACAATATTAGCCGAGTTATGGTTGCGACAAGCTGGTTTAGTGTTGAGGGCCTCTATAACGATTGGTCTCATCTAAACTGCCCACAGGATGCGACGTCACAGGACAGGGTGGAGGCCTACAATAACGAATGGTCTAGGTCCATAGATACTTGTTAATTAATGTTGCCCCAGGATTTGAGCAGCCACCGCCAATGACTTGGTTTACTAATGAATAGAGCTCTCGATTAAAGATTTAACTGAAACGAATATTGCATAAAATTATACTGAATACAAATATTACTATCATTTAGATGTATAATATTTACTTCATGTTTTTTTGTTTTGTTTTATTTCAGGAGGCCAAACAAAGCAACTTTATGAAAATAGTTTAGAAAATAGCAACCTTGTGATTGAAAATGAGGTGAGTGCATAGAAGATGGAAATCGACATTTTGTAGTAAGTGTAGAATGATTTGTGTAGTCATTTTAAAATCAGAGACTTGATGACGTCACATGGAACAAGGGAGAAAAAAAACAAACAAGAAAAGGCCGCAGCTAAAGCTTGATGGCAAGTCTATTGAAATGGTCTTTCAACTGGTGCCACACAGGCTCACAACATCCAAGTATTGACTTGTAACAACGGTTTAGATGTAATACTTTTGTTCAATCGTGGTTTTACCGTTGTCATTGTATACCAGTGAGTGTTATATCAAGGTTTTTAATATAGAAGTTATTCTGACGTCATGCCACAAGGAGATATCATGGGCTACTTTGTTTTCTCCAGTCGAGTGTGTTGATTCCAACAGATCTTGGAAGAATTCTTGGGGGGGGGGGGGGTATTTATTTCTTCTGTGCATAAAAAAAAGTAAAAAAACAGAGCCAACCCCGACAGGACATTTGTAAAACCAGACTGTCTAGGCGCTGTCATCGACTGTTTCATAGTGAAGATAGTTCTAAATTGAGATTGTCCTCATTTCAACCGAAAATCAGGCACGTATTTCCTATTGGATGATAACATTTATTAGAGACATTGCCAGGGTTGAGTTTTGCTAGAGAGAAACAGTATTCTTTGTAGTCCTTGGTACGGCCATGTCAATAGTGGTGGCGGCTTTTTCTTAATATCAATGAACAGCGGATCAGGGCGATTAAAATCTACCGTTTTGTAGGTCAAAATAGGCCTTTCCCAGTACATTATTATTATTATTATTATCATTTTTGATGTTGCTGTATTTCTATTGTTGTAATTTTTGTGGTCTTTAATAGTTGCATTATTATATTTTGGTATTATTGCAAATGTACATGAATATTGGAACATGTATTTTATCGTTGTAGTACCTTTCTCTGACGTTCAACTACCGGACTGGGCTCCTCCAGTCAATCACCAACAAGTACTCGTCATTGACAGAGCCTGTGAAACAAGAGTTCAGATACTATGAGTCAGAACAGGAATCCAACAGGCCCTCTGGGGTCTACCTGTTCACACCAAAAAGCAACATTACCTTCCCAATAGCAGCTGAAAGAGTCACTTTGAAATATGTCAAAGTAAGTAAAAGATTAACTGAAATATGTCAAAGTAAGATTAAGATCAACGGAAATAATCTTGAATATTCATAGTGTGAAATTTTGAAGAAGAGATATTCTGTAAGATATTCTGTTAAAGTTGTAATGTGGAGTGGTTTAGCAATAGAGCCCAAGACTTCTAACCAATGTGTTGTGGGTTCACATTTCTTTGTATCAAAATCACAGTTATTACAAAAATGTATGGATCACAGGTGGGTATTCTGAGTCAATTCCACATTTTATACAATCTTCATTAATATCTAAATCGGAAGACCTTGCCACATCACTGGGTAACGTGTAGGTGATGGTGTATAGAGTTAAGGTTTAAAATCTAAGTTGATTACATTTGGAAATGAGAAAACTGGACGTCGTCTATTCATATTGTTTTGTTTTAGCAACATTTCATCTTCTCCAATTTAATGGCATCATTTCTTTACTTTATGTTTTTTGTCAGTACCAATCTTTCATCCTATTCATTTTGTTACAAAAGCTTGTATCAACTCACTGTTTGTTGTTCATGGATTACAACCCTTTTCCTATCATGCCCAATCTTGTATTAAGTTGAAAGTTTGCGTAACTATTCATTAGTGCAGACAAGACTTGAATCAAAAATAAATTAACCAAATAGTGAATGAATTAGTGGCTAATTATTTAGTTTGATACCAACAAGAGAAACTAATCGTTCAGCATTCACATCTTCAGCTAAAATATGTAGGGTTTAGTCCCCTTAGATAATAGAACACGCTATTTCACCCAAACGCGTTCTGAAATCGAGTTGAAACTTTAACACTTATTAATCATACCTAATAAAATATGAATCAATTAAAAAAAAAAAGATCAATTAGTCGATGATAAAAAAAAATTCATTAATTATTTTGTTTAATGTCGAATAAGGGAAATAATGTAGCCTAAGTACGAAGTCCTTTACTTTGTTACGTTTTGTTGTTGTATATATGTATGTATATATATATATATATGTACAATATATCTATTTACTTTGATATCAAACTGAAAACATAGACTCGATTCCAAACGGACTTCTGTATATCACTTAATTATGCCTGTATTATTTAAGCAAAGCTCTTTCTACTGCAATGCACACATTGTAAGACAAACTTCCACATGGGTAATGCAACTTATTATAATGTCATCTGTCACATTGTTTAGGGCCCATTGGTGCAAGAAGTACATCAGTCATTCTCAACCTGGGTGTCTCAGGTGATCCGACTGTACAAGGGATCCAAACATGTGGAGTTTCAATGGACAGTTGGACCTATAAATTCTGATAGGTTGGTGCATTCACATTGTATATAAAAGTAAAGCAGATTGTTTGTATATAACATATGTAAGTAAGTTTAAGTTTAGAAAAAAGTTGTTGACGATGCTTAAGACTGAACTAGTTTTGTAACTTTAATTAATCCAGATGTTATTACTTCAAACATTTTTAAAATGAACTTTATTACTTATATCTTCATCATGCTTGACAAAGTTTTTATAACAACAATTAGTATCAATCTTTCTCTTAGAAGGAATGTCTCTAAGATAAGATAATATAGTGTGATTAGACGGAGCTCGTTTCCGAACCTCTATTATTAGCGAGGGAAGCAGTAGGCTTATATTTTGAAGATAATTTTCGTAGAAGCTCGTTATTATATTATACTATTAAGTTAACTTATATTAATACGTATAGATAGTCTAGATTCTAATTAGGTCTTCCGTCATGTAAATCACTCAACAGGTCAAATTTCCAACCAGGTCAAATTTCCAACCAGGTCAAATTTCCAAACATAATTCATATTTGCAGTTGATGCTACACCGCGTTAAGATGACAGTAGCAGCACGGAATGCTACCTAATCAACATATGTAGCCTTTTCTTGATTTTATGGTTCAACGTGAGCCACACGCCAAACATATGTGATTGTGTAGATAAAAATTATTTAAAGACAATTCATTATTTAATGGCTTTCGTTATTAAAGTGAGTTTGCTAGCAAAAATTAAAAACGTAAAGTTCCCCCTTTCAGACCTTGCGGGCAGATGATGTTAAGGTCATTTGTTTCTTTGGCCAACGGTTGACCAGCAGGATGTCATGTGGCCAGCACAATGACCAAGCAGGGGGGGGGGGGCAAGCGCCTTTACTTTTCCCCAACTAAAGTGAGGTACCCATTAGAGTTGCGTAGACTCAAGGGCGCCCTAAAAATCCCAAAATTCAAAAATCCTTCACCTAGATTTGAACCCAGGACCTACAGGTTCAAAGCCAAGCGCTTAACCACTCAGCCACAGGGTTTATTACTACTTTTATATATCTGTTATATGTGTTATACATTTTTGTCCTCCAAAGTGATTATCAAGGTAAAGAAGTGATATCCGTGTTTACAACCAACATTGCCAACGAAGACACTTTCTATACAGATTCTAATGGGAGAGAAATGCTTCAACGAACGTAAGAAACTATCTTTCATTTGGTTGTGTCCCTTATAACATTTTTAAAAAATAAGTATTAGAAAAACATTTATCTAGATCTCAAGGAGCTATTTATTTCTATTTCTGTATATATGTTAGTTCCTAAAAGTTGATTTGGCTTCTATTAACAACAATTTAATACATTGAATAATGCGTTAGAATTTCAGCTAGAGGCACTATAAGATGTAGGCATATAGTAAACTAATGTACACGTATGTCCAAAGTAACGGTCCCATTAGTAGAGTGTCTAAATTTAGAGACACTTAGGAACGAAGATTAATTTAGAAAAGTAGAAATCTACTATATTCTATACCATAAAGCAGAAAGTAGGCATTTGTATGTATGTTTGTATGTATGGGTGTATGTTCTTCATAGAAATAGAAACCGTTTTACCAATCTTGATAAAACTTGGCATAAATGTTCCTTGGGTACTAACTGGAACTGTAGTGGATGTAAAGCCCTAAAACAAGCTTCAGAAGCTCAAAACAAAAGTTGCCAACTCTATGAAAGTATAAACTATTTCATGGATCTAGGTCATATTTCCATGTTTGCATGAGACAAGATCGAAAAGATCTAGATCTAATTTTAAGAGCTACACTTTGCAAAGATAGATTTTTACTTTGACTTATGACAATACAAAATATAGTCCAGTCATTTCGTTTCGAAAGCATTTTTTACATAAATTCTTTTGATTTAGACATCCTGGCGTACTTTATATCCCATTCATCGCGCGACCGAAATGTTACTAAAAAACTCTCAAACCCTAGATCTACTACATCTAATTCAAGTCTAAGATGATAGACCTACTCTTCGCAAAGATATTATTATATTTAAACACATGAACAAACTAAATATAGTAAATATAGTTCATTCATTTGATATTTTAATGAAATTAACATTCAAATTTGTTTCTAAAGCATTTTTACTTACATTCGTCGCTACAGCTGCGGCTTAGCCTAATAGCTTGATCTTGCGCGCTTCTTACATTAGACACTACCGAAAAGTCACGAATGCGCCGAACAGAACTTACAAGTCTTAGGTTGATTAGCTATTTTTTAGCTCCATTCATAAGTTTATTATATTCACTCATTCGCTTTACTTATAACATTTTAAAAAAAATTGTTTTCAATACACTATATCAGTGATACGCAAATTAAGACCAGCGGGTGCGGGTAATATCTGGCTAGTAAATTACTAGTAATACATAAAACACTGAACAATAAATTACAAATGGAAAATAAGAACCCAATAAATTATATTTCTTATTCCAAATCATAGAATAAATTCATACAAGTTCTCCATGAACAGTAGAACTTGGAACAGATTGCATGAATTTGTCAGGGAGACCAATGACTTAGAAGATAATTTTTAGTATGCTATATGCATCAAAGTAGCGCTATAGAAAAGCTATAATTAAAATTAATTATAAAAAAATATAATGACATGATAAGAAGTTGTTAAACTTGTATTGAACACATTTGTTAAAAAAACTTTTTAGATTTAGTTTCATAATGCAATGTTTTCATTGATTGCTTTTGCTTTATAGTTAGCTTGTATGTTTTCAAACACCTGGACTAGTCTTTCCTTCTTTCAGTAAAGATGAACGAGACACCTGGGATCTACCTCCCACTGATCGTGTTTCTGGGAACTATTATCCAGTGACTAGTAGAATCTACATCAAAGTAAGGAACACAATTAAAGGATTAGACTCTGTTTTATTTCTAACAGTGGTGTTAAGAAATTATTTAGAATAAACATTTTATTTTGTATAGTATACAACAAAATAGTTATTCTCTCTCTCTCTCTCTCTCTCTCTCTCTTTTATTCTCTTTCTTTTTTTCTCTCTATATCTCTCTCTTTTACTTATATCTTTATCTTTCTTTATCTGTCTCTCTGTCTTTCATTTCCTTATCTTTTCTCTCTCTCTCGCTCTCTCTCTCTTTCTCTCTCTCTTTCTCATTCTATTATTTCAACTTGCATAATTTATTTGTTCTTTCATACCAGGATATTCAGAGGAATGTTCAGTTCTCCCTGTTTACTGACAGGCCCCAAGGGGGGTCAAGTCTCAAGTCTGGAGTTGTTGAACTAATGGTCAGTATTTGTAAAAATTTATGTAAATAGTTCACACTCATTTTCTTTCTAAACAAATTAAGAGTACATTCTTTCTGATGAACAAGCAAACCCATTTTGAACTGACAGATTTTGTCCCATCTAATGCAGACAAAGACGTTCACTCTAGACTTAGTACATAATAATAGGTGAATCAGTAGATTGGAGGGTTGGATTTGATAGATACATTAGCAAGATTAGATCGACTAAATTGACAAGATATGCATTAGATCCTGCAATTATATTAGATATTTATAAGATTTCATTCTATTTCATAGTATTTAAAAAAAGACAATGTAATTGCTTCTAAGAGAGTTTTATTATCAGCTTCATAGAAGAGTTTACAAAGATGATGATCTTGGACTTGCTGAGTTTTTAGTGGATAATGGAGCTGATGGTAAAGGAATCATTTATACAGGTCAGTAGCAGCTTGAAGCTAATCAACTTTACAATTATATTAGTAGTTGTCTGTCTTAATGTATGTCCACACTGCTCAGGGTCTTCATTACTTTATGAAACTGAAACTAACATAATTTATAACAATAGTCATTAAACACCCAAATGCAAGGTACATAAACAAATTCCAGGTGAAACCCAAAAAATGTGAGGTGAAACAACTAATGTCAGGTGAAACAACTAATGACAGGTGAAACAACTAATGTCAGGTGAAACAACTAATGTCAGGTGAAACAACTAATGTCAGATGAAACAGCAAATGTCAGATGAAACAACAAATGTCAGATGAAACAAAAAATAACAAATGTCAGGTAAACAAATGTCAAGTAAAACAACAAATGTTCAGGTGAAACAACAAATATCAGATGAAACAAAAAATAACAAATGTCAGGTAAACAAATGCCAAGTGAAACAACAAATGTTCAGTTGAAACAGAACAAATGTTAGATGAAACAACAAATGTCAGATGAAACAAAAAATAACAAATGTCAGGTAAATTAATGTCAAGTGAAACAACAAATATCAGGTGAAACAAAAAAATGTCAGATGAAACAACAAATGTTTGTTGATTGTTTGACACTTAGTTAGTTTTATTAGTTTGTTATTAGTTTGCTAAATTGACCATAATTGACGGACTTTGAACGCGACTAGTGACGTTATGACTTAGTTAGGTTAAAGTCTACCTAGAGTCAGTTGGTGATAGGATTTCTTAGGGATAACATGTATTTTATCGACAGAAACTCGACTGTGGCCTTTTACTGTATTAAAACTCTCATCTGAATTGTTTACCAGTTTTTGGACTTATCTCTTCAATTATTAACGTGTGTGTGTGCGTATACGTCTTGTTAGTTAGTCGCGTTGAATACACCCGCACCAGAGTGATCTGTCGAAGTCAGACAGGCATCAATAACTACAAGACAGATATGCACATCACAGTGGCGACCCCGCATGCCGAACGCTCGCTCAGATAGAAGATAGAAGGAACATCATGGTAGTTACGGCTGAAAACAGTATCATCACAGAGTGACCTCTAAGTACTACTAATCGTCAGTTCAACAACCAGCCGCCAGTTTACTCAGGGTGACCTACGTCAGATCAGTGATCATCTTAACATTTGGTCTACACAAGGCTTATGATATCAAATGATATCAACGCCTGATCTTCGTGTAACTATCACGACCTGAAGCCAGAAGAACCGTTCTTTTATAACTGTCAGTAAACCTGTTGGACAGATGATATCGTGAAAGCAGTCTGTAGAGCAACAGAGTCCTATCAAGTTACCTCATCAGTTTAAAGAAGGACAGTTTGCCCGCTGTAAGACGTCATTGTAAGTTCTACAAGTTCGTTAGCCTACTGAATCGCTCTGTCGTATCCCTTTGAAAGTCTTTATAGAGCAGTTTGCTCATTGAACCGGTCGCCATTTGTCGTAACGTCACTGCAGTTAAGGTACAACAGCTAACATTATCTAAATACTCAAATTCTACATATTCACATCTCAACTGATGTGCTTTTAGCTAGTGTCATTTCCCAGATGTTTAATTCTGACACATATTCACATCTCAACTGATGTTGCTTTACCAAAGTTTGTTAATGTTCACAATTAAAGCTTTACGTCTCTTATGGCTCCAGGCAAACATTTTCTGGTATTAGACACAATTGAAAGCTCTGCTTCACTGAACAAACAGCTTGCATTGCAAGTCCATTTGGCACCAACTGTCATGTTCACTCCAATCACTAAGGACACCCAGCCTACAAGTAATTTACAAGTAAGTCATCAATTCACTTAGCCTTTGCCCGACTTTGCGATTTTGTATTTAACAAGGGAGACAATTTCAAAATGTTCACAATAAAGATAATATAATAATTAATTATCTCCCTTGAATTTTAAAAAACATCAAAATATTGATATTTTTTAGCCACATTCAAAACAATCATTACTGTTAGATGTCTCACCATATCTCTGACAGTCTAATTTGATGTGTGTGCAGTTATTACTTGAATAACAATGAAAGTTGTTCAGGAGATTAGCTTGTAATCTGATGGCTCTGTACTCTTCTTTATCCAATGAATTTCACGTGTATCTTATAAAATATATTCGCTTATACAATATATTCTGAATAGTGTATAGTTAGAGAGATATGACGATATGAAACATGACGTCAGCTACAAACGAAATGAATACCGTTCGTGATGCGTTGGATGAGTTGTTAATTACTGCTTTATCTGGGTAACCTTTGTGACCTACTTCTCTGGCCTTTAAACTTTAACTCGTAGGCAAGCTTTTATTATTTAGAATATGTAGTTTAGGTAGATATCTCTCTTATCTTACAGATTACAGACGTTCCTAATAAGGAAAAGATAATTACGTCCTACTCGCAGTGCATATTAATTAGAGACTTAAAATCTGCTGAGTCAGTTGTTTTTTTCTGACTGATTCAAGCAATCCGTTCCAAGCTTTAATTGCACTAGATAGAAGAAAGCGCACTCACGAGATCACGCCTTAAGATATTGAATAAAAATGCTTTTTTATCTCTGTTTTTTTCCTGGGTTTTTTTTCATTGGTTATTTATGTATTTTTAAATATGGTTCAATCTTTTATCTACTATTTCTTCTAGATCTTAATGTTGCTTGGTATGGTCAAATAGTATTTTTAAAAACTAAAACGTTGAATCTAAGAGTATCAACACTTATCGCGGTGTCTGTGGCAATTTGCTGGGCACAAATTTGCTAGTGTTGGGCTGCCCACACGTTATCTCTTTCAAATAGATACATAATATTATATTTATAAGACTTGTTTTCGATTCAGAGGATTAATGACGAATGCAGTATTTCTCTTTGCTACGCAGCCCAAGCTGCGACCTACATATTTTGTCACCTCTAGCGCAAGCACAACCATTTTCCTCCGTTGTATCGATTTAGATTAAAAAATAGTATGTACCATTATATCTGTTACGTGGCATTGTTTCATCTAGAAAGCTTAGGAAATTTAACCTTGACAAAACAATAATTAAACTTTTTTTTATACAGCAATCATCAGCAGTCTAATTAACTTTGCCATCACCTGCTGGTATGGTAATACTTCACTGGCACAAAGACTTAGACTAAACAGACTAATTAAAAAAGCATCGTATATCACACGAACACAGCTACCATGTCTTGAAGAGCTTTTTCATGAAAGATGCCTTTCCAAAACAATCACGATTCTTAAAGACAACCTGAATCCCATTAAACCACTGTTACATCAGATCTGAACGAAGTGGTCGTCTCCTTTCCATTAGGACAAAAACAGAAAAATCTAAAAACTTCTTTATCCCACTTTCGGTCAGAGTGTTACAAGATCAGCTGACGTCATCGAGAAGTACATAGAAGTCATAAAGCGCTGGTTGTGAATGTGTATGTGTTTGTGTTTCGTGTGTGAATGTTATTCGTATTTGTTATTGTACAGTAGTTACGCAGAAGTTGTCAATTGTAGTCAAACTGAATTTTCATATTGTATGCTTTATTATGTTACAATGTATTGTGTTAAATAGTACTGTGTCCTAGTGTATTATGTTATTATTGTGCATCACATGCTGTGTGCTGTGTGTACAATGCAATGTTTTCTAATCGATTGATTCAATTTCTTGACTATCTCCACAGAGAACGTTCTTGTCTGGAACCCTCCCAGTCAATGTCCACGTTTTGACCTTGGACAGAATCTCGTCCAATAACACCATGTACCTTCTGCGCCTGGAACATATCTTCGAGGAGAAGGAACACAAGACGTTATCATTACCTGCAGAAGTTTCTCTTCAGGTAGGTTGTAGGGCAGACTATACCTGAATACTCTTTACCTTTCCACATCCATTGAAGCATCAAGACGAAACAGGACGTCTATACCCAAACGTCCACATCTAGTTCATCTTTAATAAAACTAAACAAAACAAAAAAAGTGCTCTATTTTAAATTCCTTTTTTAAATTCCTTCTATCAGCTCACACTTTTTTTCATGGGTGCTAAAATTATAATAAGGTAGTTTTAAGTTGGTCGTAAGGCAAAAAAAAAATATAATAAATCGTTTATTTCTAGCTAAAAGTTCAATCACAATAAATCGTTTATTTCTAGCTAAAAGTTCAATCACAACCGTAGGACAGGTTAGCGAAATTGATAGTGGGTCGCGCTAAACACAGTCACATCGTGGGTTCGATCTTCATACTGGCTTAATTGTCTTTGCTTTTCCAATTACTTAAAAAATATAAATATAGTTCATACACACACATTCATAAAAGAAGAAGGCCAGTATACAGGATCATAGAAAATAGTTTTAGTGTCATGATTCCTGAGACATTTTCCTATCTCCTCTCACAGTCTCTCTTCCAAGCATTTGAAATTGTGTCCGCTGTGGAAACAACTCTTGGGGGCAACTTTATTCCAGAGGATCTCAAACGATTACAGTGGAACACCTACTCATCCGTAACTCCCGACAATATACGTAAGATATAACTAATTTTATTCTATTAGTTGAACAATTTCACCTTTTAATTTATTTATGTAGTTGTCTTAATCTAAAAGGTGTTATTTTTCTCAAATATTTATTATACTATTTTTCTTTAACTTACTTGAGATGACAGTTTTAATGTAAAAAAAGAATATGGAACAAGAACACGAATTTGTTGTGTATGCAGACCACAAGACCAGATAGTTATTTAATGGACCTCATTCACCAATCGTAAACAAGCAACATTTAGTCATATGATACTATTGATAAAACAAAAAACAAAAAAACTGTCACGTGATAGCCTGTGTGTATTAAAATTAGATCTTAATTTGTATAGAAGAGATAGAGAATCGCGTGGCTAAATGTTGTTTGTTTGCGAATGGTGAATAAGGTCCATTTGTGTGACGTATTTATTGGTATCAGGATCGTTTCCTTTTATTTCCACGGCCCAGGCTCACCAGACTACAGACGTAACATGGAACCCCCATTCACAGTCCGTCTACGGCCAATGGAGATTAGAACCTTCAACATATTGGTGACAAGAATTTAGATGACGCACTGAAAGACAATGAGAATCTATCGGACTATAGACGTTACAATTGATACATAACTTCTCCATTGAGATCGGTCATCATATTTGGGACCTTAATTATTATTATTTGTTATACCTATTCAGCTTAACGTGTGTTTTATGTGTTTCTTTGAGAATGGAAGTGTACATGTTTGTAAGGCTAAAGGATGTATTTATTTTATCTTTAGGTTATTGGGGAGCAAGTTGGTTCTGGTTGTTTTAGGGGAAGATTTGGTGTGAGCAAAATTGTATTTGATAATAAAATATGATTTCAATAATTGGACTGAGTGACATGGAAGAATGATTTAAAATTGAAATATAAAAGAGTGGTTTGTCTGCTTGCACAATATCTAAAAAACATAATAATAAAAAAAAAACTTGCGTGTAATGAGTTACAGTTTTGATATTTTTACATTTCCTGTATTCAGTTTGCTAATTCTTCAAGAAAAAAAAAAAAGAATCCAATAGCAAGAACAAAATCCTGGGTGGACACTGATCTCGAAAACGGCTCTAACGATTTTCCTAGAAAGTGACAAATTAGGCATATCTTTGGCAAAAAAAATATCCAGCTTATTGGCCACACAATAATTAAACCTGGAGTTCTGGATAATCTATCACGCACATATACGTCAGTTGGCATTTCCGAAGGAATTCTTTCAAAGTGTTGCATATATGAATAAACGTTCAGGAACATCTTGCGTACTTTCTTCTTAGTCTGGATCCATTGCCCTATAAACAGACTAGAATTGTACATACTCTGAATAGATTTACACATAGATGTACCCAGGATTTTTTTTAGGTGGGGGGGGGGTGCGAATTTGAGTAGGGTAGAAGCTGTTCTATTTTTATTTTGTATCTATCATTCAATACATATTAAGAGTAAAGCTCAAGTTTCAATTTGATCTGAGAATGAGTGTGGAAGTCAAGTAGTCTCTCTTGCAAAAGGTTATCAGGAGGAACGGTTGTTTATTAAAAACATCTTTCTTTATGTTTCTTGATTTTAAAAATTTAATATCTGAATGAAACGATAGCTATCGAGGCTTAGCGCGTGTTGTCTTAGGACAAGACAGAAATGTCTCTGTGTGTGTCTCTCTCTGTCGATCTCATTATGAAAGACACAAAGAGAAAGGCACATTCCTCGTTCCATATGCTAGGACACATTTGTACAAATGCTGCTTCTTCCCTAGTGCTATTAGAGTATGGAATGGGTTGCCTGAGCTAGCCAGGAAAACCAGTGACTTGGCAGAATTTAAGTCATTGGTTAATATGCATGATTGAATGCATGACGCGTCGGACGTACTCATCTTCTTTTTTGAAGTAACGTCTGTAGTATATAAGATAAGATGTGTCTTTCATGTGTGTCTTTCTGATGTGTCTCTTTTTCTCTACGCTGTCTGCGTGTCTTCCTCTGCTCCTCTTACACATTTTCTCTGAGTTTCTGTGTGTCTGTTATTGTGTCTGTCTGCGTGTCTGTCTCATTGTTTACATCTTTCTTTGTATCTTTTTGTCACTTTGTATCATTCTCCGTGCCTCTCTCCTGTTTCCTCTCTCTCTCTCTCTCTCTCTCTCTACTTTACACTACTCTTCCTTTAAGACTGTTCTAACCCGACATATGTTCGATTTACATTTCCACACAAACGATCCAACACTAACTCAGTCTGTTATAAAAAAAAAATAATATGTTTTGTCTGATTGCTTTGATTCGAAATGTTTCTACTAAGTACTTTGAAAGAAAAACATAAAGAGTTGACCCCCCCATTCACCCCCCCCCCCCCCCACCACTCCCCTTTCCCTCTTCTATTGCAAATCCCTGGGGGCCCCATTTAGCCAGTGAGCAAGGGACGCAGAACGTGATGATGAATGGGAAGTGGAAATCAATAGGAAGAGGAGACGGACGGACGGACGGACATTACCTGTTAAACAGCTGAACGACTCACACTAACAGCAAACACCTCTCCAGACGTGCTCAGTCTAAGGGGGAACAACCTTTAACGAGTTTAGCTTTGGCTGTTACACAACTTTTTATTTTAGTACCAAATTTAGTTCAATCTTTGACCAAATAAAGGATTGTCGAGACAAAGTTAAATAATGCAGACATAGTATCGAATATCAGCTCACTCAGTTGGTCTGTCTGATACAAGTTACCTCGTACACGTTATTCATCCAATCTCTTTCAGTAGCAATCCCTTATATTCTTTAATGCTGCTTTCTCTGTCTGCCTCTTCTTCTATTTCCTGGTACTGTTCCTGTGAAAGGCATTTGCGAGATCTGAGCACCTTGTAATATGGATATAAAGTTGTTGTTGCTGTTGTTGTTTTTTGACTACAGTGATCAACAGCAGGGCCAGCCTTAGGTATAGGCAAACTAGCCAGCCTTATGTATAGGCAAACTAGCCAGCCTTAGGTATAGGCAAACTACCCAGCCTTAGGTATAGGCAAACTAGCCAGCCTTAGGTATATAGGCAAACTAGCCAGCCTTAGGTATAGGCAAACTAGCCAGCCTTAGGTATAGGCAAACTAGCCAGCCTTAGGTATAGGCAAACTAGCCAGCCTTAGGTATAGGCAAACTAGCCAGCCTTAGGTATAGGCAAACTAGCCAGCCTTAGGTATATAGGCAAACTAGCCAGCCTTAGGTATATAGGCAAACTAGCCAGCCTTAGGTATATAGGCAAACTAGCCAGCCTTAGGTATAGGCAAACTAGCCAGCCTTAGGTATAGGCAAACTAGCCAGCCTTAGGTATATAGGCAAACTAGCCAGCCTTAGGTATATAGGCAAACTAGCCAGCCTTAGGTATATAGGCAAACTAGCCAGCCTTAGGTATAGGCAAACTAGCCAGCCTTAGGTATAGGCAAACTAGCCAGCCTTAGGTATAGGCAAACTAGCCAGCCTTAGGTATAGGCAAACTAGCCAGCCTTAGGTATAGGCAAACTAGCCAGCCTTAGGTATAGGCAAACTAGCCAGCCTTAGGTATAGGCAAACTAGCCAGCCTTAGGTATATAGGCAAACTAGCCAGCCTTAGGTATATAGGCAAACTAGCCAGCCTTAGGTATATAGGCAAACTAGCCAGCCTTAGGTATAGGCAAACTAGCCAGCCTTAGGTATAGGCAAACTAGCCAGCCTTAGGTATATAGGCAAACTAGCCAGCCTTAGGTATATAGGCAAACTAGCCAGCCTTAGGTATATAGGCAAACTAGCCAGCCTTAGGTATATAGGCAAACTAGCCAGCCTTAGGTATATAGGCAAACTAGCCAGCCTTAGGTATAGGCAAACTAGCCAGCCTTAGGTATATAGGCAAACTAGCCAGCCTTAGGTATAGGCAAACTAGCCAGCCACCTAAGTCATCCGATTGGTGGGTGCCTCGCACAGTACTTAAAAAAAATAATGTTAAACTTGCATCAGATCTCAAACAAAGTAGATCACTATGGCCATGTTTACAAGTCTAACTCTAGCGCTATTTGAATTTCAGTTATTTGTCGATTTAGATATAGGCTATAGACACAGGAAGGTTTTTCATACATTGCATAAATTTAGTTTTTCGCTGTTTTTTTTTTTAATCCTCTAGGGCCACCAATATCACATCGCCTAGGGCCTACGATTATCCAAGGCCGGCCCTGACAGCAGGTCATAGTAGGGTCCATTAGCCATTGTTGTACGGAGTCTCCATTCCATTGCTAGGACTCTACTTTCTAGGTGTGCAGCTAACGTCTAAGATTTACAATATACAAGAATATGGCCATGAACAAGGAGCGTACATCTGGATTTATTTTAAGAAATGTGCAGAAAAAAAAAACAAGATAGAACTCAAACGTTATTTAAGCTTTTGGTTAGACATCAGTTCGAATATACGTCCTTTGGGACCTTAAACTCAAGAAAACAATTAAGAAAGTGGAACAGATGAATAATAAAACCGTGAGATTTATAATAATAGTAATAAGCCGCTACCATTTTTGACATTGCCGTACCACTATCTCAGAATTTAAGAAAAACTGAGTTGGAAAAACAATGAACATATGGGAACCTAGGCTTGGAGATTAAGTGTTTATATAAGTTATCTAAAATAACAATATACCCCATTGTTATATCAACCGAGGGGATAATAACAACCGACCTCACAGATACCTTCAAGGCCCTTAACATTCATAGGAACATTCTCGTTGCCTGTTACTGCTGTACACCTGCTACATCACCAGAAAATTCCTCAGAGGAAACTGATAAAGGAACTACGATGAACTTTGTTTCCCTTTAACGAGACTCCACCCTGGCAGTGCCAGAGAATGAATACTCGTTCGTTTCTAACGTAATAAATATAATAATCTTTATTATTCGTGAGTAGATTTGTTTTACAATTGTGTATTACAGAAACATTTACATATGACTCGAATAAAGCGCCATCAGAAGAGTCACTCAACTTAGAGATAATCCAGGACAAAAAGAGTTTAAAAAGTAAAGGACCTATAATGTACGTGCTTCTTGTTTCCTAGAGCCATGAAGACAAAATCTCTAACATCCCTATTAATTAATATAAATAATAGATCTACATCTGCAGGCTTGTAATAAAAACGTTGTCAGATATATTTCATTTTTTTTTTTGCGATGTGGCCAGCGACACGAGTGTTAGAAATTATATTAGCTCGCGGGTCGACTAAAGTTGGGCCTCACTATTCAATATCAAGAAGATTCATGTTTATCTTCGCCTTATTTTGTACAGCGTTGTTTAAATTATTCAAGCAGTCTTAAACTTAAATATTTCAGATATAAATTTATATTTCTCTTTGGAATAATAGACTTCTTGTGATATGGAAGTAGTAGCAATCAGTACACATGGTTACCTTATCAATTTACCATTATTATAATCTTCTTAAAGTATCGATTTATGATAGACATTCACACGGCTAATGTGGTCCAGATAAGGAATATACAAGAGTTTCCTCGGTGTACTCTGCCTTCGCCTCTAACCCGAGAGCCATCGGTAATAGGATGTAACTCATTACATCTGCTTGAGTCTCTTCAACGCAGAACAGTTGTGCAGATAGGCCGATGAAAGGAAACTTCCACGGGTCCAGGGTTCTAAGAATCTTTGACTCAACTCTTTGGGACAATTACAAATAAATTAATCAAATAAATAAATAACTATTAAAAAAAAAAATAAAGTATCGTTGTGACTAAAATATATATATATGTATCTACAAGATATTACTGGCGCAAACAGTCAGACCCGTGTAAATGTAAATTATGCTATTTTTAAAAAATAAAGTACCTAAAGCCATAAATAAGAGATATCAATGTAATTATTTTATCAGAATATAGAAATCTTAATTGGAATACCTACCTACAAATTGTCTACCATAATAAGATAGTGTACATACTATTATTGTATTATACAAAATTGGAATCATTGAACGCAAAGTGAAACAATATAGCGCTAAATTAATATATCAAGATTGCCCATGAACTTAAAGAAAATGTAATATATATATGAATATGTGTTTGCGTGTGTGTATGCATGGGAATAGATATATATCCCAAATGATCATTTTTATATATTTAAAGACCCTGTATACTCTGAAAGACACAAAAATTAAGGCACATTCCTCGCCCCATATCCTAGGACGAATTTGTACAAATACTCCTTCTTCCCTAGTGCTATTAGAGCTGAGTTACCCAGGAAAACCAGTGACTTGGCAGAATTTAAGTCATTGGTTAATATGCATGACTAAATGCATGACGCGTAGAACGTAATCATCTTCTTTTTTAAAGTAGTAACGTCTGTATTATATAAGATAACCGTATAATTAAAAAAGCTAGTACACCAAATAAAAAAAGCAGTGATCGCCCTTAACCAGGGTTAAGACAATCCAAGACAGTACTCAATCACTAAGGCCAAGCCTTGACCTTGTGACTGTAGAGACTTAAACCAAAGTTTTGATCTACAAAGACGAGCAAGTTAGTCAGAAGAAAACGAGTGATCTCATTCGATTAAAACAGAGAATCATATCGAAATGGAACATTAGGCCGGCAAGTCAAGGAACGGAAACACAATAAGGAACCAGTAGCGAACACGTGAAAACCCAAGAAAAGGGAAAGAAGAGTAACTCCAAGAACTCAAGAACAAGGGCAGACTTTTACGTTCTATGTAAACACTGTTTTTCTTCTGTTGTTCCTGTATTGAATCAGGCATGACCACATGATATCTAAGCAAACATTTCTTTGTATAAATTTGTACTTTTTAACAATTATGTCCATAGTGACTTCTTTACGAATATTGAAAAAATACCACCACTATCCGTATTGTGCATACCTGTGTATCTACATACAAATATATTATTTTTTACTACCCTACAGACTGTTACTATTTGTATAGCCATAATTATACTTCTGTTGTTCGTATATTGAGTATCGACCCGACCGCATATCTCAACAAGCTTTTGTATGAATTGTTACTAAGTTAGTATTTAGTTTCATTTTTTTTTACATGTTACTGTTTTACTAATGTTACAAAATAATCCACCACCATTGTCAATATTGCGCATGCTTTGTGCAGTCTACAGAGAAATAATATTTAAGAGGGAAGAGGAAAAAAAAGGGGGGAAAATATTCAAGGGAAAAAAATATATATTTATATATAGAGAGAGAGATAATTACTTATAAAATAACCTTCTGTAGGACTCTAATTGACCCCTGTGACCAAAAAAAGCCACAGAGAAATAGTCGCAGAACAGAAACTCCCGAGATACTGACTCTAACAGACAGGATCTCCACCTAGATGATGAGGAAGTAGTTTTCCGAATCTCAAGGGAGGATATAAAAAATTATCATATGAAGGGAGAAAATCAAAGAAACACTATAAATGTTTCAATGCCTATGTTCGCATAAGTGTGTACACACATAGAAACACCTGAATTAGATAAATTAGTCAAAGAAAGAAACATGGCCAGGAAGACTATAGAAAAAACCCTATTAGAGAGAACAAGACAACGTGCAACAAATTGACAGGGCTTATAAGATACGAAATTAAAACAGAAAAAAAAAAAAAGTGGACCACAACATGCGAACAACTAGATCTAAACAAGGATGGTCGAAAGACCTGGACTCTTCTGCACCGGCTAGCAGGAAAAAAACAAATACCAAACCCCCAACCTATAAAAGGCACTGACGACATAATAACAGAAAACCTTAAAAAGGCTGAAACCTTCAATAAATATTTGCCAGCATTAACAAGTCAAAGCCAAGAAAACAACTGGACCAGGCCTTAAATAATATCTTAAAGAAAGAAGAAAAAGCTCCAACAGTCAACTGTCAGATCTTTGACACTCCCTTCACTCTACATGAGCTCAATACTGCCCTAAAAAGCCTCAAGTCAAGAAAATCCTCTGGACACGATAAAATAACAAATGAAATGATCCGTTGACGACCCCAGGCCCAAAACTGTATACTTAACTTTATTAACCATACATGGAAAACTGGAGACATACCACAGGAATGGAGAACCGCAAACATAATACCCATTTTAAAGAAAAAATAAACCACCTGGAGACCCAAAAAGTTATAGACCAATATCTCTAACATCGTACATTGGCAAAATGGCAGAAAAAATGATCAATAACCGACTTTATTGGTGGCTAGAAAGTACTTGCTCACTCCACAATGCACAAGCTGGCTTCAGGAAAGCAAGTAGAACAGAAGACCACCTCTTTCGTTTTATCCAGGACACAGCAGAAGAGTTTCATGAAAACAAGCACACAACAGCAGTATTTATAGATTTGCAGCAAGCTTATGATAGAGTATTGAGAAAAGGTCTATTTTTGAATATGAAAAAAATGGGCATCCATGGAAAAATGTACAGCTGGATCAGGGCATTCTAAAAAAACAGAACCATCCAAACCCGATTCGAAGGTGCCATCTCTAGTAAAAAAAAGTTTGGAAGAAGGACTACCACAAGGTTCAGCCCTTAGCTGCACTCTCTTTCTAATCTTCATGAATGAATTCCCGGACCTCATTTCGGTCAATAAGGCACTTTATGCAGACGACCTGACTAGATCCAAACGAAATAGAGCCCTCATAACTATCTCCACATATTCAAAATTATGGAAAATGAGAAATAAACAAAGAAAAGTCAGTTTATTCAATCTTTAGCCACAGCAACAAAACAGCAAAAAGAAACTACATCCTAAAAATAGACTCACAGCCAATAAATAAAGAAGAAAATCCAACATATCTTGGTGTAAAACTAGACCAAAGACTGTCTCTAAAATACTTTATGGCAGATTTAAAAGAAAATGCATCACAAAGATTAAACATAATAAATCACCTAGCAGGAACATCCTGGGGGGCTGAAAAGAAAACCTTAAGACAGTTATACACTGGATACGTCAGATCTGTCATGTATAACTGTCTCTCCATACAAGTAGCTGCCAACAAAACCTATCAATCATCATTACAATCCAAAACCAAGCCTTGCAGCTAATTAGTGGAGGTATGAGAACTACTCCCACAGCAGCCTGTGAAATAGACTCCAATATTGAACCTCTTAAGTTAAGGCGCAATAGAGCAGCATTAGAAGCTATTGAGAGATACAGAAGGTTGGAGGACGATCATCCAAATAAATTACTAACACAGAGAAATAGGAAAAATAACCCAAAAAATCAAAGGACTCTGATCCAACTTACTGACCAACTAGCCCTAAAACACCACCTACCCAATAACAGAGAAAAAATTACCAGATTTTCAAACATTACACCCGGACTAAACAACAAACAACCAACCATCAAAACACATTTACTAAATAACACCTTAACAAAAGAATCAAATCCACTGGAGCTCAAAGTAGGCACTGCTTGAAACAATCGAAAGCTATAAAAAAAAACAGCTATCCATATTTAAACAGACGGATCGGCTTTCAAAGCTACCATCAATGCTGGTCTTGGTGCCTTCCTGGTCTTCCCTAAAAATAAACACTTTGAGATAAGCGCAACCTGTGGCGATTACTGCTCAAACTTCCAAGCCGAAATTGAGGCAATTACCATAGCACTACGGACAAATTATATGAAGGAGTGCAACCACCATCAGATATTGTTGTCTTTACAGACTCCCAATCTACTCTGCAAGCACTTAACAGCAGCACCTCAAACAGACCAAGAGAGTTGACAACACTCATTGTGATAATCCATCAGATGATATCAAAATTAAATATCAATATCACACTACAGTGAATCCCTGGACACATTGGCATCATGGGAAATGAAAAGGCAGATAAGCTATCAAAGGCAGGATCATCTACGAAACAACCAGATAGACCTGTTAACTACCTCACCCTAAGGTCAATGTTAGTCAACAATCACAAAGAGGAGTGGCTCAACCAAAGGGCATCAGGAAACACAGGCAGAGCCATGTACAAAGAAATGACTACGCCTAACAAACTGGACAGTATTAACTTCCACCCTCGCAAAGAACAATCTAAAATCTTCCAACTAAGAACAGGACACACACCACTTTTAAATTACCACCTGAACAAAATAAACTCCACACAGCTCCCCCTTTGCAGACACTGCGCCCACCCCTTTGAAACCGTAAACCATATCCTCTTTGAATGCCCCTCCCTAATCCACCTTAAGCAGACCCTACTTCCACTACAGTCCAACATAACCAACACCCTGTACAGCAGTGCTGAACAACTGAAGAAAACAGCACACTATTTTTCCTTGGCACAGTCTGCAAAAGAGCTCACAGCTCAGCAGCAATAAAGCTGGCTAGAAGAAGAAGAAGAAGAAGAAAGACTAGATGTGTATGCACGTTTGATAGAAGTGAATATAAAGAACTGGGGTAATGTAGCCAAAGCACAAGGGAAACAACCATAAGCAATGGAGACGAAGTGGGAAGACAATGTCACTAAGATGTTTAAAATGTTTTAATACCATTTAATTTTCTACTTTCACTATTTGATTGTTTCTATTTAATTACCTAGTGTTGACATTCTCACTAGATTTATTTTAAGTACCTTATATTTAAAAACATACTCATTATATGGTATTAGAAATAAATTTAAAAAAAAAACGCCATGTACAAAGCAATTTAAAACGTTAAAATATTATGACAACCTAGATGTAACTATCTTATTGCAATGTCTGCAATCGTTGTACATTAAAATGTAACTATTTAATTTCTACGCTTACTAATAAAATATGTATCTTTTTGTTAAAAAAAAGCCCAATAAAGAGGCCAATTGCCCAAAAAAGAGGCAATGCCCAAAAATAGAGGCAAAGAAAAGAGGCAAAGGCCCAAGGATTCCTAGGATGTAAACAGCTCGACAACACTGAAGTCAAAAGCTAAAAAACTCTGAGGTATCCTAAAAAAAAAGAAAAGAAAATGTACAGATCAAATCTAGCCTTTTAAAACACAATGGACCTCATTCACCAATCGTAAACAAATAACATTTAGCCACGTGATTCTCTAACTCTTCTATACAAATTAGGATCTAATTTTAATACACAATGGCTATCATGTGACAGTTGTTGTTTTTTCAGTTGTTTTATCAATATTATAACGTGACTAAATGTTTGTTTACGATTGGTGAATGAGGTCCGTTGTATTGTAAAGATGACTGTGTGGCTATTTTCATGAATTTCTCTTTGTTTTTTTTTAAAACGACAAAACTAAGAAGAAACAATCTTACTATCATGTCAGCTCCTACCATACATACTACCATACATACTACCATACATACTACCATACATACTACCATACATACTACCATACATACTACCATACATACTACCATACATACTACCATACATACTACCATACATACTACCATACATACTAGACTATTCTTTCTTACAAGATACGTTGTAACATTTATAAGTATACTGTGTTTATAAGTCCGTTTAAACCGAAAAAAAAAACAACCTTTATATTTCTATGGAGGCGCGGTGGCTGAGCGGTAATGTGGGGTTCGAATCCTGGTGGAGATTGGAATTTTTAATTTTGGGATCTTCAGGCGCCTCTAGGTCCACCCAACTCTAATGGGTACTTAGTTGGGTAAAAGAAAAGGTGGTTGGTCGTTGTGCTGGCAACATGACACCTTCGTTAACCGTAGGCCACAGAATCAGATGACCTTTACATCATCTAAAAGAGGAACTTTTATATTTCTATAGTTTTTATTAAGCACACTTAGTCGTGTGTGGACATCTAGCTAACACCAATAAATAGTGTTTGAATTAGAAAAACATTTTTTCTTTGTTGTCCCTCTTGGTATCACCACACCCTCACATCTCACTAGCAATGTTACTGAGTTTATATATTTTTTAAAATTTCTTTTAATTTGACAATTAAAGCTTCTCTTTTATAAGTGCTGTATAGATCCCAGTTTAACAAAACAATCTATTTTCATTTCATTTCTACACTTGTGGGGGAGGTCGACACCATCAGCTTTCGCACCGGGTGTCACCAACCCTAGCGACGCGGCCAAGGCCAATGCTAAATCTTGAAAATAAAGAAAGCAGCGAGGTAACCAGTGCCTCAGTTTGAACTCTCCCTTTCGGCAGTTGTATCGTCCTGGTCCTCAGCGCTGGCTATCGATCGTCTCAAAAATCAATTATGTATGCAAATGATTCTTATCCTCACACCAGACATTAGCCCCCAGTTTTATGGGGACTTGAGCCACTGACCCAGTGATTTATTACTGGAGACTGAATAGATTAACCGCAGTCAGCTGTAGCCGAATGAGTGTGAATAGATCAGCTGTAGTTGAAAGTCTGATCAGATACAGAGAAACCGGAAGTAAGAGAGGTTAAGTTTGTCAGGGTGGGATTTCAGATTAGCTAGGGTATGATATTATATTACGGTCCCGTATCCCCAGCCTGAACAGAGTAACACAAGAACCTTAAGGTAATAGCATGTAACTACAAACATTGAATAACAGTTATTCAACTGAACATTTAGTGAATAACAGCAGTTGTCAATAGGAACAATATTTAATTAAACTTAATTGTAATTTTTCAAACATATTTACATGTACATCAATATCATTGAAGTTAGCATTTGATTACTAATTAGTCTAGTATCACACCAACAGGTTTCCGTAACACACCTACACGCTCACACTCCATCTCGGCTCCCAACAGAAGCTCAACTCCCTACACCTCAACACCGATAGTTACTACACAACTCCAAGGGCAGAAAGACGACACACTTTCCCATAGCCCAAAGCCTAACACCCTGAAACGAAAAGAAAACCTAGATCTAGCGCTGCCGCTACAAGAAAGAACTTTTCAATAATGACTCCCGTACCGAAAGATCAGCGTACTTAATAAAACTATGTACTTACGTACCCTTACAAGGGGAACCAAAAAACCAGCTACCCAGCTCACAAAAGCAGCTCTCTCTTGCGGAAACTAAGGATGACGTAAACACACACACACACCCAATATTCTTGACAACAAACCGCACTTAAAAAAAATACTTCTTATACCCTAAAACACCAATATTAAATGCAAAGAAAAACTACAAGCGCGCACGACAAAGTTTTCTTGTCATGTCATCCAATACAAGGAAATTGGTTGCAAAAAGCTGGGATTAAATATATATATAGCTTATTTTACCTCTATGATATTTTGTTTTAAGTGTGTCTTAAGCATGTTTCTATCCACTGACCTACTCATTGAGTCATTCTAGATTTACTGGAGTCCATCTGTTTGCGTTTCATAGACAAAATATGTCAAGTCCTTCAACGCTCCTGTCTAGTATCTTAGCAACCGTAGCGCGAAATAGATTATTGAGCCCGGGGACTATTACTAATTATAGACCACGGGTTTCATTGAAAGAATGGCCTTTTTTTTGAGAGTAGGTACAAGTATTGAGTGTTATGACACTTTACTTAAAAAAAAGGTGGTGCAGACCTGTGGAGAATGTGGCACCATCCATGATCTGTTGACATCTGCCATGGCCCACCTCTCCAGCGTAAATATATATCCCTAACCAAAAAAAAAATTCTTTGTTCTTCTTGTATACAGTCAAAGCAAATCTTGTTTTTTTTTGCTAGCCCATTGTTTTGTTTTTCAGAGTACTTTTGTTCCAAGTTCTCGAGGACCTTCAATCCTTTCTCAGAGTTCTTGTGACTGTATCAAAGAAGACAACACATATTTTTTTTAGTTTGGCATCACAGGTAAAAGGTTAAGATTATGTTAATATAGGCTCTCTTATTTAAATGTTTTTGCGATATATGTACACGTATAAATGTATAAAATTATATGCATAATAATAAGGCTTGTCTTCGAGTTTGAAGCTTAATCTGGAATGCAGTATTTCCCGTAGTCACCCAGCCTCAGCTTGGACCTACATACTATTCTACATACAGCGCAGGCATAACCATTTTCCGCCGGAGGTCGATTTAGATTTTCCTTTCGCCGTCTGCGTCTGTCCTCGGCGGCGGACTTTCTTTTACCCTCAAATGTGTATACCGCGGCCTTAGTTAGATCTCCACTTATCTTGTTCCGAAGCCGCCTACAGCCAGGTGATCTCTTCTATGTTAGTTAAAGCAAGTTGGTAACTAAGCTGGTCTTTAAAGCGTTCTCTTCTGGCACCTCTGTTGCTCGACCACCTTTTAGCTCAGCAAAAAGACTGCTTCTGGCATACTTTCAGCTTAAGAGGTCCCTCTATACTGTCCATACTGGCGTTCGCAAGGAAATTGTTCTGTTGTCATAGATAGATATTAACATTAACATACTGTAGATATTAACTAATAATAGTGATAATAATAACGGAGACTGTGTTTATCAATATAGACATAGAAGACCATCCTTTTATTTCCGTCCAATCCTTTTGCTTTTGCATAGAAACATAAACAACAAACAATGACGTAATATAATATAATATTATCACATCGCTGTTCGTAGTGCGGTCTTGTCTTGTCTGTCCACGTTAAAGTGCAAGCATCTTTGGTGAAAGCGTTCAAGAAGTCTTAGTTACTTTCTTTATAGTACCCATGTCCCAGATCCATATAGAAGGGTCGAGAGACCACTGCTTGGTAGGCACAGATGTTTATAGGTAGGCGGATCGATTTATTCCGCCAAAGTCTCACCTGGAGGCTGCCAAAAGCGCTATTGGCCCTGGCTAGAAGGTTATCAACTTCCCTTGAAAGCGATGAGTCTTTTGATCCTATATTTCCTAGATATGGGAAGTGAAGGGAGTGTCCATTTACTGTGATCTTTGGGGCTGACGAGGTTTTATTGGGTGACTTCTGGAACATGACTTCTGTTTTACCGAGGTTTATAGGTGAAGCAAAGGAGGTGCCAGTGTTAAATGAGATTAGTTTTCACCTTCACCCACCCCCCTTTAGTCTTGGACAGTTGGGGCAATATCCCAGGTTTGTCGACAGTCTAGATGTTAGGCTTTTGAAAGAAATTTGCCCTTCTTCAATAAAAAATTCTGTCTTTTTGTAAATGAACTGATGCATACAGAATGGCTCGATTTTTTTTTTCTAAATTTACACTCAATGTTCTTGCTATTTTTTGTTGGGGAAGGGGAGAGAAGCACCATCATATTTTTTGAACCCGGTCTACGTAACCGCTCCTGACTTAAGTCAAAAAGGTTGCCTCTCAATACAAAGCACGGATCCACAGATTACTGTAAATTTAACTTTATGTGAAAATCACCAAGATATCAATAAATTACAGGAATTACAGTAGCTAAAAAAATTAGTAATTAGAAATTATGCACATTTGTTCAAAGCATTTGTGTTTCAGGAAATTTTCACTAATAAACACATTAATATCTATCTTATTATGGTTGTCACTATAAAAAGAGGCATTTTAACGGGATAAAGAATTCTCTGATATTTACTATTAATAATTAACATTATCGGTACGGTCCACTCATCGCAAAGTGCTCGCCAAACTCCTCAAACAAAAGAGATATATTTTACAAATTGCAAAAATAAGCCGATTCAAAGAAAACATACAGTATGGAGAATTCATTGCGCCTTATGACGTCAGCAGGTGAAACGAATGAGGCGCTCTGGGGGTGGGGGGGGGAGGAGTGTTCATGGAAATAAAACTATCGTTTATGATCGATTCAATTGGTGATTTGTTGAAGAGACCTGCCCTCCTGCTGTATTATTTCTATACCTATATATTAAATGGAAGTCCACTAAAGATACAAGAGAAATATAGTCAAAATAGCGCGAGACAGCCACATGATTGCGCAGAAGTGCATCATCCGTTCTCGATGCCCAGGAGTCTGCATTAGTGTCCACACAACTGGACATTCTGGTGCAAAAGATAAGCCTCATCCACGCTCCCAGAAAATAAGAACATAGATAGTAGTATGCAGGCCACGTACTTACGTGTTTTCAACTTCAGATTTTAGACTAAAGTGTTTATGACTAAAGTGTCTTGGACTAAAGTGTTTTGGACTAAAGTGTTTTGGACTAAAGCGTTTTAGACTTAAGTGTTTTGGACAAAAGTGTTTTGGACTAAAGTGTTTTAGACTAAAGTGTTTTAGACAAAAGTATTTTGGACTAAAGTATTTTAGACTTAAATATTTTAAACTAAAGTGTTTCAATCTCTAATGCCAGGAATAATTTTTGTGGCTTTTGACGACTCCAGAGACAATATTTTCCAGTTGCAATGCCGTCTCGTGTAGCATTAGAGTTGTTATGAAACAGAATTATTAACACTGCTTGGTTTTGGACCCAAACAAAAGTTAATAAAAAAACTGTATACAAACACTGAAAAAGAACATAACTATCAACTCTGCAATGATTTCTAGCCAGATGTATTTAACATTAGCCTTGTCTTACGGAAATAAATACATCTTTTATTTAATGATACAATTGTTCAAATATACTTTGAGTAAGTCTTCAGACTTCACTATGGATCTCATAGACACTAGTAGTCAAGGTTTCTCACCGTAAACAAGCGCTAAATCTGACCCACTTTGTGAGAACCCTCCCCCCACCCTCCAAACAGATTTGTGAAGGAATAAAATGAAAACAAAGTTGACCTTGAAGACAGCACTACGACAAGGTGAGATGAATGCATGCGCGCGAGTATAAAGTGAGATCGTGGTTTGCGAGAGAGCATTGCTCATCATGTACAAGTCACCGGTCTCAAGTTCCCCCCACACACACACACCTCTCTCCCTCCCTCTCTTTCTGTATCTCACGCTCTCCTCCCCCCTCTCTCTTTTTCTCACAAACACACACACACAGACACTTGCGGTTTATTCCTTTCTCCTCTCTACCCCTCCCCCTCTCTCATCCACTCCGCCCTCCCATCTTTCACGTGAACGATTTAAACGAGAGAGGGAGAGAAACTTAGTGTCGCGTGGAGGGAAGAGAAAGGTTCGCAAGAATTCTACCATCGACTTTGGCATTTACCTTCAACCAAGTTGCTAATGCTAACAGGAAGTCGATCACTGAAACACACTTTTTTTTCCCACCATACCGTTAACTTAAAAAAAAAAAGGAAAAAAAAAAAGTGTTTCCAAAAGTTGACTGTTGTTTGACCGCGCTATCCCAGGATGCCTTGCTCCAAAGCAACAATTCATTCGTCGCAGGATATAGATGTACAGCAAGATTTATATCCGTTAAGTGATCGCTGTTGTGGATTAGTATTCTATGGATTCTATGTGATGGCTGCAGCTGCTCTTTATTGACAGCTATAAGAACACACGGCTGTTTTGATGAGGAGTCTAACGCCACAATCAGCCGAGCTCATCAACTTGAAATGTTTCTTTAAATAAGAGTGGACAAATATATTTCCGTTTCAAACTAACTCGTTCAACTTGTGGGATTAATTTCAACAAACTAGGTAAGTATTTATTTCGACTGTTTCAAGAGCTGTGGATGTTGTTTTTTAATTATCTCATAGCAAAGGTAAGAGTGACAGAGAGACAGAGAGAGAAAGAGAGAGAGAGAGAGAGAAAGAGAGAGAGAGAGAGAGAAAGAGAGAGAGAGACAGACAGAAGGAGAGAGAGAAAGAGAGACAGACAGACAGACAGACAGAAGGAGAGAGAGAAAGAGAGAGAGAGAGAGAGAAAGAGAGAGAGAGAGAGAGAGAAAGAGAGAGAGACAGACAGAAGGAGAGAGAGAAAGAGAGAGAGAGAGACAGACAGAGAGAGAGAAAGAGAGAGAGAGAGACAGACAGAGAGAGAGAAAGAGAGAGAGAGAGACAGACAGAGAGAGAGAAAGAGAGAGAGAGAGACAGACAGAGAGAGAGAAAGAGAGAGAGAGACAGACAGAGAGAGAGAAAGAGAGAGAGAGAGACAGACAGAGAGAGAGAAAGAGAGAGAAAGAAAGAGAGAGCATGGCGTGTTGAAGGAGGATAGTGCCGACGAAGACGTTAATTAAGTCACACATTGTTTGTATACGGATCCGCCGTGAGTTAATTTAGCGAACAACCTGGGGGGAAAAGTACCTGAAAGTTCGCCAGGCCCCGCCTCAACAATGTCGCGTCATTAAAAATGTTTTAGATACTTGAGAGATACAAGAAAGACAAGAAAGAAATGTTTGCCTATGTGCCTTTTGCTGTCTAGAAGGCAAATACAACAGTTTATATATTTACTAGTTAATCAGTCTATGCTAGTGTTTGATAATATAAATGAGTGTCTATTTAAGCTTCATTTGATAATAATTTGATCAATCACTGAATAGTGGAAAGCGTTGTCGAGAGGCTAAGTGCGCTTGAACTTGACTTGACTACCTAGAAGGGGGCTCGATGTTCGACACCCGACTCGAGCAGAGTTGTGTTTACTGAGCGCCTAAAGGCAGCACGGAACTCCTAGATACCCCCCCCCCCCCCCCCCCCCCCCCCACTGTTCCACAAATGAGATTGGACCTAAGCGCTCTGAGCATGCTATAAGCTTGAAAGTAGCGCTGTATACAAGCTATAATAATAATAATATAGAATATTTATTGCATTGCCAAGAATTTATCTTATAAAATAACTTACTACAAAAAAAACAAAAAACTAATATTTATAATGTTACTGTTTGTCTCCAGAATAAAGTAAATATATACAGTCTAAGAGAAAGTGGGATATAAAATATAAACATTTTGGAAACTCAAATATATAAAGCTATCCTAAACTAAATATTTTGCAAGTGTGCATTCTGAAATATTTCAAGAGGATATATATTAGTAAGACAAACCCTTTGAGTATAAACAATATTAAATAAGGCATTAAGGTTAGGCTAAGCGATATTCTGACATAAGTATTGTACTATAAATCGAGTTGTGTCCCCTATTGACTTTGTCTGCCCAGCAGGAGTGTGAGGATGTTGTTTAGAAGACAGAATCAACGTAAATGCAGGCACCATGAAGTCCCCCCCCCCCCCACCATGTTTTGACAGTTCTTTATTTCTAACTACTCCATTGACCACATGAGGTGGTTAGGTAAAGGGAGCCGCTCTCCCAACTTTCGATCTATGGGGCTGATGATGTAGATCATCTGTTTCTATGGCCGACGGTTAACAAGGGTGTCATGTGGCCAGCACAGCTACACACCGCCTTTTACTTTCCCAACTAATGGCAGGTACCTATTAAAGTGGGTTAGACCCAAAGAGGTCCTAAAACTCTCAATGTATTTCATCTGATTCTATGGCCGACGGAAAGGGTGTTATGTGGCCAGAACAATGACAAAACGCTTTCATTTCCCAACTAATGTCAAGTAACCATTACAGTTGGGTAGACTCAGAGGCGTCCTAAAATCCCAATGTTTAAAAATCCCAGTGTTCAACGAGATTTGAACTCAAGTGCATAGCTGTGATACCACCGCTGGGGAAGTAAACTCAAGTGTATAGCCGTGATACCACCGCTGGTAAAAGATTTAAACATCTACGAATGTACTTTTGTAAAAACCAAAAATAATGATATTTAATAAAAGTTGAAGATACGAACTATAAAAATGAAGGAAAATAAAATTGTCAAATGTCCAAATGAAATAATACTAATAATAAAGGGACATCAATGAATTTTGATTCCCTTTAACGAAGCTCGACCCAGGCAATGGCAAAAATGACTAGTTTGTTCATTTCTACATTAATGATAATAATAATAACAAACTGCATTTTCTTGAAGGAAATTTGTTTTACATGTGTTCCTATTAAGCATCAATGTTAAAAGTAACAATCATGTACCAGTGATCTACTAGCACTGTAGCTAAAGGGACAAATGGTTCTTGGCGAGGAGAAAAGAAAGTTGCATCCCTGACCCCCTGGTGACATCAATCACTCGATATGCTTTTCTCTCTCCTATAAATCTTTAAGTCCATTGATACTGGGAGATATAGTGAGATATAGTGAGGTAAGTTAGGGAGATTTAAGTGTTATGGAGAGTGTATGTGTGTTTTTCCAAGTTAACGACAAGGAAAGAGGAGCGGTTATATTTGGTTGTGTAGGCTGAAGAGTTTCTGATAAAGTAATCTGTCCTAATTCATGAACCCACGATCAAGCATTAACATTAGGGTGATATAGAGAGCTTTATACGGAAATATATGAGAGATCATAGAAACTTAAACACCGCCAGGCTGCACCACAGGTCATCATCCCATACCATAATTTACATTGCCGAAAAAATTATTTCCGTTTGGTAAGGTTAACTGGTCAACACTCACTGGAAAAGGGGCCACTTTACTCTACTACCCAAGCCCCGCCCATATATTTACACTGCTAGCTAGGCGGCATGGTTTAGTCGGTTGATCCGAGTGGCGGGGGAGGGGGAGAGAAAGGGGCGATGGCGCCCTGCTAGTTGGATGTAATTATTATTATTATTATACTTTTCTTTAGGGATAAATTACAATATGTATAATTTTTGTAAAAGAGAATGAATATTTGTTCATTTACTTTATAAGAATTTAATTTATGTAGCGCTGTTAACAAACATAATGTAGCCATGACTGGTTCTAGAAAATTGGAGGCCCTAGCCGAAGTGACTTTGGTGCTCCCAAATGAAATAGAAAGATTAAAACTAAATAATGAAAAATAAAAACGTACGCCTTTTATTTACAAAGTTAGTGTACTTCAACAATAACATTAGGCACAAGTTTCGCTATTTCTTCTCTAAAAAAATTGTTTGAGTCCTGTGAGAGGCCCCCACCAATCGGAGGCCCCCCCACCAATCGTGACCTCCGTGAAAGAGGCCATAGGTGACTGCCTACTTCGCCCATGCCTGAAGCCAGCCCTAACGCAGGTTTAAGGCGCTATGAGATCATAGCACACATAAATGCTAGAGTTAAAATGACAAATTAATCAAATAAGTTTTAAACAGGTTTCAATGTTTCTCTTGAATATAGTGAAATGATGTGTCTGAGCTAAATGGGCAGCGAGATCCAAACATTTGACCTAAACACTGAAATGTCAAGCAAGTCGTAAGTTAATAAGATGATTTGCATATTCTCAAGAATATTAACCCTTTCACCCCCAAAACTTTATTACTGCATTAAATATTTTTTTTCTACTAAATATCAATTTCTATAGTCAAACTAAAATATTGCAAAAAGAATTTTTTTTAAATTCTATATAGTAACGATTCTGTGAGATGTACACTGGCAGTGTACATAGCAGGAAGTGGCCCAGTGAGGAACATAGTATAAAAAAAAAATAATTTTTTTTACATCTTTATGCTTAAACAGATTAGTTATAACATTGAAAAACACAAAATTAAGCATTTTAATTCTAAATAGTATATGTTTTAATGTTTTATTTACTATAAAATTATAACAATATAGTAAAAAAAAAAAGCATGAAATCTACATTATCCGGTACTACCCAGTACTATCCATGTATATTTTTTACAACAACAAATAATAATAGGGTAGTGAGATATTCCAAGATCATGTCCATAAACAAAGTGTTAAAATTTGTGGTGCAGTTGATATGAAAACACTGAGCATCCACTTTATACTGATATACTTATCAGTTATGTAATAGACATAACTTCCACTTTTTTTCTAATTCTTTTCATTGGGTCGCAGTCATCATTTAACATATTTCAAAGTTTGTTAGCTTTGATAAAGTCTATAGACTCAATTCCCTTGTGATAATTAGCTATACATGAGCGAATAAATTATAAACATAATTACACATAATAAATAACGGTGTCTTAGAGGTGTACATAATATGCTATGATATAACACTTGGATCTAATAACATATTTTATGCTAACTATGCCACTGAAGCTCAATCATGTTTTTTGTCTTATTCATTTATTTACTAACAGAAATCAGGTTTTCATCTTGACTTTTAATGACGACTTTGTAAACTGTTGATATTTCTTTGAGACCCTAAAAAAAATAGTATAAATATTATTAATTATTATTATAATATTTGTTTCACATACCCATACATCTATGAATTTATAATTTGCTAATGTAACTATTATTCTAAGCAATCAGATAAAATACTAGAGCACAGGAGAACTGCACAAGTAAAACAAAACAAAACAAAACAAAATTCTATATAAAAAATTATCACATTATCGTTTATATTTTTTGTTCAAATAATAATCTTATAATCATGTTAATTAGTTCTATAATTTGCGATTCTAAGGAAATATACCATATATAGCATCAATATATGATAATATTAATTGAAACAAACAAATCTATGTTCTAAATCAAGTTTTGATTCCTACAGTGGATATACTGCTGAGCACACTGGGATTGTACGTTACAAAATATGAAAATTTAAAAACAATATGCTACAAGTCTTAAATCTTTTAATTGATTATAATACTAGGATAGTTTCTGTTTCTAAATCAATTCGTTTTATTTGAAAATAATTTATATAAATGTGTTATTACTTACATTTTCCGAACTGGTTTTCTTTTTTTCAATTTTTGACAATGTTGTCACTTTCAAGCGCAATAAAATAATACAACGCAATTATAAAAGTCAAACAGCGAAGTGGCCAAATGTAGACAAACATGTTCTTCAACGAAAACAAAAGAAAAAAATATAATTTTTGTAAAAACGTACAACAGCCAGTGTACAAAGTAGGATAGGAATGCCGAATAGCAAATGCAATGCTTATAATAAAAGTCATTTTAAAAGTTCTCTATAAGCGCATTGCGCCATCGTTATTTGAAAAAAATAATCAGGAAATATTAAACAGGAATTTTAACCCACGCACTTAGCATTGTGCACCAGGGCGTTACTATCAAACCACTTGGTTATCAAATAATTATATTTAATGAGAACCATTGTTTTAAATGTCAGTCCCGTATGAAGAATTCAGTAGTTTGTTGAATCGCTTGAAAGTGAAGTTAAAACATGTGCGCGCATCCAATGGGAAAATGTTTTTGTGGTATTAACTCATCCACACACACACATACACACATTTCTGTTGTTCTATTTTTATATTACCCAAAAATAAAATAATGGAATAGAAAGAGAAAAAAAAGATCGCCATGTTGAAATGACAAGATAGCAAGGTCAAGGCCCTGGTCTATTTTTGTACTGTGTTAATTCTATTGATTAGTTTCGTGTAAATCTAGAAGGTTTTAGTTTTGAACAAGTGTTCATCCCTCTGCTTGATTTGAGCTGTTATTTGGTCTGCTTTTAACTCTTCTCTTTCTCTCTCTCTCTCTCTCTCTTTTTCTTTCACTTTCACACACACACCTACACATATGAACACAAGCTCGTTTATCTCTTTGACTTATCGCCATTATGGACGCTAACATCAGGGCCGATCTTAGATAATTGGAGACACTTAGTGGTGAACTCAAGATTAAAGTCTTCATAATCTACTATATATGAGTCTCTTGGTGTATAATTAAGAGTCTCATCTGCTCGTAACAAGTGATCATAGTTATAAAATAATAACAATAAAAACGTGGCTATGAAGTCCTGATCTATATCATTTGCAACAGTCAACACAGACAAAATCGTAGTCAGTTTAAGTCCCTGGTTTCACCGTCTACACCTGGTCCCAAACGGTGTGTCTTACGACTTTTCTAAGAGATCTCCAGCTGTGACTCTTTCAGGTGCCATCTTTTGGTCTCCTCTTTGTCAGCGAAGGCAACAGGGCGCCTGGGCAAGTCTTTATTGCGTTTTCGGGGAGCACTTTTGTTGCGCTGTCCTCCTAAAATCTGGCCAAAATAGATTGTTTTTGACATAGGGCTGTCGGGCAGTATTGTCACATACGGGATAGGGGGCGCTGCTGTCGAGCATGAAACACTGCCTCTACGTTGTCCACACCAGCTTTCAGAGCATCGCTGTTCCGCTATTTGCAGTGTGGTCTTGTCATTGTATTTCCACGGTGGAGCGCAGGCACTTACGTACTAGCCTGACAATTTTAAGTTTGTGCCGATTTTGAGTTGCTAATTAAAAACAAGAATTCTTATTGCTACATAGGACAAAGGACCGAAGCTGGTGTCAGTTCGCATTTATTTTGGAAGTAACCATTTTGTACGAGTCATTAAACTAAGTTACCGTCATATATCGTACATATGGGTAATGAGAAATTGACTGAGATTGATAACCTAGAAATCAATATATATTTCTTGCCTTAAGGGGAAGTTTTTCAACTTAATAACTATAGAGAGTGATTTCCCCTACAGCAAGCATTCATGTCCGTGAATACACTGATGTAATCAAACTGATGGCTACTCTGTTTTCAACACTAAAGATTATTTTAATTGAACTTTGAACTATGTAGGAAAAAGTAAAGGCGTTTGGTCATCGTGATGACCACATGACACCTCAAAAACCGTAGGCTTCAATAACAGCTGGCCCTTTTAATAGCAATGTCTGAAAGGGTTATAGTACTTTTCTTTGCTACTACATACGAGCAGACACATTTATTTTGGGAGTAATTGACATGTTCTTCCACAAAATGAACTACGCATACCAAGAGCTGTGATGACATGGAGGCCAATACGAGGAAAGCGCAAACAGGGACGTCCTCGTATAATTTAACGCCACACTTTCAAGGAGGACCTCAGAATCAGAACAGTGGACACCAGATGGGAGGAGGCTCCAGACATTGTCAGTGACAGATCTTTGTGGAGACAGTTTGCCGCCTAATGCGCCGAATGGCGCGAGAGGACCTAATTCTAAGTAAGTAATTGACTAAGTCACCAAGTCATCTTGTAAGAGATATTTAAATTTGTATACTGGCCTCTGTCCAGACAGACTATCACGAAAATTCGTTCTCGCCACATTAAGTTATGATACCGAAATAAAGGCGATACCAAACCCTCAATCATGTGTACGAAAAATTGCGTTAAAAAAGAAAACTTCGCTAAAGTTGTTACGGCAATGACCAATTCCTTGTGGCTTAATGGGATACTCACTGTTGGTGAAAGAGGCAAACGGCACTGCAAATAACATCCACCGATTTATTGGAGCTGTGGGTCTTTAGGCACACTGCGGCACGGGATGAAGGGATGCTACTGGTGCTCTAGATCGAGAAGAAGAGTAGGTGTTGGCCATTTGTGTGGCCATGAGTACGTTTCAACATGCTACGACTGCCATACGAGAAATTCTGGGACGAATCTGATAAGGCATGGGGAGTCTGGCAGCACATGCGCCTCCCCAACCGAGACGACCCGTAGTGGAGGCAAGAATGGCCGAATCAAACAATAATAGCGTAGTTGTGTTTTGTGGCCTCCAAGTTGGCATCAGGCTGGTACCGTTTTCATTCTATCGTCATGGATAATCTCACTTTCTATATCCATTTATCCTTCTCACTCTCTCTCTCTCTCTCTCTCTCCTCTCTCTATTTCTCTTTCTCTCACTTTATGTCTTTTTTTTAGGCTCACTTTTTCTCCATCTCTCTTTTTTATTCCAGTTTTTCCTTCCCTTTCTTTCTCTTCAAGTCAAACTTTTGTTTTATTTCTCTCTTTCTGTTCATGTCTTTCTCTTTATATCTCTCTCTTACACTCTGTCTTTCGCTTTCTTCGTTTCTCTTTTTCTCTGCCGCTCTCTTCACCCAGAATGCATCTCTTAACACACACTCACATACGCATACACACACACATACTTACTTGTAGTCATGTTTACCTGTCTTGTTTCCATTGATGTCACTGTTTTTGTGTTGACACTATGCACACAGTCAGTCACTTGTAGGGTGTTAAAGTGTCATTCTCCTGACGTACTCTCTACAAGTACAGTTTTTACCTATGCAACGTAACATCAGACGAAACATCTGACGAAACAGTTATCTATTAGCCTGGGCCAACTTGCAAGACTGACAAATGCTTATATGCTATGGTAAATTGAACGGAATATTTATATACAAAAGTACACAGCACTAGGCCAGTCTATTTGTTCCAAGGCTATACTTTGTTGATTTAGACCGCCATCGTTTCCTTGTATTCTTAACTTTTCATAAAGATAAACTGGTCCATCTCTACAATCCCGTGATTTCAAGTATCTGAATGAGAACGGACCCCTCTATCTCTCTTTCCTTCTTTCTCTCTCCTTTTCTCTCTCTCTCTCTCTCTCTCTCTCTCTCTGGAATTTCTTTTTACCATACCTCTTTTCAAGTCAGAACTTGAATCCAATAACCTGAACCCATGTACCTGAATCAGGCTAGTATCTAGATTTGGATTTTTGCAATACTAATATGCATTGGACGTGAACATCGCCCTGATTGGATCCGGCTCTTTCAAGTCTATACTGTACATGTGTCCTCTTTCAAGACTATACTGTACATACGTCCTCTTTTAAGTCTTTACTGTACATGTGTCCTCTTTCAAGACTATACTGTACATACGTCCTCTTTCAAGTCTATACTGTACATACGTCCTCTTTCAATGGATGAAAACGATTTTTCGGGCAAATATTAAAACAATCAATAGGTGTGCATGTGAGAGGCGTGTTGGGTTTAATACTTAGGTCTTGGTATAGACATTCTTCGTTACATCAAAGTGTTGATATTCTGTCATTCAAATATTGACTAGTCATCATTTTAGTGATACACTTGTAGAAAGGTCAAATATTTGTATAGATGGCCAGATGCAAACAAATTTTAACGAATATATCATCGCCTCTGTGTGTGTGATAGTGTGTGTGTGATAGTGTGTTAGGTATGTAATAGTGTGTGTTGTTGTGATCATGTGTGTGATAGTGTGTGTATGATAGTATATGTGTACCGGGCATGTGTTGTGTGATTGCGTGTGTGAAAGTTTAGTTTGTGTGGTGTGTGATAGTGTGTGGTATTGATAGTGTGAGCGCGTGTGATAGTGTTTGTTTGTTTGTGTGTGTATATGTGTTTGTGGTGTGATAGTATGTTGTTTGATGGTGTGTGTTTTTGGTGACAGAGTGTGTGATAGTGTGTGTGTGTGTTTTAGTTTATGACACGTTAGTTACTATTTGTATAATGTTGACGTTTTTTTGTATTACTTGCATTCTAGACACGTTTTTGTTCAAGACTTTTAGACGTAGCCTTTTATCATCTTATCTTATAAGTTACAGACGTGCCTTCAAAAGAGAAGATAATTACGTCCTACTCGAATTAACGTGTTCATCTAGTCATCCATGTTAGTTAGAGACTTAAGCTCTGTTAAGAGTTATTTCAGTTGTATCTGCATAGAGTGCAATGTATAGCTTGAACAGCTAGGAGACAGACTGCGGGCCCACCTAGCTGTGAGCTAAAAGCCTGAGACGTCTCAGCTAATAAAGGATGAAATCTAAACTATCCGATGCATTTTCAGGCGTAACCTGCAGTTAAGTTTGCCACTTCTGCTAGTTTAGTCACGACAGATTCTGTCCCGATTCAAGGAGTAAAATCGAAAACCAGTCTTTTTCGAGACAAAAGTAAAAAAGTTCCCGTTTCAGACTTTGTGGTAAAGGTCAACTGTTTCTGTGGCCTACGGTTAAGAAGTGTGTCATGTGGCCAGCACCTACCGCCTTTACTTTTCCCCAACTAATGCCAGATACCCATTAGAGCTGGGTGGACTCAGAGGCGCACATAAATCCCGAAATAAAAATCCAAGACTTCACTAGGATTCGAAACAGGGACTCCCGGTTCGGAAGCCAAGCGCTTAACCGCTCAGCCATAGCGAGTCAAAATGAGCTATTGTTGGTAATAAAAATCTTTAATGGACTTTATCTGTTTTGTATTTTAAGCTCGGTGTGATAATGTATGGTCTTCACGCACCAAAACCTGTTTAATTGGTTGACATTTTCCAAGGGTTTGACACTCATGCACTGTGAGCTGACATGTATTAAGCTTGTAATAGATATTGGCTTGAGCTAGGCACGAAATTCTAAGCAAGTCCTTGACGTATCTTATCTTATTCCTTAAGGAATTGCGTCTGCGCTTAGCGAACTAAAAGCATATAACTTCTAAAACATTTAGACATCATGTAGACATCGGTCCACAAACCAGTATGTAAACATTTATAAACAACCAAAACCAAACAGGTCATTAACACTGGTCTTTAGTCCAAGTCGAGACATGTTAAAGTCATAACGGACAATGTGGTCATTACGTGAAGTCAGTCCATATAGTGACACTAGAGGTCAGTTAAACTGTTTTCTTAAGTCTTCTGGAAACTTGTGCTTAAAACTGTCACACATAAAAAACATGAAGACCTATCTGTTTAAAACGTTTTTTAGATTCATTGTCATGTTAGCTGTCGTGTCTGTGTTTGTACTGTTGTCACAGCGCCTTGAGCCTACAGTTTGTTTGTTAACAGCGCGTTATAAATAACATTATTATTATTATTAATATCAGGTGACCGAGCCTCGCTCGGATGATTAATTTGTTATGGAAGGATATATTCCCGAAGTCATTTTGGGAATATTGTTGTAATTACGAAAATGAACGATCGGGTAAAGACTATCAATCCGAAGAGTTGCTTTTTCGTTCTGTCAGTTCTCGATGTAATTGTAAAAGGCGATTAGAATAGAAAGTCCCCCCAACAGTAGGCCTATAGAAAACCACAGCTCACGTCTTAACGTTTTACATTGCTTCTTTCGCGTAAAAATATTGGGCTATTGTTGTAATTACGAAAATGAACGATCAGATAAAGACTACTAATCTGAAGAGTTGCTTTAGTGTTCTGTTAGTTCTAAATGTAATTGTACATGGCGATTAAATATAAAGTCTCTTAAATCCTCCTAAAGTCTAGACAAACCACAGCTCACGTCCGTCTTATAGTTTTACAATCCATCTTTTGCTTAAAACTATTGTAGGCCTACTATTATTGGCTTGGAAGAAAGTCTTTGCAGTGTTAATTCTCAGATGGTAACGTTCAGACATTTAATTATGGAATTAGTATATATTCATTATGGCTTTAGTACGAAACATCAAGTGACGCAAATTTCTACGTTATAGGGTAAAGCAGGCACTTTGTGTCAAAGTAAAATGGCAATTTTTTTCTTAATAGACTTAAATCGTTGCATTAGTTTTCTAAAGAAACTTTTCCGTGGGGCACCTTCGTTACGCCGAAAAATATGTTCGTCCCCCATACTGGATACGTGCCCTGCCCAGCCTGACTGTCGGACTATAAGAAGTTCATACCGGCTTTTGTCATCCATCCCAGTGGTGCTACAGCCCGTGGAGGGATATGGCCTGCTTTTACAGATCTCTCCATTCAGATCTCTCCTGGGCCTTCCGTCAACACGCCCTAACTCCAAGCTTTTTACCGAGGTTTATAATTAAATCATTGCAGCGTACGCAAACTCGTTGACCGCTAGATGGATATCATGTTTAGTGTGAGCAAGTAAGGCGTAGAGAAGCTGTGTTATGACCATTTCCTTTGTTTTGGTACAGGACAGTAGACACCGAAGCAAGGTAATAATTCACCAGCAAAATAATAATAAGGCTTGTCTTCGAGTCCGAAAATTAATGAGGATTGCAGCTGTGACCTACAAATTTTGCCACATCCAGGGCAAGCATAAACATTGTCCGCGTGCTCGATTAAGATTTTCTTTTAGCGTCTGCGTCTGTTCTCGGCAGCAGATTTTCTTTTGGTCTCAAATGTGTATCCGCGGCCTTTGTATAGAGGGAATTCTATAAATCCGACAGTTACGCTGGATAGAGCAGTATCCTGAATGGGAGACGAATCTCAGACGAACGTATGCCTAAGGCAGTCTTTTTTGGTGAGCTAAAAAGTGGTCGACGTAACACCGTAACGCTTAAAAGACCAGTTTAGGCGCCAACTTGCCTTAGCTGACATAGAAGAGAGCACATGGTTGCATGCGGCCTCAGAACGAGACAGCTGGAGGTCACCAGCAAAATAAACAACTTTGTAAAAGGTATCTACACCACTCTACGCAATTAAAGAGTAAACAATTTATTAAGCACTTAAAACACAATTACTAATCATACATCGGCACATTTAATTTCATTACTTTTCTTTCATAGTTCTATAATAAATCAATCTACAGTAAGATAGTGCGCAAATGTTTAATTAGGTCTCTTGATTCTTTAGTACTCGTTCTTGTTTGCAAAGAAACATTTTAGTGTACTGCGATAAGCATAGTGACTTAAGCAGCGTTTTCCCCGTTTACGTCATGGAAAATTTTCATTCATAAAACATTCTAGCCAATATTAAATTTTCGAAAATGAGGCATTTTCTAACCGATATAACGTCGACCTCGAGTTTTCCCGATGTGGCCAATGAGCTGAGAATTTTTTTCTCACTAATATTCACATACCTTGAAATTTTAAAGAAAATCGTTAGAGCCGTTTTTTGAAATAAAATTTATATATATATAAATATATATACATACATACATACATACAAGAGTTGCTCGCTTAAGAGTATAGGATCGTAAACTGTCACACTATACATATCAAAGCAGTGATGCTTTTAAAACAATTCTTTGTCTAGCTTCTAACATATTGAAACATATACTCCATACGCTCATTTGAATGATTTCCTTCCAAGACATTTTAATGGGAGGGGTTTTAGCAAAGACTCATTTCAATGGACTTTATTAATAATGATTTCAAAAGACCTTATTGATAATGATTTCAAAGAACATTATTGATACTGATGTATAAACTTAACAAAACAAATCCCATTGAATAATATGCTGTAGTGTAATATTCCTTGCGCAAGCAAGAACAAAAAAAAAACACTGAATAAATTTAGATTTAATCTATAGTTCAAGAAGAACTACTTTGATTATGTAAACTACATAATGAGCTGAGTAAGAGTCCTATCGTTAGCAAATCTATCTAGGCACAAGGCCAAACGTTAACCTAATAATATAAAGCTTGTCTTCGACTCCCAAGTTTAAGGAGGTGTGCAAAATTTCATGTGGTTACGCAGCCTCAGCTGTGATCTACATTTTTTGACTTATAACCATTGTCTACCCCGGTGGTCGGTTCATGTTCTCTTTCCGCCGTCTTCGGCACAAAATTTCCTTTTGGTCTCATGTGTATCCCGCGGCCTTTGTAATAAATCCCCAGCTATCTTGCTGGAAGCCGTTTGCTGCCAGGTGCTCTCTTCTATGTTCCCAAGCAGGGCCGGCCTTAGGCCGATTTGACCGATTGCTCCTAATTTGGCCCCGCAATTCGTAAGGCCAGCCCTGTTCCGAAGTAGTAGAGCTCAAAGGTGCTAACCCGTTATCACAGAGTTTAATTGAATTAAAGCAGTATTCCACAGCCTTTTTCTCTAAACGGAACACTTCGCACATTCGGAGAATTTAGCGAAAACTTGCTTATTTCTTTTTAGAGAGATTAATTCACGTGATGGCCTATTCAAGTAGTTTGCAGAACACCTTTTCAGGCCTATGTGCCGCGAAACACAGTTTCGGAAACACTGAGGAAAAAAATAAAGATCTTAAAATTTTATTCTGGATTAAAATTCTTTCTTTAGTGTATTTTTAGTGCACATAGTTCAATTGGGGACACTTGAAGAGTAAATGTGATTGCCGGGAGTTCTCTCTGTACAAACAGCGCTAAGTCCTGTGCAGTGGCGTCTCCAAACTCAGCAGCTGTGGCGTGCATATGTTTAGAGCTGTAGAATTGCTTTTTATTGACATTAAAACACATGCTGACATTTTGGTTGTCCTCCTCCCCCCCCCCCCCCTTTCCCCTTCTCTTTTCAAATCTAAAATATTTTCAATACATTTTAGTACTAAATAAAAATTAAAGGTGGATGGACCGTAAGTGATAAAACGTTTCCATTTAACTCCGTCTCTTATGCTACTTGTGGGCGCAGTGGCTGAGCTGTTAAGCGCTTGGCTTCCGAACCTGGCGTCCTGGGTTTGAATCTTGGTGAAGACTGGGGATTTTGAATTTTGGGATTCTTAGGGCGCCTCTAAGTCCAGCCACGTCTAATGGGTACATGACTTTTGTTGGGGACAGTAAAAGTGGTTGGTCGTTGTGCTGGCCACATGGCACCCTTCTCGTTAACCACCACAGAAACAGATGACCTTGACATCATCTGCCCTTTAGACCACGTGGTCTGAAAGGGGAACTTACTTAACTTGATGTTACTTTAATGTTATTGTAGCAGATTCATATATACTGCGTTGTTCCTTCCCAAAGATTTGATTTTATCAGTACCTATATAAAATGGAGAGATGGTACCTCACTCTTACTGAATGCCACGTGCTCTTTTTTTTTATTTCCTAGACTGAAGAGTGATTTGTAGACGCCTAGAGAATGCATTTGTCTATCTAAGTATGCAAGTAAATGCTTGGTACCAGGGGTCTGCACCTTTGCACACTTGTAGCACCAAACTGCTGGTAGACAACTAAACCGCTCTAGACTTATTATATTTTAACTTTAAAATTTAGAACAATTTTAAGTTCTTTTGTAAACAAAAATAAATACGGCTATCATTACAATATAAACATAATTCAATATAAACATAATTCAATATAAACATAATTCAATATAAACATAATTCAATATAAACATAATTCAATATAAACATAATTCAATATAAACATAATTCAATATAAACATAATTCAATATAAACAAACTTGAGATAAAAAATAAATAAACGTAGTGGACTTTAGTTATAAAAATGAAATTCTAAGCAAACTTTAACTAACAACAAAAACATGTCTTATCAGTTTGGTCATCTCAAGTCGTCTGTCGTACATCAGACCGCTGACGAAAATGCCGCTTATCTTGCATCATTCACAAACAATCGCTAACCTCTTCCCATCATCACCGTAGAAAAACACACACACACACACACACACTCCATGATATCATTCAGGAAGCATATAGAGTTTCCACAGACTCCTAGCTAAGGGTGGCGCCAACATAATTTTATCGTCTATAAGGGTGTCACAAAAATATAAAAAAAAACATCGTTCTATGAATCTAAAAATAACACTGATTTATGAATCAACAGATCTGATCAGCTGTCGTACGTATTTGGATGAAATTTCTTACAAAGCCTTTTTCAAATCTTTGCTGCTTGCTAAGACGCAATTTTTGTACAGATTCACAGCCTGAGCGCCGAACTTCGCGAAAAGCAGCCATTTTTCTATAAAACGTATTTTTCCCCCGCTTCCCCCCCCCCCTCCAAAAAAAAAACCGACCACTGTCTCTATATAAATAGAAATAACACAAAAATGTCGTATTTTTAATTTTATAAAGGCCATCCTTGTGTTTGTATAAATGCAATATAGATAGATAGATGAATTTAAGATTTGCAGGTGTTGGAGCTGGGGTTTTTTAAAACAAACCGCCCCGCACACACAGTGACACATACACACACTCAATAGTTCGGATCCGACCTAGTTAAGGCCACAACTCTAAAAATGTACTGCGACATTCATACACTTAGCTGAACAGTGACCTTTTACTGAAGAAAAACAAAGACAATCTACTAACATACTTACCTTGCCGCATGTCACTCAACAGCGTACGCCCTTGACAGCCAAGGCAGTATGAGCGTGACATGACGTGAAGACAATGAAACACACACAAAACTTTTCATTAACGCCAATTTCAAACCAGGTCATACATTCTCTACACATTCTTGGCAGTGCGTTTAGTTGCATCATGTAGAGTCAAGGAGTTTCCAAATCTTCCAGTCAATACCCTATTTGCGTAAGTAGATTTCCAATGCTTGCTCGAATCTGTGTCTTGTTCTAATAGGTTTCCGTTGTTTTTAATGCTAATATAAAATGCTTTACTTCCCCCCCCCCCCTTTTTTGATGTGAAATGCGAACCAACTTGTCAAGGCAGGGTTAGTATGGATGCTTATACACGATCGTTTGACTGATATTTTGGTTTTTAATTTAGCTACAAGTCTCGTGATATGGAAACATCACGTGATATTTATTTTACATTGTAATTTTAACCATCCCCAGTAATAGAACTTTCTGATTAAGTTTGGTCTTTGTTACCAACGAAAGTATTTATTCACAGAACCATTAGAACAGAAAATGTCAGATTATTTAGACATTTAAAAAAAAAATTCCATTCAAAATACAATATATAAAATGTAAAATTTTTTCTTGAAATTAGTTTGTTACATTAAAACAGTTTGCTACATTAAAACAGTTTGCTACATTAAAACAGTTTGTTACATTAAAACAGTTTGCTACATTAAAACAGTTTGCTACATTAGAACAGTTTGTTACATTAAAAACAGTTTGTCACATTAAAACAGTTTGCTACATTAAAACAGTTTGCTACATTTGGTGGAAACCACATTTCAGTTTCGTTTATCAGTTCGAAAGGGCTAAAAAAAAATGTAAACTATTTCTTTGTATTGACCAAGCTTCTATCAGCTCCATCTGGTCTGTTGGGTACAAAGTTGGAACATGTTTCTTCTCCCATTTCCCACGACATAAATCAATAAAAAAGAATAACAACTTTATTAATTGTTGGTGGTTGAGTATTTTGTTTAATTTCGAAATAAGGGGAATAAATGTAACTAAATGAGAGATGTGGAGATATAGATATAAAAATATATATGGATTTAGTCCCCTTATTACATTTCGACACATTGTTCTCCCACTTCCCAGTCTTGGATCAAGTTTAAATTTTGCATAATTATTCAGAGTCCACAACAGTACACGAATAAATCCGAAAATTAACCAGTCAACCATTTAGTACCAATTAATTAATTGTATTTTAAATAGCAGCACGGTAGATGAACACCGTAATTTTCAGATAGATGAAAGTAATTGGCCATTCCTTCCCTTAGATAAGCTATGCTTTCTTTTTTTATTTATTATGTTGGTTTCTTTTAGCTTTCATCTGTGTTTAATATCAATCCCACGTAAAATTGGCTTTACATGTGATTTCTTTTATTACATTCTTCCATCAAAATTTAGAATTTTCTCAAAAAATTTCGTTTGATGTTTTTACTAGATTTTATCTTTCTCCGGAGAAAAATATCCCGACAACTTTCAAGGGAATATATTGAATAAATGTGTCAACCAGAAATGCTTTTCAGAAGTACCAATAATGTAAAAGAGCGGCCCTCTGCTGTTCCTCTATTGCCCACTTTTATTTCTATTGAATCAATTCTCGATTGGACTAAATATTCCCACGACGTCACATACAGCCGCGTGCTATTCAAAAGGGGCTATACATATGATCCATTAGTTACAGCTTTACTTCGTTGTCAGTTCTATCTATCTGGCAAGACAATCAGTATGCGTGCTGGACAGATGTTCGGCTGTCTCGATGGTCGAGGGTTCATACCCTGCCGCCGCCATCCCTCTTCGTCCTGCGGGAAGTTTGGACTAGGAAGGAACATGCGGAACACGTGAAACTTTTCACAAACCAACATTTTATTAATTAATGGCTTAGAACAATTTCTTTGTGATCCGTACAAATTACTACTAATAATCTTGAGCACCTAAATGAACGTGTTCATGTATGAATTGGTCTTAGCATATGTAATAGCCATGTCATACGTCTGTTTCTGGACTTAATCTGTTTCAATCCAAGTGGAGCATAGTGCCGCATCATCTAGTCCTGTACTGGGCGATTCCCCTCAGTTGGGTTCATGTCCATCCTCACATCTTGGTCTGACGAGCTTCTTTATGTTTCATTGGCTCGCCCAGCCTTTCTCTTTTCTTGTGGATTCCAGTCCAAATCCTGTTTGCAATGTTATTGTTTTTTTTATCTTCTTTGAACTATATGCCCAATCTGGCCCATTTTTTAAATGAAGTTTTACAGCTTTACAGTCTATTATTTACGGACAAGTATTTTTTAAATACATTTTAAGTCTAATTTTCAACGTTTTGTGTCTTTTTGATTCTCCTTATAAAGGCTCTGCCCTCCTTTTTTATTCTCATTTATAAGGCTCTGTCCTCCTTTTTTATTTTCATTTATAAGGATCTGTCCTCCTTTTTGTTTCTCCTTTATAAGGATCTGTCCTCCTTTTTTTTTTTTTGAAAACGCTCTGTCCTCCATTGTATTCTCCTATACACCTGCAGATGTCCGGTAACCCCATCTTTAAAGATAGATACATAGCCAATATTCGGTAAAGATAATGTATCCATAACTTTGTTTTCGATCTAGTATTTCTTGTAGCGAGCTCCTGGCTTTGGTTCTGTGTGTGACTAATAAACATCTGTCTACAACACCATTGGTTCTATTTTTTTAATGTAAAATAGCGGCCCTCTGCTGTTCCTCTATTGCCCACTTTTATTTCTCTTGAATCAATTCTCGATTGGACTAAATATTCACACGACGTCACATACAGCCGGGGGTAAATGGGAGGGGGAGGTAAGTGGGGGTCTGAAATTTTGAGAGGGAAACATACAATGACAATGACGTGCTGTTGGGTATGAAACTTGAGATTTGAGAGAGAGAGAGAGAGAGAGAGAATAGAGAACAAAGACAGGAAAAAGAAATGAAAGAAGAGAGAGGGAGGAAAAGAGGCAAATGAAAAGAGGCAAATGAAAAGAGGCAAATGAAAAGAGGCAAATGAAAAGAGGCAAATGAAAAGAGGCAAATGAAAAGAGAATCGATGATGGATAAAAAGAGAAAAAAAAGTTCTTTTTTTGTTTAAAGTTTCCAACACAGCACGTTAGCACGACATGTCAGTCTGAATAAACGTTTTTTTTTTAAAATTGTTCACATTTGACATTTTCTTAAAGTTAAATCTTTTATCATCATCATCTTTCCCTTGCGTTCCTCATGGAACATAGGATCTCAGTAAAACACATTCCTCATGAAATATACACTCTATACAGTGGATGCATATTTTATTAACCTTGGTTAGGCCAATAATAGAATATGCATCCTCCGTTTGGGACCCCTCAGCTCAATAAACATTAAGAAACTGGAATAGACAAAAATAGAGCAGTGAGAATCATAACAAACGAATATTCACATTTGACTAGAGTAACACCTATAGTAAAATCACTAAATTTAGAAAGCCTTCAGGACAGAAGACTCAAAAGTAAAGTAGCAATTATACATAAAACACTGAACCATAATCTTCAAATACAAAAACAAAATTTAATAAAATACTCTGAAAGACACAAAGACAAAGACACATTCCTCGTCCCATATGCTAGGACAAATTTGTACAAATACTCCTTCTTCCATAGTGCTATTAGAGCATGGAATGGGTTGCCTGAGCTAGCCAGGAAAACCAGTGACTTGGCAGAATTTAAGTCATTGGTTAATATGCATGACTAAATGCATGACGCGTAGGACGTAATCATCTTCTTTTTTGAAGTAACGTCTGTATTCTATAGGATATGATAAGATTATTGGCCTAACCAAGGTTATACATTTTGATTTTATGTTCTTATTTGATTTTTAGACATTTGCTTTGTTTGATTTTTTGATAACTTCATCAATATGTGGATTCCATGACAGTTTTTCATTTATTATAACACCTAGGTATTTTGAGTTTTTTGTTTGTGTTACTGGTTTATCATGAATAAGATAAGTGTATAAGTAGATAAGCTTCATATTAAGCAGATCCTTTCCCAATAAAATGCCTATACTATCACCGAAAAGAGCAGTTTATACAAAGTCGCAATCACGTGCCACACTTCTGCTGATGGAAAACAGTTTTGTTCCATATGAAACGCACGCGAATAACACGCGCATTTAAATGAGCCCCTTAGTGTATGGTAACTGAGTAGGAGTGTGTGTGTGTGTGTGAACAAGTGTGAGTGTGGTAGTTTGCGAGTTTGTTTTCGAACCAAAAGGTGTTCGTTCCTATCTGAGTCTCTGCCCCTACTCTCCACTCGTTTCCTTCCCCCCCCCCCCCCGACACGTTGCCAGATTGAGCGTGAATGAGCCATTCACCTAATGTAGTCCACTTGCTCTAGATTGTTGTTCCCTCCTAAACATCATATGCCTGCGCAGCTGACAAAAATATTCCAAAGTACGAATGGAAAAGTTTTTCTCTCCGTTGCAGTCGGGGGCTGAGGGTCAGAAATGGTTGGGGGCGGAATAAAAAAAATATTTGCGCTCATTTACCCGAGCATTCCAGCAAGAGAAGAGAACTCTAGACCTTCGCCTCATACGTCATGCAATCAGACGTAACTTATCGCCAATTGCTGACTAGACCTCGCCCCCCCCCCCCCCATTTCTCCATCAGAAGGTATGTGTGAAATTGTTGGAGGGCTGTTAAATTAGTGTACGTGAAAAAGTAGAAAGTAGATTAAGTGTAGTGATACATCAAATCTGATCCAGGAAAATAAATAGATAAAATGTGTGTTGTGTGTAAGATTAAATCAAAATAACGACACGTACATTTTGGCGCACCGTCTTAGGTAGAAATCTTTCGCTGGGCTGTTAATAGAAGAACTGGAGGGTTCAAATCTCACCGGAAACACTATTTGCAAAAGTGAAGCACTACACGAAATGATTAGACTGAGAAATTATAGACTTTTTTTTTTATACAGTAGTAGAGATTACATTGCCAACAACACATAAGACAGTAGATATTTTGTATGTTTTAGATTAGGTGTGTCCTGTTCGATTAATTAGTTTGAAGACACGAGTATAGTCGCTAAGAACTGTTGTAGTTTGACAATCATGTCAATGGGTATGACTATTACATATAGTATACGCTACTAAACTCTTTTATTATGTTTTAGTTTAATTTGTTTATTAAGAATGTTTCTCTTCAATATATTGAACCGAAGAAGAACAAAAGGCTTAACATACTTGTCAGCTTTTCCCACCAATGCTAATGTACCTTATAAAGCCCCGTTGGCCATTGGTTATAATTTGGGATTTTTGGGCATTGATTTGCATACCATATGCTGCGGAAGTCTTGTCTATGCGCATCACGAAGTCAGCTAGCTCTTCTTCTTCCTTTGTTCTTTCAACTGTACTTCTCATCGGCCTCAAAGGGTTAATGTTTGAGACTCGCTCTGAAATAAATTAACGGAACTGGAGCTAAGGCAATTAATATTGAGTTTATTATTTGTCTACCGTCTTACCTGGGGTCGGGCAGGAGTGTCAACAAACGTCTGATGTCATAAGAACCAACCTGTTTGATCGAAAAAATCAACTCTTCTTCCCCCCTTTTTATGGACAAGAGAGTTGCGAATTAAATGTACCCAGATGAATCATACATATTTTTCATGGAATCAGTTACGTGCACAAGGTACGAACTGATGTTTATATTTGAATATAAATTTAATTTAATCAAGACAAAGAGTAAGCCAAGTTCCCTTTACACACCTTGCGATCTATAGGGCAGGTGATGTTATGGTCATCTGTCTCTATGGCCAACGGTTAACGAGCAGGCTGTCATGTGGCCAGCACAACGACCAACCGCTTTTACTTTCCCCAACTTAAGTCAGGTACCCATTAGAGTCGGGCGGACTCAGGAGCGACATAAAAATCCCAGAATTCAAAATCCCAATCTTCACCAAGGTTCGAATCAAGGACCCTAGGTACAAACATTAGTGCTCTAAATTTATTAACATGTTTTTATTTGTAATAATATATCACGTTAATTTGCTTGTTATTTGTGGAGAAAAAAAATAAGCAGTGCTGTCACATCATGTGAGGAATAGAAAGTGCAATATTATCATTTAACATATGACAGTACACTCACGTCATGGAATTAGTAGAACGTGTACTTAAATCATTATGAGACGAAAAGACAGTGCACTCACGTCATGGAATTAGTAGAATCATTATGAGACGAAAAGACAGTGCACTCACGTCATGGAATTAGTAGAATCATTATGAGACGAAAAGACAGTGCACTCATGTCATGTGACCAGTAGCGGTCCACTCTAGTCATGCGATAGTACCCTCACATCATGTGACAAATAGGCAGTGCATTCACCTTATCAGTACATTTACCTTAAGTGACCTGTAAATAGTACTTTTTTTACTTTACATACAAGCCTCACTCTATTGATATCAAAACTAGCCTACATTGATATGATATCCATATAGGATGTATTAGTATTTTAACTCTATTAATCTACATCGAAATCTATTGTCTTAATGACAATGCATCCTTAAGTTATATCCCATCTAAAACTAACTTTCACAACTTGCTCTTGTTCCCAACTCAAGGTAAAAATTGTAAATAAAAATTCTGCAATCGATAGTCGCTACCCAGAATGATTTGTGACTTCAGCTTTGCAGACGATAGGCTGGACCGGATATGACGTGATCCTCTTAGCATCTTTCCCAAGCGAGAGTGTTATCTCCGCAAAGACAGATCGTATTCAATAACTCCCGCCAGACGAGCCTAACAATAGTAACCTCCCTTGTGTGTCCCCCCCCCCCCCGGTCTTCATAGTTATAAATAACTCTTCTTCATCTGATCTTACTAGGTTGGAAAGGAAATTCTTTTTGAATTGTTATTACTTGATATTACCTTTGTTAAGTCTTGTTATCACACTTATCATTATCTTAAACGTTGCCCTAAACATGGTCCTAAACATTATCCTAATCAGTCTCTTAAATACAGGGCCGGCTCTAGGTCACTGCAACCTATGCGGCGGCAGTGGGCCCTGCACTTTCATAGGCCCCCCGCTAGTTATTAAATAAAAACCATTATAAGTTATATATAATAACAGGGTTTTGCGGCCTTCTGATTTTCTAAGGTCTCCGGGAAAGGTTCATAAATTGCAAAATAGATGAAACAGTCCCAAAAATCTCCTGAAACGATGCAATATCCTGAAAACTCATGAATATCTCCTGAAAAATAGACAATTCGCGCAATTCGTTTCACATACGGCCCCGCAACTGTTAGGACTGGCCCTGCTTAAATATTGTCCTAAACATGGTCTTAAAACATGGTCCAAAAGAGTATCCTAATAGACCTCATTCACCATAACTAAAGGTCACGTGATATACATGGATACATTAGAATAGATAAAGAAACACGTGACAAGGGTGTTGGTTTACGATTGGTAAATGAGGTCCATTAATGTCACGTGGTCCTAAACATTATCTTAAACATTGTCCTAAACATTTTTTAAAGAATTGGTCACATTTTATTTTAAGTTTTGAGATGTTCGTATTAATAATTAGATTTTATTTCTATAACTAACGTAAACATCCACGAGTTCTAATACTATATTGAAGTAATACATTGAAGTAATACACTGAAGTAATACACTCAAGCAATACACTCAAGTAATACACTCAAGTAATACACTCAAGTAATACACTTAAGTCATATACTTAAGTAATACACTCAATTAACAGAATGTTTCTTTTAAATTCAATCACACAAAAATGGAATTTAATCAAACAATGGAAAAGTTTACATCAAATAAAATCACTTACGTGAATTATATTGGTGTCTTGACTGACAATATGAGTCGTCTATTAGATCTAGGAACTGTGAACTACAGTGCACATTTAAGGAACTTACAATGAACCATGAACATTGAACTGTAAACTATGAACTGTCAAATACAAACAATAAACCCCGACACCTTACCCTAAATTCTGTTCATAGTCTTCAATTAAAGACATTTCTCTATAGCATTGTTATTCCAAACACCTCATTTGAACATTGTCTCGAATATTTTTTCTGCTGACCAGAGCATTTGTTTACACAAATATTGTTCCGTCGTCAAGATGTGATGCTCCCCACTTCAACCCCTCGCTATTCTGACCTACTAAATCCGTTTACTGGACTCGATATGCAGTCAAGCTTTACTCATTGGAATAATAGTACTTAGATTGGACAGACAATATAGAATTATCACAGATGTTAGATTTGGGCTCTCAAAAACTATTGTTAGTTAGTGATAGTAGTAAATAAACAGAGGCGTTGCAATGGAGACTAGTAAGCGGTTTTGCATAACTACGAGAATGGAACCCTTACTATCAGGTGCCTATCTTCTTGATTTGACATTCACCATTAGTCTGACAAAAGTACAACTCAATTAAAAATCTCAAACAACTAAAAGCTTTTGATTAAAAATTAAATTAAATAAGAATTAAACTTTGCATGTCTAAAGAGGTTGCAAAAAAAGTCATTTTCAATCCATACTTTCAACAAAATTTAAAAAATCAATTTTGCTACTGAACATTTTAAAAACTAATTTATGTGCAAAATCATTTTGAGCAAAGAAAAAATGCAGCATTCAAAAACAGCATTCTATAGAAAATGCATTCAATATGAGCTATTAACATGTTGAATAATTGAACAGCTCTTAGGGGAAAATCCTTGTAATTATTTATCACATAAATAACAGATGAGAATCAACCAACGTCAAATATCCATTCCTTCAGTTTGTAGAGACGTTTTACACATGTAAGTCAGAAAAAGACATGTCTGATAAGTGGATTATTAGAATTTTAATAGTGAACAAAAGGGGAGGGGTGAAGTAGGTGTTCATCAGCAATGTCGGACTTGAATTGACTGTTGACGCAAGGTAATTTGAGTCTGGGGTGGCCACTGTCATGTTATCCTGTTTGTGTCTTATTTAGATCAGAAGATTGCATGCGTCTGACTGCCGTGTGTTTGTATTACTATCTGAGCTTTGTTCTAGTATACTAACAAACAACAGGAGACATCACAAAAAAGATGAGCGTGTAATAACTAAGTCGATTTCATGATGTAAGTTCATATATAGTAATACGATATTAACACTATCAGAGGCGGCCTTGGCAGTGCGCGAGGCTGTAGTTGACTGTCACATCAGGACCACGAATATTTGTACTGTAGTCGAGTGTCACATCAGGACCACGAATATTTGTACTGTAGGCGAGTGTCACATCAGGACAACGAATATTTGTACTGTAGTCGAGTGTCACATCAGGATCACGAATATTTGACTGTAGTTGAGTGTCACATCAGGACCACGAATATTTGTCAGATTGGTTGGCAGTGTGCGGGGGCTTTAGGCGAGTGTCACACCAGGACCACGAATATTTGTAAAATTGGTTGGCAGTGTGAAATGCTCATTTTATCGCCGTAATCGCGAAGCCCCAAACCAATGATGCCCCCCCCCCCTAATGAACGGGACCTGGACGGTTGTTCCACTCTCCATCCCCTAGGGCCGCCTCTGACACTATGAAAGCCTAGCATCAACTCCTCGCTATGAAAGCCTCTCCTTGTAATATTGTTATCACATTGCATTAGGAGGAACTTATTTTGTCAAAAGATAATAATAACAATCCAACCCAAAAAAAAAAAAAAAAAATGGTTTGCTGAATGCTGTCTATGACGCGCCAATATTTAGTTTTGTTAAGGGACATTGACATTGAACAGGGGCTATAACGCATTCCTCGATGCCAGCTGTACCAAGATTATCTCCACGTGTGCACAACCAGTGACAAGCGCGGAAACCTATTCTAACAGGCTTGAAAGTAAAGTTGGTCACTAAAAAGCTATTTATCGAGATTTTACTTTTGTTTTCATTCATCATGGGGATTGTTGACTGTCGTTGACTTGTAGCACCAGACTGCTGGTAGACAAATAAACCGCTGTAGGAGTAGTATATCTTAACTAATAAAACTTGAAATAACTAGAATATGTTTCCACGCTTGTGTACAATACTAAATAGAACTTTATTTATTATAGAGACAAAATCAAATTAATAATAATATTAAATAACTGAACTATACCAGTGATGGGCAAACTACGGCCCGCTGACCAAATCCGGCCAGCCGAGAGGTTTAACCCGGCCCGCCACATATTTTGTGAAAAACAATGAAAAAAAAAACAAACATACAGATTTAATACACGAGTTGAAACATTGGTATTATTGAAATGAAAACGTTTCAAACGTTTGCCAGCTTGGCGTTCCTTAAAGGGAGCAACAAAGTGGCCAGACATTTTTTATTAAATTTGTGGAAGGTCTTTAGGAATTTTGTTAGTACCTGCATCAAAAATATGCAATATTCCGAAAGATTGAGCTCCAAATATTAAGAAAATATGCGGCATTGGAATAGTCAATGTAAACTGCTCCGAGAAAACTAGCATTTTCCTACACTGCAATTTTTTATCCAGACATCCTTTGTCAAACTGTCTATCGACTAATGCAGGAGATCCTTAATTATATGCAATCTGATAGGGTTTAAAATACGAAAGTAAAATGACTTAATACAGGGCGCAGGGTGCGATTTCCAGCGAGTTTGAGAGGTAACAAAATTTTTTTTAAATTCTTTCTTCCATGTGAAAAATTCTTGGCAGTGTGGTAAAGCGCTTGGCTTCCGAACTGTAGGTACTGTACTGTAGGTCCCTGGGTTCGAATCTCTGTGAAGAATGGAATTTTTAATTACGGGATGTTTAGTGCGCTTCTGAACCAAGCCAGCTATAATTGTGTCTGTTCGTCTGTACAGTTTAGAGCTCGGAAACTTGAAAAGTTATAAAAAATTTATTATGATATTTTAGATCTTGCGAAGTTCTGATGCAACGGCTACTTTTTGTTGAAATATGCAAGCATTTTTTTTTAATTTAAAAATTACATCACATTTTTATACAAAACTTCAGGGGTGGTAAGTCTATTTTTAAAGGTCACAGACTTTTTTATAGAAAACTTTGACTTCATTGATTTAATCTCTGACCGAAAAATGAGTTCACGTGTCTCTAATTCGTCATAACTCTGTTACCAGATAGATACTAGCACAATGTACATATACACATACTTCATTTCATGCTTTTCAAATTCATTACTTTATAGTACAAACAAACTAAACCTTTGGTGAAATAAAACAATGTAAAGAATTAGAACTTTACGTTTCGTAAAAAAAAAAAAAAAATTAAATATCACCAATCGGAAAGTGCGCTTAAATTAATTCACGAGCTAATTTTTTTTTTGCTTTGTAATATTTTGTATAGCACAACTTTCATTCTCCTGCATGCTCTGTGCACTGTGCACCAATATATTCAGTGAATTCGTTGTCAACTTCCAATTCTAGAAGAGGTAGAAGGGTAGTATTCTTGTTGGCGGGTTGTCCAGTTTGCTTTCAAGTGAAAAACAAACGCCACATGATTTTTTTAAAAGTCTTATTACTTAAAACCATCAAAACCTTAACCATGGCTTGAATATTTCTGGTCCATGAGCGAATTCGACAGGGGCCGCCTCTGAGTTTTTGATATAATACAACCTCTCTTTATAATCTTGTATTATTTTTTTTCAGGCTACTGTGACATTAGTAGTATTATCTATCTATCTATCTCTCTATCTATCTATCTCTCTGTCTATCTCTCTATCTATCTATCTCTCTATCTATCTATCTATCTATCTATCTCTCTGTCTATCTCTATCTATCTATCTATCTCTCTGTCTATCTATCTATCTATCTATCTATCTCTCTGTCTATCTCTCTCTCTCTCTCTCTATCTATCTATCTCTCTGTCTATCTAACTATCTGTCTATCTACATATCTATCTATCTATCTCTATCTATCTATCTATCTTTTTTAAGACACAGGTTTAGAATAGTATTCAAGTGCTACAGTTAAATCCCCTTACATATGTAAACTATAATTTTATGTGACGTCTCTATATGGCAGTCTCCGTGGGAGAACCATATTCGTGTCTATCCCGATGATGATAGAGTCTGAAGGAAATAGAACACTGACAGTTACAGATCTGAGCCGAGAACTTTGTAACAGAGGTATTAGCACGTTCTACACACACACACACGCACGTAGACAAACACACACACACTTTGAGAAACACACTAAATATTTGTTTTAGATATGAGTATGTGTCGACGTCTATTATATTTTCCAATATGTAAATCAATGTTTCATACGCTTATTTCTTATCATACCTTTTAAAAAACAGACACGCATTTAAATGTGCTAATCTAGTAGTGCGTATTAATTAGAGAGGTAAGCTCTCTGCTAAGCCATTGGTTTCCAGCTAACCCGTATATGATATAGTGACACAAGGGACGAGGGGGCACTTGTAGGAATTGGTCATTTCTGAGTATTAAGTGACGTGTTTAAGTATTTGTAAGATATAGATCTAGTTTAGTGTTTGATTTAATCTTGCTAGTCTTCGGTCCTGAAGGGTATCTCCAAGTTAAGTGACTTCACCAAGGGGTGGTTACTCTCCAGTCCAATGGAAAAGTTTCATCAGTCTTTTTTGTTTACCGTAAAAACATCTTCAGCTTTTTACAAGAAAGAACTGCTCCTAAAAATGTAGCTGTACTACAATGAAAGTTGTGTTGTGTTTCTTTAGAAAGTACAATCACCGTCACGTTCACCTAGCCCTTGAATAGAATCTCTTTCAATGACAATCCTGTTCAGTCTTTAATGGTGTTTTCTCATCGCTTTCTTTATCTCTTTTATTTTTTTTTCCTGGTACTGTTCTCTGTAGGAAGGTCTTTGCAGGCCCTGAAGACCGTATGCTATGGCCATAAAGTTTTAGTTATCTTTTTGTGTGTGTGTGTTTGACAGTGATCAGCAGGTCGTCGTGAGGCCCAATTTCCACTGTGAGCCATATTACATTTTTTTAAAATAATAATATTTGTTTCCTGCAAAAAAAAAAATCTGTTCTCGTGCAACTTTCTTGCTTAAGAAATTAAATATGCTTGACTGTAATACTCCTTGATAATAACTCTATAGCTTTTGAGATGTACTCAAAGCCTGAGATTCTATAATACAGTACTGCATTTACATATAAGCAACATAAAGTATAGCTTAGCCCCCACCCCCCACCCCCCGTTTGGGGGCCCCTAAAATGTTCCAGACATATTTTCAATCATTTCTATGAAAACGTGAAGAAACACTTGCTTTTAGTTGATTAGAAAGGGCCATGTACCTCTAATTGCTCAGGGTATTATGAAGTCTAAATTGGTCCTTCTACAAATCGCAAATCGCACCTGGGGGATTTGGTAACACGGCAGTGGTGGCGCTGTAGGTCTGTTTTATCTGAGGGCATTCTAATGATGTCAATATTTGTTGATCATAGACAGAAAACCTTTACGACTATGTTTATTAAGATTCGTTGGTACTGGCAATTATCAGCTGTCTTTGGAACTATAAATTGTATGCCTTAACGATCATTTAGTATGACATGCTATCCTACAAGTCAATGATTCATTGTTAATACGCTGTAATTAATTTTCTTAATTAACTATGAATATGTATTTAGACCATAACAATAAATCTGTGTATTCATGTTCACCATAGCTCGTAGTTCAAGGGTTAAACTAAACACAAAAATAAAAGTGCTATTGAGCGTTTGAAAGGGAAAAGCATTTAAACTGATAAACAGCCTGTCAGGTTCAAATACTGAAAAGAAATAGGATTTTAAATCAAGGAATGTCCCTATGTCCAGCCAACTCTAACGGTACTGTGTCCAGCCCACTCAAATGGTACTGTGTTAAGCCCACTCAAATGGTACTGTGTTCAGCCCACTCAAATGGTACTGTGTTCAGCCCACTCAAATGGTACTGTGTCCAGTCAACTCTAAGGTTACTGTGTCCAGCCAACTCTAACGGTACTGTGTTCAGCCCACTCAAATGGTACTGTGTTCAGCCCACTCAAATGGTACTGTGTTCAGCCCACTCAAATGGTACTGTGTCCAGTCAACTCTAAGGTTACTGTGTCCAGCCCACACAAATAGTACTATGTTCAGATACTGTGTCCAGCAAATCTAATGATACTGTGTACAGCCAATTCTAATGATACTGTGTCCAGCCAATTACAATGGTACTGTGTCCAGCCATTTCTAATGATACTGTGTCCAGCAAATCTAATGATACTGTGTCCAGCCAATTACAACGGTACTGTGTCCAGCCAACTCTAATGATACTGTGTCTAGCCAATTATAATGGTAATGTGTCCAGCCAATTATAATGGTACTGTGTCCAGTCAATTATAATGGTGCTGTGTCCAGCCAACTCTAATGATACTGTGTCCAGCCAACTCTAATGATACTGTGTCCAGCCAACACTTATAGTACTGTGTCCAGCCAATTATAATGGTACTTGATAATATTAAAGTCCCTTTGTCGTCGTAATGGCTTCAAGAAATCATTAGGCTATTGGTCGTAGAAATATTTTAGCTTATAAAAAGAAATTTTTAAAACTTCTGAGATTAAACGTTCATCATTTGAAACAAATTTCCAAAACTATTTTGTTTCCAAACACAGCTTCGTAGTGTAAGTTTGTGTACATTCATTTGATTCAGTCTATTGTGTTGCAAATGAGATTTTTTTTTAAATTTACGCTTTGAAAAGGTTGTCAAACCATACGCCTCCTTCAAATTGCGCTTGAATGTTGTTCTTTTATAGGTCAATGTGCTGAAATTCAGATATAACACACCATGTGTACTGTTAGACAGTACCTTGCTAGCAGAAGTCGCTATGCATACATACATTATAAGTATATTAACATGGTAGATCAAAGAAAAGAAATTTAAGCTGTAACAATTTTATGTCAGTATATTTGGAAATCAATAAGGAAGATAAACTCTTTTAATATGACGTTTTAGTCAAACGTGCAGCGTTTCTGAAATTGTCCGGGACAATGCCTTGCTTACTAATAATACTTAAGCCCAAGGCAATCGAACCTGTGTTTTGAGCAGTATCCTATATGGCAGCGAAACAAGGTCCACGTACTCTAGGTAGGAATAGTAACTCAATATAGTCCTTCATATTCTGAAACTAATGTGGCAGGATAAAAAATCACTCACACGAAAGTGCTGCGAAGACCCAGGACATGACGCCTTGGCTTGCTTGGACATGTACACTGAATGCCACATGGTCGACTTTCGCAAGACATTCTGTATGATGATTTAACAGAGCGCAGAAGAGATGCAGGTCGTCTACGTTGAGATATACTGATCTATGTAGATCAATTTCACAGTGGCAATTGGCAAAAGGATAGGCCCATTTAGAAGACAAAACTAGAGGCAGGGGAGAGGATTTCAGATGGTGTACACTCCGATAGTAGCTACAGCATCTGGTGATCATAAATGTCCAACGTGTGATCTTAGATGTGCATTAAGAATATGCCTTTAGTCATGGCCGGTCCTAAGTCCAGGTAACAAATGAAGAGGACTACACTTTGGGTTAGTGACCCCGCCCTATACAATATCGATTGCTAAAGAAACAGCTTCAAATCTAGAGATAATTTTCGCTCATTATAAAAAGTCATAAATCTGTGTCAATCTGTGAGCTTTAGCGGTGGACAGATTGTAGATGTCGCCCCTGACCGTTCTCTGTGAAGAGAGCCTACCACCCTGCACGGAACAGCGCGGAAGAAATTAAGCCGAAGTTAGTAACATGGGAAATAGCAAAGGTAAAAGATGGTCTCTCAAGACTTAAAATGCCTCAGAGATTTGTGCAGCATATGTCTTTATCAAATATCTTGATATCAGTGATGTAGAGAAACTCGCTGATCACGTGACTGCTATAAACAGAAACACTTGTAACATCATGCGAATCTCCGCCAAGAGCGTGGATCAATGTGCGTTTTTCCTTTTCTCTGCTATATGCTAGATGAGCAGAACTTATAAACACATGGACTAAAACGGTTCCGGCGACTTCAAAGAGTCGCACGACAACTAGACCTGGGAGATTGACGGAGTGACAGACGCCAAGGATGAGTGAGAGACAGAATGTGCCAGAGAACTCTTGCTTCGTCTGCGACGCTTACGTCATCGCCCAGCTTGTAGTGCCACAGAGCGCGCGTGAGCCTTGCCATTCTAACGGGCTGACTCGCTATTTTGTTATAATTTTATTTTGCTTATAAAACAAATTTCGTTAGTTTTAAGTAAATTTCTCACAAACTAAATAGTTTGATGCCCGTGATTGTGGAGAATAGACTATAGTTTTTATGTTTTCATTTCTTTAATTGCACGGCATTCTTGTAATAAAATTGATAATAAAGTGCTATTGATTTCTTAGTGGATTATCTTTCCTTATAAGTTTCTAAGGTGAGTTAAAGAAAAAAAAAACTCTGTGTGTGTGTGTCTCTCTTGCTTTCTCACTTTCTACTCTCTTATTTTCACTCTCTCTTTATAATCCATGTATTAATTTCATCGGTACTTTCATCCAGTCACAGTGTCTATTACAGCAAGCTACCTTCATTCATTCCTATCAGAGAGACATCTTTTGGTGACGCGACTCGTTCAAGGGGAAGGCTTGCACTGGGGCCCATTGTATGAGTATGTCCACGAGTGAGAACAGTCCCATTAAACTAATGACGCTCCAGATTATGTCGTCACCGATGACCGAGATAGTAAGCTTATTAGCTGACTAATAAAAGAGGCACTCTAACGGGTCAGTGTAACCACAGAAACAGTAATAGTTTACTAAGTTCACATTGTGAAGGGTTGGTCACTGGGGGGTTGACGTTCTTGGATATAGTAACAATATTTATGGTCGAATGTAGCGACCATGTTTCTGACACGTTATAGTGGCGATCTTTTTGCTATAATGTAGCAGTGATGTTTTTGCTATTATGTAGAAGTGATGTTTTTGCTATTAAGTAGCAGTGATGTTTTTGCTATTATGTAGAAGTGATGTTTTTGCTATTAAGTAGCAGTGATGTTTTTGCTATAATGTAGAAGTGATGTTTTTACTATTATGTAGCAGTGATGTTTTTGCTATTATGTAGAAGTGATGTTTTTTGCTATAATGTAGTGGCGATGTTTTTGCTATGATGTAGTGAGGATGTTATTGCTATAATGTAGAAGCGATATTTTTGCTATGATGTAGTTAGTGGCAATGTTTTTGTTATGATGTAGTTAGTGGCAATGTTTTTGTTATGATGTAGTTAGTGTCAATGTTTCTGCTATGATGCTATGTTTGTATCAAGATGTTGTAGTCAGTTTCCACTAGGGTGATTAGAACATAGTGTGAATGTTTTTTTTCCCTGGATGTAGCGGCTAGTTTATACCGGGTGTAGTGGCGACTTTATCGCTTGATGCATCTGTGAACATGATTGTAGCGGTGATTCATAGGCCACAAAGTATGATATGATTGTGGCGATATTTGTGTTCTTTGGATATTTGTTCAAGAGTCCCAGCTGTGGTTTGGATTCTCACTGAGTGTCTAGCACCCATTTCCTATGTTAACTTGGCATCCATCTGCGAGTATAAAAGTGTTAGTAGCTATGATGACCGATCAGAACCCGACATAAAATATGATCAGAAAAAACATGTGGGGTGTAGTAGAAATCAACACTGAACTGCAACGTCGCAGCCTGTGGGCAGTGTATACCAATAGCTCGGTGCCACGTCACAGCTCTGACGTCAGGCCTTCTATAGATAACGATTGGTCTATGCTGAACTCGCTCGAAATAATTGTAACACTTTTTATTTTAGTTTGATATCTTGGGCCATACACAAACTGATCTTAAAATCTTTTTTTCTTCCATTTAACTTGTTTAATTAATGGAACATACAATCGTCTCGTGCAGCCTTGAGCGCAATATAAATTAATATATGGACACTTGATCTCACATAGTACTTTTTTTTTAAATAAGAAAAACGTTGTTGATTGGTCAAAAGGAGGTTTTCAATAAAAGAATTTTATTGACGGTACATTGTTGGTGCTCTGTCTTTGTAAGTATTTGTAAAAATACAATCTGTGTGAGGTAACTGCCGGGTACAGCCTATGAGCGGTAATGTTGATGATACAATCTGTGTTTAGTAACTGCCGGGTACAGCCTTTGAGCGGTAATGCTGATAATACAATCTGTATGAGGTAACTAAAGGGTACAGCCTATGAGCGGTAATGTTGATAATACAATCTGTGTTAGGTAACTGCCGGGTACAGCCTATGAGCGGTAATGCTGATAATACAATCTGTATGAGGTAACTAAAGGGTACAGCCTATGAGCGGTAATGTTGAAAATACAATCTGTGTGGGGTAAATGACGGGTGCAGCCTTTCAGCTTTATAGTTGATAATACAATCTGTGTGAGTTTACTGACGAGTACAGCCTATGAGCGGTAATGTTGAGAGTGAGCAGACTCAATACCGCCCAATGGCGTTGATAGATCTAAAACAGCTGGCTTCACTGATTTCTCTGGAGATTGACGGAATTCAATTATTGAGCTCAGTTACAGACCGCATTATGCATTGCGTCTCATGATTCTCTCCCAAGCTGATAGAGCAATGAAGCAGCGAAGTTTTCAAGCTGCTTTTAAGATGAGGATGACTTACATAGTCCTGTTTTCCAATCTTGTCCAAAAAGTTTACTATTCTTAAATCAGCAACGAGCCTTGGTGTCGTGCTTTCGACTCAAACGGAAATGAAACAGGCTTGAAAGCAATTTATGCTTAAAAAAAGAGGCTTATATTTTTATTTTTAAGGAACTGGATATGATCCGCGGCCCGTGGGCCTTAGGGTGTTACTGATTTAGGGCATTGGATTTGGATGTATGTCAACATGGCGAATGTTCCCTTTTGTTTTTTTTGTTTTTTTTTGTCACGAAAATATTAGTAGAAGAATAGAAGTAAAGTGTGAAAATGGGTTAACCCGACTTGTTTAAAAGCTTCGTTCTTGAATAAAGATGAATTTAGGTATATGTTTTTTTTTTAATTTAGCACCTTCCGTCTGAGGGAGGACATTAAGCAAACACTACGGTAGAGTCTCCGCCATGATCCAAGATTCATCTATATCAGTGACTGGGTCTTTGTTTACATCTTAAAGCTTAGGATCTGCTTTACATAAGATAGACAATACACTACAATACAGAGTAATACAGTGCAATACACTACAATACAGTGCAATACAGTACAATACAGTGTAATACAGTGCAATACAGTGTAATACTGTACAATACAGTGTAATGCAGTACAATACAGACTAATACAGTACAATACAGTGTAATACAGTACAATACAGTGTAATACAGTACAATACAGTGTAATACAGTACAATACAGTGTAATACAGTACAATACAGTACAATACAGTGTAATACAGTGTAATACAGTACAATACAGTGTAAAACAGTACAATACAGTGTAATACATTACAATGCAGTACAATACAGTGTAATGCAGTACAATACAGTGTAATACAGTACAATACAGTGTAATACATTACGATATAGTGTAATACATTGCAATACAGTACAATACAGTGTAATACAGTACAATACAGTGTAATACAGTACAATACAGTACAAAACAGTACAATACAGTACAATACAGTGTAATACAGTACAATACAGTACAATACAGTGTAATACAGTACAATCAGTACAATATAGTGTAATACAGTACAATACAGTCCGAAAGGAAAATGAAAGAATAAAAAGCAAGAAATGTGAGACAATTAAAAGTGGAAGATTGAGAGACATTTAAACGTTTAAATAAGCACTACACTATAAAGAATATATTTGGTTTTAACCAAAGCAAACCGTATCTAAGGGAAATTACACCACACTTACATATATCTATAATGTCAAGCTAGATTTTTTTTTTCCTTTTTTGATATCAAACAAAATATTTAATTACCAATAATTAATTAGCTAATTAGATACTTTTTAAAATTGATTCATGTTTTGTTATAATAAATAATTGTTTTAAGTTTCGACTTGATCCGAAAAATAGCGTGTACATGTATTTAAGGGGAGAAAAACTCTGCACATTTACTCATATCTCTTAATACTGAAGGATTAATTTTTATTGTTGGTATCATACAAAATAATGAACTCTTTCTCTCCTAAAGGACGATACCAGCGTTGATTCTACCAGAATGTGGTAAATAATTACGGAGAGAAAGAGCATTGAGACTATTTTTGTATTGGCTCATGTATTCTCTTGGGTATCGAATAGGTGTGCAAAGTCTCTACTTGATCTGGGAATGGGTGTGGGAGAGATAACGCGGTCACACTTTTGACCACACTGGCAGACAGAGTGAGTTGATATAAGCTTTAAAAATACATTTTCAAATACTCCATAGTAAAAGATCACTATTGTTGACAAAGGTAAGAAAATTACTCTGTGTTACAAGCGGAATAGACGATAAATTTGATTCTGCTAATAATTAGACAAAGATATTATTTTTTAAAAATGCATTTTCAGTACTTCCGATTTCTGTGCACCGATTATATCAGACTCCATTTATGTAAATCTTCCATAATTATATCGTCACATTAAATTATTTCTGTTTCACGAATTAAAACTCAGTGTCCTCTCTTCCATACAACAACAACAGACAGAAAATAAAACAATATCTAGGAGGATTGGGTCGGCCTTAGGTCATTGGAGGCCTTGGCAAATTAAATATTATAGCCTCAAATGAAACAGCAAAATGAAAAAATAAACACCGAAAAAATAAAATCATGGAATTCCTAAAAAACAGGGGTCATTTAACAGAAGTAGACAAACATTTAGATGTGAACATTTATCAATAAACCTTGAGTCATAGCAAAGACTTTAACATAGACATTGTAGCGAACTAGGCTAGTAGACTCGGAGACCTAGTCAGCCTTTTGCTCTGCTATATATGAGATTAGGTACACGTTTCCCAATGTCCTGTGCGAAACCACCACCAATCAGAGGTCCTATGCGGCTGCCTAGTTTTCATATGCCTCAGGCCGGCCCTGAATTGATGTTGAATTGATGTTGAATCAGCAAGGAAACCCAACATAAGTCATCGATTAGCACACAACATGCGTTGGACGTAATTATCTTCTTTTTTTGGAAGTAAATTCTGTAATATATAAGATGCGATAAAATTGTGTTTATGAATTATACATTGTCTGGTCATATAAGTCAGGACATTTAGTCATTTTAAAATCAATTAAATCTCGTATCCCAATTCAATGCTATTAGATAGATTTGAAACAAAAAAATTGCAAATAAAAATATTTCCTGAGACATTCTTTAAACTTCGTATTTTTTTCAAGCGCTACTTTCTTGGAGTCACTGAAAACAATCACATGCATGATCAACTCTGTCACAACTTGACTATCCCACGAGTTCGTGAGCAATCAATGAAGCTCGAAGGGAAAAAATTATATTTCTCAAGCAGTTAAACTGAGGCAAATTAGTCGAAATGAGGCAACAGGGCAATCCCCTCCCCCCCCCTCCAATAAAAAAAAAATAAACGCTGGTCAATGTCAGTCAACAAACAAAACAGTAGATAATTGGCCAATGAGAGAAACATTGGAACTACAAATCGCGCACTTACGGTTTTATAAAGAAAGAGAACATCTTCGTGTTGCTTCAAACTTGTTTGTCGCCGATCTTTTTCTTTTCCACACGAAAGAATCAACAAAATGATCTACGACATTCTTCAAAAACTTCAGACCCGTTCTGACATGAGAAGAAACGCTTTAGAAGTAAAGAAATGTTTCCTTTGTCAAAGTTTACAGTCGATCTTGTTATATCTATCTATCTATCTATCTATTTAAAAAAATATACATACCGACCGTACAGCACTAATATTATTTGAGCTAAAAAAATGTAACATATGAGAACCAACATTTAAAAAAAAATGGTTTAAAAAATCCCAATAAGATAATTGTATTGCTTTATTGAAAGAAAAAAAAATTTCAATTCATACAGGTTTCCTATTATTGAACGCATGTTATTTAATATACGACAGTTTCTAGATTTACAAGTGAAAGTGTTACAAAGTGATAGAACATTGGCTGTATTGGAGATTTGCACTTGATATTTGTTTATCTCCTTCCAGCTCATTTTGTTTGTAATTTGGCTTTTAAGATCCGGGTCTTACATTCCTTAAGCAGTAGAATAAATAATCAAAAAAAAGTAAAGAAAGCTATTTTGATAATTTTGAGAATTAACACAATTTAAAGAAACTCTTAGAGAATTAATTAGAATAGGAATGGTGATATTTTGCTATAAAGAAACTTAAACATTTTCAAAGACACAATATTGAAATATAAATAAACTTAAACATTTTCAAAGACGCCATATTGAAAGATTGCCAATTAGTGTCTTACAAGAGCCTAAAGATTTGATTTTAGATTGCTAGAGGGCGCACACAAAACGAATCATTAACCTTATATATACATAATTATCAAGACTTCCTCTATTCTTCTGCGATACCAAAAAAAAATCTGTTTCAAAGAAAATCTTTAAATTCTTTAATAGACACATAACTTTATAGTATAGAAGTTTTTGATATTTGATATGACCAGCAAGATGATTTGTATTCTCTCATTATGATTTATTATGATATTCCTAATGTGCAAAGCAATATGGTCGTTAAAGAATCAAGGTGTACGCTTTTCGAAGTTCTCATGTTTCTAAAATCTTTAATCTCTGTATCATTTTAATTTTGACTATGATTTCAGAGTTAATAGTAAGAAATAAATAACTGACGACTCAACATCTCTTCTAAGTGTTAGGAAAATAAAAATAATGGGCCATGAAGTACAGTTTTGGGTTTAGAAAACCATACAGTATAGAAATGAACTTTTTAATATTTCTTTTTGGATTATTAGTTGGTATCTATGGCAAAAGAGACTAGATTTTAATTAAAGTGTAATAGAAATTTTAGATTTGTATATAAGCTATGTCTTAACACTATTTTAAAACTTCTCATTTCGAAAAGCCCAAGATTGATAACTCATTAAAACTGGTCTTTGTCTCTGTCTGAAGAAATCTGACAGGTTTTTCTTTCTGATAGTCTGTGATAAGAGAATCATCTGCTCATCATGGTGTTCAATATTTGCAGCCATACCGAACTAAAAATAATGTATTTCAAAAACACGAGTATGTACTTTCAATATGTGGACTTGGAATCTTCCCTTGATTTGCCATCGACTGGACTCTTTTTGTGGAAACAACCGCATCACCAGAAAAAGAGCCGTCTAATGTTATCCTGTCAATCATAAACGCACACACACGCGCACACACATTTCACAAACTTCAAATATGAAACCGAACATCCACTGAGAGCAAATCTTGATCCATCGGTTTCATCTCATTGATCAGATCACCTCACTTGGTACATTCAGTAAAAATATGAGCGTGCAAACGAAATGAAATATGACACAAATCTATGTGGTAACCTATGAACCCGTTAGATTTAAATTTCTGTCACAATTAAGTTGAAGTCTTTTCTAATAACAAACTCTGGAATCTTGAAATCTTGAAATCTTGGAATCTTGAAATCTTGGAATCTTGAAATCTTGGAATCTTGAAATCTTGGAATCTTGGAATCTTGAAATCTTGAAATCTTGGAATCTTGAAATCTAGAAATCTTGTAATCTTGAAATCTTGGAATCTTGGATTCTTGGAATCTAGAAATCTTGGAATCTTGAAATCTTGTAATCTTGTAATCTTGAAATCGTGGAATCTTGAAATCTTGGAATCTTGAAATCTTGGAGTCTTGGAATATTGGAATCTTCTTTTTTTTCGAATTTAAATGAAAAAAAAATCTTAGCTTTATCTGTAAAGCATCCAATGAAATAAATGTTTTAACTTTAATTCGAAAGTTGTTTATTTAGGGGCGTATATTTTGTCCTTAAAGTTGTTGATAAATGTTGACAAAAGGTTTAAGTGCCATGCAGTTCGTCAGGATACTTTGACCAGACCAATCTTTATAGCAGGCCTTAGCACCGACATCGCAGCCTGTTGTCTGTAACTTTAGACCAATAGCTCGTTGCTACGTCACAGATCTGACGTCACTATATGGTTACGAAAATGAAACGTCTTCGTACTTTGGAGTTCAATAAAAGAACAATAGGAAGACCATGATGCCTACAATTTTTCGAATCCAGATAAAAAGTTATCTAAACATCTTTGTGAATTTAACTTTATTCTATTTTTTGTCAAAGATAACTTTTGCTATTTGCTATTTTTAAAAAATGTCAGCAGTAAACAAATGTTGACAACTTCAAAACACATGACCATGCAATCCTTCTGAAAGTCCCTTTTCTTTTTAATCTCTCGCCTGCTATTTTGATAGCTTCATTGATCCTACCAGCTGGGTCACTTCAAGTACATCCGGTCGGCGTCTAGACAGCCAATCACACGGTTTAAATCTCAACAATCACATAGTCTGTCGAAATATTTCAAACGGAAGCAACTTTTAGTCAATTGTGTAAGTCCTGTAACTCGACTGTTACATTGATTCTAAAAAAAAAAAAGAAAAAAAAGGTTTGCCAAGAGAGTTTGAGTTATCACATAATCTCAGAGCTGGCCCCCCATCAGATTCAAAAAACGTTAAATGTTTTCTCCACTTTGAATACAAAAACAAAAACCTACTAATAATATACTGATACATCTAGACTGTAGACAATTTAAGTAGAAAACTAAATGGAATGTAAGTCAGAGGAGCGATTTCTTACATTCATCTGATATTTCTAAATTGAAAACAAACTGAACAACATAGCAGAAGAGCGATTTCAAAGAATCATTTGGCGTTGTTTTTAGCCTGAACACCAGTGACTTGGCAGAATTTAAGTCATCGGTTAATATGCATGACTAAATGCATGACGCGTAGGACGTAATCATCTTCTTTTTTGAAGTAACGTCTGTATTACTTAAAATAAGAAGATAAGAAAACAATATGGAAAACCCATTATCGATAACGGGCATGAAATAAAATGTACTATACGTCGAAAGAATCTATTATTAATAATGAGTTTTGCAATTATGATTATCATTTATTTATTTTGGCTAAAGCAAGAAATTAGATTTGTATTAGCTTTCATGGAGGTTTTTTTCTTCTAAACGTAACACATCTACAGACCGAAACCTTGAAGGATAAAGCTAGATCTAGATATGATTGATGATATAATAACAACTTTTTACATCTCTAACAAATTTAATTAAACATTTTTCAACGTCTATTGTTGAATAATTAGAAATTTAATTGTTTTTAATAGTAAAATTAGATCCAGGTTGGGTACAATCTTTATTGACTTCAGGTACAATATAGAAAGTCTAGTTTTTCCGAGTTTCCACTACGATTGGATAAACCCTTTTAAAGACTTACAACTACAACGAATGTTTGGATCAATAATAAAAAAAAAAAAACATTTGCGTTTGTATTTTCGATAATTCATGTTTTTTCGAGTGTGACTTAAGACATGGTTTCGATGCGCAAATCCATTAATGAAGCCATAGTTATTCAATTTGTTTCATTCAATATTTACATTAATAATACTAATGCATTTATTACTCATTACACTATTTCTGGCCTCATTCACCGCAGATGTCTTGATGTCTTACTGTAGATAGGGTTTAGCTTCCCTTTTCTTCTTTTGCGTTTTCTTTTTGATACCAAAGGGTTCAGATAAATAGTCCTATATATAAAATACGTCGCGCAGTAATATCCAGATCTGGCATCTCTCTTTACAGTTTGTTCTCTATAGGAGTCTTTTGGGGTGTGTTTGGTTCGCTCCTCTAGATAAAGCATGCAGCTTAGGGGGGACATGTTTGCTCTCTACTTGTCACTCTATCCATCTATCCATCGCTACATCCCATGGAGGGCTGCCTCAACACATACCTCCATTCAGATTATTTAGCCTTCCGACTCCATGCCCGAACCCCAAGATGTTGTAGATCTGCCTCCACATCATCAATCCATCACATTCGGGGTCTACCTTTGGGTCGCCTGCCTTTTGGTTTTGCGCTCCTCTGTTCTCTGACATTCTTTCAAGGTGACCTACCCAACGTAGTCTATTCTTTTTTATTACTGTCACTAGTCACTCCACAGGGGCATATTTTACCAGTTCTATTTTCTAGCATATGTGTTGTCTAAAAGTGTTATTCTAATGATAAGCTGATGTCTTTATGTGGTCAATTATTAATTCAAAAATCGTGTCCATCCACAGTGCCATGAGATTGTCATTAAAGCGTTCATTAACGTGGGTCGTCGCTCTGGTTCTTCTTCAACTAGTGGTCTACTATTGGTCACTGAAACGGCCCAGGAGGCTGCCACCGAAACTCACCCTACCGAGGTATACACAAACTCACCCATCCAATGAAGGCACGTGTTCTTTCAAGGTATGAGATATATAATGAACTAACCTGACAGCCTTGATAGTTAATGTTATTGTTTAAAAGTAAATTTTTCATTCTGAAATACTGGATCTAGAATCTTAAATCCAAATTAATGTCAAATATTGTTTTGAGACCCAGTTAATTCTATGTTTAGCATGAGGACAGAACAAAAAGTTTTTGTTAACAATTAAAGTTCTAGAAGTATTCTACTTTTTTCAAATGTTATCAACACGCTGTCTGAAATGTCATCATTAAGAATGAGAGTAACGAAATAGAACTTATTTAAACATGGAGAATGAGACGGTATCAAAGCCATTAACAAACGAATTGATAAAGCCTGATTCTGTGGAATAATTTTGTTGATTAAAGTTAAATATAATCAAGAACAAAAAGTAGGTTTTGGTAATAAACTTCGATCTGATTTTTTAGAGCGCCATCTTGGTTAACTAGCATACTTAAACGCAAAGAACATTACATAGACAAAGAAGCAAAACTTTAGTAATACTATGGCGCCATTCTTCCTTTCTATAGAAACATAACATGTTTACAAAAATCTTTATCAACAATATCAACAGTATCACACTCTAAACAACGTATATAAACATTCGTCCCTTTCCATAGTGACAAAATTTAGACCAGGGGCCATGGTGGCTGATGGTGAAGCGCTTAGCCTTCGTACCAAGGTGTCTCAGGTTTGAATCTTAGTGAAAGACTGTGATTCTAAATTTTGGGATTGTTAGGGCGCCACTGTGTCCACCTAACCATGACGTTTTGTAGAAGTAAAGGTAGGTGGTCGTCGTGCAGGACATCCTTGTTGAAGTTGGCCATAGAATCAGATGATCAGGACATCCTTGTTGAAGTTGGTCATAAAATCAGATGACCATGACATCCTTGTTGAAGTTGGCCATAGAATCAGACGACCATGACAATCTATGTTTAAGTTTTTCTTAGAATCAGATGACCATGACATCATCTGCCCTATAGATCGCAAAATCTAAAATATGTACTTCATACACTTTTACTAAAACTTACATGGTAATCTAATTTTAATGTACAATACCAACAGTAGGTACATTATACTGTCTACAATTGTGTTGCTTGAATGGTCCACAGACATGTCCGGCAGTGAAGGAAGGCTACCTAAATGTGCACATTGTACCGCATAGTCATACTGATGTCGGATGGCTGAAAACTGTTGACCAGTACTACACCGGAGAAAGTAAGAACCAAGCACTTTTAATACAACCAAAAAAGTCAACCATTGACATAGTAGACTAGCCAAAGTGTTTAGAGACTTCAGGACGGATAACTATAGATATTTAGCTATTTGTGTATCCGGTGCAGGAGAATGAGTAAACAGTGTTAATTAGCTCTGTAATTTAAGATATATGCGATACGTTTTGTGTACTTTTTAACAGTTACTGCAAATTTTCATTCTCTTCTGCATGTAGCACAAACTAATTTTTTATATCATATTGGCAGCTTGATCTTTAACCAGAGCGACCTTGACATTGTTTAGAATTTAAAAAAAAAATGATCCTGAATATCCCCAATAAAATAATTATGACACTTCTTGAACGCTATGACAATTCTTGTAGGCAGGGCCGGCCCTAACAATTGCGGGCTCTATGCTGAACATTGCGCAGGGCCGAGTCTGCGTAGGGATAAGCATAAAATCAAAATTAAGATTTTGTATTAGAAAATACATTCGTCTTTGCAATAAATTTTTATGAAATGGAAGCTGGAAAAAGACATTTTTTTGCGCGTAAGATTAGTCCCGAAATGACTATTTAGATTTTTATGAGTTTTCAGGAGATTTCAATAATTTAGGAGTTTACCAGAACTTTTCCATATATTTTACAATTACAGGAGTTTTCCATGAGTGTAACAAGAGGGACAATAAGGGTGGCTACATTTATTTTTTTTGTTAGAGTTAGTCCCCTTTATTACTTGACTAAAGTCCCTGTTAACTGTTTACAATGGCCACTCTCCCTTGAGTCTTTCAACTGACCAGTGTAGTTTGAACTTAATCTCTATAATGTTTAACTAAAAGTTGTGTTGTGGTACTATTGCTGTGTTACTCGAGGAGTGTGCCACTGTTGTGGGAAGAGTATTTCGATAATGAGCTAAGTAGACTTTATTGATTTGTTAGTACTAAGTTGGTTTATGTAAATGGTATAGGTCTACTTAGTCTCTTATCCTCTCCTGTATGTTTTTTTTTTTTTAAAGACATCTTTTGTTTAGATACGAGACATTAGTGTGTCTCATGAATGACGTCATTTCATTGTTAATGCATGTATGATATTATTGTAAACCATCTTTTTGGTTTTTCGGCATAAGACATTATTGTTCCTCTATGGTGGTGGTTCTTTCATTATATTGACCGGAAACTGTCTTGCTACTTTGCATTGTTTCATTATGTCATTTTCTTTGGTGAGCCTTTATTGCCATTTATATTTTTTCATGATATTTTTCTTTTGTTTGTAAATAAACTCCTTTTTTGTTGCAACTGAAATCTCAGAATTATTTCTCGTCTGTCTCAGTAGTTTTGTACATCTAGAGGCTTTAGTTATTGGCCTAGATAATATAATTGCGACCACAAAGTACCACTGGACTAACTTGCCAGTACAGTACAGGTCACTGGTCTTATGACCTATCCTAATTCTAGGTCACAAGGAGGCTCTGGAAAATCAAGAGACTGCGGAAACTCTGTTATCATATAAAAGTTATAATAATTAAATTTAATTATTTACACCTAAAATTATTTAGCGCGGGACGTATGAAAGTGCGGGGCCCACTGCGACCGAATTGGTTGCAGTGACCTAAGGCCGGCCCTGCTTTAGGCTTTGAAACTTCTTGTAGGCTTTGACACTTCTAGTACGCTATGACACTTTTTTTATAGGCCAACATATTACGGAGTATAGCATTATAAAGCATTACATAACATTATATATAAAATATCGCATAAAGTTATAATTTCATTAAACGTTATTTGTAAGAGTTTTTACTAATTTGCTTGTGTTATGTATGAAGTCCCAGCAGATATAGGTCAGGAGCTGGGCTGTGTCCGCTGTACCCTGGAATCCACCATTCGAGAACTGGAGAAAAATAAGGACAGGCGATTTGTCTTTATTGAGATGAAATATTTCTCCCGGTATTGGAATGAAATCAAGGACAGTGAAAGGGAGCTCATCAGGACTTTGATAAGAGAAAGTAAGTTGTTTGTTTGAAACCATGGCAACGAGTTCAAAGCAGCGCGTGACTCGATTTAAAAAGGCGTCATTTCAAAGGTAGTGAAATAATGTATATGTATTTGAAGTACATCGCAAAAATGGGTTCACTCTCTTGTCCTACTAAATCACTATTAAAATAGTGACATTAACAAGATACTCTCACACACACACAAGTTTTCCTTTATAATCATCTTCCCGGTCTCACAACTTTTTTTCTCCTCCCTTCTTTCACCACCACACACACACACACACACACGCACACATACACTCACACACACACACACGAACTGTTAATGTTTTCAAAAATGAAATGCGAATTAAAAATAATTATGTAATGATAAGTGTATCTGGGAGAAGGCTTCGGTGCTGCTTTTTTAAAAGCTATTTAAAACAAAATAGTTGTTCCAGAATTCAAACTAGATGTCTCCGGCCCCCCCCCCCCCTACTCCCCGATGGAAGGCTGACGTCTTGCTATCCAAGTATTTATACAAATAGCCTCTACTACAGTTTCTATAATAAAGAAAATATATTTATTACGACTACATTTTTAACCAGCCGCTTAATGTTTTACATTGATTTGTGTATTGTCATTGAAAATAAATAATTGTACAAAGTTTCAACTTGATCCGAGAAAGGGAGGAATAACGTGTACAAGATTCCACCCAGACGGACAGATAAATGCTTTGTAAAAAATATAGTAAATATTCAATCAATATTTACCTAAAAAAAAGTGCAGAAATTCAAATGGCTAAAAAAAAAAAATTTAAAAATTTCTAAATTTAAAATCAAAATAGAACTTCTGCATAATCACGTTACCTGTTCTCTAAAACACATACCTATCTTAATATAATAAACAGCAAGTAACAACAACTACCTTGGTGTTTTATAATTGTACAAGAATCCTTGAAGATGTATATCGTTACTTACCAATATTTCTGATGGTCATAGTCTCTACTTTACGGAATAACTTTTACCGAAATGTGTTTAGTTTTTGTTTTATCTCTCTTCTTTAAACATCTTACCCTCTCTGTATCTCTCCCCTCTCTTACTGTCTCTCCATCTCTGTATCTCTCCCCTCTCTTACTGTCTCTCCATCTCTGTATCTCTCCCCTCTCTTACTGTCTCTCCATCTCTGTATCTCTCCCGTCTCTTACTGTCTCTCCATCTCTGTATCTCTCCCGTCTCTTACTGTCTCTCCATCTCTGTATCTCTCCCCTCTCTTACTGTCTCTCCATCTCTGTATCTCTCCCGTCTCTTACTGTCTCTCCATCTCTGTATCTATCCCGTCTCTTACTGTCTCTCCCTCTCTGTATCTCTCACTCTCTTTCTCTCTCCCCTCTCTGTATCACTTTCTTTCTCTCTCCCTGTATCTCTCACTCTCTTACTGTCTATCCCTCTCTGTATCTCTCACTCTCTTTCTCCCCTCTCTGTATCACTTTCTTTCTCTCTCACTGTATCTCTCACTCTTTCTCTCTTCCTTCCCTGTATCTATCCCTCTCTTTCTCTCTCCCCTCCCTGTATCTCTCACTCTCTTTCTCTCTCCCCTCCCTGTATCTCTTACTCTCTTTCTCTTTCCCCTCCCTGTATCTCTCATTCTCCCTCTCTCTCTCCCGCTCTCTTTCTCTCTCTACCCATCTCTGTTCTCTTCTGTCAATAGATATAGCACTAATTGATATTCATTATATAATCAATCAGGACGTCTAGAGCTGGTGGGCGGAGGATGGGTGATGAGTGATGCTGGGGTCACCATGTACAATGACATCATTGACCAGCACACCCTGGGCTTTGACTTCATCGCCGACACTTTTGGCCCCTGCGCTCAGACTCGGACTGGCTGGCACGTAGATCAGTTTGGTCACTCCCGGGAGCACGCGTCCATCTTTGCTCAGGTATCTTGATTGTGGGCGGCAAATGTTTGAGTTAATTTGTGGGTCAGTGTGTTGGTCACTGTTTTGATCAATGTATAGGTCAATGTTTGAGTCGATATTTATACAGGACGAAGTCTCAGATCAATCAAAAAGAAAGGCTCCAACAGTTATCAGCTCTATATAAACAGCGTGAACACGTTCTTGAGGAGATATTTATACAGGACTAAGTCTCAGACCAATCAAAAAGAAAGGCTCCAACAGTTATCAGCTCTATATAAACAGCGTGAACACGTTCTTGAGGAGATATTTATACAGGACGAAGTCTCAGGCCAATCAAAAAGAAAGGCTCCAACAGTTATCAGCTCTATATAAACAGCGTGAACACGTTCTTGGGGAAATATAGAAAGTCTATTATTTATTTGAGCGGCCCACTAAGTGGAAAAGTTGCACTTAGTTTTATGTGGTCTGTATGTGTGGTCTGTAAGTGTGGTCTGTATGTGTGGTCTGTCACATTTAGATATAAACAACTACAAAAGCTATTCACAATACTATTGAATCATATTTTTTATAGATTGCTAATACTAAGTATAACAGCTGATTTGTATCTTTTGGAAGTGAACAGATTTGCTATTAAAATTAAATAGTCCAATCGCCTTTTTACACAAATACACCAATGTTTCTCAAAATTTTGCATGGTGCCATTCTGCATAGCGAAATTATTTTTTATTTGCGTGCCCTTTTATAAAAAGCAAAGAATTATGAAGATTTACAAAAATGTGCTTAAATCAAAAGGAAAAAAAACTAGAGACGTATAATTATGTGATAATTTTCTATTCATATTTTTTTTCTCGGCATTTATATATGCAATATGTTTGAAACCTATTATTTGCGCAATAAATATCCTTTATATTAAGCCCGTAATTAGTAGCGTATATACAGACACACCTACTTTTAAACTTTCAATGTTAAAATTAAAAAAAATAATCCTAAAGTTAGTAGAGGAATTGTAGCAAGTTCCCCCCTCCCTTTCCCAGCCATAGCGCCAAGAGATTTCTCTTGCATCTATAGTGCACTTGTTCTCACGGTTAGAAGAGTGCGTGTCCAAGAAAGTTTTAAGTTCGACGGAGTGGGACAAAGCGATATTGAAACTTCTTTGTCATCTTGTATGAGTTTGTATCTTGACTGTGACATCTTATGGCACCGTTGTCTTTATTATAATTGTCTTTTATAAAATGTCCACGAAACTGTACCATCAAAGATAGGTGGCTTAACTTTTCCAGTAGCCTCGCTTGACCCTGAACTCTGAGGCTTCGATATACGCCCTATCTTTTGAGGCAGCTAAAGACACTGCGAAAACGACCCATTTCAGTCGTGGGCTCCATGTTCAGGAGCAGGACCTCACGCATATTATCGAACAGGTGGTGGAAACTATTATGGCCCTTCATAATAAACGTTGTGAGCTTCAAAAAGAGTTTTAAAACAAAAAATACAATTCGAAGGAAATCACCATGATGTGAATTGTAAACGTGACAATGTTTGAAGGCAAACGCATTTTTTAAAGACTAATCCTCCATTATGAAGCTAGTGACTTTTGTTTGAGCGATAACCGTGAACTAATGAACAATAAATTTACAATTTCCACTGACGTGTGTTCAAGATATAAGTAGATCTCTTAACCAATTTAATTTTTAGGATGACTATATTTTCCGTGTATTAGCAATTGACAGGGGCGTAGCTAGGAATTTTCCATCGTTTCGGGGCACGGTAGCTTGACCTCTTTTGGTTCCCCTGCATTTCGCCCTGGGGGATTTTCAAATTATCCCCCCTCTTCCACACCATAGCAACGCACCTGGCTATTGATTGGTTTTCCAAAGATATACATAAATTCGTAAGTTTCGAGCTCCGTCTCTACTTACTCACTTATAAGTCATGAAGAGTTGGCAAGCTAGTAAGAGGAGTCGTAGATGTTTTAAGATATGGTAATCTACATTGTAGTATTAATTAAATTATGTGGAATATTGTTACAAATGGACTAGTATATAAGTAATGCAATAAAAGTATATGATGCTTAATAACAAATAAAAATATACAAAAATATATATAAAAAAATTAACACATTATTTATTTTCTTAAATTTTTGTCTTATTTCGAACGAAAAGATATTTGGGTGTTAAAAAACAAAGTGAAAGTACTCGTTCTTTTTCAATGCTCAACTCTAGAAAAAATATTACCAAGAAAAAAAATAAGAACAATGCGTTGTTTTCATTTCAGATGGGCTTCGATTCTTTGTTTGTAAGTCGCATAGATTTTGAAGATCTGGCGGAGAGAAAGAGAACCAAAAACATGGAGTTTGTCTGGTACACTAGCCCCCTGAACTTAAGTAGGTACACGTCATTTCAGGGCGCCTTGGGGCTGACACAATAACGGGCCATATTGTATGTTGTTTTTATTGCAACTATTTGACTGAATTAGAGGTTAAAATGAATTAGAGATTGAATTAATAAATTAGAGATTGAATAAATTAGAGATTGAATAAATTAGAGATTGAATAAATTAGAGACTGAATGAAATAGAGATTGAATGAATTAAAGATTGAGTGAAATAGAGATTGAATGAATGAAAGATTGACTGCATTGGAGATTGAATGAATTAGAGATTTGATGAATCAGAGGTTGAATGAATTAGAGAATGAATGAGTTACAGATTGAATGAATTACAGATTGAATGAATTTGAGATTGAACGAATTAGAGATTGGACGAAATAGAGATTGGATGAACTAGACATTGAATGAATATGACATATTTTAAAACGAAACTGTTCTGTTCAACATTTTAATTTCTTCGTTTTAAAGCTGAAGTTCAGAGATTTAGTTTCACTTTTATATGTTTAACATTTCACATGAACATTTCACATGAACATTTTACCTATCTAGTTGTAGACTAACCTCAGAACCTTTTCCAGGGAACAGATCCTCGCTTTTTACACAAGTCACTTATGATGGGTACTACGCTCCGAATGGCTATGTCTTCGACAGTGGGTCCTCCTCATCACTTAAGGTACAAATCTAGTGATGTAGGCTAGTTGATAACAGAGATTAAGATTAACCACATGCCACGTCTAAATAATTTCTATAAATTACATATGTAGACACACATTGAATCAAACAGACTTAAGGACTGTTTTAGAATACAATAGCTCAAACATAATTGCTAAGGCTATATTCTCCGGTGCTACACTAACCATTAAGCTCTCTTTTTTTCGTTTTATCTGAGGAATAACGTGTGAGAATATGGTGTGGCTCAGTAAACGAGAGTGACACTTAGTGGCTAAGCAAGTGTCAAATCTTGAAACTACCTGTAAAATTCTATAGACCAATTAACCAATTGGTTTCAGATAGGGAGTGAGTGTAAAATAATATACATTCTTTTTAAAGATTGATAATACAATGTTTTGTGAATGAAACACGGCGATGGTATGTACATTTTGTCTCAAGCGTGTTGTGTGATTCCTGTAGGGTTCAGGGCGATTTATTTCTGCTTCTGTTGTCTACTGTTAAAAATTATTTCAGTACATATAGGAAGACCCATCTATCAGGAACTTCGTATCAGAGCGTACAGAAGTATACGTCACATAAAAAAAAAACTGTAAGGACTCAACTTCCCTCGATTTTTAATCTGCAAGGTGTCACTGTAAAACTCCTTCACCAAATAGCCAAACTCTAGCGCCATTTATATAGACCACAAAACAATATCTTAGCGCTCACATACCCACAATATGAACTGAATAGATACACTGGACATGCACACTGGAGAGGCACACTGGAAAGGCAAACTGGACAGGCACACTGGACAAACACACTAGACAGATACACTGGAAAAACACACTAGACAAACACACTGGACAAGAACACTGGTCATATACACTGGAAAAACACACTGAACCAATACACTGGACAAACACACTGGACGGATACACTGGACAAACACACTGGATAAACTCACTGGACAAATACACTGGACAAACACACTGGACAGATACACTGAACAGGCACACTGGAGAGGCACACTGGAAAAACACTGGACAAACACACTGGACAAACACACTGGACAAACACACTGGTCAAACACACTGAACAAACACACTGGACAGGCACACTGGACAAACATGCTGGACAAACACGCTGGACAACACTGGACAGACGCACTGGACAGACGCACTGGACAAACACACTGGACAAACACACTGGACAAACACACTAGACAAACACACTAGACAAACACATTGGACAAACACACTGGACAAACACACTGGACAAACACACTGGACAGACACGCTGGACAAACACGCTGGACAAACACACTGAACAGACGCACTGGACAAACACACTGGACAAACACACTGGACAAACACACTGGACAGACACACTAGACAGACACACTGGACAGATATACTGGACAGACACACTGGACAGACACACTGGAGAGGCACACTGGAGAGACACACTGGAGAGGCACACTGAACAGGCACACTGGACAAACACACTGGACTGACACTGGACAGATACACTGGACAAACACACTAGACAGACACTGGACAGACACACTGGACAGATACACTGAACAGGCCCACTGGACAGATACACTGAACAGGCACACTGGAGAAGCACACTGGAGAGACACACTGGAGAGACACACTTGAGAGGCACACTGGACAGGCACACTGAACAGGCACACTGGACAGACACACTGGACAGATACACTGGACAGGCACACTGGACAAGCACACTGGACAGATACACTGCAGAGGCACACTGGAGAGGCACACTAAACAGGCACACTGGACAGACACACTGGACAGATACACTGGAGAGGCACACTGGACAGATAATCTGGACAGACACACTGGACAGGCACACTTCACAGCCACACTGGACAGATACACAGGACAGATACACTGGACCGATACACTGGAAAGATACACTGGACAGGCACACTGGACAGGCACACTGGACAGATACACTGGAGAGGCACATTGGGCAGATTCACTGGACAGGCACACTGGACAGATACACTGGAGAGGCACACTGGAGAGGCACACTGGACAGGCACAATGGACAGATACACGTGACAGGCACACTGGAGAGGCACACTGGACAGGCGCAATGGACATACACACTGGAAAAACACACTGGACAAACACGCTGGAGAAACACGCTGGAGAAACACGCTGGAGAAACACACTGGACAAACACACTGGACAATCACACTGGACAAACACACTGTACAAACACACTGGACAAACACACTGGACAGATACACTGGACAGATTTACTGGACAGATACATAGGACAAACACACTGGACAAATACACTGGACAGACACACTGGACAGATACACTGGACAGATACACTGGACAGGCTCACTGGATAGATACACTGGACAGATACACTGGAGAGGCACATTGGACAGATACACTGGACAGATACACTGGAGAGGCACTCTGGACAGGCACAATGGACAGATACACGTGACAGGCACACTCGAGAGGCACACTGGACAAATACACTGGACAGGCACACTGGACAAACACACTGGACAAACACACTGGACAGGCACACTGGACAAACACACTGGACAGATACACTGGACGTGCACACTCTAACTTCTCGTGGAAACATATGCAAAAATCATTTAACACGCTTTTCTCACATGAATCCTAACAAATAAGACTAACTCTACACACATGCTACCAACATTCGGGCTATCATTTCTTTCTTTCATACAATTTTTTTTATTTCTATCTATTTAGGTGTCAGAGCTGGACGCTGTCCATTTTCTCAAAATAATCAAGCTACGGGTAAGAAATCTGACCTGCTTTCTGGCCTATATTTAGTCCCAGTGATTAGGTGTTTTCTTTAATTACATGTTCTACCTGCTAATTTATAACTGTATATAAATATTGACATTTACACACCTCATCCCACTCTTCTTACTTATATATGAGACATTTCTAAAGCAAAGGCGAAAAACATTGAGAGGGAGTAAGTTGACGTCTACACTTTTTCGCCCATGGCGTTAAACCGTTTTATTTTAAAACATTTCTAAATACAAAAATGCTAGACCTTTAGAATTAGGTTAGACTTAGTTAATAAAAAAAATAACCGTTCATCATTATCGCATTAACAACGTCAAGAGGAATAACAGGTCTAGGTATAAAAAAAAAAGTTCAACATTTGATTCTGTTGTTTCATTTTACACGTAGCTATCTTTTTGTGCTAAGTATAATGTATTCTCAACTCGAACTCGTTTTTATTCATGACATACAATATTTGTCTCAATACTGTACAATGTTGCAATGCACATATCTAAACAAGTTTTATTTTACTATCCTTAGGATAACAATTAATAAAAATATACATATTTCATGATAATGTTCATATTGATAAATATAACCAAGCTAAGCTTAAAATCACTCTAGCTCCTGGCTACATTCTATGATGTTACGTTTAGGTTCGTTTATAGTGCTTGTATATTCAACAAAACTAAGAGCGAATAAAAGATAGCACTCTTTCTAGAACGTATAAAAAACGAGAACCAGTTCAGTATTATTGATGTATTCCTGCATGGTAAACACAAACAGAAACTCTCAAACCCAAATTTTCATCGAAAAACTCATCATGGAGCCAGCAGCAGAGCCAACTTAATTTCCCAAATGAGCGATAATATCTAGACATAGCCTAGTCCCTACTAGATCCGGCCCCTAAAATACAACATTTGTTTCATCGTCTGTCTATTGATTCATTTCTTTCATTGTCCAGGCCCAGAGCTATAAAAGCAAACACATTCTTGTCCCAATGGGCTCGGATTTCGGATACAAAAACGCAGAGACTTGGTTCCAATATCTTGATCCATTAATCAAAGCAGCCAATGAAATAGTAAGTGATTATCTTTATTTATTAGCTTTCTTTTTGGTTTATAGCTCACGTCTGTGTTTGGAGATAAGTCTTGGATAAGTCACATTATCGTGATAGGTATTAATCAAGATATGATAGATTAGGGATAAGCCACATTATCATGATAGGTATTCTTAAGTCATAATACATCAAGGATAAGTCACATTATCATGATAGATATTCAAACCAATATAGGGCAAAAATTAATCACATTATCACAAACATTAATAAAACTGAACACATTTTTAAAACAGCTTTATGCTAAGAAGAATGTAATTGATATCATAAAGATATTTTTTTTGTAAATGAACATGTGAAAGCAGCAGGAGCCCTTGTTTGACGTAGCATGGCTATGAAGAAAGAATGTTCAAACTTTGAAGAGTGAAGGGCTTATACATTAAAAGATCCTATCTCAACAATGCTTACATCTGTAATGTTAGATCAGCATGTTGCACCCATCAGTGTTGACTAGGTTACCGATAAAATGCTTTTATATTGACGCTCACAAATAATTTAAAATGAATTTTGATGTTGATATTGTACGTTTTAATTATGTTTCGATACTTATTTTGGCGCCAAAGCTCCGGTGCTGGGGCGGCCGACCGCCCCTCAGTACGCCACTGCTTTGAATTTATTGCAGAATTTTAAAGTTATATTGGAGAGTCATCTGACTAGCTTGTTAAATATTATTGACATTTATAGAGCTGCTGCATAGAGCAAGGACGAGGCTATTGCAATGACAATGTCCTATTTATACCTGTTTCAAATCAAAAAGCTATTGATTTTGTAGCAATTGAGAGGAAGAACAGAAATCTGTTCCACAAACTAGAGAGATACTCAAAATAGTCTAGACACAAGATATAGCGGGAGAGTTTATGAATTTAAATAAGTGTCTGTGCTGAACTAGACTAATACAAAGAAATGTATACTAATATGTTTAATTATCGTTCTTTTTTGTTTAAGTATGTAAGATCATTTACATAAATAATTCTCTTCTTCCCTCAACAGTTTAAACGAGAAGAAGAAGTAAAGGAAATATCACTCTCTTATTTCTGCGGATAGTCGCCCCACGAAAAAACAATAGGGGGGGGGGGGGGTAGAACAAGTGGGTAGTCACAGGTCGCTGCAGATGGTTGCGCGCTGAACTGTGAAACCCTGCCCGCTCCCATCCCCATTTAGTCCTGTGGGAGGTTTGCACTAAGAAGTAAACTATCTTCAATTCTGAAAGAACATCCGAAACTTGTAAAACATTTTACAAACACTAAATAGCAGCGCCGGACTTAACCATTGTGACCAAGAAGTCATGGAAAGAGAACAAGTAATCTACTATGTATATTCACTAAATAGCAGGGCCGGATTTAGCATTGTGGGGCCCTATGAGAAACGGATTTCGCGGGGCCAAGTTTGGGTAGGGAAGCGGTTAATAAGTGAAATTTAAGAGTTTGTATTAGAAAATAAATTCGTCTATGCATTTTATTCATTCTTTGAGAATTGTTGACCTCAAATAATTCTTCATGAGTTTTAGGCGCGAGAAGCTTCTTTCACCAGATTACACAATTACAGCTTATGCATAATGCCGTTTTTATTTATCGCGCGTTGGATTGGTGTTTTTCATATTGAATGACACCCACAAAATGACAATTGTTGTCTATATATTTCCGTATATTTTAAGGACTTTTCCGTATATTTAGCAATTTCGGGAGATTTCCAGGAGCTCCTTGTAAATCGACAAGAGGGCGCGGGAAATCCGTTTTAAGTTATAAAATGGTTTAATTTAATAATTTATACACCTTGAATTAGCGCGGGTCCTATGAAAGTGCGAGGCCTACTGCGGTCGCAAAGGTTGCAGTGGCCTAAGGCCGACCCTGCAAAATAGCGGCGTATGCTACGCAGCCGGTCGACTAGAGCTGAAATGTTCACACCTTCTGGAAATCTTGAAAACAAAAACTTCAAAAATTATCAAGAAATTTTAATCTAACATCACGTTTTTGCTAGAACAATATCAAACTAACTTTACACAAACTCAAACTTAATTTGTATGTTTATTTATTTTGTTTCTTATCTCAGGGCAGTCCAGGTTTTCAAATCAACTTCCTTTACTCCACCCCATCATGCTATACGTATTACGTCAACAAAGAGAAGTTAACTTACGAGATGAAGAAAGATGATTTTCTCCCTTACTCAGTTCCCCCATCAGCTTTTTGGACAGGCTATTATACAACCAGAGGCGGATTCAAGAAGTTCATCAAGCTGGCTGGTCAAATTTTGCAGGTGAGATACATAATTACATTAGTTCAATTTGGTTGTTCATGGAATTCTAAACATTTGAACACACGAGTGAGTTAAATGAAACCGCGTGCGTGGTGTCCCACAGAGAAGATTGCTTGTTCTCCCCACCCCCTCTTTTTTTTCTGAGCCACGCTCTTTGTCAACGCGAAAGTTACGTGGGGTAACTCTAGTCCGACTTGAAGAAATAAAAGAGCTATCCTTCCATGTCTTTTTCTCCTAGGGTTTGAGAGTTGGCGTGCGTGCGTTGTCAACATCTGGGCATATGGAGAAGAAGGTGGCAGGACAACATATGGGCATATGGAGAAGAAGGTGGCAGGGCAATATATGGGCATATGGAGAAAAAGGTGGCAGGACAACATATGGGCATATGGAGAAGAAGGTGGCAGGGCAACATATGGGCATATGGTGAAGACAAATTTCTTGGCAACACATAGACGCATGGAGTTGACAAGTTGCATGCAACATATGGACATTGATAATTGACATTCCTCAATAAAAAATACTTTTGATCAATATTACAAACAGAGTTTGTGTTATCATAAAAACTCAGGGGCGGCCCTCTCTGGATTCTGCCCTATGGCAAGGAATTTTAAGCTACAAACATGTTTTGATCCACTAAAGTAGAAAATATAGCAAATATAGCAAAGAACTTATTTTTACATTGAACACTAACGTAATAACCTAGTATCAATAATGATACTTTTATATCTTCAGGGGAGAAACTAAAATAATTAATTACCAATAGTTTATCAGCTAATTGGTAAATTTTTTTATTGATATTTGTGTTGTCAGGTAAAAGAAATAATTGTGCAAAATTTCCGCTTAACCCGAGGTTCGTTGTGGGAGAAAAAACGTGTGCAAACTTTTTACCAGATAGACAGACAGACAGATTTTTTTGATATAAGCTTTATAAAAAAAAAATAGATATCTGATCAAGATTCCAGAGTGTGTCCTCTTGATTGAATAAAAGTATGAAGCCTCTCGTTCACTGAGCAAGACATAAATCAAACCATGGTTTGTTTTTGTACAGTATTTAAAAATATTTTGGACCGTTTTCTTCCTATTCTCAGAATGTTCAGATCCAGGCATTGATGTTCAGTGTATGAGCTATTTCAATATTTCCCAGCCACAGAGACACAGTTATGTCCCTTGCAAAAATCAATGAAAAATGTTTCTGTGTTCCAAAGCCTTTTTTTTTAAATCAAATTTTTTCCTCCTTAGTTTTTTTCCCATGACAGATTGAGGACACAGTATGGGGACTCTCAACTCAGGGAAATAGAAAACACTCCAATGAGGACTGAAACTGTCAGGAAGTTTATTACAACGGAAAAAAAAATTCGTTTTGTAAAATGGTATCTTAATCGACCAACGACGGACAATGGTTATGTCTGCGCTAGATGTGGCAAAATATGTAGGTCGCAGCTGGGGCTGCATAACCACGGGAAATACTGCATTGCTCTATAACTTGGAACTCGAAGACAAGCCTTATTAGACTTCGATGGTTACAATCTATTACTGAATATTAAAAAGAAAAAAAAAAGGCATATTGATAGAACACTAACCTATACAAGAGTTGAGAAATAATTAAAACAAACATTCGAATAATAAGAGAGTTATCAGCTCCCACTGGATCCGCCAATGTACAAGAAATATTCAAGCCATGGTTTTGTTTTGATTGTCTAAAGTACAAATAAAAACATTTGGCATTATTTTTCACTTAAAAACCAATAATAATAATGTAATTTTAAGATAAATACTTGGCGTTGTTATACATTAAAAATCCAGAGCATATAAATTAGCGATTATGAGTTTTCTTATATTACATTTTTTGCAAAAAAAAGAAAAAATCAGTTTTTAAATATCTTGTCTGGTTTTTGCGATCTAAACAGGACAGACGACATAAAGACCACACAAAACTAATAGCGACTTTTGCTCTTTCGGAGGCCTTAGATACTGCAATCCACAGAACAAGACCAAATCTTCTTCGAATTTGCCATCAAACTCCCACGCTCTTATTTGTAGTAGTTATTTAGTTACTTCAATAATATGTTTCTGACAATCTAGTTTTCTTTGATGTATCAATAAATATCAAACATATCATCTGGTCCCAAGAATTCCTTTCATTTCACTCGTCTAAGATCATAAAATACCCTCCAATCTATTGAGTTAATTGAGTTAATTGTCTTTTTTTTTAATTCATCTCTTTTGTTCTTATCTCCTCCAATTACTTTGTTCAGTGTCCTTTCTTTACAGACGTCTAGAAAAATGAGACATACTTGCATACCTGTTTTAGATTTCACAATTTTTGAGTTAGTAATATGATTTTGAAAAGCTAGATCCTCATATAATCTACACTCCATCTCTTTGACCTCACCAGTGCGTCTTTCTAGGATATAGTTACGTTATATGTAGATATTAACGTGAATGAATTTTTGTTACAGGCATGTAAACAGATTTCAATCTTCATGGATTTAACAGATTCTTTCTACCATGTCAATGCACTGCGTAAGTATTTTTTTTCTTGCTATGATATTTAGGGGTGTAGTTAATTTGAGCAATAAGACAGACTGCTACAACATATTCATGATCCAAGTTTACGTGCCATAAAAAGGCGCAGCTAGAAGTGGTCGAACCAAATGTTTCAGGGACAGCCTTATAGTTTTCCTGAGAGTTTTCACAAGGTCCCTGCCACCTGAGAGAATGGAATGGATGATAAGGCTTTGAGAACTGGGAGAAGAAAAAAAACAGAGCAGAAAGACACGGCAGTCCTTAAAACAAAAAGACACGGCAATCCACAGATCAGAAAGACACGGCAATCCCCAAAACAGAAAGACATGAAATCCTCACTACAGAAAGACACGGCAATCCAGAAAACAGAAAGACACGAAAATCCACAAAACAAATAGACACGGCAATCCACAAAACAAATAGACACGGCAATCCACAAAACGGAAGGACACGGCAATTCATTAAACTGAAAGACAAGCTATCGTCAAAACAGAAAGACAGGTAATCCTAAAAACAAAAAGACACGCAATCCTCAAAAAAGAAAGACACGCAATCCTCAAAACAGAAAGACACGCAATCCTCAAAACAGAAAGACACGCGATCCTCAAAACAGAAAGACACGCAATCCTCAAAACAGAAAGACACGCAATCCTCAAAACAGAAAGACACGCAATCTTCAAAACAGAAAGACACACAATCCTCAAAACAGAAAGACACGCAATCCTCAAAACAAAAGGCAAGCAATCCTCAAAACAGTAAGACACGCAATCCTCAAAACAGAAAGACACGCAATACTCAAAACAGAAAGACACGCAATCCTCAAAACAGAAAGACACGCAATCCTCAAAACAGAAAGACACGCAATCCTCAAAATAGAAAGACACGACAATCCACAGGGCAGAAAGACACAACAGTCCACATCTGGAATATTTTATCCATTATGCAAGCAAAACGTGCACTTATTCCTCGCCAGTCACATGAAGAGTGCCAAATTTTAGTATAGATAGATAGAAAGATAGATAGTTAGATAGATTAGATAGATTAGATAGATAGATAGATAGATAGATAGATAGATAAAGATAGATAAAGATAGATAAAGATAGATAAAGATAGATAAAGATAGATATAGATAGATAGATAGATAGATAGATAGAGAGATAGATAGATAGATAGATAGATAGATTAAATCTCTAGAACACTTTCAGTTGAATCCGTCCTTTTTTAAATTCAAATTAAATGAAATGTTTATTTTTTCCTGTCCTGGCATCTATTCTGTTTTCTGTGGGCTTACAGATGTGTTTACTTGTGTGTATAGATGTGTTTACGTGTGTGTATAGATGTGTTTACGTGTGAATAGATGTGTTTATGTGCGTGTCTGTGTTTTAATGATTTTGTGTTTTGTTAGCCTAATGAATTAAAACTGTTTCTCTGCAGGAGACGCTATGGGAATAATGCAACACCATGACGCCGTCACGTGAGTACTGGACTTGAACTCTTTGAAGTTTTGATAAAATAGTTTGCGAGATTGTACAGGGGCGGAGAAAGATGGCAATTTAGGATGGAAGTCTTAGTTATTTACAAAGAATAATTTTACGCCCCCCACAAAAATGAGATCGTAAGTCTCAGGCATTACATAAACGTATCGATGTTAACACTGTGTTGATGACTTTAATCAGGCCGGATATGGCCCGAGGTTCTTAGTTTGGGTATTATTTATTTGAAAGATAAAACGAATTTGATTCAAACCTGTTTCCAAATATTGAGACATCTGATCAACTGCCGATGTGTGGAGGTCTCTTGTAACAGTGGTCGCATAGCTTATCTCCAACTCAGAGAAACAAAAGTTGGAAATAGAAGAAAAACTCTACGGAGAATTGCCTGATCTGGAAACCACTGTGCAGTTCATCTCAGATATAGGATTACTTATCTGAACCCTCCGACATGAAAAATGAGAACGATGAAGAAGTTAGGTTTGTGTAGAGGCTAAGAGACACTACAGGCAGTACAGTTCAGCTACTTGCCAGAATAATGCTGCAGGAGTAGTCCTCTCAGCTCTTATCTTACACGTTACTTCAAAAAAGAAGATGATTACGTCTTAAGCGTTATGCATATAATCATTCAAGTCACTGGTTTTCCTGGCTGGCTCAGGCAACCCATTCCATGCTCTAATAGCACGATGGCAGAAGTAGCATTAGTACAAATTAGTCCTAGCATAAGGGACTTCCCCTCATGGGATCTTTTGTAGACAGTTCTCTTAGATGTCCCCTCAAGAAGATTTGCTTTTTGTTGGGTTTTTTTTAGCAGCCACTCTGCACTTGCAAAGGAAAGACTTTGAACAGTACAAACGTCTCTACACATCTACTCTTCTGTTTAGCTTCAAATCAAGCACGCCGTACTCATTTTTACTTCAGGGGATTATCACCAGCATTATCCGCTTTTGCATGTAATTTTTCTCAGTAATAGCGTTTCCTAACAAATGGCCAAGCTATGTTTAGAGTTAGCTAACCTTAAGTCAATCCAAGGATGAGCAAAGCAGTAGTAGATTGTCTGATGAAAATGTCATCATCTGAGCAGAGCAGTGGTAGATTGTCTGATGAAAATGTCATCATCTGAGCAGAGCAGTGGTAGATTGTCTGATGAAAATGTCATCATCTGAGCAGAACAGCGGTAGATTGTCTGATGAAAATGTCATCATCTGAGCAGAGCAGTGGTAGATTGTCTGATGAAAATGTCATCATCTGAGCAGAGATTGCTGCAGACTTATACACAGTAGTATGCCATGGCGAAATAACACTTGACGAGAACACACTTAATAGTTATCTAAATATAGCTCAGGGTGTTCCAAAAGTACCATATACTTATTGTTGATATGTCACATATACGTATAGAGTTTTACGCCCATATACGCTATATTTTTCTTTTGAAAGCGACACAAGGTAATTCGACCCCTATCTAGCACAAAATTGTTTGAAATGTGTAAACTCCTGTCAGCTAACGGTGTATGCATATTTTATTTTCATTTCTTAATGCTTAAGTTTGCCAACTCTCATGGTGATTGGACGGAATTTATAAATCCAGAACTTCAACCAAACAGCTCGACAACTAGGACAAGGGGAAAAAATACTTTATAAAAAAAGCGTCTACGAAATGAAATTGTATCAATTAGTTGAATCAGTCATGTCATTAAATTTGTGATAGATCTATAACACCTACAATAAAATCTATGCGATTATAATTATTTTAAACATTATTTTAATTTCTTGCTTTTAGCTTTGTCAATTCGCTACGATCCTATCACAGATCTGGACGAATTGGGAAAAAAAAAAAGGGGGGGGGGGTGTGAGAGGGGGAGAAAGAAAGGGAGATCTGGGTCACTTTGACATTATTCGGTTTTCTAAAAGTATTTATAAAAAATAAGGGGGGGGGGGGGGGAAACACCCTGAATTGCAGCTCATGGCTCAAGCTTACATACTAACTAATCTGCTAGTTAGGTGCTTATGACTATAGAAGATTGTATAGTTATCTATTGTTCGTTTCAAATTTACTTTTAAGCAAGTCCTATAAATTGGGCTAAATCAGCTTATACCACCACTTCAGTCAAGTACAATTTATTTTCCAAACGAAATAATTAATAAACAATAGTTAGTTTATTAATAGGTTATTTATTTTTATTTTTTATTTTTGTATTGTCAGGTACTAGAAATAATTGTGCAAAATTTCAGCTTGATCCGCGATTGGGTGTTGGAAAAATAACTAACCACTATGCCAGTGTTGCTACAGCCCACGGAGGGTTCTAGTCTGCTTCAACACATCCCTCCATTCTGATCTCTACTGGCTCTTTCGTCTCCACGCCCGAACCCCAAGCTGTTGCATATCTGCCTCCGCATCATTAATCCATCGCATTTGACTGCCTTTGGTCGCCTGCCTTTTTTTTTTATCTCATTAAATCCACATATTAATGCGCCCAATTACTGCGTCATTGATTTCGTCCTTGTCTGTACATTACATCGACCATGTTTGTCCACAGTAGTATTGTATTGTTCACAAAGGCTTGTTCACAAACAAAACACACAAGCCGCTTTTAGGAAACACGTGAATCTCGAAGACAAACGAGATTTCGTAACATGTTGAGTTCCAGAGTTAGCAGTAATTGCTCGTCCTAAAGCTACTTTGTCGATACTGTCTTGAATGTACCTGCAGTGGTAGAAACCAGATGTCAATAACCGTGAAACATGACGTCTATAGATTAGTACTTATAGTAATGATTTTTTTGTCCACTGTGGGCTAGATTTTCTAGATAGTTTTCTGTGATTTAATACACAAAAGCATTGAAGGCTATGTTGGTGGTGTCAAGGGTTAGGGTTAGTGAATTTCGCCTTAAATAGGTTCAAATCTAAAAACTCATAGTTAGTCCTAGATAAAGGAAATGCTTAGTTAAAACAGCATAATCAAAAAAAAAAATAGAAAAAATTTATAATTGCTTTTTAATGTGGCCATGAAATCAGCGATTTTTTAAGTGGACTTTAGATTTGAACTGGACTTTTAAGGACTTGAATAGAAAGGTCTCAAGACTTATTAAGTCGAGGGCTTAAAGCCATTAGGAGACAGCTTGCCTGTGTATGGGACGTAGAATCGCGTAAGTCTAAGTCTTACAACTACGATTTCCACGCTTTCTGTATTATTATTAATGACACATAATGTAACATTGCACCAAAGGCCAAATGTTAATCTTATTACCGAGACTCTGAATACACTATTAAACATTCGGTCCTCGTAAAGTGTTGAAGAGGCAGTAATTATTTTAAACCTTTGAATGAAGCGCATTGAAAAAGAAAGGGTTGTCTTCAAGTCCGCATATCAATGAGGAATGCAGTGCTTCCCGTGGCTACGCCATCCCCAAGCTATGACCCTACATCATGCTACATGCCTATCACAAATGTTAATGCAGATTTTACCACTTGCAATTCGTACAGGACCTTGGTTCTGTGGTGTATATGTCTAGACGTCTTCGAGGTTTGAGTTTATGTATTGTCTATATAGGATATTTTTGTAATTAGACGATTAATTCGCTAAATTATTATGTCTCGATTATTTTCAGAAATGTCATGAACTAAGCTTCTATCTTTCTTCTTAGGGAAAAAAATATACAATTTGATACCAAAAGAAATAAAAATACGAAATTCTTTGGATGACTAAATGTATTTTTTTAAAAACTGCTTACAAATTACAGACATGAATCAATAAAAACAAGGTTACAAAAGACAGTTTGTGTGGAAACACAAACTCAAAATCGGCCCCAGAAGTGGTCCACCCACGCAGGCTTCAATATTTTCAGAAAGAACATCTTAATGAAATTATATCAAAGACAAATGAGAGATAAGAATGGAGAAAGAAGGTTAACAGATCTTGTGTAGTGCCCCAAAGGTCCCGCAGATCAAAGGATAGGTGAAAGTGAATGTAAAGTTAGATGTGAACCTGGCCTAACTAGTTCCCCTTTCAGACCTTGTGGTCTATAGGGCAGATGATGTAAAGTTCATCTGTTTTTTGTGGCCTACAGTTAACGAGGGTGTCATGTAGCCAACACAACGACCAACCGCCTTTACTTTTCCCAAACTAATGTCAGGTACCCATTAGAGCTGAGTGGACTCAGAGGCGCCCAAAGTTGAAAATACCAGTCTTCACCAGGATTCGAACCCGAGACCCCCGGTTCGGAAGCCAAGCTCTTTACCACTTAGCCACCGCGCCTATCTGGCCTTACTGATGTCTTGTCATTGATCTAATTGTTTTGAAAAGGCTCTCTCTTATTTGAAAACAAATACCATACTGCAAAAGATTAAGGAAAATGAAATTTGTAAGATCACTATTTATTTTAGATTAGGTCTAACTTGTAATGCATACTAATTAGCTTTTTCTCTTTAAAAAACTGCTTGCATAACTGATTTTAAAAATTAGATTTTTCGCTTTCAGGAAAAAAAAAGTTGCCGTTGCATCAGAACTTTGAATGGTCTAAAATATTGTGATGTCGGATTTTCAATATCCTTTCTAGTTTACGAGATCTAAACGGGACGGACGGACAGACATTTTGCACAAAACTAATAGCGTCTTTTCCCCTTTCCGGGGCCGCTAAAAATTATCAATTAGTTAATTACTTATTGGCTATTACGTTCTTTGTTTGATATTGAAATAAGGGAAATAAATACTTCTATATATGGTCTGCATCCACCTTATTAGGTTTCGACACGGTCTTTTCTCCCAGTTCCCATTCTCGGATCTAGTTGAAATTTTAAAGGAATCAATCAAAAATTACCCAATTATTTAATCCATTAGTACTAGTTAATTCATTTTGGTTTATATGGCAGAAAGGGAGGGAGCTGAACCTTGCCATTTCAAGGAAAGTGGCAGTAATTAGCGGCTCTTTCCCTTTGATAAGCTTTGTTATTTCAAAAAAAAAGAATTAGTTTTAGAATAAAAGTGATAATAATAATAATTATTATTATTATTATTATAGTAATCTTTACTAACTTGGGAGTCTTGGAGGGAAATTGTTTGACAATAGTTAGTATCTTATATTTAGAGCAGAAGTATGAACTTGGCTGTAACAGCTCTTTACAAAAACGTTTCTCTCTGTTTGTCCTGGTGTTCCTCGGGTTCAGCTGGACATATACAGAAAAAAAAACAATCATTTGTTTATCATGAACACTTCACTTGATTCAGTTTATTATTTCTCAGAGCATATCACACACTGGCCTCTGTCCTTGTCTACAAGACTCGCACAGTTCCAATCATTCGCACCAACGTCCCGACCATACACACACACACACATTGGTCTGTAATATCACCAAAGTAATTTATTTAGTCCATTGGATATTTGTTTAAAAGCGTCTTTGCCACTTAACACTTATTCTCTGTAGTAGATTTTCAACTATGTGATCATTATTTTGTTTCTACAGTGGCACACAGAAGAAGCATGTTTTGAAAGATTATTGTCAGTTGCTGAGCAATGGTACTCACGAATGCCAGGTAATTTACTCAAACATAAACTAAAACTTTCTAAAGAATTTTTCTTTCAATAACCTTGACTAGACAGATACTTTATTCTGTTTGATGATGTTGAAAGTCCTAACGACATCTAATTTATGACCAGTCTAATGTTTGTTGGTCTGTACTTTAACAAGTCTTTCTAAACTACACATTCTTGCTGTCTGTGGCATGGATATCAGTTTTATCTTGCTCATAATTCATGGTAGCGTACTGATGAATGTGGTCAACAGCTCAGAGACATCAGCTGTTTGAATATTATTGCCATTATATTACTCCTCTTTAAACTCTTTCAAAATCAGAAACATACAAACAAACAGCTAATGGTCTATCGAGTTGTCATCCTTCCTACATTGCTCTATGCCTCAGAAACGTGGGCAGTATACAGAAAACATGTCAATAACAAACTCAACCACTTACGTAAGGCCTGTCTCAAATACTAAATGTCAAATGGCAAGAAAAAATACAAGATATTGAAGTCCTTCAAAGAGCGGGTCGTCTGCAAAGCATCCACGCAATCCTGATGCAGTTCCAGCTGCGATGGGCAAGACACGTCTGCAGAATGGAAGACAGCCGCATCCCTGAACGACTCCTGTAAGGCCAATTAATGGAACGAAAGCGTTCACAAAGAAAATGCTTTAGGGACAGCCACAAAGCTTCTCTGAAAGCGTACAGCATAAACTCAGCCACCTGAGAGACAGAAGCATATGACAGAGCATCATGGCGCCGCGCTGTGAAAATTGGCGCAAAAATTGCTGAGGACAAGAGAACAGCGCTGGCAGAAGAAAAGCGTCAGAGAAAAACAAATGTATGGCCAATGACACTAGCTCCAGCAGGAATAACCTGCCCAGTGTGCAGCCTAACATTCCGGGCTCACATAGGTCTCACCAGCCACATGAGGAGGCACAAAACCCCAGTGCAAAGCCCTCAGCCCCCTGAATAACAAAAGTGGTCATCATCGAACCACGATGGGCGAACTAAATACCGTTTAAATATGTTTTATACTAACAATTAATGATATTAAAGGAAATGTACAAATACATAGGATTATATTTCTTTTTTTTTATTTCAGTATGTACTGTCTCGGGCGTACAGAAAATTCTGGGGTGTATCTGATTCAGACGTGCCATACGTTACCTCACAGTTTTGTCCAGATCTTAATATTAGCACATGTCATGTGACGGAAGGGCGGAGTCAGGTGACACACGATCTTCATGTTTCAATGTTTCTGTCTATAAATGTCTATTTTTTTTCTAGAACGATATTTTTGTGTTTGATTCATCTAGTGATACCAGAGAACTGATTTAAATTTCATCTAGTGATACCAGACAGCTGATCTAAATTTCATGTAGTGATGCCAGACAACTGATTTAAATTTCATGTAGTGATGCCAGACAGCTGATCTAAATTTCATGTAGTGATACCAGACAGCTGATCCAACGTACACTTGCTGACGTGTTATGTTACTTCCTGACAAATATTGATAAAACTTAACAAGTCCTTTAATAATCAAATAAACTTGACATTAGTCAAAAATACTAACAACTTTCAATTTCAGTGTAGAAATATTTATAAAAAAACGACTTTAAATAACAGGATGTCAACCAACTTAAAAAGAAATGACAAAATGCTTAAAATCGACTTTTTTGAAAAACTTATCACGTGATGAAGTCTAAATCTCTCCTTTCCTATTTATCCTTGTTTACATACATAAATCCTGTAAGTCTACAATATATAATAATGACTCCAGCTTTGTGCTGTTCCAATTAAGATGTCAGGACCGGCCCTGAATCCCTAGGCACTATTAAATGTTTGTTACATTTTTTTAAATTTCAGTTTCTTGTAACTCTGTATAACACATTGTCATGGCCAGTCAGTATTGATGTCCGGTTCCCTGTCCAGTTTAAGCAGATGACAGTTACTAACTGGAATGGAGATGAAGTCCCTTATCAGGTAATGACACGAACGCTCCTTGGTTTCAGGGGCAGGTACGGCGAGAGTGAATATTTTATTTCTTTGTTCATATTTGTTATGATAATTATATCCCTTTTTTTAAGTACTCCCAGGCCCAGGTTATGAATGTGAACAGTCTGCACATGTTTGAATGTTTTAGTTTTCCTTGAATGTGAGAGAGAGTGCGATAGTAAGTGGGATCTTGTTCCCAGTCCAGGAAGGTTGGACAGTTGTTTCCTGGAATGGTGTTTGTGTAGTTAATATTTTCTGAAGAGTGTTGCTGTCATTATGTATTTCTTGGGATATTAAAGTTATTATTATTGTCCTGGAAAGCTGGAGTTTATTAGTAGTATTAGTTGTTAATTAACCCCTGAAGCAAATTAAGACAAGAACCTGACACTTGGTGTACACATCTCTACTTCTGGGGAGGTTAAGTATAGGGTGCGCTCCCCGCCTTCACCGTGGATCATTCACGGAAAAGTTCCTTAATAAAGAAATGATCCGAAGTACATAGAACACGGATAGATTATCAAGTGGGTTTCCGCAGTACTGAGTGCATTGCACTTGCTGGGTATGGAAGAGAGGCTCGCGAATTCTCTGTCCTCATGTGTCATGGCATTCCTTCTATGGTAGTGGTGATACAGTTTCTAAATCGTAAAAAAAACCTGAAAAAGTGTGTGAGTGGTTCAGAAGATGTCTTACCAATACTAGTGTTGTGATCAAAAGAGCTTCCAGTGGAAGGAGAGTTTACGACTTGGAAGTCATTGAAAGCTCATTCGTAACCAACAGGAGAAATACTCCCAATGGTAATTGGGCCTTTAGTTTTTATTTTGTCTTAGCTATGGTAAACTTATGTACATGATGAGGCTTATAGCTAGGGATTTGTTTGTTTGTTTAAAAGACGGCATACATTGTATTTGATTCAACTCTTTAATACCCAAATAATTTGTTACGATTGACATAATCTCAAAACATATTTTGTAGCCAAATGTGGGGACAATTCTCAGCATCTGGATTTAGAAAGATTTTGTTGGAGAGCTCTTGCTAAAGACGCTAGACAAAAGTGTGAGGTTTAAAAAAAAAAAAAGGAAAGGCACAATCCAAAGTTATTTGTGAGAACCATTTTCAGTTCGAGGATCCCTGAAAACAAGAAAGAACAAAAAAAAATCATCCAACACAGGAAATCCAAAGAGAAATAGGGAAAAAAAGAAAATGTTGTAAACTGGATCTATGGTGGTAACAATTTTACACTTATTTTTAAAACAAGATGGAAATATACTTTGTTTTGGTTTTTACATACCAGAATAAAATAATTTAAGAACATTTTTTAAAGTGCCGTTTTCAGCAAGAAACTTGAAGACGCAATTAGAAAAATCAATGACATTAGAAATTTGAAGTAAAAAATTAACATGAATGAATACAAAAATATTCGCAAGACATGGCTATCATCTTTTCGCTTTTATCAGAAACTGTCAACTGTAAGATAAGAAGAATGTAATAATACGAATTTTTAAATGTGATATATTCACGCCAGACAAAGCTTCTTATTTCAATACAAGCTCCAGGAAAGATGTTTGCGAGACTCAATTCACAAGTATTTCCCTGTGGGGAAAAAAAAATTCCATCGTGAATTCACTTTGCATTACGATCGTGCAATCCTAAAGATTTTCCACAATTCATTGCTACGCTGTTAGGTTATAAGAATGCTTTATCCGTTTCCAAATCCAAGCCAGACTTGCTACTAAATATGAACGAGTATTATGCACGTTTCTTAAAGCCCTACGAAGAGCACTAGAAACGTTGGTAAATGACACGATATAACGAACTTATATTTATAAATACTGTAACCCAGCTCACGCGATTCCATTTGTTGCTAGAATACGACTAAGCTCTATAATTTAAATCTGAATAACAATACTAATATTCGTCCGTCTGAAAATCTATTTTTAGATTTTTCTCTGGATATTTGATTGTAGTATCTAGTTTGGCTACCTGTCTACCGCCTTTAAAACTTCAAATTTTTAGTTGTTATTTTGACACTACGACATAAAGCTAAAGGTATATCTCATAATCCATATGTTAGGTCGAACTCGTTAAAAATCCTGTTTTTTTCTCCTAGTGCCATTACAGCTTAAAACGGGTTGCTTGAATCTGCAAGGAAAACCAACACAAGACTAGGTTATCAGATGAATACACGAAGGGCATTATCTTATTTTTTAAGGAGGTTATTTCGGATAGGATATAGTGGTAAAAAATATCCCTTGTTTAGGCCATCCTATAAGTTTCCATTGTGTGGAAGGTCACAGGAGAAAGTATGGAATCTCATGTCATTAAATGTGTACATTCATAAAGTTTTCATGCCAGTAGGTTAGCTTATTACAATTTGAAATATCGGTACATAACCACTTAGTTTTACTCTGCTTTCTGCTAGATAGTCCCAGTCCATGAACATATTAAAAGGATTCCAGAGAGAGTTTCCAATGTGGACTCAGAGCTGGTCATGTTGACCAGATTGCCACCTATGTCTATCTCGACTTTTGTGGTCAAACCACATGAAGGTAGGCGTTGCTTTTTAAATTTTTTTTTGTGTTTGTTTTGTTTTGTTTGTTTTTTGTCAGTTAAAACGAAGCTTGAAAAACCAAACAAGACTGTCCTGACAGTGACCTAGTCAGGTCATATTCTATTCATATATGTTTCAATATGTAGATCTTGTATGTACCTATAACATATTTTAAATAAGTGTACAAAAATATGAATCTACAAGAAACAAAAGTATTGAAATATTTGTTTTAATATTCATGACACTTGAATGTTTCTCTTCTGTCCAGATGAGGTGGCCACTGTCCATTATGAAGACAACTATGGACTTAATAAACATCTTGTCATACAAAACGAGGTAAGTATTATATATTGATTTTATTGTTGTTTTTTTTTTTTGTTTGAGTGAGGGGAGTGTTCCTTGTTTCTATTTGTTCGTTGGTCTACAAACTGTAGAGCTGTAACCTGTATGGGGGTTCTAAAACTGTTTTATCATGCGTATCGCAGGCCCTGTTGAGCTGTAACCTGTATGGGGTACTAAATCTGTTTTATCTTGCGTATCGCAGGCCCTCTAGAGCTGTAACCTGTATGGGGTTCTAAAACTGTTTTATCATGCGTATCGCAGGCCCTGTTGAGCTGTAACCTGTATGGGGTACTAAATCTGTTTTATCGTGCGTATCGCAGGCCCTGTAGAAATGTAACCTGTATGGGGTTCTAAAACTGTTTTATCATGCGTTCGCAGGCCCTGTTGAGCTGTAACCTGTATGGGGTACTAAATCTGTTTTATCGTGCGTATCGCAGGCCCTGTAGAGCTGTAACCTGTATGGGGTTCTAAAACTGTTTTATCATGCGTATCGCAGGCCCTGTTGAGCTGTAACCTGTATGGGGTACTAAATCTGTTTTATCGTGCGTATCGCAGGCCCTGTAGAAATGTAACCTGTATGGGGTTCTAAAACTGTTTTATCATGCGTTCGCAGGCCCTGTTGAGCTGTAACCTGTATGGGGTACTAAATCTGTTTTATCGTGCGTATCGCAGGCCCTGTAGAGCTGTAACCTGTATGGGGTTCTAAAACTGTTTTATCATGCTTATTGCAGGTCGTGCTACCGAGAAAAAAATGTCTAGTCCAAAGGAACCGAGTCTTCATTATTCACTGTGGTCAAAGTTTTGAGGGCCAGGGTAAACCGAGTGGACTTGCGGTCAAAAGTTTTGAGTGCATGATAGCACTTTATAGAAACCAATAAAGAGCTGAAAAGAATCAAACGAAACTTTGTGAATATTTTCTTATAAACGCCATACAAATGTCAGGTTGACCTGGTCTACAAAATCCCAGCCACAAATAACAACTTAAGACTCAAAGAGAATGAGCAAACAGATGTGACCTACTTCATTGTCCAGGCCTGGACCTCATCGTCTGTGACACAAAATCCAGTTAGCTATTTAAGACACATTTGTAGGTCCCTGAGCCTTCTCTCTTTTTATCAATCAATCTTGGCATCGACCTATCGTCAACCCAATCTGGTTTGATCGGCTTCCACCGGTTCATCCCCCCACTACTGTGGAACCCCTTGCCACTCGAACTGTCTTATAAGCTCTCTCGCTTTGCCTCCTATCTTGCTTTGAATTGTGTGATCCCCTCTTAGCTTTAGTGTTATACAGCGCCTCTCTCTCTCTCTCTCTGTCTCTCTCGTTCTCATTCTTTCACTCTCTCTTTCTCTGTCTGTCAATCTGTCTTTAAGTCTGTCTGTCTCTCTTTTTCTCTCACTCTCATTCTTCTTCTCTGTCTGTCTTTCTGTCTGTCTCTCTTTTTCCCTTATTCTCCTTTTTTCCCTCTGTTTGTCTGTGTTGCTCTCTTTCTAAACATGTGTGTATCATTCTAAGTTTCTCTTGTTTAGCTGCCTCCGAAACGTGGAAAAGACGCTATTAGTTTTGTGAGGAATGTCTGTCTGACCCGTTTAGATCTCGTAAACTAGAAAAGAGAGTGAAAATACAACATCATGATATTTTAGACCTTTCAAAGTTCTGATGCAACGGCTTCTTTTTTCTTTCCTGAAAGTAAAAAATGTAATTTTAAATAAACTTTGCAAAGAAGTTTTTTCATAAAAATACACCATTTTTACAACTATTCACTATTAATAATAAAAAACAAAACAAAGGAGGCTATTTAGTAAGTAAAGTACATTGTATCATATTTGTAACATATTTATGCAAACGGTTTTAGAATTTTTGTAAAATATTTTTTTTACAAATGTATTGCAAAGTTCTGTAAGTTCTGTCATACTAACTACTACATTTACACACAAAAAAAATATTTCTTTTTTTTTTTTCAAAGAGAAAAAATCTATTTAATAAGCATATAACTGGAACATAGTGTCAAACAACAGTTAATAAGTAGCTGTTTATACTATCACATGAACCGCAAGGCCGCACTATGCTAAAGACACTAAACTAAAAGGATTTTTTTGTTTGTTTGTTTTTCTTTACGAAATGTTTTTGTTGTCATGTCCCCTAGTTTATATTTTTCTTTGAAATATATTTTATATATCATTCTAGTTAAAAGAAACATATTTAACTTTCCAATATTGTATAGAGAAAATATAAAAGTTTAAAATAGCTAAAGCCTTGTATTTCAGATATTTCATTTATTATTTTAATTTTAATCCCTTTTTAAAAGCTGTTTAAACGCGATGGTAAAAACTTTTTACGAAGAAGTGTTTTGTTTCGATCTAGAACATAGACACATATAAATATATCCCTCTGGTCTAGAATATGTACGTTTTGATAAGTAATGGAAACACTTGTAACAAGGGCCTTATGAAGTTTGTAAGCTTCCACTTACAACACTAAGGAATATTTAGTCGTTTAGTTAGCAACGATTATTTTTTAAATATGGCATCTTAGAAATTGTTTACTTTTCCTCCCAAACAATTCTTCATTAGTCGTACGTTTTGTTCCTTTGATTCCATGATATCTTCATTAGAATTCCCTGTCGCCTTTTCTTCTGTTTTCCTCTCTGATTGTATTTAATGCATAATAAAACTAGATGGGAGATTCAAGAGTTAAAATGTAAACTAAAAAGGCTGGGAGTTGGTTAAATAGGAAGATTTATGCAGAGCCGCGTTCACCTTCCATAGTATGCTTGTACGTTTAACAAGCTTGTGTCCCTCTGGTGGTGCCCGCGGGCTGCACATTCTTATTCCCTCTTTCTCTTTTTTTCTATAGCTCTCTCCATCCTTCCTCATTCTTATATTGTCTCTCTTTAACGCTTCTCCATTTCTCTTTAACTCTTTCCCGTCTCTTTTTAACTATTTTCCATCTCTCTTTAGCTCTTCTCCATCTCTCTTTAGCTCATCTACGTCTCTCTTCAATTTATCTCCATCTCTCTTTAGCTCTTCTGCATCTGTCTTTAATTCATCTCCATCTCTCTTTACCTCTTCTCCATCTGTCTTTAATTCATCTCCATCTCTCTTTAGCTCTTCTCTATCTGTCTTTAATTCATCTCCATCTCTCTTTAGCTCTTCTGCATCTCTCTTTAATTCATCTCCATCTCTCTTTAGCTATTCTCTATCTGTCTTTAATTCATCTCCATCTCTCTTTAGCTCTTCTCTATCTGTCTTTAATTCATCTCCATCTCTCTTTAACTCTTCTCCGCCTCTCTTTAACCTCATCTCCATCTCTTTCGTTCACTTTTACCTGCCAGTGTATTTTATGAACTTTCTCCTAAATTTCTGTTCATTCTTCGACCGGATCACGCTAGCCACTAGAATGGACAGTTGACTGCTAGAGTCTAGAGCTCGCTGACCACGGACAAGTTCAGTTGAAACGATCCATAATTGACTGATCAGCAAGGCGACTAACGCTATCGTCAGTCCGAGTACCCCATCATTCCCTGCGCTGGTCAGTATTTAACAGATGTAATAGTGCTGATGATGGCTATCTAGCAATCAGTGCGTATGGGCTGGAACCAGACAAGGGGAATCACTGACAGGAGTTTCTGAATGAAAGGTTTAGTAACGGATAGTAGACCTTTAGCGGTCCCCTTAGGGAAAAGTCACTACTCTGTTTGTGTTGTCTATGTGTAGCCTATCACTGTCTGTCACGTTAATATTTCAACAAATGTATCGATGTATTGAAAAGTTCATTCCCGTTTGATTTTTTAGTGCTTGTGTAGCCATTGCTTTTAGATTCGAAGTATTAATCAGGATCACATTCTTGTATGCTTGTGAGTCTTTAATGCTAAAAGAACTAAATTCTAGCAATGGAATTTAGAAGCTAGAAAAAGATACTGGGTATCACTTGTAACCGCTTCACAAATGAGAAGATTTGAAACAGATCCCAAATTTCAATTCTTCCACACGATGACCTGCGGATCAGTGTCAAAAAGTGCAAGCTAAAATATTTTGACAACATTACAAGGTCCTCAGAGCTCTTAAAGAACTTCCTTCAGGGAACAGTACCAGGAAAAGGAGGAAAGGACAGACAGAGAAAGCGATAGGAAGACATCAAAGAATGGACAGACAGAGAAAGCGATAGGAAGACATCAAAGAATGGACAGACAGAGAAAGCGATAGGAAGACATCAAAGAATGGACAGACAGAGAAAGCGATAGGAAGACATCAAAGTGTGGTCATGTGATAAGATCATGTGTGTACCCCAACAGTTCAAAAGACTGAGTGTTAAGTGAAACTGTGAACAGATCATGTGTGGTACCCCAACAGTTCAAAAGACTAAGTGTTAAGTAAAACTGTGAACAGATCATGTGTGGTACCCCAACAGTTCAAAAGACTAAGTGTTAAGTGAAACTGTGAACAGATCATGTGTGGTACCCCAACAGTTCAAAAGACTAAGTGTTAAGTGAAACTGTGAACAGATCATGTGTGGTACCCCAACAGTTCAAAAGACTAAGTGTTAAGTAAAACTGTGAACAGATAATGTGTCGTACCCCAATAGTTCAAAAGACTAAGTGTTAGGTAAATGTTTTAAGATTGCTCTATTTCTCAGTATAACGGCATACATTTTTACGGATTTGTTAATTATTCACTAAGATAAGTAAGTATTATCTTTTTCAGACCTTGTGATCTATTGGTCAGATGAAGTAAAGGTCATCTGTTTCTGTGGCCGACACAATATTGATTTGATTGCAGTCTTATCCTTTTAAACTCAAATCTGCAAACTAAGAATGTAAATTATGAAATGACTATAAAATCACAGAGATGAATAACAAAATGTTTAAGTTTCCATATAATAAAATTGTAATAAGGTAGCTTGACTAACACAGAAAGAAAAAACAAACTATACATGAACTGCAAATAAACACTGCATATACAGAACAAGTGAAGGCGTTATCATTAATAACAATCTCTCATGGAATGAACATCTTGGAACTTTGACAAAGAAAACAGAACAGCGACTTATTTTTCTATACAAACTCAATAGCTTTAAACAAAATAAGAAGATCCTAAATACTTTTTACGGCGTGACTATACAAAATCTGCTAACACACGGAATAACTTGTTGGCAAGGCAACGCTGCATTGAACCTGTTGCGCCGTCTAGAAATCATCATAAAAAGGGCATCAAAAATTACACTCACAACATTACCATATTTAAAGGAACTTTTTGAACAAAAGTGTCTAAGAAAAATTGACAAAATCTCGGAAGACAACGGCCACCCTCTCCATCAGAACTATGTCAGGTCGTCGCGAAGTGGGCTACTACTGTCAATCAAAACAAGAACAGAGTGATACAAAAACTCGTTCGTACCTCAATGGTTCAGACTATATCAACGCCACTTGTTGATCAGGAAACATGAATAGGACCAAGATGCCTGTGTGTAGTCGCTGAATGAACTTTCTATGTTGTGTCTGTTGTATTTATGTGTATGTTTCTGTTGTGTTGTCTTTATATGAGATAATGGTCCTTGTAATCACAACAAATTTCATTAATGTTACATTTATATGTGTATTTATGTTTATGTATGTTGTGTGTGTGTGTGTTAGTTTGTTTTCATGTAGTCTCCCTTGTTCTACTGTTCAGTATGTTCACGTGTTCACGGTTTACTCTTAAGTGTGTCAGTAGTGTGTATTCACTGTGTATTAGTCTCTGCTGGTTGGTCTCTCCTTGTTTTTCACGTTAATAAAACTGGAGTGTAACTTTTAAACATCAGTATTGTTAGTGTATTGTGATAATATAAAATGGTGGCAGCTTTCTAAAAGTTCTAAAATGGAAACTGTAAGTAAAACTAACTTTAAACCAAGAATTAACCCTCCACCTCCTTTAAATGTGAAGAAACGGTGTGAGGAATGGAAGCTTTTCAAGCAAATGTGGCTGAACTATTGCACTATCGAGAGAAATAGATATAGATGAAGAGTATGCCAAAGCACTGTTCTTGCACACTATCGGCCCAGAGGCGTTGGCAGTATACAACAGTATCACCTTTAAACCAAAGCACAATGTTCAAGACATAATATGTGCATTTGATGAACACTTCATTAATTTAAAAAATGAAACTTATGAAAGATATGTTTTCAACAACAGAAAGCAGAAGCCACAAGAAACCGTAGAGGATTACCTACTAGCTCTACGCACACTCGCTAAAACCTGCAACTTTTGTGACCACATGGAAGAGTTATTAATAAGGGACCGAATGGTGGTTGGCATCAGAGACACAAGAACAAAGAAAGAAATCTTACAAGAACATAAACTAACACTCAAGACTTGTATGGAAATCTGCAAGGCAAATAAAGCTGCTGACTTGCAACTACAGGTACTAGAGACAGGTAGGCCTACATCTGATGCCTCACCACCTCAGGATGAGGCGTTCGCTGTCTCGTCTCGCAAAAATATTCTACAACAAAATGCTGCTCATAAACAGCGCAAATGTAAATTTTGTGGACAAAATCACCCGTTCAAAAAGGAACTGTGTCCTGCGTGGGGTAAAATATGTAATAACTGTAAAAAAAATCATTTCGGCATTCAATGCAACCAAAAGAAACTGCAATATGTACATGAAGACAGTGATGATTGTTATTCGTTATCTTCTAATGATGAGGCTGTGCTTGCTGTACAAGGTGGACCAAACAATAAAATCATAAAAGCTGAAATGATCATAGCTGGGAGAAGATTGTGTGTCAGATTGACTCGGGTGCCAGTGTTAATGTCATCCCTAAGAAGCTTATTAAATCTGCACAAATCTGTCCCACTCAAAGCAAGCTACGTGTGTGTGATGGTAGCACACTTATACCTATTGGAAAGGTACAACTCGTAGTACAAAATCCAAGGACCAACAAGAGATATCGTGTTGATTTCGTGGTTGTGAGAGATGACTTAACTCCCTTGTTAGGGAAGAAAACGTCAGAAAAAATGGGACTAATTACAATGAACTATCATACTTTTGAAAGTGTTGACTAGGTTGAAAGTGTTGATAAACCTCTACCAAGGTTATCGACAAAAATATTTGAACAGTTCTCTGATGTATTTGATGATCAGCAGGGTGAATTACCTGGTGTTGTACACTTAGAAGTGAATCCTGACATAACACCAGTTACATGTCCATCTGGTCGTGTACCTTTAGCTATGCAGGCTAAAGTACAGTTTGAGTTAGAACTGCTAACAGAAAAAGGAATCATTGAGCCTGTTGATAAACCTACTGACTGGGTCAGTCGAATGGTGATTGCAACTAAAAAAATCTGGAAAACTTCGTATCTGTTTAGATCCTCGTCCTCTCAACAAGGCACTTAAAAGAGAACGTTTTCCCCTTCCAGTAATGGAAGACTTGCTTCCTAGATTATCGAATGCAAAAGTGTTTTCAAAACTGGACCTTGCAAATGCATATTGGCATGTGCATCTGGATGAAGCATCTAGTTTGCTAACAACTTTTCAGACACCCTTACAAGTGGAGAAGATTACCTTTCGGTACATCTGTGAGCTCAGAACTGTTTCAGAAACATTTAAATGCTGCTCTTGAAGGTCTTGAAGGTGTGATTGGTGTAGCTGATGATATTATAGTTTATGATTCCGGAGACACATGGGAAACAGCTTCCCATGACCATGACAAGAATATTACAGCATTATTTGAGAGATGTCGCTTTGAACAAAGAAAAAGCTGAGATTAAAATGAAAGAAATTACATTTCTGGGACTTTTAATTTTAAGTGATGGTTTAAAGATTGATCCTGAAAAGGTAAAGGCTGTTAAAGAAATGAACAAACCAACAAACGTTGAGGAAGTTCGGCGCTTTTGTGGGTTTGTGAACTATCTTGCTAAATTCCTACCCAAACTATCCGACGTCATTGAACCAATTCGGCAGCTACTTCTTACAGATATCCCTTGGTCATGGTCGAGAAAACATGACAGTGCATTCTGTGACATACAATCTTTGGTGACTCAAGCTCCTGTGCTAGCATTCTACAATCCACTTAAAGAATTGACCATACAGTGTGATTCCAGCCAAAATGGTCTTGGCTCTGTCTTAATGCAGGAAAGTAAGCCCATAGCTTAGCAAGTCGATCTTTGACTGATACTGAAACTAGATACGCACAGATCGAGAAAGAAATGCTAGCAATTGTATTTGCATTGTATTGGTCGACATATAACCATTGAAAGTGACCACAAACCTCTTGAAGCAATAATGGCTAAACCTCTCTCAGCTGCTCCTCGAAGATTGCAGGGAATCATGTTGCGCATACAAAACTATGACATAACTGTAATTTATAAAAAGGGAAAAGAAATGTATCTTGCCGATGCACTTTCAAGAGCTCATATCAAGTCATCAGCTAACGCCTTATTATAATTTCAGAGACGAAATGTCAGTTCAAGAGGGGCTTATATTCAAAGGTGAAAGAGTAGTAGTGCCCAAATCACTACGATTAGAAATGAAAAGAGAAGTTCATTATACACACTCAGGCATTGAAGGATGTCTAAAAAGAGCTCGTGAGAGTTTATTCAGGCCAGGAATGACCGGTGACATAAAGCATTATATTTCAACTTGTGAAATATGTCAAGCTTTTCAAACCAATCAACAGAAAGAGACTTTAATGAATCATGAAGTTCCCACACACCACTGGGAAAGGGTTGGTGTTGATCTATTCACACTTGACGGCAAAGACTATCTTGTGTGTGTGGACTACTACAGTAACTTCTGCGAAGTTGATCGTCTAGAGAGCACTAGTTCAGAAACTGTCATAAGAAAACTTAAAGCCCATTTCGCTAGATATGGCATCCCATCCACAGTGGTCTCTGACAATGGACCTCAGCTATCTTCGGACAGCTTCGCAAAATTTGCCAACGATTGGAGTTTCGAACATTTGACAAGCAGTCCCCACTATCCCAGATCAAATGGGAAAGCTGAATCAGCCGTGAAGACTGTAAAGACATTATTTCTTAAAAATAAAGATCAGTTCATGGCTTTACTTAATCGTAGATGCACCCCGAATAAAACTGGTACTAGCCCATCACAGGCATTCTTTAACAGAAGAATCAGAACCTTGCTGCCTATAGCTAAAAGCCTGTTGAAACCTCACGTTCTGGATCCTCAGAAACATAGAAAAGCGCTGAAAGAAAACCAGAGGAGATCAGCGATTTACTACAACTCCCACGCTAAAGATTTACCTCCCCTTGCTAAGGGTGAAGAGGTGAGACTAAAGTCAAGGTCGCGTGGCCATGAGCGTTGGCAAAAGGGAGTTCTCGTCAGTTACAACAACGGTCGTATGAAGTTGAATCGGGCGGAGGAGTTTATCGCCGAAATAGACTTCACTTACGAAGAATCCCACTGCCTGCTGAAACGAATGCGCCTACACCAACAGGTACGACCGAGCCCGACAACCCCGCACCTGTGAATGCACCCAGCACAGATGAAAGTAGGCCTAATGCTCAGAGACCTGAGAGCCATATAGAAGACGGATCTCACAGATCGACAACCTATACAAATAAGTCAGGCCGAGTGGTCAAATCCACAAGAACTAGTGACTATGTATATGACTAACCTCAAACACCGGAGGATGTTAATTTATATGTGTATTTATTTTTATGTATGTTGTGTGTGTGTTTGTTTGTTTTCATGTAGTCTCCCTTGTTCTACTGTTCAGTATGTTCACGTGTTCACGGTTTACTCTTAAGTGTGTCAGTAGGGTGTATTCACTGTGTATTAGTCTCTGCTGGTTGGTCTCTCCTTGTTTTTCACGTTAATAAAAATGGAGTGTAACTTTTAAACATCAGTATTGTTAGTGTGTATAGTGATAATATAACAATAAGGATCAATAAAGCAGTCTTAGTCTTAGTCTTAGTCTGACTGTATGAATCAATCAAACAATAGCTTGACTGACTGTATAAATCAGTCAACAATAGCTTGACTGAAATCAATCAATATCCCCAATATCTGACTTTTATATAAACAGAAAACACCAGAATGAATTATTATCCCGTTCTATCCAACAGGTCAGTGTATTGGTTTACAAAACAAACGGTCAAGGGCTCAACTTGACGCTTTCATTTTCCTTCTTACTGACCTTCTTTATTTTCCGGTCCACTGGGGGCTGAATTTACCCTCAAGCGAGACCATTAGTTCTACACACACCAGAATACATCCCGCGAATTTCTTAAGACGTGCAATAAGATTTTAAAATTGTACAGAAAGTAGGGTTCTAGAGATAACACTTCAACTTTTTTGTTTCTATTATTGCACATTTTTATATTTATTTGCATGCATTATATTTATATATGAAATATTTTACATTCAACATTGAAATCTCTCAACTTCTCTCAACTTCTCTCACTTCAACTTTGCAAAATGTTACAACTCTGTACAGAACACTCTGACACACAGTACGCTACAAGCTTGAAACTTTATCAATGTCAGAGAATCCATCAGAAATGGAATGAATTTCAGTTTAATTATAATTTGGGCTTTTCTCCAATAATTGTTTCTGACTACAACTCACACAAAAATTATGGCTTCAGTATTTTCTGCGATATATGTGTGTTTGGAGGCCCATTATAAAGTAACAGTTTAACTTTTTAATTATGGCCCAGACTGTATTTGTATTTATTAATAATAACGGCAATGTCTTCGATTCCGAAGATTAAGGATGAGTACAGTTATTCACATGACTACGCAAACCCACTTGTGACCTGCATATTTTTCTGCAGTTTACGCAGACCAAGCGTATAGTGGCCAAATTATAAATCATTTGTCTAGATTAGGCTAGAAGCAAGATGGCAAACAGAGTTCGTGTCCTAGAAAACCCATTTGACAACTAGATAATCTGAAACTCAATTAAAAATTTTTAAGATGTACGTACAGAAATGGGAGAGTCCAGTTGACCAGCTAAGTCTGTCCACTTCTATGAGCACGTTTGTCAGAAGCTCCATTTGTTATCCTAATTTCATTTATGGTGAATCTATTTGAAACATAAAACCTGGTCTGGAATAATAAATCATTTAGACCCGATGATGACCTACATTTTTAGGCGTAGAGACGTTTGAATTTCGACACGCATGTCGCGTGCCGCACACCGAAAAAAAAATGTGACGACTCCTATGGAGTTGAAGAACTGTAGAGCATCTAGGGCTACATTTGACTACGTAGAACAGATGTCGAAGAGGATAAGAGCACCATCTCTTGGACAGGATGTGTCCCGCAGACCTTTGTTTGTGCATCACTACATTGTCATGGATTGCACTTAACCGGAGTTAATTACAGAATTTTTTTTATATTTTATAGCTAATTATATTGCAAGCTTTTAGAGAAAAGAACTTAATGTATTAGGAGCTATCGATGTCTTGGGGTTATGGTCTTCTTCTTCTTCTTCTTCTAGCCAGCTTTATTGCTGCTGAGCTGTCAGCTCTTTTTGCAGACTGTGCCAAGGACAAAATAGTGTGCTGTTTTCTTCAGTTGTTCAGCAGGGCCGTACAGTGTGTTGGTTATGTTGGGCTGTAGTGGAAGTAGGGTCTGCCAAAGGGAGATTAGGAAGGGGCATTAACTCTTGTATCTCTCTTCTATTTGAAAACGAAATAATTTACTTTTGAAACACATGTTGATCATCGGTTTTCCAGTGCCTGTTTTTAATGTACATACGTTTTACACTATGCTCCCCATGGCACAATGTACATACAAATGTTACATTCTCAAAATACGAATCACGTTTTTTTGTTACTCTCCGCAACTCACCCCCTTCCATCTAGTTTCTTCTCAGTCTTAAAAAAAGCAACACAAATTCTCTTGTTCCCTTGTGGGGAGTTTTCGTATAATTACACCGTCAGACTATCTCCCCTCGCTGTCTGAAGTCATGATCATGTCTGCAAACCCTGGTCCTGACTCTCTAACCTATTAAGTTTAAAATTAGTTTTTCTGGTTTGTACGAGAGTCAGTTGAAGTTATCTCTTGTAACAACTCTTGAAGTCTGCTCCTAAACAACTCACGTGATCAGACCTAGCCAATCAAATGGAAGTTATCTCTTGTAACAACTCTTGAAGTCTGCTCCTAAACAACTCACGTGATCAGACCTAGCCAATCAAGTGGAAGAAAAAGAGTGAAAGACCATGACTTCTCTTTTATTAATGCTGATTTGAGGCCATTAATTAGTATTTTTTAAATCTACTTATAAGGAACTTTGAACCCGTTAATGTAATGCACATGTAATTATGTAATACTAAAACTTATAAATATTTGTCAGCAAGTTTCGGTGGTACATTTTGTCACATGCCATAGAGAAGTTTAATAAAATGTCATCTATTAGCTCCTTAATATCTTAGCGCCTTGAGTTGTTGGGAAATAGTCTAGAAATGATATTTATAAAATTATATAGGAATTAGTGTAGCAATGATATTCAGGAAATACTGTAGCAATAAGATGTAGGAAATAATGTAACAGTGAGATATAGGAAATAGTGTAGCAATGATATTCAGGAAATACTGTAGCAGTGAGATTTAGGAAATAGTACAGAAATAAGATTTAGGAAATAATGTAGCAATGAGATTTATGAAATAGTGTAGCAATGATATTTAGGAAATACTATAGCAATGAGATTTAGGAAATAGTGTAGCATTGAGATTCAGGAAATATTGTAGCATTGATATTTAGGAAATAGTGTAGCTACGAGGTTTAGGAAATAGTGTAGCAATGAGATTTAGGAAATAGTGTAGCAGTGTGTTGTAGGAAATAGTATAGCAGTGTGTTGTAGTAAATAGTGTAGCAGTGTGTTGTAGGAAATAGTTTAGCAGTGTGTTGTAGGAAATAATGTAGCAGTGTGTTGTAGGAAATAGTGTAGCAATGAGATTTAGGAAATAGTGTAGCAATGAGTTTTAAGAAATTGTGTAACAATGAGATGTAGGAAATGGTGTAGCATTGAGATGTAGGAAATAGTGTAGCAGTGAGATTTAGGAAATAGTGTAGCAATGAGATGTAGGAAATAGTGTAGCATTGTGATGTAGGATATAGTATCGCAATGAGATTTAGGAAATGGTGTATTGTACTTGTTCAGGAAGCCCTATAAATAAATCGATCGCTAATTTTTTTTCTAATATTTTCTTTTCTTATTAAATAAAATAATTTTAAAATTCCTAATGAACTAAGACTAAACACTGACATGCACAGTAAGTCAAAACTATTCACAGCATGATGGTCTTTGACTTCAGTTTAACATTTGGGTCCTTTTTAGTGTTTCTTGTTACTGTTTAACGTTTGGTTACTTCTTAATACTTGGATATTGTTTAATAGTGCGTACTTCTTAACACTCGGGTACTATTTAACACTTTGGTACTTTATAATATTTTGGGTACTGTTTAACGTTTATGCATATGGGGACTTGTTTAACTTGCTTACTGTTTAACAATTAGATACTTTTAAAACATGGGTATTTTTAATATTCGGTCATGTCTCATTGCTTGGAAACCTTTTTTGACAGTTGGTACATTTTAAAATCCTGGCTCCTTGGCTGCTTGTTAAAACTACAGTGGTATTTTATGCTAAGCACTTAAGATACAAAGATACTAAGTTGCTTTTAAAGATGCGTTAAATATTCATAATTTAAAGACAATAATTTCGTGAACAGTAGGTCACGAGAGAAGCAAAGTGTTAGTAGCTAGGGGAGTGCTAATGGCGTGGGGGGGGGGGGGGTCTATGTTGGGTGGGGTGGTATGTAAAATACATTATGTTTTTGTAAATCTCAAAACGGCTGACTTCGAAATTCCCACCGCCAGCACCCCTCGCGTGACTCTGGTCTATTAGTCACACCAATTGGAGATTTTCGTCAGCCAGGATTCCCAGCAGACGTGACACAGTATTGCCAGAACATGACCTGAAACTCTTGCTATAATAGGATGTTGTCTATTGTTTGCTTTCTTTTGTCCGCCTAATGTTGTTTTTAGGGTTATCGATTGAGGCTCCTGAAAATATCCAAGCAAATCTTCATGATGTAACAGCCAAATTGAAAAACAAAATTGCAAAGAAAACCAAGTCTTATTATTATTGTTAGTATGTTGGCATTGTTTATATATCATTGTTCTTTTTATCTAGAGTTGTTTTTTTTATGTATAATTATTGTGATTTTTATTTCAATTTTTGTTTGAGTTGATGTTATGATAAATTTCTCCCTCTACTAGGCATAGCTATATCCCTACATAGACATGACCATGTTCCTACTAGACCTAGATAGAATCACTTTTCTAAGCCGCTTGTATAATATTTCGATTTGAGTGAACGCTGGGCTAAACATTCAATGAGTGTACGTCACGAGACCATCTGAAATTAGTCTAGACACAAGGCGTTCTTGGTGTAACTAGTTCTGGTGAGCGTGGGAATCGTTTATTGAAAGACTAAAAGAGGAAACAGCACCAGCTGCCGCCACTGAAATAATTAGACTTTCATTTCGTTCACTAATTGGAGTCTTTCTACAGAGGCGTCACCTTGAAAAGAGAAACAATACTACTGTGCTTAATAGCGAATATTGTGTTCTTTATTTTAAGCATCTTTGCAAAGAATCTTGATTTGAGAACGAGACCTCGATTTGAGAACCATGCCTTGAATTGAGAACCAGGATAGAATGCTAATGTAAACAGTATAATGTACTCGCAAAAAAAAAAAGTAAAAGATATTTTGTCAAGGAAGTGTTCCATTCTAGCTGTTTTGCAAAAGAATGTCTCTTTTATATATATTTATAGCAAAAGAATATCTCTTTTATATATATTTATAGCTTTTATATAGCGCTACTTATAAACATGCTCAGAGCGCTTTGGTCCAATCTCATTAGGCGCTCAGTAAACACAACTCTGCCCGAATCGGGTGTCGAACCTCGAGCCCCCTTCTAGGTAGTCAAGCCAAGCCAAGTTCAAGCGCACTTAGCCTCTCGACCACGCTTCCCACGCTTATATCAACTTGAAGAAATTATTTTTAGTGTAAATCAATTCTTTCCTAAGCGACTAAGAAATGAATAATATTTTTTTTTAAAAGCCTACAACACTACAAGGTGAACTTATGTTTCTCTAAAGTAAATATATAATAATTTATACCTCGTTTTTGTTTTAACACTAGATTTGAGTCTAAACGTCAAACCAGCATAGAGAATGACTGATACCGATTGGAAATAGAATTAAATACTCGAAGAAATATAGAATTTCCTTAAAATGAATCTAGAGATTTCGCACAAAGAAAACCATTCAGTAAGCCCTCTATTCCCACCTAAATACGCCGATGCCATATCCGTATATATGGCTATATAGTTTCACAAGTTTCATGTTGCTGTATTGTCTTTTATTCCTATGATGGGACATTTAATATTAACATTGTATCTAATCCACGCAATTGAAGTTTAAAGTGATACAGCGTTATTGTATAGCTGGTGTGTATAACGTGAGATATAAATAAATTTCGTGTTAGCAAGATTATGTTTGAAATCCACACTGATACCTGTTTCAGTAAATGAATATTCCATTTCCAGAGCTAAAGTTCAATAAGGCATATAAAGAAAAACTGAATGTAGCAACTACAAAAGTAAGGTACCTTGGACTCGGCCAATGCTTCTCTTTCTATCGTAATAACTACAAAAGTAAGGTACAATGATTTTCAGCCTCAGATAGCAGCTCGGGTGTGGAAACGGTCTTTCGGTTAGACGATTAGGCCAATAAGTAAGAAAAACAGAACCCCCGTTGGAGTGCCTAGGGATTGAGTCTGGCGGGAAGGAAAAAAGCCCCTCCCCCCCCCCCCCCCCCCCCACAAAAAAAATACTTCACTTATCACACACCGTTCTTAAAAGGGCCGTTTTTACCGGTACGTGACGTTTTGGCGCAGTCGTTTTAGCGCGAGACGTTTCGGCGCAGGGGACGTTTTAGCGCGAGGTATAATTTGACGATAATTTAGTAGCCACGTAGCTTTTATTACAATGTTTATTTTATTTTAGTATAGTATTGTATGTATAGTATGAATTCTAACACCATCCAGCGAATTTCCTAAATATATAATAAGGCAGATTGCTGTATAGTAATGACATGCTCCCCCTATACTTTAATTATATATGATTTCCGCTAAGCGCACTGGATGACATTCTTCGATTTCTTTGCAAAATACATTTAATATCTGAACAAGCTTAGGTATTTTTAAAAGATATATTTTGAGAAATAGGGTAGGGCTGATTTGGGTGACACATCTTCTCTTGACTCAGATAAAATCAAATAAATGAAGACAAGACCGCACCGAGCACTGGTCGTTGGCGTCATGCGTCTGGCGATCATCTCCTTCGGAATTGTCATTACCTGTGACACCTATCCCGCCCCTCTGTTCAGACCACATTTCACTCCTTACTCATACTCTTTCCTCTCTCACGGGTTAGACGATAATCTGTTTCTAACACTCCTCTTGAAATCCCTAGGTGTGAATTTATAATCCTTAATCTTTACTTCCAAGAGCTGCGCAAGGTCTACCCCTCTCTTTCAATCTTTTCCCCCCTTATCTCGCGTAGTTTGGAACATTCACTTATCATTTATCCAGCACTCTGACAGACTGGCAAAACGTTTGCAAATTTCATTATATTATATTTTAAACTGAAAACCTGGTGGCAGTCTGATCTAACAATCATTACAGAACAAACTTAAATACCAAACACAACGGAGAAGAATATCTCTTGTTCTGTACATTATAAATACGTCTAACATAAACACTTCCACGAAACAGAGATACGTCTCATTCTTTTTCAAGAAATAATACAATGAACGTTAATAATGTGACCAAAGCTGTTCGCGTCAAAACTTCCCTTGCACCAAAACGGCTGCGCCAAAACGACCTTCGCGCCAAAACGGCTGCGCCAAAACGTTCTGCTTCGGTTTTTACGGCTGATGGGGTACAGAGAAAGAATATGAGGAAGTTGTCCCGGTGTTCTCGACCTTTGGCCTCGATTCAAACCCGTGCATCTTGGGATACGAGCCATCAGTAATAAGGATGTGTTCAAATAGGTATATGGAGGCAAGCTTCCATAGGCCTAGAATTCCAAGAGTTTTAAACTCAACTTTTAGGAGAATTGCAAAGGTACCTTGGATAAAGTCCATTAAAGGTTGGAGCGACTTCCGTCCTCGTGATACGTTATTAGCCCTGAGATGGATTTCTCTTAGCGAACAAGCATTGACCGGAAGCTCTTCACCCCTAGTTCTGCAAAATAGTTCTTCAATTAATGAGTCTATTACTGGTGTGGTTTATATCATATTGAGGGGTATCGGTCCTTCAACCTGCTCAAGTTGCAAATAATTTCGAGATTAAGGGCCGACGCCCATGGGAATTAGTTAATGTTTCTTTTATGTGAGCGCAAGTTTTTGAAGAAATGCCAATGCGGGTCTGAAAGCTTTATTCCTTTGAGCCTCAAATCTCATGCTTTCAAAGTCATTTCGCAAATAACATATTTCAATATAGATACTCTTCTGATTTTTAAAGATTTGGTTACTAACATTCCGTCATTTTTTACCAACTTTGATAACGCTCACACATTTTTCGACTTGACAAAGTACAGGACAATTTTACTGAAGTTCTCTATAAACTTTTTCAAAGAAATCTACAGCCTGTCAAAACATCGCTGATGCTATTTTAAAGTAATCGTTTTTTACAGTAAACACAAAATCGTACATTAGAAGAAGTAATGAAGTACGTTAGAAGAAGTAGTGAAATACGGCCCGCTAAAAAGTCGGCGCAAGTGAAAAAATTCCTCCTTCCACTAAAAAAGAAGTTTGACAAAAATATTTCCCTAAGTTAGGGTAAATGAATTGTTACCGATGAGTCAACATATTTGTTTAATTAAGAAAGAGTGGCTCATTTTAAAGAACATAACATTAAACATGAAACCAAACATATAAAATAAATAAGGCAGCATTCTTGGTTTGAGACTTGACTGCTACATTACACTTAGGGTGGAAGATTGACGAGAATATTTACCTTAAAGAGACAAGAAAATAATTCGGCAGTAAGACTAACTTCAGAGTTGTGCACATTGTATGTAGAGGCAAAGCCATTTTCGAGGAAGAATACATAAACAATGCTTTCTAGAAATGATGGAAGAAATGATTCTTGAAAAGAAGAATGCTGTTGAAGTTGTCAAAACTTGTCTCCTGACGATTACAATGCAAGTGAAAGAGATGAGTAGAAATCCACGTTCATTAAAAACTAACAAACAAATCAGATTTCGAAATGTTTTCTATTGTCGCTGAGGGAGTCTACCCACGTAGCTGTTACCGCTCAAAACATCTAAAACTTGACATTCAGTGCCCCGACTTGCGAGTGTCATCAATGTAGCTGGATATTTAAAAAGCTGGATTGGGATAATATTTTCTCATGAATTAATAGAAGTACTCAATTCACGGGTTTCTAATAAAAATTGTCCATTGTCGTTTTCCTTTCTTTTTACCTTTTTGTTGATGTGGCCCGGGACACGAATGTTGGAAACTAAAATGGCCCGCCGACCGAATAAGGTTGAGCATCACTGGCTTAGTGTATTTCAAATGATTATTTATGTGTTCGTCAACGAAGATCGCGAACCAATTGTTAGATACCGATGGAAATGTAATCAACATTATTTTAAATGTCGTGAAAGTTGACAAACATTGTAGACAAACGTGGAACGGATTTAGCAGCATCTTTATTGCCGAACAGGTTTATGACGTCATTTTAGTGCGCTATAGGTAGTTTTTATTCTTTTTCTGTTGTCATTGTGTACGATGTTTACACACACTTGAATAGACCGTACTTTAAAATCAAATATTTCACAGCTAAAAAATTGCCTTCATTTTTTCGTACCACCTAAAATAATCCTTCTCGGTATGGCTGCTAAGTGTTGCATCATTCTAATAAGATTTACATTGATTGGTTATGTCGCTTTGCTGTTTCTATTTATGTCAGGAAAAATTAAAACAAAATGAATGCTCAGTAAAATTATATAAGAACTCGATACATTGAAAGTTTTACAACGCCTTCTCTTTTCGATGTATACAAATGCGTTTGTGGACCCTTGTTCGGTTGGACCCAGGGTTTATTGGGATCTTTTGTGCATGGTTGCCATACTATGACATTATGTAGTAGACCTTTAGAGCAGGTGGTTCTCAAAGTTTTTCAGCTCAGGGACCCCTTTACAAACCATACAATTTTAGTGGACCCCCTACAAAGCCTGGATTTTTATGCCTATATCGCATATTTCTAAAGCCGCTGATCATTGTTGCCTTTGTAAGGTAGAACTCCGAATAGTAAATATTCAGGAATATTTAAAATTATGTTGCATTACGTGCTGCGGCCTCTTTTATGGCATCGGGTCTCAGTTCATTGTCTCACTATTTCCTTCACACTTTATCAGACGTATGTAGCGCTTCAAATATTTAGACATAATCTAACGGTTCAATAGGCGTGCAAAAAAAAAAACAATTTAACAAACACAAAGCTTAATAATAACTCATAAAAAAGGTGCATGATTAAAAACCAGAGTGATGTCAGTGTATCGTGAAGTCTTAGGGTCGTCGGTTGGAAACTTTCAAACGAAGCTTGGTCTTCGTCTTCGAATGCCGTGATAAAGTAGAGAGCTTGAAAGAACGACACTGATTGAATCGTAAAATAAGTAAATTTGATATTTATGCGCAAAATAACATTTTATCACAGGACTTCTATTATTGTTGTTTTGTCAAGCTAAAATACGTCAAGTAGTGTCTGTAATAGACTTATTAATCAGTCGTGAGGGATGAGTTGATTATTATTACAACTGTAAACGATTCTTTCTTTTTTGTGGACCGCCTGGGTTCCGCGGATCACTTTTAGAAAGCAACTGTTAAATAGTACCGTGCTGATATATCTTCTTGAATTATATGAGCTATCAATATCTTGGTTAGGTTATTGTGATTCAAACATTCAATGTGTAATTATGCGTCTCTACAAATACAGCAGACTATTGAATAGACTGTTGAGTAGACTGTTGAGTAGAATATAATTATAATCTAATGTGAAATCGTGACTGGATTGATTTATCTATAAAGCTATTATTTCTTTAGCATCAATTATTATCTCCCTTGTGTAACATTGGTTTAATGGTTCCGTTAAATGCCTTGCTCTTTGTTATTTTAGAGACATCAGGTTATTAGTTTGTCTCTTTTTCTGCTTTGTTTTATTGTACTTTTAGTGTCTATTTTTCTGTTATGCCATTTATTGTTTCGTGACTTTTGTGTTCAGTGGTCACTACTTCCGTTCACATTGTGTGCGTGTTCATTTATTGATCGCTCATTCTAAAGCTAAACCTGAAGAAAAGAATGAACAAAAAACTTGTCATCAATTATGTAGCTCTTTTTAAGTCGTTGGAAGATGTGGGATCAGTTTGACCTAATAAAGTTATGGGTAGATTATAATCAGGTTTTTCTCCTCTTTCATTTTGTGCAATCTCAACAGGGCTCTTAGATCGTAAGGGTGATAGATAGTTCGATTCTTTAAGTTCAATAATATTTCGAATGCATAATAACGGGATTTTTTTTGTTCCCATACAAATATTAAATATTATTATTTTACAAATGGTTTATGTATTCATGATATACATATATTTTAATGACATGCTTTCGGTAGGCCTTAAGTAGATCTTGCATCTATAACTATATTGTAATAATTCTTAATATGCAGCCTCTTTGCAATCCGCTCCACAGGACACTACCAACTAACGTAACACTTTAATGTTGAATAAATCGCAGCCAATACCATACCATTGGCAACACGTGACACTGACTGTACAAATGTTGGACCTCTAACAACCGTACAACCATGGGCGCCCGCGTGGGGGGGGGGGTGCAAGGTGATGCGCATACAACCCTTCCCCCCACCCCCCGATTTTGAATTACCAATTTTTAGCACTATTAAATTAACTTCTCTGTAGCAACTGAACAAGTAGTGCTTCCACTTTTTTTTTTGTAAAACTACAATTGTAAGGATAAGTAGTTATATTAGACTAGCCCTGGCTTATCAGGAATTGACGGCCGACTTTGTATCTACGTGCAGCCATTGTTTACGTCAGATTCACGTTAGAAAGCATGGGCCGCACAAATAAAGTTAACAATGTGTACAATAAAAATTGTGTTCACATGTTTATTTTTTGTTTAGTTCATGAAAAAAAAGTATTTACAGTGAAGTTAATATCGCTTAGATATGGGGCCGGGGAGGGCATGTAGGCAGTTATTTTCTTTAATATTTTCCGTAACGAGAAAGATGATGCTACGACTTTTTCCATAGGTGGCAACCTGCACTCCCTACATTTACATTTCTTTCTCTTTTTTACGGCTTCCAAAAATGTCGTGGTGAAGAAGTGTATGCTTGTAACATGCTCGGAATAAGTCAATACAACTTTGGATTTACGACAGTGGGTCTACCAAGGGCCATACCCTCCACAAACTACAAAATGTACACTATTTAAACTAAATATGCATATTATTTTTTTTTAGTGAAACTTATATTGAAGAGTATTTATTTCTTCTAAAATATAGTATATTTTATATAAGTATTTTTTTAATAAGTGTATCTTTATTAAAGCTTTCGAAAAAGTGTAGGGGTCTCCACAAAAATCCTGCCCAGGGGCCTCCACATACTTAAATCCGGCCCTAACTCCAACTCTGAAACTTATAAATACATCCGTGTTACAATGAATAAAATGTGTTCTTGAAATACTGATAGCCATGTTCTTTTGTAAGGAAACAAAGATGGGACAATTGAAAGAATAATGGATACAGTTTGAGTTGCAAGTAGATTAGCCGTAGTGCGTCATTTCAACTCTGATACGAGTTTGTAGAATCCACTTTTAATCAGAGCTGGCAGGATTTCTCATTGCCTCGTGTTACAGGACGTTGGGTATCTCTCGCCTGCGGTGAAGAGATACTATCATATCTGCTCCTCGCCAAGAGATCTAAGGGAGGCAAAGAAATTAGATTGGAACGGTTGCCCTAGTTTAAAGTGTTGGCCTACGGGATAGAAGAGAAATTGGTAGAACGTGGTCTGATCAATCTGTCTTGGGGTTTTTTGTTGTTGTTTTTTTTTTGTTACAGACTTTAACTGAATAGAGGGATGGAAGGTCAAGGTTATTGGAGATATTTCGGGCTGCTTAGTCGTGTAGTATGTGATGTTGACAGCTGTCTCGATAGTCCAGGGCTCAAACCCTGCCCGCAAGCCCCAAAAGCCGTCTTGTATCTTCAATTTGAAAGGAACACCCTAGATATGTCCGAAAAAAAATAAATTCATAAATTTTGTCATTTATCCGCTGACATTGTGTATTTGTGTTAAACAAACTTAAAACTTTTATTTTTAAATTTACACAGTTTCAACATGAAAGTATATATCTATATCTATATCTATCTCGGTCTCTCTCTCTATATATATATATTTATTTATGTATATATATAAACAATTGCTATGATATTTTCCAGCAGATAGAACTCCCTACAAATCACATCTTTTCTATCTCTCATCGCTTGCTGTTCTCTTCCTTTTTATCCACTTGAATGACGCCAGACCACCTCATGGTTTCATCAGAAACTATTCAGCCTACACAACCGGGTACCCTCGACATAACATCCACTCTACCTCCCTCATGGTTACATCAACATCACTCACATATACTCCATAACACCAAGACATCAATTCATAATTTATAACAGACATCTTAAGTACTTAATCGTAATCATCTCAATTTTAGCTCTAACTTACATCTGTTAGAATTATATTTTTATTGACGACTTGAAAAACGAAAAACCAGTTCTCAAATTCTTTTGGTACAAAAACCATCGAAGTAGCTGAGCCAAAGAAGACGAAGCATGGTCACATCGCAGTAGCAGGGCCAAAGAAGACGAAGCATGGTCACATCGCAGTAGCAGGGCCAAAGAAGACGAAGCATGGTCACATCGCAGTAGCTGAGCCAAAGAAGACGAAGCATGGTCACATCGCAGTAGCTGAGCCAAAGAAGACGAAGCATGGTCACATCGCAGTAGCTGAGCCAAAGAAGACGAAGCATGGTCACATCGCAGTAGCAGGGCCAAAGAAGACGAAGCATGGTCACATCGCAGTAGCTGAGCCAAAGAAGACGAAGCATGGTCACATCGCAGTAGCTGAGCCAAAGAAGACGAAGCATGGTCACATCGCAGTAGCTGAGCCAAAGAAGACGAAGCATGGTCACATCGCAGTAGCTGAGCCAAAGAAGACGAAGCATGGTCAAATCGCAGTAGCTGAGCCAAAGAAGACGAAGCATGGTCACTTCCTAGTACTTTCTTTCTGACTTTTCTTCTTGCGATCTTGCCTGCGTTTTCCCCGCCACGGAGCCACTGTACTTCGTTGAATGTTAATGTTGACTGTCTAGCTTTTGTTGTTTCTGCACATTGAAGAGTTCCTCTCGTCTGCCCAACAAACTCGCTCGTTTTCTTATCCTGTTATGTCTTAGATTTAGATCTATAAACAGGATAAAAGGCTTTCTTATAAACACTATGATTAATTCGTAAATACGTTTTTGGCTACAATGGTTGTATTAGCTCGTTAAAATAAAAGTCTCAACCACCTCTCCGTCAGAAGGGAATGCTCTTCATAAAATACACATTTGTTAAATCACAAGTAGTTGCACATATGCATCATCCATGTAATCTTAGAATGGACCTCATTCACCAAACTTAAAACAAACAACATTTAGCCATGTGATTCTCTATCTCTTCTATACAAATTGCTATCCAACCTTTAATACACAATGGCTATCACGTGACAGATTTTTTCGTTGTTTTGTCAATATTATCACGTGACTTAATGTTGCTTGTTTACGATTTTTGAATGAGGTCCATTAGATCCTTCGCCTTTCGGTGCAATAGGCGGCAAGTTGTTTCCATGGAGATCGCTTACTGGCAACGTCTGCAGCCTCTCTCCGCTGCTCTGAAGGTGATGTGCCATAATAATCAGCAGTAATTACAAACATAATAAATCAATCTACAGTAAATAAACACAAGTAATACGTAAACTAAGCGCAATCACACAGATGTAATGAGTCGACCAACTGCAATTTGGCACATGCCCAAGCTATTACGCAGATATGGTATCACCTGTGATTACACACATGTCATGACTCAATCAAACAATTCGATACAAGGAGCTATTGTACAAATTTGTCCTAGCATATGGAACTAGAAATGTGCCTTTATCTTTGTGTCTTTCTGAGTATATTATTAGATTTTGTTTTTGGATTTGAAGATTATGGTTCAGTGTTTGAAGTATAATTGCTACTTTACTTTTCAGTCTTCCACTTCGAACGCTTTCTAAATTTAGGGATTTTAATAAAGGTGTTACTCTAGTCAAATGTGAATATTTGTTGGTTATGAATCTCACTGCTCTATTTTGTGTCAGTTCCAGTTTCTTAATGTTTTCTTGAGTTGAGGGGTCCCAAACAGAGGATGCATATTCTATTATTGGCCTAACCAATGTTAAATAACATTTTATTTTATCTTCTTATTTGATTAATATAAATTTCTTTTAATAAACCCTAATGCTTTGTTTGATTTTTTAATAGTTTCAGCAATATGGAGATTTTATGACAATTGTTCATTTATTATAACACCTAGGTAGAAGAAATACCCAAATTTGTCTTCAATGTTATTGTTTTAGTACACAAGGTTTTTAATAAATTAGGTTATTTTATTTTTTTCGCTGTTTTTTTATTTTATTTTTGTATTTCATTTGGGGCCACCAAATTCACTTCACATAGGGCCTCCCATTGTTTAAGGCCGGCCCTGTCTAACGATACAATGTGACATGGGAAAATAACAACATGGTCATCAAGTAAAAACAAAAGTTTCTAAACGGAATTTGGCTCGGTCTTAAAAAAAGAAGCGAATATTCCAAGGAAAAAAAATACCCAGAGAAAAAAATATTGGAGCGATGAGGAGGGTGGCCATCGCCATTTTCTCTCACGAAATTGGTTTCCCAATATAACTCTTCCAAGTCTTTGAAAATGACCTTCACCTTAGGGGGGTTCATAAAAAAAGCTGGCAGATCAACTTCCTGTATTTCAATTAGAAGCGCCATCTAGTTTGTTTCTGTGCTGATGCACTTGGCTTCACTCCTACTGGGCAAAATGTGGACAATTTTTCTCCTGGAGTAAGCAAGAGGGAAAAAAAAACACGGAGATCGTAGATAAATCATATTGACCAGCTCCCGGCGATGTTGTGGGCTGTGTCTGGGTTAATGTTGTAGATCCATAAAATGTTCTAAGTAAGCCTCTGTCTTCATTCACACTGCCTATTGCTTTGGTTTGTTAATTAAATCAAATGGGTGCAAGATAACTCTTCACATGTTAGCATCGAGAATGTTACTAGATTGTAAAGGATTGTTTCCCTTTTCACGGCATTTTCAACCTTTCATTGTCAGATGCATTCAACTTAGTTTCAAAAAATAGATTAAAAATATTTGCCTTGTACGTTGTACATGTTTCGCTAATCCAGCATCTGCAGCAGTGAAAGACTATAAAAACATTATTAAATTCATGGATTAAAATCTTTAATTTTATTGTACAGAATTGTTTTTTTGTACATTGTTTTTCTATTTTAGGTCACTGCAATGTTTCTCTACTATTTTTTTTAAAATTACATCTAAGCATTACACAACTCTCTTGTCTCTTCTAGTAAATTTAGGCTTGTTATATTAGTTAAATTATGTTTATAACAAAAAAATGTTTCTGTTGATCTCTCTCTAAATCGTTCCTCTCTATATCTGCATTCCTTTTTTCTCTCTTACTCTCTCTACATATCACTCTTCCTTTCTCTTTTCTTCCATCACTTTTCTCTCTCTCCCTTGTCTTTTCCACCTTGTATCCTCTCTGTTTCCTCTCTACCTCTCTCTCGCACTCCTACTTATCACTACCTCTCTCACTCCCTCTCCCCCTCTCTACCATCTTTCCCACTTTTTATCTCTCTTGCTCTCTCTCTTTTTCCTTCCAATATCTCCTCTCTCTGCCTCTGTATATCTCCTCTCTCTGCCTCTGTATATCTCCTCTCTCTGCCTCTGTATATCTCCTCTCTCTGCCTCTGTATATCTTCTCTCTATGCCTCTGTATATCTCCTCTCTATGCCTCTGTATAGCTCCTCTCTCTCTGCCTCTGTATATCTCCTCTCTCTACCTCTGTATATCTCCTCTCTCTAAATATATTTGTTCTCCACAACCTCCCCCCCCCCCCAATCTCTCTTTCTATTTTTTTCTTAAAACTTTTTTTGTTTACACTTCTACACAGCATTTGTCCTTGACATTTGACACCAGCAGCGGTCTATTCGTGAGAATGACTAACAAAGACAGCGCACTGACTGAGTCTGTCTCCCAGGATTTCAACTACTACGAGGCCCAACAAGACATTCACAGGTTCTCAGGGGCGTACGTCTTTATCCCCAAGCACCCTGCCACCATCAGGGTCTCCGGAGAGAAGAAAGTGAACCTACGTCTTGTCAAGGTAACATGTGTCTACGTCCTACGTCTTGTCAAGGTAACATGTGTCTACGTCCTACGACTTGTCAAAGTTAACATGTGTTTACGTCCTATGACTTGTCAAAGTAAACATGTGTCTACGTCCTACGACTTGAAAAAGTTATCATGTGTCTACGTCCTACGTCTTGTCAATGTAACATGTGTCTACGTTGTATGAACACTAAGTAGTACAATACATTCAATATGAACGGTTACAGAAAGTACATTTGGTCCAACTTTGGCTTACAATTTATATGTGATCAAGTTTGTGGAGACTCTACCGCGCTAGTACAGACGTCATAAAAGTAAGGCAGGAAACCGAGACTATAAAAACAAAGTTACATTGACAGTTTGCGTGGAGACACAAACTCAAAATCGGCTCCTAAAGTGGTCCACCCAGGCAGGTAAAAAAGGAGGTTTCAATATTTTCATAAAGAATTTAAGAATGAAATTCTATAGAGGGCAAATGACAGAGTATAATGGAGAAGGTAGGTTGACAGGTCTTGTGTGGTGCCTCAACGGTCCAGCAGACCAAGATAAAGATGAATTTAGACGTGAACGAAGACTCAGTAAAAAACAATTCCGGTAAAAAAAAAATCGCCCCTTCCTTTCGTTCAGTGCACAATTATGCCTGGGGATGTCACAGTTCACGCGATAATATGAAAAACTACTTATTAATTGTTATTTTAAATTATGTTCTACAAATATTGTCACGTATTACGAATTGAATTCTACTTTTAAATGGCTTGCCTAGGGGAACGTGACAATAGAAAAAAGGTAGTTGTGTCACCTATCTTAAGTCTGAATTTAATCAAAGACTTACAATGAATAACAAAAAAAAATGACACAAGAAATCGGAAGGTAAAATATCAACTTAATGTTTAATATAATATAACTCAATACAAAATGGAAGGGTTGACCAAAACCCTTTTACAAAAATGGCATGTAAAAATATTACAATACAAGTGTTTGAAAATATAATTACAAATACAAGCAAGGCCTTGAAAAAAGAAAAATCTTAACTTACACGATCAATTGGTATACCACGCACGGGTCACGCAATGTCTCCGCTATTCTGTCTCACGGCTGTCTCCGTATGTCTGTCCGTCAACGTTACGCGAGCGGTCTTTATATAATCTACCGCGCGTCGATATCTAGTAATTTCTAGAACAGTAAGTCATCAACACCCAGATCTAGAACGCTCTTCAAAGAGACAGAAGAAAAGAAAAAAAAACCACCCTCCTTTCCACCAGAGGTACACACATAGGTCAAGGACCGGTCACTGTCTGTGTGGCTTGACTCACCGTGAAAAATAAAAAATAAAAAAACTTATTACACAAGGGGCAGACAACCTACAGGTCAAGAGAAAAAAAATAGTATCTAGGTAACAATGCCTAGATACGTAACAATATGCATATTAAATAGATTTTTTCTCTTTAAAAAACAAAACAAAACAATTTTTTGTAAATGTTATAATTGGTACGACTGCAATGACTTAACGTAGCTATACAATTGTGAAAAAAAATAATTTAAAACCTAAAACCGTTTGCGTAAATCGTAGTGAATAGTTGTAAAAATGGTGTATTTTTATGAAAAAAAATTTGCTTGAATAGTTGATTTTAAGATTTAAATTTTTCGTTTTTAAGGAAAGAAAAATGTAGCCGTTGCATCAGAACTTTATGAGGTTTAAAATATCATGATGTCGGATTTTCAATATATTTTCTGGTTTACGAGATCTAAATGGGACGGACGTAAGGACAGACAGAAAACACATAGTTAATATCGTATATTCCTCTTTCTGAGGCTAAAAATAGGAATCTTTCAGTAACAGTCTAGAAAAATTGTTAATTTTAGGATTGATTCGTGTTTTGTTATCGATTCTGAATAATTATGCAAAATTTCAACTTTGTCCGAGAATGGGAAGTGGAAAAGAAACCTGTCTAAATGCAAAAAAAGGACAAAATCTGTATATAAATTCATATCTCTCATTAAGAAGCATTTATTCCTCTTATTTCGAAATCAAACAGAATGATTAATCACCAACAATTAATTAATAATAACTGTGCAAAGTTTTAACTTGATCCGAAAATGGAAAATGGGAGTAGAAACAAAAACTAAACAGACATATATACGCTTTGTAAACATATGGTAATGCTCTCGTTATGTTACCTCTCTCTATCTCTGTCTCTTAGAGTTTGTCATAGTGTCTTTAACTCTTTCTCTCCTAATCGACGATACCATCGTTGATTTGACCTCATTAAATTAAATTAATGTTTAATTTGTTTAAACTTGACTTTTAGCTATATAAAAGAGCATGCATTACCTTTTAATTCTATATCAAATACAGCATTTTCTGATACCAAACAAGAAAGCTATTGAAGCCCAATCATAACAGGGTAGTGAAATAGTAATGAGCAAAATGAAGAATTCCTTCGAAAACGTGGCAAAATAATTAAGGAGAGAAAGAGTTAAGACATTACAAATTGTAACAATGTCTTAAGTTGATACTTATGGTTTACTCTTGTCAATTCTAAGGGCCCACTAGTTCAAGAAATACACCAGACATTCTCACCGTGGGTGTCCCAGGTGGTCCGACTGTACAAGGGATCCAAACATGTTGAGTTTCAGTGGACAGTTGGACCTATAGATGACAGGTGAGATACTTACTAAGTCTACGGTGATACCAACTGATTCGGTTGCTTGTAACAACAAGTAATTAAGTGCAACCACAAGGACGGTTTGATCATTAGAATTTCGCCATGATATATAAGCATTCCAATGATACCTAAGATATACGTGTGCGAGCTCATTAAATGGAATGAAATAGTTTTATGTTCATCTTTTTGTGTTTTTTAATGAAAATGTTCCGTATTAAGCCATTCATCTGCTGAATCACTGCCCTCCATTCTACCACCTAACAGTATCAGTTGACATAGGTGAATACTACCTCTCTCATTCTCTGTTCCTCGCTGCTCTCTCTGTCTTTCTCTCTATGTCTCTCATTTTCTCATTTTCAGTGTTCCACAGTTCTCTCTTGTTTTTTTTTGTTCTCTCTTTTATACTCTCTCTCTCTTTTATACTCTCTCTCTTATACTCTCTCCCTTTTAAGTTCTTATTCTGTCTTCTTTTTTTTAATGATTTTTCTGTTCATCTTTCTATTACACGTCTTGATCGGATTATCTCTCTATTTATCTCTATCTCTGTATATCTCAATATATTTATTTCTATCTATCTCTATCTATCTCTGTCTATCTCAATATATCTATCTATCTACCTGTCTATCTATCTATCGACATCAATCTATCTCTATCTATCTATCGACATCAATCTATCTCTATCTATCTATCTCTATCTCTGTATATCTCAATATATTTATTTCTATCTATCTCTATCTATCTCTGTCTATCTCAATATATCTATCTTACCTGTCTATCTATCTATCTCTATCAATCTATCTCTATCAATCTATCTCTATCAATCTATCTCTATCAATCTATCTCTATCAATCTATCTCTATCAATCTATCTCTATCAATCTATCTCTATCAATCTATCTATCTCTATCAATATCTATCCATCTCTATCTATCTCTATCCATCTCTGTCTATCTATATATCTATCTATCTCTATCAATCTCCCTCTATCTCTATCAATCTCCCTCTATCTCTATCTATCTCTGTCTATCTCAATATATCTATCTATCTACCTGTCTATCTACCTATCGCCATCAAGCTATCTCTATCTCTATCTATCTATCTCTATCAATCTATCTATCTCTATCAATCTATCTCTATCTCTATCAATATCTATCTATCTCTATCAATCTCTGTCTATCTCTATATATCTATCTATCTCTATCAAGCTCTATCAATATCTATCTATCTCTATCAATATCTATCTATCTCTATCAATATCTCTCTATCTCTATCTATCTGTCTCTATCCATCTATATCTATCTCTATCAATCTCTGTCTATCTCAATATATCTATCTTTATCAATCTCTCTCTCTATCTCTATTAATCTCTATCAATATATATCTATCTCTATCAATATCTATCTCTCTATCTCTATCTATATATCTCTATCAATCCAATCTCTATCTATCTCTATCAATTTCTGTCTATCTCTATATATCTATCTATCCCTATCTCTCTATATATATATTAATCTCTATCACTATCTACCTATATCTACCGCTCTCTATCACTCTCTATCTATATCTATCGCTCTCTATCACTCTCTATCTATATCTATCGCTCTCAATCACTCTCTATCTATATCTACCGCTCTCTATCACTCTCTATCTATATCTATCGCTCTCAATCACTCTCTATCTATATCTATCACTCTCTATCTATATCTACCGCTCTCTATCACTCTCTATCTATTTCTATCGCTCTCAATCACTCTCTATCTATATCTACCGCTCTCTATTACTCTCTATCTATATCTATCGCTCTCAATCACTCTCTATCTATATCTATCACTCTCTATCTATATCTACCGCTCTCTATCACTCTCTATATCTACCGCTCTCTATCACTCTCTATCTATATCTACCGCTCTCTATCTCTCTCTATCTATATCTACCGCTCTCTATCACTTTCTATATTTCTTTTTCTTTCACTGAGTCTTTTTAACTCGCTTTGATTAATTATGTTTCTCTCTTTGTTTTCTTTACACTCTCCTTTTCCTTATTTCTCTTTCTCTCTCTTCATTCTCTTTCTCTCTTTTCATTCTCTTTTTCTCTTTCTCTCTTATCATTCTCTGTCCTCATTTCTCCCTCTGCCTCACTTATAATTTATATCTCTTTGTTTCTCTCTTTCAAAAACACACAATATGAACTCAAGGAACAAAGATATATGAAATTTCATTTTCTTAGTTCCCATCCCTTCTAAATACTCTACATTTCTCTCTCTCTCTCTCTCTCTCTCTGTCTCTCTCTCTCTAAATCTGTCTAATGTAATTCCTGTGTATCCCCAGCGACAGACAAGGGAAAGAAGTGATATCTATTTTCACCACTAGCATCGTCAACAGTGACACCTTCTATACGGACTCCAACGGGAGAGAACTCATGGAAAGAGTGTAAGTTTCTTATTCAGAAAGATCAACTACTGGTTGGGCAGGGGTTGTCTGCCCCTTGTATGGTTTTTACGTCATGTCCAACAAGGAGCCAGAGTCAACTTACATTGCTGCGTGACAGCCCTGAATTAGATGAGGTCTGGTTACTAGAAAATGATAGCGTGGTCTTGGCAGAAGAATGGAGAGGGAGGGGGGGTTAAGGGGGAGGACGGTATTGAAGAAGTATTTTAAACCTTATATGCCACTTGACCTTTGACATCATGGTTGTCAAGAGACAAGTTTTTTCTCCACATCATTTGGCTTTAAAAAAAAACACAAATTAAGGATGAATTCATACACCTACTACTCTCCATGCTTAATCAAAACGAAGCCACCTTTTTTATATAGACAAAATATTCATTAAATTTGGCTAAATTTAACAAAGTTTGATTGCATAGGAAATACATTATACTTACAAGTAGTCTTGTATACGTAACCAAACTTTTTTTTTATTGTAACAACCAGAAAAAAAAAGTACCCAAAGTGTACATTATTTAAGTTTATTATTTTGAGACACATTTCAATTAGGTTGATCTAGTGTTGGAGATTTATATGAAATGGCGGAAAGATTTAGAAAAAGCACACTTTTTGGTGTAATACATAATAAGTAAATAATGATAAACTATAGATCGTTATAACTGTCTGGGCTTCTTTTTAAGCCTTAGTTCGTTTGTCCGGGTCATTAAATCTCCCTTAAAATATCACGTGATAAATGAATATCAACAAAATGACAAGATAATTCCTTTAACTTCAGATGAAAAAAAAATTTATTGCAATGGGCATTTACAGATTATGTAGAGGATGATACTGATTGAATAAATTAAACTTAATGATATGTAAAATTAATATTTAAAAAAGTAATACTGGTGATGTTATCAAATCTTGATCTTGATTAAAAAAAATAAAGATTGTAACAACCAATCCACACCTTGTGGTTTAACAATCCAATCATACTACAACTGTGTAAGACTATTCAGTTACGCATCATCCACAACCTTGGCTCACAGTAACACTATTACAACACTGGTACCCTATAAGAAATAAACACAAAGACTCACCGCCTACTCTAAGGTTGGAAATAGTAACTATCACCTCATAGGAAATATAATAGAGGATATAACAAATAAAGTAGCTCACCCTAAACAGGAGTCCAAACGTCTCTTAAGAATACTTCATAGAAAATAGAAGTAAAGCTGTTCCTTAGTTTTAACAGAGTTTTTTACGGACCAAACACACGGTCCAGTTTCAGTTAACTTCAGAGGGTGAACTGCGTAATGACCAAAGAATAACCAATACACAAACAAATCAAAACAAAAATACAAGACACTCCCCCTCCCCCCCCCCCCCCACCCCACCCCCCACCCCCCCGTACAAGGTTGACGAGTAGAACAAAAAAAAAACATAGAGTCAGGAGAAAGAAAAACCTAGAAACTAGCTGGTGGGTGTCATGTACCACCCTCTTTGTAGTTGAACATGAACACATGCCTCATGCCCTATCAGCTCGTGGAGTCCAATCCTTGCACTAAAAAACGGCCACATACATGGCATGGGTAGGTTGCGTCTGCTGCCTAATACATGGCATCGGTAGGTTGGGTCTGCTGCCTCATACAGGGCATGGGTATGTTGGGTCTGCTGCCACATACATTGCATGGGTACGTGGGTCTGTTGCCTCAGACATGGCATGGGTAGGTTGGGTCCGCTGCCTCATATATGGCATGGGTAGGTTGGGTCTGCTGCCACATACATGGCATGGGTAGGTTGGGTCCGCTGCCTCATACATGGCATGGGTAGGCTGGGTCTGCTGCCTCATACATGGCATGGGTAGGCTGGGTCTGCTGCCTCATACATTGCATGGGTACGTGGGTCTGTTGCCTCATACATGGCATGGGTAAGTTGGGTCCGCCGCCTCAGACATGGCATGGGTAGGATGGGTCTGCTGCCTCGTACATGGCATGGGTAGGTTGAGTCTGCTGCCTCATACATGGCATGGGTAGGTTGGGTCTGCTGCCTCATACATGGCATGGGTAGGTTGGGTCTGCTGCCTCATACATGGCATGGGTAGGTTGGGTCTGCTGCCTCGTACATGGCATAGGTAGGTTGGGTCTGCTTTGTCATACATGGCATGGGTACGTGGGTCTGCTGCAATAGTGTAAGCTTCTTTTGTTAGCATGTTTTTTTTTATCAACATTCTCTCATGGCGGCCGATCTCCTTGCCAAATATTTTGAGACTCTCGACATTCACGTCTGCACACTGCGCATATAAAGAGCAAATTACTGTAAATAACTTTTAATATGGAAATCTTCAATGACTTGGCGTATTGATGTTTTTTTGGGGGCCATTCTCACATTTGTTTGTCTTTTATTATTCACTCTTAAACAAGGTGACTTTTAAATGTAAATGTAGCTGCTTTAAAAAAAAACACACAACTTATTCCAATACTTCTACCTAGAAGTTGTCGTGGGGGAGTGTCAAGTAGGATTAACTACTAACTTATACATTTATAAATAACTATTTGTGAGGGTTAAATAACTGGATGGCAACGTATTAAATAAAGAATGCTATTGCAGTTATTATTATTGTGTTAGAAACGAACCAGTATTCATTCTCTAGACACTGCCAGGGTCCAGTTTCGTTAAAGAGAATTTTCTGGTGATGTGGCAGATCTGCAGCAGTACCGCCCTCTGACAGGCAACAAGAATCTTCTTAGGATTGTTAAGGGCCTTGTAGGTATCTGTGAGGTCAGATGTCATTATCCCCTCGGTTGATGGAGTATGTTATTATTTTAATAAACTTCCATTAACGCTTAATATCCAAGCCTAAATTCCCATATTTTCTTTGTTTTTCCATTTCAGTTTTTCTTAAATTATGTGACAGTGGTACGGCGATGTCAATAATGGTAGCGTTTTTTTTTAATTATCAATGAACAACAGATCAGGATGATTAAAATCTACCGTTTAGTCGATCAAAATTGTTCTATCCCAGTATGATAAGTGATCAGTATTAATATTATTATTATTATTAGACCTTATATTTTCTAACTGATATGGCACAAAAACATTCTTCAACTGTCCTCTTTGTGTATGTCAGTGATGTCGTCCGCTTATATCTGATGCTCTTCTGAAACATCTCATTTCACTGGTGTAGAGTTTCCGTGAAATTGTGTTTTGCCTAGTCTAAGGCCTGACAGCGATATGGATAGAAACAGACAGAGTTCTTTTTTCAGTTCTGATACAGATTAAGTGGCAAAGTGTTTAATTATGTAAGAAGCTAATTTCATTTACACGTCTGACTTTACGTTTTAAGCTCTATTTTTTTCCGTTAAGACTAAAAATAAAATAGTAACGACAACCATACGTGATTACATATTAACGAATGGCCGGGCTTTACTTTTTAATTTCAAAATGTTTCTCTCATCGGAAGTCTATTTTTGTCTAAAAAATGACTTCATTCAGTTCTTATAAAAGATAACCTCTAAGGAAAATTGTTTTATAAATATAAACTGCTGGAACGTCTGCAAACTTTTTGTTTTGTTAATTGAATACAGTTCTGTAATATTTGCTAATAATATAAAAATGTGTTATATTATTGATCTATATATTACTAGTCATTTTTTTAAGAATTGTTAGATCTGCAAACAATTTTAAAAGTAACCTTTGCTGTACTGTTCCCTGAAGGAAGGTCTTTGCAAGCCCCGAAGACCTTGTAATATGGTCATAGAGTTTTAGTTTCCGATTTTTTGCGCTAGTTAGCAGGTCATCGTGAGGTCAAATCTCTGCAGTAACTCTGTCTCTAATCTCTTCATTTGTGATGCGGTCTTTAAATGTGATTCCTACGATCCTTCTGTAGCATCTCAATTTCATTGCTTGAATCCTCCTGTTTAGCTATGCAGACAGCGTCGATAAATCGCAAGCATACATACGAAGGTGGCCAAGACCAGGTCCAGTATCAGTGTCACTTTGGTTGAGTCTCATCACAAAGCCGCAGAACCAATTTAAAAAAAAATCACACATGTTTTCTAAAGATGTTTCTATTCTTTTCTTTTGTTGAGAACTTTTGTATTTTTACATAACAATAAAAACAACTAAAAAAATATTAAAGTCGTATGTGCATTATGTATTTCTTACTAGCCTAGTCCATACCTGTTGAAAAATTTGTATGGAAATTTATTTTTTTCAATATGCTCAGACTGTAGCGTACATTGTAATAGGCCTACCACTGGAGCACATGAAGTATGTACTACTTGGTATTGTAAGAGTTAAGCCCTTATCATCAAGCTGTCAATTTAGCTTACTAGTCACTCAGTTATCTCCACGACCAATGCGAGCAAAAAAATAACCCCTTCTTTCGAGTTCATTTATTATTTAACACATGGCGACACACAACTATAGACACTGACACTCAACACTTTTTGACACACATAAACACACACTGACTCAAGCAAGTACACAGTTACATTCTAGAACACACAGTAACACTGACAGAAATACAAAGTGACAAAAAAGAACACACTCGGACACACACAGTTACAGAGTGACACACTGCCAGACGTGTACCAACTTTTAGCCAGACAGACAAACCGACTGAGTTGATATAAGCTTTGTAAAAAAGGATTAAACAATGATTCACAATGACACATCACAGTCGGTGTCACACACAAGAACGCGGACACAGAAACACAGGTAAATAATGATACACAAGAACACTCATGCACTTCCAGTGATACCTAATAAGTTACAACAACACCTAATGACAAACAACTTAAAAGCTGTTTGAAAAAAATACTTTTACAAAAAATTATAAAGAGCTGACATTAAGTGTAATTCTATCAATTAGTTTGGATCAGTCATGGAATTACATACATAGTTAACCTTGACACACTAAATCAGTTGTTTTTGTTAAGCTTTTGGCTTTCTCAATGAGATATGATCCTATCACTTGTCTGGACCAGTTGGGTAAAGGGAAGGGAAGAAAGGGGTGTATCTTGGTGAATGTTTACATGATCGTTTTTAAAATGCATAAAAATGTGATTTAAGGGTTTAAGAGTCCTCAATAGAAAATATTCAACTTATACCACCACATCTGTCAAGTACAATATCTTTCCTTTGTTCAAGATACCAAACAAAATAATTAATTACCAATAGTTTATTATCTAATTGGTTTATTTTTTCTTGATTCATGTTTTGTCAGGTTAAAGAAATGTGTGCAAAATTTCAGCTTGATCTGAGATTGGGTGTGGGAGAATAACGTATACAACCTTTTTGCCAGACAGACAGACATAGTGAGTTGATATAAGCTTGGTAATAAAATGACTAACAACGATTCACAATGACACATTACTAACACATAGCTAGTACATGACAAGAAAGCAAGTAAATGTTATGAAATACAGTCTCAGTTCGACATGTGTAGAAGATAATCAAATCACCAAATTTAGGGGGCCGGGTGTATCGATTGTATCTTAGGTCAGAATGGTTGGTGTAACCGACTTAGTACTGTTGGCCTCCTCAGGAAAGACGTCCGAGATACTTGGAACTACCAGCCCAAGGACCACGTCTCAGGGAACTACTATCCGGTCACAAGTAGGATCATCATCAGGGTACATTCTATGTGGTTATGAATGATTTTTTGTTGTGTGTGCCCTTTAGGAAATAATGATTTCAGATCAATTTGATACCTGATATTTTAAACACACACATCACAGCGGCCGTGATTTTGTTTCTCAACTATAGAGTTTTAAATGTCAATGCATAAATTATGTGTGTTCGTTTTTTTGTAATCTAAAATTCTATTTGAATACAATACGAAGTATCAAATTAACCTTTTTCTTATCCTGCTAAGAGTTTATACATTAAGGCAGTGTTTCCCAAACTTTTTCCTTAACGGAACATTCTGAGTATTTAGCAGAACACTTTGCTTATTTTTTTTTAATGAGATTAATTCACCTGGTGGCCTACTAGTTAATAATCCCAGTAGTTCTTGTAACAACTATTCACTAGGGTTACGAAGAACCCAGTTTGGGGAACACCGCATTAAGGACTTGAATTTAGAGGCTGCCATGATGTCTGCATTCTTTTTTTTTTTTCTAAATTTTGAATTTCCTTAGGATTTTTTTTTTACTTAAAAAAAGTTTACATTTTTACGTACTAAAAACTTAAAGTTCCCCTTTCAGACCTTGTGATCTATAGGGTAGATGATGTAAAGGTCAGCTGTTTCTGTGGTCCACAGCTAACGAGGGTGACATGTGGCCAACACAACGACCAACTGCTTTTACTTTTCCCAAACAAATGTCAAGTACCCAGTAGAGCTAGGTGGACTCAGAGGCGCCCTAAAGATCCCAAAAAGCTTAGTCTCACCAGGATTCGAACCCGGGACCCCCAGTTCGGAAGCCAAGCTCTTTGCCACTCTTTATACTTTTACTTTTTTTTATTTTAACCAATCTAGTATTTATGCACTAGATTTGTTTTTAAACAATGTATTTCTTCATTATAAACTATATCTTAAATCTAAATTTTTCATTCTTTGACAAAATTACTAAGAGTCCATTTCTTCGCGGACAAACAATGTCCCTTTGGTTTACTTTAAGAACATGGTTGTACTTTCTCATTTCCAGTTCAGTTTTAACTACTGGAACTAAGTACAATGTAAGCAGTCCCCCAGCCATTAGTAAAAATAAAAGAAAAAGGTATGAAATTTTTAATTTCGGGATCTGAAGGCGCCCCTGAGTTCACCCAGTTCTAATGGGAAAAAGTAAAAGGTGGATGGTCGTTGTACTGGCCACATGACACCCTCTTAGTCATATGATATGCAATAATGTATTGTGTCTGATATCTTTTCAATGTCACTAGGACCCTGAGAAGAACGTCCAGTTCACAGTGTTACCTGACAGGCCACAGGGAGGTGCGAGTCTTGGGTCAGGGGTCGTGGAGCTGATGGTAAGTTGAAAGGTGGGGAAGGGAAGATAACTGCGTGAGTTACAAGTAACAAGACTTATGTGTGCTGGTTATTGATATTGTTACAATAATGATGACAGTCTAGTCTCATCTCAAGAAATGGAGCAAGCTCTTTATTTGTGCTTATCAAAGGGAATCAATGTCTATGTCTTCTACATCTTATCCCAAAAGTATTTCTCTATGGACGATGTGCAAAAAAAAACAACAACTGTTCGCTTCCATGTCCGATACATGCATGAAATCTAACAAGATCTCTGAATGAACATTGATGTCGCCTATCAGGAAGATATCATCCTAGACATCACTAAGTGGAGAGATGTGTTGACATGGAAGGAAATAGAGAATCTGACCTCAGCCATGAAAGAAAAGCAGGCGCCACGTTTACCTGTGATGTATGTGGGTGGAAATGTTTCTCCTGTATGGGGCTCCACAGCTACAGAGATACACCGTCACATATAAGTAGTTCTCTATGAGATTAACATTCATTCTACGACTTAAGACGGCAACCATCCAACAATCTCTTTTTGGGAACGGTCTAGTTTGTACATACACCAAGAAATGTGCCTTTTTAAAGATGATAAAAACTTGCTAAGCAAAATAATGGGAAAAGAACGAACGCATTGTTTGCAAGAGAAGGATGTGATGATAAGGACACAAGACAATGACTACAATTAATTCTTTCTCTCCTAACTGACGATACCAGCGTTGATTCCACCAGAATGTGGTAAATAATTAGGTAGAGAAAGAGTTAAGAGATCTTCTTCCACTCCCTTAATGATTATAGTTTTACAAGTACAGCCGTTCTTTGTGTTTCTATCACTATAAAATCCATAAAAAGCAGACATACGGACAGACACCAAACTTATAGACAGACATCAAACTTATAGACAGACACTTTACATATAGAAATGCACTAAACATTTAGACAGACATAAAGACGCTCAACGCTCAATATATTTTGAGTATTCCCTACACTTGTCAGCCGCGTGAAGCCCGTGGTACCTGAACTCTAGGATAAAAACACTGTTTAAAGGATCTATTGATTCCGAACTCACAATTCTCCCATCGAGTTAGTACTGTTGCAATAAATGTGTGTTGTATTATTTCCACAGGTCCATCGTAAACTTTTGAATGACGACGGTCTTGGTGTGGGCGAGGCTTTGAATGACGTAGGCAGTGACAAGGAAGGTATTATCTATACAGGTACATACATTATTTTTTTTTTTTTTTAATGTTTCGGATGTTTCTTGAGATAAAGATAATTTACTTCCTAGCCCAAACCGCCCACAGGACGACTGTGAATGGCTGCTGGCAGGGTATGAACCGGTGATCATTGAGACAATCAAACGGCAGTCCAAAACGCATACCGCGCGACAAGGCAGCCAAGTAATTGAATGAAAATCTTTATAACCAGCGCTTGAGATCAAGTTTACAGTTCAAAGTCAGCCATCTGTTTATTTACTCTAGCAAACAGGATGTACGAAGTCAGCCATCTGTTTATTTACTCTAGCAAACAGGTGGCAGACATCAGCCAACTGTTTATTTACACTAGCGAACAGGTGGCAGACATCAGTCATCTGTTTATTTACACTAGCGAACAGGTGGCAGACATCAGCCATCTGTTTATTTACACTAGCGAACAGGTGGCAGACATCAGCCAACTGTTTATTTACACTAGCGAACAGGTGGCAGACATCAGCCATCTGTTTATTTACACTAGCGAAAAGGTGGCAGACATCAGCCATCTGTTTATTTACACTAGCGAACAGGTGGCAGACATCAGCCATCTGTTTATTTACACTAGCGAACAGGTGGCAGACATCAGTCATCTGTTTATTTACACTAGCGAACAGGTGGCAGACATCAGCCATCTGTTTATTTACACTAGCGAACAGGTGGCAGACATCAGCCATCTGTTTATTTACACTAGCGAACAGGATGTACGAAGTCAGCCATCTGTTTATTTACACTAGCGAAAAGGTGGCAGACATCAGCCATCTGTTTATTTACACTAGCGAACAGGTGGCAGACATCAGCCATCTGTTTATTTACACTAGCGAACAGGTGGCAGACATCAGCCATCTGTTTATTTACACTAGCGAACAGGATGTACGAAGTCAGCCATCTGTTTATTTACACTAGCGAACAGGATGTACGAAGTCAGCCATCTGTTTATTTACACTAGCGAACAGGATGTACGAAGTCAGCCATCTGTTTATTTACACTAGCGAACAGGATGTACAAAGCTTTACCATAACGAAACGTTAAAATAGCAATACATAGAACATGCGTTTTAATTATAAGATAAGATGATTCATGGGCGTAGCCAGGGAAGGTCTTGGGGTTCAACCCCCCCCCCCCTCGAAATGAAATTTTGTGGCAGATTTTTTGCTTTGATTTTGTTTTGTTTTTTTAGGTGAGATTTTAATACTAAACCATCACTTGCCCCAGCGCAGCCAAGGGGTGTTTTAAGTTTAAAATAACCTTCCGGGGGATTCTGTGCTTCAACCCCCCTCTTCTATAAAACAAAAACAAACAAAAAATAATGCGAACGACAATCCCTACATTCCAAGAGGATAGCTAAGAGATGGTTTTTTTTATTTTAAAATCCCTTCTTCAATATAAGACTAAAGAATACATCTGTCACCTGAGATGAACTCCTATTAAAAAATCAGAGCAGGAAGGAATCAATCCTCCCGTAGTGCTCTGGCAAGAAACTGGGCCGTTCGGCGTAATGCCTCGTAGCTACCAAGTAAGTCGAGTGACTGCTCAGACAGGTCCCCCCTTAGCTCGCGGAGCTGGGGACACTCGTACAAGACGTGCGACACTGTTTCAACGCTCTCTCCACAGTGACGGCATCGGGAGTCGTAGTTCGAGCGGACAAAGTATGCCCCAAAAGGACAATGTTCCGTCCTACGCTGTGCAATGATTGCTTGTTCTGACCTCCTTAACCGCCACCACGGATCGTCGCGATCTGGGAGACGCATATGCTGCCAGACACTACGTGCTCTATCGGATTCCTCCCAGGACTTGAACCACTTCTCATGAATGAAGTGCTCGGATTTCTGCCGTTGCTTGAAAAAACGTGCTTGTTGCTTCGAGGTGAGTGGCTGCCAAAGCTCCCTCTCTTGCAAAGGTAACTGCCATTTGGTTGTCCCTCACGCCCACTGCATAAAAATGACAGCTTCAATTGCTCGGAGAATGTTATATGCGGCGCCGTCTGCCTCTTCTAATACGGGCGACCCTCCCCCGCCGCCACCCATAGCTAGGAGACTGGAGCGAGAGTCGGTGAATAGCACCACAGTAGTGGCGCTATTTTTATTTTGGGTCATTCGGGCTTTAAAAGCCTCGAGTGAATTATTATGTTTAAAATCAAAGCATTGTTATTCGATCTTATTGTTGTGTTTACCTCGTGTCGTTGACTTGTAGCACCAAACTGCTGGAAGACAACCAACCGCTGTAGGCGTTTTACATCTTAACTTGTAAAACTTGAAATAATTTGAATCACTTCTTTGTGAACCATACTAAGTATAACTTTTATTACAATATAGACAAAAACAAATTCAACCTTGAGATAAAATGAAATAAATGTAATCATAGTATATAATATAAATAGTAAAACATAAAATGGTATTTTGAACAAAACCTAACTCATTACAAAAAGACGTCTTTTCAATATGGTAATCTAGAGTCGTTTGGTCAACATAAGACCGCTGACGACAAATGCCGCCTATCTTACATCATTAGCCATACACAGACACTAAGCAATTACTAACCTCTTCCCACCATCACAATAGAAAAACAGACCTACTCCATAACATTTGGTAGTTGGTATCCAGTAATAAGCATCGAACAAAACAATGTTAAATTGTTGATGTGCTAAAATGAACAAGATTTCTGCTGGTTCCTTCCAATATAGCACGAGGTTTTCCGTCGTTCAGCTTTCAATACTGGTTTTAAAAATGATTTATTTGAATCTAGATGGTAAGCAGACAGTGGCAGAGCGTCAAGGCTTAATGCTAGCTGTTCATGTAGAATTACATTTTTGATTTAATATCTAGCTGATCTTATCTTATCTTATAAATACAGACGTACTTCAAAAAAAGATTACGCGCAGGTGCGTAGCTACGAATTGTTTGGGGAACCGAGGGGACTTGACCTCTTTGGGGGCCCTGCATTTTGAGTAATATTTAATTTTTAGTGTAAAAAAAACACTCATTTGGGGGCCTCCCTAAAGTGGGGGCCAGGGGGATTTTTAAATTCTCCCCCATCCTCCCCCCACCCTAGCTACGCCACTGCCTACTCGTCATGGATCTAGTCATGTAGTTAACCAATGACTTAAATTCTGCCAAGTCACTGGTTTTCCTGGCTGGCTCAGGCAACCCATTCCATGTTCTAGTAGCATTACGGAAGAAGGAGCACTTGTACAAATTAGTCCTTGCATATGGAACCAACCATATATATTATAGATATTGGTCTTCGAAACTATATCTCTCACCTTCTCATACAGGGAAACACTATGTGGTCCTTGATACCATAGACAGGTCCGCCTTCCTGGTCAAGCGCCTTGCACTCCAGACGCACCTGGCACCAGCTGTCATGTTTACTTCTGTTGACCCTGAACTTGATGTTAGGAAGTTTATGAAGCAGGTATGTTTGTAGTCGTACTTGTCTAAATCTTATTTCAGTGAAGTTGAAATATTAGTCTGTAACTCTGTGTGTGTGCGAATATGTATGTTTGTGAGTGTAAGTATGTGTGTGTGTGTGTGGGGATGGAATTTTAAGATTAAATTTTCGATTATCTACCGAGAATTAGACGGGGGGGGGGGGGGGGTTAACAAGGTGATATTCGATGTCAACGAAGTATCAAAGTGTCAGTAATGAGTATGCAAGTATCAATATGGAGTAAACAAGTATTGGTATTTAGCAGGCTTTTGTTAACTGCATTCTACCACATATCCTAGTTCAAAGATTTTGTGCATTTATCATTATATGTATTAGGATATAATCCGATGCATCAATTCATTCAACTAGGTCCTATAATATGTTACTTGAGTTTTTACTTATTAACTTATCTTATAAAATACAAACGTTACTTTAAAAAAAAAAGAGGGATGATTACGTCCTACTTGGACATTGTTTTTTATTTTCCCTGTTTCCACGTGTGTCATACCATTAACAATGAAGTAACAAGGTTCGTTAAATGTAAAAAGAATATTTTTGAACTATTTGTCATGCAGGAGCAATTTTTGACCAATCAGCTTCCAGACAATGTTCAAGTGCTGACACTGGACAGAATCTCAACCAATGAGTCGAGCCTTCTCCTGTTGCGCCTAGAGCACGTATTTGAAGAAAAGGAACATCCTTTGTTGTCACTTCCGGTAGAGGTTTCGCTGGAGGTAAGTATCTGTAAGACTTCTAAACTAAATACCAAAAATACAGCAGGGAAGAATCTAGATGCCTTTTCAGGTCTAGAACAGACTACACATTTTGACATTTATCAACTGCTGTGTTAGCAGACAGCCACAGCTGTATTATATAAGATAAGAATCAGAACGCCAGACACGTCAATTCAGAGAGATCCAAGATCACGGAATATCGATCTCAACCGTATCAGAATAGTGACTCAAAAGAATATGACAATAGAAGCCGATCCTGTGAACAAAGAAGGTCTCAAACTTAAGAAGTTATCTCCCCTCATTAGTAGTCGTGATCCCGGTGTTTTTGACATTTAGCGTGTGTGTGTTTTCTGTCTTGAATACAAAAACAGAAATAGAATAAAAACGAAAGAAAAGAATAAGAAGGAAGGAATCTATTCAGCCAATACAAACAATTATCCCCTGTACTTTATTGTACTGTTAAATTTATAGAGATTCAGCTTCATGCATACACACTCTTTATCAATGAAATTCTGGTTTGTAAGCCTTTGAATGTTTACTTGCATTGATCTTCATTTCTACTTTTGACTGAAATTCCTGTGCTCTTATTAACAAGAAGTGATATCAGTGTGTACATGGATGTCCTGGTGATCGATTCAAAAGCATTAAATATTAAATGCAATGATAAAAATGAAGAGGTATTGGGTGAAATAGAAAAAATGTACTTATAGTTCAAAATAAATATAAGTTGTTATCGTATTAATATTTCCTTGTTTTCGTTGAGCTTTGTCAATTTCTATGTTCACCTTGCAATATTATTGTTAGTATAAATACGTAATCATCTTTTTTTTGTGAAGTAACGTCTGTGTAATATAATGTTATAAACCTGGTGGTGGCACAGAGAGGGGTAGTAGTGTGAGTGTAGTCAGCCAACGCAAATCGCCCCAGGCCAGCGCTAGACGAGCGGTCAACCGTGACGAGTTACGACGGTCAGCCGAGTCGAGTGTCAACAGGACGGTTTGGGAAGGATCGCCGTCGTGAACAGAGCTCAGGAGCGTCACGAGAGTTGTAGTCATCTGACCACCTAGAAACGTCGAGCGGTGTTCTGTCCGGTTCGAGAAGGTTAGCAGGGACCCTATATAAGAGCGGAGGTATCGCAGTCAAGACGGTTGAGAAAAGTGGCTCAATACAGCGAGGTTCAGAAAGGAGGTTCCCGACAGAAGGTCCACTACAGTCCGGTTGACTACAGCACAGCTCAGCGGTGTGGTTCTGTACGGAGCATTACAACGGTTCAGTGCGGAGTACTAACAAGTACAGTTGAGAAGAACGGCGTCTTGATCTTGGTCTGCGATCGAGTCCGACACAACGAGCCTAGTGTGTGAAGTCAGTCCTGAACTGTTGAACCCAGTGCAAGCCCGGAACGAAACGAAGAGGCCTGTGCAAGAGTTGATACGGCGGTATGGTGTTATCAGAGAGATATTTGTACAGTGTACGTGTTGCCAATTGTACAGTATTGGCTGTTATTTATTCAACTATTAAAGCATTACGTTACTCTGGAGCCCTGAGTCGTCAAGTTTTTTAAGTTGTTGGTGTATGGTGCAGTTTGCAGAGAGCCTGGATAGTGATATTCGTAACAATAAGATAAGAAATACATATATATTTTGATAACATTCTTTTGACAAATGACAAAACTGTATGCATAAATATTACAAATATAAAGACTAAATATATAGTTCCATTTCATAACATAGCCTCCCTTTCCTTTAATTATTTTTTCTTTAAGAGTGGTGTAACTTAAATGACTTAAAGGCTTCCATAATTGATTTAGAAACAAAAACATTTAATTGCAGAATGTAAAAAAAAAGTAACCATTGTACATTAACTTTGCTAGCTACAAAAAATGGTGGGAAATGTATTTTCAAAAGTCTTTCTAGTTTTTGAGATCTAAACATAACAGACGGACAGACTATACAAAGCTAATAGCAGATCTTTCATTAAAAAAAAATATAAAGTAATTTTAGAACAAAGGTTAATAAGACAAATAATTTTTAGGTATTTTTTTAGAATCATATAAAAAATTTATAACTTACTCTTGTAATTGTTTTTCTTCTATTCAGAATCTTTTCAAACCTTTTGACATTGTGTCAGCAGTTGAAACGTCATTAGGGGGGAATTTTCTACCAAGCGAATTGAAACGTTTACAGTGGAAGGCCTTCAATGACTTGACTTCAGAAAGTATTAGTAAGTTTAACCATATGAGAATATCTTTAGAAACTTTCACATTTTTATGAAGGATAAATCAATGACTGTGATGAGTGGCTGAGTGACTTAAATCTTTTGGCTGCCTGTCATGGGTTATCAGGTTCAAATCCTGACTCTAGATTTATAAATATTCCTATTGCACACAACAATAGAATGTTAAATACCAATAATAAAACATTGAATCACAACTTGCAAATGCAAAAATGCAGAGTACTAAAATACTTAAGATATGCTCAAAAATAAAGACATAATTCTTATTTCATATGCTAGGGGACATTAGAGCATGAAACGAATATGCCAGGAAAGCCAATGAATTAAAATTAGCAGAGTTTTAAGTCTCCAATGCACATTCACCAACAGATAGATACACTTCGAATGTAATTATCTTTTTTTTTGTGAAAGAATTACTCTAATTTTGATTGTAAGATAATATAGCCCAGCAACAAATTTGAAACAAATTAATTGAAATGGGTTTTGACATACATTAGTCCCTGGAGATCATCTGCTGTCCAGTATAAAGGCCAAACAAACCTTACTATCTAGCAGTTTAGATGAACACACTACAGCTTACTAGGCTCATTATCAGGTCGTTGTGCTGGCCACATGACACCATCATTAACCATGAGCCACAGAAACAGATGGCATTTACATCCTCTGCCCTATAGATCACATGATTAGAAAAGGCTACTTTTTTTACTTTAGATTCATCCTTTTAGCCAAAAAACTATTTTTATATTTCATAATTATCAATGCTTTTTAAATGTTCCAGGTTCACCAGACTACAGACCAAATATGTCTCCGCCATTTCTAGTTATACTTAGACCCATGGAAATAAGAACATTCCATGTACAGATCGTTAGAAATGACTAGAAGTGTGTCGACATACACTCTGCAGGTGGTAGAATCCATGGTTACTTCAAGTCTATCTTTTTTACACAGAATGTATCAACAGAATCTCTTTGTAAAATTACCATAATATGTAATTGTTGACTTTATTGTTATCCTTTTCTGTTTTTAGGTTTGTTTATGAAATTCCATAAATTATTTATACTTTTATTTTATTGATTTATATTGGGATCAGTCATTACAGAATGAGGTGAAATAAAATAGGATAGAGAGAAAGAAAGATGGAAAGACATCAACTAGAAATATATTAGCCCTGCACCAGAAGAATCCATAAAAATAAGCCTTTTACTGTTTGAATAGTCGAATTATTTGAAGCTTGTTAAATGACTACCCAGTGATGTGGTATGTGTCTAGTCTGTCATCATAATGGTCCCAGGTTTCAACCTGCTTTCCTGGGTAACTTCGGGCTAGGGTGTAATAATTTTCATTTCTCATAGAACATCCAAAACATTTAAAACAAAGCAAACAAATACAAAAATAACTTAAGAGTTCAATTGTCTTGACAATATTGTTCACATTTTGTTTTTAGCAATCTATTTTGTCATTTTCTGTATAGTATTTTTTCCATTACTTTTTTTTTTTTCATGATTATGTCTCTGTTCTCCAAATTATTTTGTTTCTTTTCTTCAAATTATCTTCTCTAATCTCTCTTGCATTTATTTTCACTCAGTAACCCTCACATCCACACAATATCCCTCACATCCACTCATTATCACCCACATCCGCACAGTAACCTACACACCCCATAGTATTCCTCACACCCACACAGTATCCCTCTTATTCACAATGTATTTTTCTTCAATATTTTTTTGTTGTGTTTTATTGAAATGTCAACTTGATTGAACTGATTTACTATGTAAATCACCGCTAGGATCTTCATTTTGTTCTGCGGAATAATAAATATGTGACATAGTAATTAGTTCTACATTAATCTTTCTTTTTGTCTCATACAGACATTTAATTTTAGTTAACCTGTATGAATTTAAAGGTGTCATATCATCATCTATATTTTAAAATTATTTGTAAGCAAATTATTTTCTGTAAATGCTATTGCTAAAGTAACTTATTATTTATATTAAAAATTTGATAAATATACACACATTGGCACGCTCTGATGACAATCTTTAATAATATTTATTAATTTATAATCATATTAGGCATTTAATACATGTTTTAATATTAATCATGCGGAACATGCCGTCCTAGCCCAATTCAGAGTCGGTCACTGTCCAATTGGTGTTTACTTCAGATGGTGGAGGTAAAACTACAACTCACGCCATTGAATGGAGGACGACGAAACAATAAAACACATTCTACAAATGCCAAGTTCAGCATTAAAGACGATCGGACAAGGATATGATAGAGAGAAAACTGGTACATGTCTGGCACTAGGGCTGCCCTTGTACGGGGACAAGGCGACCTCAAAATACTCACTGCTCGCTTCCTCTCACACGCTCTAAGGGACTGATTCCCAGCATGCTTTGTTACTTAATGGGGTTTCTGAGTCGGTAAATGTTAGCATTGTATCTGTAGATGAAACTCAAACGCATGCTTAAATATTTATGTTTCTCAGATTTCAATTTAAAAATATCTGGACATATATTTTGATGCACTAGTTTTTAATGAAAGAATAATGTCTGTTCATTTACTACAATATATTGCAGACTAAGCAACATTGGCTCACTGATAGATCACAGCTTGAAAGAAGTGAAGCAACATAATACATTTCCTAAGGAATTTTATCATTTGAAAAATTTAGCAATGATATTTTAAAAGCTGTCATTAATAAATGTATTGGGTTACCCAGACATGTCTAGATTCAACTTTGTTGCAATGCTAAGGAGTTGATTCAAATGTTAAGGCAATGATTGGATTTCTCTTTTGAGGGGTGGTGGGATAATAGTGGAGGTTGTTCATTTGGTTTGTCTCCCTTTTTTTTTTTTTTTAGTCAAAATTTTAGAAACTACTTTAATGTATCTTTGCAAAACAAAAATTTGGAAATCAGATGTAAATGATGCAAGGCATTACGATTGTAAAACAAAGCTACTGGAATGCAATAATTTAAATGGTTTTTGTTTTCAAAATTTATTGTTTTGATGACGGAGCTAACTTTTAAAAAAAAAATTATCTTTTGAAGTAAGCTGTGAAAATTTCTCCTTGTTAGTAATAGAAATGTAAGTTTTTTATTTTGTGTATTGTATACAACTGTCTGGATTAGTATGTTTTGTTATTGTTCTACATTCTTATTTCAAATTGTTTTCCTCCTCCACACCTATTTGTTTTTACATTTTTATTATCAATATATGTAATAGCACACACACACATGCATGCACATAGGTAATCAATAAAGTAAGAATTGTTTGTGGAAGTAAAACAAAAGGGATTGCACATGTACATTGATCATTGGGTTAGTTTTATTGGTTCTTTCTTCCAATCTAATGTGGCAACAACTATATACGCCTTCATCTTTTTCAATTTATGTCTCTTTTCTTTTCTAGCCACCTTTCCTTACGCCTTGCCTACTAAATGAGCCTTGAAAACAAGTTTTAAACAAACATGCCCTTGCCCTTTAAATATGAAGACAAAAAGATAATGGTTGATGAATATCAAACCAACATTATCCAACTAACTACGGATGGCTACATGGTCTTGAGGTTAGAGCGATGGGCTGTCGTTTGAACTTATCGATGGACCGGGTTCAAACCCTGCCCGCTCCCATCCCCCGTCGTCCTGCGGAAGGTTTGGACTAGGTAGTAAATTATCTTCAACTCTGAAGGAACATCCGAAACATGTAAAACATTTACAAACTACACCTATCTCTCTGAAATATAATTATTTGATCTTATTCAGTCTCGTAGAACGCACATCTCGTAGAACAATGTCCCATGTGACTTGTGCCATATACTTGAGAGGCACTCCTGTCCACACAAAGCAACTGTTAGGAGGCATTCAGTTTGGTGGATGACAGCCAGCCATTTTTCTTTTGGCGCGCTTTTCTTCCAGGCATGAGGCCAATGATTTTCCGATGTCCAAGGCTTTCTTGGTCACCATCTCTCTCCACTTAATGCAGTCTAGTGCTATGTCTCTCCAGTATTTACACCAACGACCAGTGCTTTGAGGTCCTGTTTGATTATATCTTCAAACAGTACAAAACATTGCATCCATAGAAGTTTGAACCCTTTTACTGAAGTTTTTTTTTTTGTAACTGTATCTGATTAATGTAAACTAAAAATGAATTCCATTTTCAATTGTTAATATATAAAGTTGTTCTGTGTTTTTAAATACTTCAACTAACAGCATTGTCTCCAAAAAGCATCGAGTATATTTAAACTTTAGCATTAATGAATTCATGAATATTCATCTATTTATGTTTCTCTACATTTTTACATCATTTAATTAGAATATAACAATTTTTTTCAGAGATTATAATATAAATTTTCTGTTGGAAATTATTTTACAAAGTTTGTATCAGGGATTTGGTTTTAATGTTTGTTTGCCTCCTGAATGATAAACTGTGTTATAATATATAAAATGGGCCTATATGTATGATTTTTTAAATCTCCTTTGTAATTGAATTTTCTCGAGTAGACAAATTATGATAAGATAGCAATGTAACAGTTTAATAAAAGGATTTCTTCTTATTGGGAACTTCAATAATTTAAGACTGTTATAACATATATGTGTTTTGTTTTTATACGAGTTAGTAGTATTTCGCCCATCAACATCATATAAATTTATTTATTATAATTAAGCCATAAACATTATTACCTTAATTTCAAATATATCTGTTTATACTGGACACATTTTAATGAGTTTCAATTGTATTCTATTGTATTTATTTATAGAATTGTAGCTTATAAGCAAGACTGTCTGAAGAATCAGCTGGTCTAGTAAAGAGACCTCTACAGTGTAATCCTACTGATTTGATCATTATAGTTCGTTCAATGGATGTGTTTGTTATTTTACAAACTCCTACATAGTTGTGATGTTTGAATGCCTTATACACAATTATATTTCTTCTTTGTTGATGTATTTATAATGCGATTGGAAACTTAAAATAAATTGTATCAAATACAATGAAGGCTTACTGATTTTGTCATTGTTTCCTTAGGATAAATGTATGTCCAGTGCTAAAGATTATAGATTCATAATGTACACATTTTATAGGACTGCCCAATAAATAAGGACTTAATTCTGTTCTGCTGGATGGTCTGACCTCTCTCTTGATGTCCCGCTAAGAAAAGATGCTGACCAGGATAGATGGAGGGATTCTGTTACGCTGTCCCAGCACTCCAACTACCAAAGTCTAGGGACAGAAGAGATGAAATGAAATTACTCAAAAAGCACAAAGCTATGGGCACATTTCTTATTCCACATTCTAGGACTAAGTCATACAAGAGCTCCTTATTCCTTAGTGCTAATGGAACTTGTAATGGGTTGCCAAAATTAGCCAAAAAATCAAATCTAATTAACATTCAGTGGAGTAGTTAGGGTGGGAGCAGGGGGGCTCAAATTTGGATATCCATCCCTGGACACCCACTTGTGGGGTCCCCCAAAAATGGTCAGCAATTTAATTTTACATTAATTATTACTCCATCATTTCATGCCATGATATCTAATGTCAAAATCAAGGGGACTCTAAAGAGGTCAAGTCCCCGGGCCCCCAAATCCCTAGCTACGCTACTGTTAACATTTACATATGTATAGGTACACATAGGACCATATGTAACCAACATATTTTGCTACATCCATGGCAAGCATAACCATTGTGCGCAGGCGGTCGATTTTAGATTTTCTTTTCGCCGTCTGCGTTTGTCCTCGGCACACGCAAAATTACGCAGCTTTATTTTGTAGCGTTTTTAAATGTGAATTTTTACTTTGCGCACCATTAGAATCCAGTGCTGAAAGAATGTGAACAAAAACACTCTCACAAAATATGTGATAGATTTCTAAATAGTCCGTGCTTGTAAAATAGATCTAGGACTAGACCTATAGTATACTTTAAAGTTGTTAGTAAATCAGCATATTCAACCATAAATAAGTCTATATCATTTATTCTGTGCTGAGCTGCGATCACACAGGTATGCAACTCTGGGATTACAAATGTGATTGAATTAGATCTAGATCTAGAGATCAATCTTAGTGTATCTACAACCTAGACTTTGAGGTCAATATTCTATGCTAGTGACACTAGTGTCACATTTCAAAATATTGAATTGGCATTTGAGACCAAGGACGGACGTTGAATCTTGAAGATATGCCTAGATTTTAGTAACGATCAATTATAGGCCTACTCATTCTGAGAACCCTACAATAGTAAGTATGTGTCTAAAGGTGGGACTTATTAGAAAAAGACATTAACCAACCAGTCGATGACCTCTGGAATTTCATTAAAAACCATCTTAAAAGGATTATAGAAAATCATATACCAACTAAATACACATCAAACAAAATAAATAAATGCTGGTTTAATAATAGACTAAAGAAGCTTTGTAAACAGAAGGAAAACCTATATAGAAAATTTAAAGCAACCAAGGCAGAAAGAGTTTACAAAAAGTATATAAAAATTAAACACCTAACCCAAAAAGTAAGCAGACAGCTGCAGAGTGAATACATCAACAATGTAATATCTAAAGATAACAACAAAAACCTATGGTCATACATTAAGTCTAAGAAAATGGAAACAACAGGCATAGCGCCATTAAAAGATGAACATAACATAATACATAATGATAATGAAACTAAAGCAAACATCCTAAACAAATACTTTGCATCAGCATTCTCAGCCCCAGGAGACAAAGACATATTTCTTAATTTGAACCAAGTAGACAACATAGAAGATTTAGTAGTACAAGAAAATGGAATTAAAAAACTATTAGCCAACACCAAACCAAATAAAGCGTCTGGACCTGATGGTATTCCAGCTAGATTACTCAAAGAACTAAGCAATGAGCTAGCCCCAGTGTTCAAAATACTCTTTCAAGCATCGCTTAACCAGGGCAGAGTACCAAAGGACTGGAAAGAAGCTAATGTCACCCCCCTATTTAAAAAAGGAGAAAAATCTGATCCAGGAAACTACAGACCAGTATCACTTACCAGCATCACATGTAAAATACTAGAACACATAATATGTAGCAATATCATAAACCACTTAGACAAACATAATGTCCTCACCCCATACCAACATGGCTTTAGGAAATATAGATCATGTGAAACACAACTAATAGGACTAATTGATGATTTTTCAAAAGGTTTAGATAATAGTGAACAAATAGATGCTATCTTACTAGATTTTTCCAAGGCTTTTGACAAAGTTCACCACCATAGTTTGCTTAAAAAATTAAAATATTTCGGCATTAACGGTCCACTGCATCAGTGGATTAAAGATTTCCTGATAGGGAGAGAACAAACTGTAATAATAAATGGCTCTAAATCAACACCAATAACAGTAAACTCAGGTGTACCTCAAGGAACAGTTTTGGGTCCACTACTATTTTTAATTTACATAAATGATTTACCAAATTGCATTAGTTCAGGAACAAAAGTCAGATTATTTGCAGACGATTGCATAATATATAGAACAATAAAAACAAAACAAGACACAGATATTTTACAAAGAGAATTAGATGAATTACAGAAATGGGAATCAAATTGGAGCATGTCTTTCCACCCAGAAAAATGTCAGTTGTTAAGAGTAACAAAAAAACTAAAACAAATTAATTCCACTTATCTTATTCATGGCAAACCAGTAACACAGACTAAAAACTCAAAATACCTAGGTGTTATAATAAATGAAAAACTGTCATGGAATCCACATATTGATGAAACTATAAAAAAATCCAACAAAGCATTAGGGTTTATTAAAAGAAATTTCTATAAATCAAATAAGAACATAAAACTAAAATGTTATTTAACCTTGGTTAGGCCAATAATAGAATATGCATCCACCGTGTGGGACCCCTCAACTCAAGAAAACATTAAGAAACTGGAACAAACACAAAATAGAGCAGTGAGATTCATAACAAACGAATATTCACATTTGACTAGGGTAACACCATTAGTAAAATCACTAAATTTAGAAAGCCTTCAGGACAGAAGACTCAAAAGTAAAGTAGCAATTATACATAAAACACTGAACCATAATCTTCAAATACAAAAACAAAATTTAATAAAATACTCTGAAAGACACAAAAATAAAGGCACATTCCTTGTCCCATATGCTAGGACAAATTTGTACAAATACTCCTTCTTCCCTAGTGCTATTAGAGCATGGAATGGGTTGCCTGAGCTAGCCAGAAAAACCAGTGACTTGGCAGAATTTAAGTCATTGGTTAATATGCATGACTAAATGCATGACGCGTAGGACGTAATCATCTTCTTTTTTGAAGTAACGTCTGTATTATATAAGAAGAAGAAGAAGGGACTTTAAAAAATAAAAAGGTTTGGAAGAGGAAACAATGCACTCTCACTAGTAAAAGTCTGTAATAAAAGAAGCTTGGAATCTTAATGTCACATACCGTACGGCTTTATAATGTAACTTACAGTGTATTTTTATTCCAACAAATTAATGGATTATTTTAAGTAAGGATAATTTAAAATATTTTTAGAATACCAAAGAAACGTGTGTGTGAATATTTTATATGGTGTGTTTGGGGTGAGAATGTAGGATGGCTGCCTGGTCGTGCGGTTTGCACGCTGGACTGTCGTTCGGATTTAACGATGGTCCTGGGTTCAAACCCTGCCCGCTCCCATCCCCCGTCGTCCTGCGGGAGGTTTGGACTAGGAAGTAAACTATCTTCAACTCTGAAGGAACATCCGAAACATGTAAAACATTTTACTGGGTGGTTAAAATCAGTAGCGTAGCAATGTACACGTGGGCCCGGGTTCAAGAATATCTTGGTGGTCCCCCTCCCCCAATAAGACGAATGTAGTGTATGACAAAACGATTGAGTAATCTGAGTGTATTAGCACATTTACCAAAAGACATTCCAATGCAGTAATATTGTAGCCTTTTTTTAATAAGTAGGCCTAATCATGTCATTACTTTTGAATTGGACTCCAACAAGTAATAATGTCTTTATAGAGTCATGCATATACTATTTCTTAACAAAATTAAATGAGTTTCAAATGAATAAAGAAATGTTTTAAGAGCTCTTTTTTCCTATTCTACAAATTGACATTCCTAAAACACTTTGAGGTGTAAAACTTTGAAACATTGATACAGACTATTATATGATTCTATGTTCATTATTTTATTACTGGAATAATGGCTTTCTAAGTAGAAATGTCGGGAACTAGTGCATCTATTTCTAAACTTTTTGGCTTTTTCCCACTCAATGGAAAGAACACCAAGAGATGCCAACCTGCTCTGTTTCATAGACATTCTTGTATAATTTTTGATCAATCGAAATTTCGAACATCAGTTATACTGAACAAACTGATAGAGACAAAAAATGAGAAATTAGGTGCATGCTGTAAAAATGTTTGGAAAATTTTATGATAAAATGTAGTTGTCAATTACAAAAGTAAATAAATAAACACACAAATCTCGTATTGAGCACAGACTTAATATGTATTAATGGGGGAGGGGGCTTCTTGGACGAATCATCTCTGGATACTAGTCTATGACAATATCATCTGGGTCAGATGAGACTAGAAGTCTGTTGACATCATCTAAAACCTTTCGCCGTTTGTACTTGAGACTCAACGTTAACGACTGAAACATTTTTAAAAAAAATATGCCAATGAAATCTGTCATGTATTGAGAAACTGTGACATCAATAGTTCTGTAGGATACTTTGATTTTGAAAGTCTTCTCTGGAATCTTTAATTTTTTCTTCTTAGTAATTAGTGGTAGGCTCATCAAATTGCCTTTTGATTTTCTGCAATCGTGTAAAGCTAAACATAACAGCCCAAGATCCAGTTACTTCAGCAGCCTTTTTTGTTTACACTATAAAAGTCATTCTCTAATGATGTACCTCATTCAAGATCTTCTTCAGTTGACTTTCTGCTTTATATATTCATTGCTGCTGCTCACCTTCCAAGTTATGACACAACGTAGATTGCGCTTACAATTTTGTACTGGACAATATTATAGTGTTTCTAATTTTCCTCAAAGTGCTGCAGTTTGTTACTTATCAAACACAGTAGAAAGTCAGTTAAGATCTCTGACTTACTTTACGTCAATAACTATTTAAACTACGGTAGGGAAAAGTCGTTTTAAAACACATTTTAAATACAGAAAAAAGAACCAAATAGAGCTTTTAGAAAATTGAATAATTAGCAGCTGTGTCGAAATGTTGATTCATGACCATTAGGACTATCCCTACAGGCATAATTTGTTATAGATCCAGGTTGTCATTGTCAGGAGGGTTTTGTCCCCGGGCTCATCTAGGAAATGATGTACTTCGCCGGGCTCCCCACCTGAACAGTGTTTATTAACTTTATGCCGGGGTTGTAATTTAGCATTGGCTCGTCTGCCTGGGCACCCCTAACAGTTTAGCAATCAATTTATGCAATAAATATCCAGGAACGAATAAACCAAATATTAACGTATACTAGTGAATAACAATATTGCATATAACAACAAATGTTTAATGGGTTAATGATATAAATGATATTATGAGGCATACATTACGAATGAATATCAATAGCATTTACAAAGCAATTACAAATTACATTCAAAGGAACTATAGCACACCTTAATCTCAGTGCCATAGTCGATCAGGGCTCACAACGCCCAACCCAACGCCACGGGCGATAGGCAAATACCAAGCCTACAACTTAGACTCGACTTCAGCAGAGTCCCAAGCCTGTGTCCCTAGATAAGAAAAATACACACTCCTTTGATACCGCCATCCTCACGATTATAAGAGAAACGATTTTAGATCTAAGACATTTAGAAGATAGTAAAATAAACTAACTTACCCAATGCTGGGGAAGAAAACCCATAAAAGAAACTCACAGGAGATCTAGCCTCATCACACAACAGCAGCAAAACAAGTAAGCAAAAGTGACACAACAAAAGCGCGTTCCTAGAAACCAAAACTCACAATCTCTTATGGTACACAAAGGAAAACACCAAAAGATGCGCATGACAGTCATGTGGGCCCAATTGGTCATGAGTCATGGGCCCAAGCCCCGTTGCGCCATTGTTGTTACGCCACAGGCTGTGGGCCTCTTATGGTCCTGGGCTCACGTTCATTGAACCCTTTCGCGCCATGGATGCTATGCCACTGGTTAAAATTGTGTTTGTGTTGATTGTCTAACATTGATTATTGTTTTAAAAATTAAAGTAAGTAGCCTACGCACAAAAAACATGCTTGACCTTTTATACTTTAAAGTAATTAACTTATTAGATCTAAATATTAATCTCTGTTTTTATGTGGTCTGCAATAGTTTTTTTTTATATAATTTTCTACAAGTGCTATCCGCCTATACCGGTATCTAGACAGCCGAATAGTTATTTTTAGAAACCATTGAATTATTTTGTGTCAAAAAGCCTTAGTTATTATCAGTACCTATTGTCTTGTAATATGAGTTTATTTAATCTGAATAAAAACGAACTCGAACATAATCAACCAAACAATGAACTAACTTTTTAAAAAAAGTACCTATGACCTAGCAGTCAAGATTGCATTTATTTATATGTCTGGAAACACAATGTTCCTATTAAACCAGCGTTTATAAATACTTAAATGCCCAGTATTAATAAATACTTAGATGCCCATCATAAATAAATACTTAAATGCCCAACATTAGTAAATACTTAGATGCCCAGCATTAAAAAATACTGAGATGCCCAGCATTAAAAAATACTGAGATGCACAACATTAATAAATACTAAGATGCACAACATTATTAAATACTTAGATGCCCAACATTAATAAATACTTAGAAAAAAAAAATTTTTGCAAAGTGCGTGTGTATGAAGTAGATGTCCTGGTATTTTTTCTTAAGCACATAGATTCGTTTAAACACTTAGACCGCAGATATGTACTTCAGAAAGTTTAATATATCGATTGATGTTAGCCCATCACTCTTTAGTTACAGTCTAGTTCAAGTGAAAGATCTTTTAATAGAATTTTGTTTAAAATATATTTTGACATTTCACGTTATTCTCCACAGAAAAAAAAACAACAAAATGCAAGATTTTTCAGGTGCATTCGAGAATTCCAGAAAACGCTACAGAATTTCCCCTATTTTGAGGCTCCCTGGTAAGTTTCAAACTATGTCTTTTAGTCAGAGAAGACTGCTATAAGCCTTAAGCTATTGGCAGAAAAATGTCTCCATATGTAGCTTTTCACGTGACCTGACGAGAATTTGGCATCAATAATGAAAGCGAATGTTGTTAAGCTAATGCGAAAATAGTGGAAGATTCTTTCAGACAAAACCATTAAAATATCTCTAACGAAGGGCGATGGAATAGAATTCACAGAGAAATACTTCAATAGTTACAATGCTCTTGGATGACTGTAATAGTTCATTTTTAAGTGAACTAAACAAGTTGTAATGCTCTACATGTGTAGAGATGTAACATTGTAGTGTTTGTTGAGCTACAATAGTAACACTTTTTTTAAAGACAGTTAATGCTAAATGTAACGTTTTTGTAACCTACTTTGGAAAAAAAAACTTGATTTTAAAATTAAAGATCTGTGGAAATGAGAGGAGATATTAAGAGCTTTAAAAATATAAAATGTCCATGAGATCGCATAGCGATGTCTAATCTTGACACTTACCTTGCCATTTTGTCTTGCGAGGTTACGTCACGACCTGACCTACTTGAGTAACTCGAAATTAGTTCTTGTTTATTTTCATGTTGTGGCACTACTACTCTAAATAGGCGTATCCATATGTCAACAATGTACGCCTCTGTCTGATGTAAGACTGACGTTGTTTCATTCTAGAATGTGTAGTGCGTATTCTGTACTCCTGGGTGAGTCGCCTGACCAGGGGAGCAGTCCGACGTGTGTACGGTCTAAACCAGCACCTAAAGAAGAGCCCAACTCAACGCTACGCCCTATTGGTCGCCGCCTTTGTCATTGTGTGTATCGTATTATGTAGAAGAAGAGCGCCATCCAAAGACTTGGGGACATGCACCTACAAGGTATAGTGACTTATAAGGTATAAAGACTTATAAGGTATAGAGACTTAAAACACGTTTTCTCATAACGTGATATATTTAAATCTTTAATTGTTAGTAACACAGTGGAGACAGTGAATCAAAGGCAGAAAATATAGACGTCCTGGCAGTGATAGATCTATAGGCGACATAAACTAAAGCTAAGGGTCCACCACATTCCCCCCCCCCCCTCCAAAAAAAAAAGTTCCAGGGATATTTGTAATCCTGACGACACATGAAATTCATTAATCAATGAGGGAAAAAAACAATTAGTTAATTAGTTAGTCATAATTAATTAGTTAAAAAAAAAACAAAAAAAAACTTAAAATCAATCAGTTTAAGAAAAAATACCAATTAGGTAATTACTTAATAATTAATTTTGTTTTATAGATATAAAGGTTATAATTGTACTGACAATACCCATATATTAACTTCATAAAAAAGTATTGTATGTTATATCTTGCTTATTTTATTATGGTATTCGATTTCAATGAATTATAAATTTAATGTCTGAAAAAATCCTATTTTGTAACAAGAAAGTCTCATTTTCAAGATTTGTAGTACATGTGCACTTTATTTGTATTGTTTTTTTCCATAAATTGTGCTGTTGTCTGCGGTCGATGTAGACATGTCCTCGAGTCAAGGACGGGACGATGAACATTCATCTGATTCCATACAGTCACGTGGATGTCGGCTGGCTGGACACAGTTGATGATTACTACACAGGAAACAAAAGTAAATAGTCTTGTATAAATGTCTCCACTTCTGCACACTCGCAGAAAACTGAATTCTTTTGCTTGATTTACATTAGAAAGAAAAGTGTAATTAATCTTACATAGATAATTTGGTGCAATCAGTTCACTATAAGGTTTTGTTTTATGCATCTAGTGAACGACAAATAGCACCGTTAAATAGCGCGCAATTTTCAGACTAAACAAGCGCAAGACGAAATAGCGCTGGTCTTTTGCATGCCGTGTAAGCTTGTGTCTGTTACACATGTGTGTTACAGTGTAGTCAAAAGTCCAGATTTAAATTTTTGATGGCACAATTGGTTTACCTTCAATTACCGATGAAAGGGCTGGTGTGGCGGCCCCCATGGCGCCGTACGGTAGGGGGCACCATAATGGATATCAAAGCACTACTTATTTTATATTTGTGTTGCTACGTTCGTTGATTTGTAATTGTATGCTTAGTCTTGCTTATGTATGCAAGTGCGACACGAAGCTCTTTGAAATCGACACTAGCAGCTGGGAAAAAGTGGCACTGGATAGACCTACATTGAGAGAGAGCATGAAGGAAGGGTCTCGGATTGCAGATGCCAGAAGCAGAGAGAAGGGTGAAAATGCAACGTCGCCTGGTGATTACATATGCCCAACCTACGACGGCAACTGTGTATCAAGGATTGGCCTCTTTAGTCACACAAGATGTTGCAAAGGGAAAAGATCGTCTCTCGAGACGTTAAATGCCACAGAAGTCTTGCTTACTAACGACTGCTCTTTTGCAAATATGAATTACGTATACTATTTGGGAGATGGGTGGAGGGCGCCTGGCACCTTCAGTATGCAACTGGGCGACAGCTCTCTTTGATCAAACACTGGCGTCTGATCGCCACAAGATTTAAAATTGAATTTGACGGGATCAACATCTGGCCAATACGATAAGGACCATTTGAAGTGTTTAAGATAATCAATCACGAATGAAACATTCAGCACCATGTATCTAATGACGTCCAGCACCCAAATGTCTCCAGCTGATCTATCACTTCCTTAGAACACCGAGAACATGGTCCTTCAATGTATTCCTGAAACACGAACTAAAATTACTTTAAAGTACGTGCAAGACGTCTGGCTGCTATATTTCCAACGCAGGGCTACGGGCTAGTGATGGAATTTCTACGTGGCAATGTAGCACAGTTGCACTGCATATAATAATACAATTTGACTATGTGACTGTCTATTTTGTGTTGTTCTGACGAGCAATCCTTTTATGAAACTATTACCACAATCTGCTTACACGTTTCTCAAGTATATTTTAAGCATACAAATAAATATGAAACAGTAACAATAGTCTCACTCGTCTATGTACTTTGTAAATTGTGTTAAACCTATATTATGTTTGTATGTCACATTTTGCAAATAATAACTATAGGGGCTACTTTGTCGCCGCTATTTTGTCGTTTGCTATTTTTCTGGTCAAGAGGGGAGATAATTTTGTAGCTAATTATATAGGACTTTCAAGAAAGGAGCATGAGTAAACTAAATCACTGTAGTAGCATAATAGGGTCTGACAACCAGTAAACTATTCCAAAGCTCAAAGGAGTTACCAAACTTTTCTATTAGTTGCCAGATTTAGCGATCCATATCATGCTATGTCTATATTATTACAAAGCTATCAAGATACTCTGACTGTCTGTTAGGTGCCTATTTTGTACACGTTGTTTCTCCATTTTATCAATGTCAGATCAAGTTAATACTTTGCACATTCACTGTCAATGATAAGAAAAGAGTCAATTAAAAAAAACTAACCAATTAGTTAATTAATTAGTTTTTAAAATTACTTTTGATTTATATAGAAAATGGCAGTACTGAACAGTACGGCAGTAATTGTGCGGTTCTTTCCCTGTATACGGTTTGTTATTTTTTTAAAGTATTTTTTTCTATATTTTGCTTGTTTTTTTTTACCAAGATGCTCGGGGCTGTGTTCGGTGTATCCTGAATTCGACTATTAATCAACTGTTGGTAGATCGGTCTCGACGTTTCAGCTTTGTGGAAATGAAATATTTCTCCCGTTACTGGGAGGATGCGAGCCCTGGAGAGAGAGACGTCATTCGACAGCTCCTGGCAGAACGTGAGTGCTTTGGTTTCAAAATGAAATCATTCGATCTATTGAATAACAGCTCTTAACAATAAAAGAACTAGATTTATAGAAAAGAAGCGAATCCATTAAAGTTTAGAAAAGTAGATACATTTATTGGAAGCGAATTAATACCTGTTTAGAATCGGAAATCTGTTTCTGACAGCTTGTAATAACAAATTTATAATAGAAGATTCTGCAAAAGAGCTTACAGCAAAGCGGCAAAAAGCTGGCTAGAAATATAAGAAGAAAAATACAAGATCTAGATCTATAAATAGAAGCGAATCATGACATATTTAGAATAGAAGATCCATTTTATGGAAGAAAATGAATTCAAGTTTAGAAGATCTATATCATAAAAGCATAAAAATACAAGTTCGAAATAGAAGATCTATACAGCTGATTTTTATTAAATTAATACATTTTTACTATTCTAATTATCTTAACTCTGAATAGACCCTTATTTTTTAATTACTTAACTGTATAAAATTTAGCTAATGACTCTTCAGAGGATATAGGCACGATATGGCCTAAATTGTGCCGATGTGCCAAAATCCCAAAATATAAAATTTAAGATCTATATAATAGAAACTATTCAATACAGAAGAAAACGCCAAATAGTGTTGAAGCCAGTACACATCCTTGTTTTACACCGCTCTTGATGGAGGAGGAACTTTCAAACTGTACAGTGCCCTGCATATTTTCGTGAAAAGCTGACACTAGTTTCCTTATTTGGAAAGCCGATTCTCTCTAGTACAGCAAACAGACCGCTTCTGCTAACAAGGTCAAAGGCCTTGGTCAAATCAATAAATGCATTGAAGAGGGGCTGCTTTTGTTCTCTGCTTTTCTCCTGTAGCTGCCGCAAAGAGAAAATCATATCTGTTGTGGAACTACCTGCCCTAAAGCCACACTGCGACTCTGGATAAACACGATCTGCCAGGATCTGTAATCGCTTTAGTAATACTCTAGCAAAAGCCTTTCCAACTATGCTAAGCAGTGAGATTCCTCTATAATTGTTACAATCAGAGAGGTCGCCTTTATTTTTATAAATATGTTGGAGTCTTTCAATTCCCTGGGGACCATTCCTTGTTCCCAGCACAAGCTTAGCAGTACAAGAAGTGACTTGATTAGGGCATGTTTTCCAGCCTGAATGACTTCAGCAGGAATGTCATCTCCTCCGGGTGCTTTCCCGTGATAAGCATGCATGTCAATAGCTTTGTTCAGCTCCTTTACTGAGGGCGTTTCGTCTAATTCCCTCAAAACTGGAAGTGATGGGAAGTTGGAAACAGTAGTTGGCGAGATGACATTTTCAATCTGGTTGAGTTCTGCATTGTGCTCTACCCATCGCTTCATTTTGCAGCGCACGATTACTGATGATTGAGCCATCTTTTGACTTGAGCGGAGCACACTTGCTGGTTTGAGGTCCAAATGCTTTTCTCATGCCCTCGCATAGTCCTCTTATGTTACCACAGTCGGCATACGATTGAATATCTTCACATAGCACCTGCCAGTATTTGTTAGCGTACTGTCTCGCTATTCTTTGGGCATTGTTCCATGCAGCTTTGAGCCTTTTTTAATTGCTTGGGAGGGGGGGGGATCCTAGTAACCTAGATTTAGACATCGAGCTGACAAAAGAATAGAAAAAGCTACTACAGCATTGGCAAAACTCTCCAAGCGCGTCTGGGAAAATGTTTAATTGACCACAATGCAAAAAATCCTAGTCTACAATGCCTGTGTTCTCTTCTTTATGGCACTGAAAGCTGGTCAACATAAATGTACCAAGAGCAAAGATTGAATAGTTTCCACTTGCGCTGCCTGAGACGCATAATGCGCATCTATTGGATGAACCATGTCTTTAATCAGGAAGTTTTGAGATTGGCCAATATGAAAAGCATTCATGCTCTCCTGATACAAAGAAGACTACGCTGGCTCGGACATGTCACCCGCATGCCAGATGGTAGAATCCCGAAAGATATCTTATATGCTGAGCTTGTGGAGGGAGTCAGACCCAAGGCCCACCAAAAACTAACATATAGAGATGTCTGCAAGCGAGACATGACAACCACAGTCATCAACGAAAGTATGTGGAAAGAAATAGCAAAAGACCGGAGTGCATGGAGACAGACTGTGCGTTCCTGGACGATCCTCACTGAGAGCAAAAGAAATGAAGCGGTCTTAATCAAGAGGGAAAAAAAGAAAGCTGCCCTGTCCCCTAGCCCTGAATCAGATGCATACACATGCATGAATTGTGGCAAACTCTGCTGCTCTAGAATTGGCTTGATTAGCCACACCAGATTCTGCCCTGTCTTAAGACTAAACCAAAACCAGTGAATCATTCAATGCCTTTCGAGACAAAAGGAGCCAAATTTACAATACAAATTTAGAATAGAAAATCTATATACAAGGTACAAACTGTTACATGTATAGAATAGTAGATTTATATATTTACAGGAAACCAATTTAAATATACGGAAAGACCGGATTAGAGTATTCACATTACGTAATTACATTTTTCTTTAATCTGGCCAGGCCGTCTGGAAATTTTGGGTGGAGCTTGGGTAATGGGAGATGCCGCTGTAACGCTCTATAATGATTTCATTGACCAACAAACTCTGGGCCTTCAGTTCATCCATGACACGCTCGGCCCGTGTGCTCTACCTAGGTGTGTATGGCACGTGGACCAGTTCGGCCACTCGCGAGAGTACGCATCACTCCTGGCGCAGGTATGTAAAGGTGCTTCGTTTGAAAAGTAGTTCTTTAACAATCTTTACGATGATCCCGCTGATGTATACTACAAAGTCCTATATGTTGATCACAAGGTTATTAAGCAGCTACAATTTTTATATGAAAAATAAATGCAATTTTGTAGACTGGTATTACGTTGTGCCAGTTAATGGGCCTGACAGCACACATAGGCCTATTGTGTTAGTCCGCCTAGCTGACCAGGAAAATGTAAAATTTGAAAGTAAAAGAAGGCAATAACTCTAGAGCAATCTTGTAACTACTCATAAGAGTTATCTTTCACTTAATACGTCACTTCCACGTCTGTCACGCTGAGCGCAGGGAGCAACCATCATTTAGAACTTAGATCTCGAATCTAGAACAGCAAAAGCAATGAAATAATTCTCACTTTCACCTGTTGCTAATTTTAAATGCAATCGTCTGGATGATTCAACATTTGTGTTTATACTTATCTATTTAGAAATACTTTGGTTTGTTCAAGTTTGGGGCTTAAGGGACACCTCCCACTTTTTGTGGGGGAATTCCTGAAAGACCGAAAATTTCCGTTTCTAGTGGGCAACTCCGCTTCTGACACTCATGACCAGGAAATGGGTGTACCCCAGGGCAGCATTCTGTCAGTCACCCTGTTCAACATTAAAATAAATAGAATCTTAAATGCTCTGTTCCCTGGCATAGAGTGCTCTTTGTATGCTGATGACTTTGTCATTTTTACTTATGGGAAAAACATGAACACCTTAGAAAGAAAAGTACAGTTATATTTAAACAAAATTCAGGGTTGGGCAAACGATAATGGTTTTAAATTTTCGGACTCCAAAACAGTTAGTATGAATTTTTGTAATTTAAGGGGACTCCACCCAGACCCTGAACTATTTACACACAAAAAGAAGATCCTGTCGTGAAAACTACAAAATTTTTAGGCCTCACCCTAGATTCCAAATTTAATTTTCTCCCCCACATTAAGGAACTTAAGAAGAAATGCCAAAAGTCATTAAACATACTTAGAGTACTCAGCCATACGGACTGGGGAGCTGACAGAGATACCTTGCTGCTGCTATATCGGAGTCTAATTCGATCCAAGCTAGACTACGGATCCATAATATAAAGAGCAGCAAGGAAGTCGTCTAATACTGGAAAATAATACTGGAACGAATACAAAATGCTGCTCCGCGTCTCTGTCTCGGCGCGTTTCGTACATCACCTATCCCAAGTCTCCATGTGGAGGCTGGAGAACTCCCCATGGATATAAGAATGAAAAAGCTTGCAATGCAGTATATAGTCAAGCTAAAATCCAACCCCACGAACCCTGCTTCGACTGCATATTTAACCCCACAGATGTAGAATTATACAATCGAAGGCCTAACGTCATACAGCCGTTGGGCCTTCGAATGAGAGAACCCATCCAAAGTTTAACCCCACCCATTGACCAAATCTCTAAAATAGAAACCCCTCAGAATCCTCCTTGGCTAATGAATAAACCCAAATTAAATTTATCCCTCCTTAATTTCAAAAAAGAAAATACAGACCCAAGCATACTACAAGTCCACTTTAGGGAACTGCAGGAGAGTTACGGAGATTGTGGCACCATCTTCACAGACGAATCCAAAATGGATGGAAAGGTCGCGTGTGCCTGCTCCTTTCAAAACAAAACAATCTCCCGATGGCTGCTCCATCTTTACGGCCAAATTGCATGCAATATCGCTTGCACTTATGGCCGTCAAAGCATCAGAAAGGAGGAAATTTATAATCTGCTCCGACTCCAAATCTGCATTGCAAGCTTTGGGGCGGATGAAGACTGACATTCCATTGGTACATAAGAGCCTGAAGCTGTTGGACCAAATAACAGCCGACCATAGGGATGTCACCTTCATCTGGGTCCCCTCCCATGTGGGCATTGAGGGAAACGAAGCCGCAGACAGAGAAGCAAAGAGAGCCCTAAATCATGCGGTGTCAGGAACCCAAATTCCCTGCTCGGACCTGAGACAAAGTATTGCCTCTGCCACCTATCAAGAGTGGCAGGACCGATGGGAGGCTGAGACTCACAATAAACTCAGGCATATTGTGGCGGATGTCAGGTGACGGTCCACATCTAAGGGTCTGACAAGGCGTGGTAGCACGACCATGTCCAGACTTAGGATTGGCCACACCTACATCACGCACTCTTTTGTGCTAAAGAAAGAAGAGCCCCCACTTTGTGAGTATTGTGACTCTCGCCTCACCGTGGAACATATCCTCATCGACTGCCCCAGATACCAGGATGTCAGGGAGAAATATTTTAGAGCCACTAATTTAAAAACACTATTCAATAATGTCGACCCTGGGAAGGTACTGGGCTTTTATCGGGAAGTGGGGTTGTCTACGAAGATCTGATTTATGAATTTGTAAACATGTACTATTTACATTAGATTTTTACCAAATTATTAAATTTTAACTACCTCTACTATTTTAACTGTGAATAGACCTTGATTTTAATGATTTGACTGTATGGAATTTGGCCCTTGTTGAGTGGAGGGAGAGTGGCCCTTGAGGGACTGCAGGCACGACATGGCCTAAATTGTGCCGATGTGCCCAAAATCAAAATCAAATCTTGTTCAAGTTTGTTTACTTACAACAGCAGCCTACCTCATTTTGAGGTAAGACTCAGAAGATTAAGAGTGAAAATATTAGCAGGCGATAAAGATGTGTCTCGTTTTGTTTCAGATGGGGTTCGATGCGCTGTTTCTCTCCAGAGTACCACTTCGGGAGAAAGAGGAAAGAAAAATCTCTAAGTCAATGGAGTTCCTGTGGCTAGGGAGTCCCAAAAATTTAAGTTAGTTACTAAATCTACCAGTAGTTTTATGTTAGCTACTACATCTACCAGTAGTGTTATGATACTTTCTACCAAATACCAATAGTGGAGAATGCCATCTTGAAAGATCGCTGTTGCAAACAAATAATAAAAAAACATTAGTATAATGCTACTAGCGAAAGAGCGTATTAATGTGTTTTTACTGGGCTAAATATTCATATATAATCATACACATATATTTTCACCACTTCCTAAATTATGTTCACTAATATATTAACAGGATGACCATGTATAATTATTCGTCACAGATGAGGATCTTTAATTGTTATATGTTTACTTCAGAGAGACAGTCTGCAATCTTTACTCATGTGGCCTATGAAACCTATGATGCACCTAGAAGTTATTTGTTAGAAGCTGTCAAATACAGGATTATGAAGGTGAGCTCTGCATTTTAGTCATGTGATACGAAGAATATGCCATCTGCCCTTTAGGCATTTGATACGAAGACTATGACCTCTGCCCTTTAGGCATGTGATACGAAGACTAAGCCCTCTGCCCTTTAGGCATGTGATACTAAGACTACGCCCTCTGCGTTTAGGCATGTGATACGAAGACTACGCCCTTTGCGTTTAGGCATGTGATACGAAGACTACGCCCTCTGCGTTTAGGCTTGTGATACGAAGACTACGCCCTCTGCGTTTAGGCATATGATACGAAGACTACGCCCTCTGCGTTTAGGCATGTGATACGAAGACTACGCCCTCTGCCCTTTAGGCATGTGATACGAAGACTACGCCCTCTGCCCTTTAGGCATGTGATACGAAGACTACGCCCTCTGTCCTTTAGGCTTGTGATATGAAGACCACGCCCTCTGCATACCTTATTTTACTGCTAGACCAGTGATGCACAATATACTGTCCGCTGGCCATATTCGACCCTTCGACACGTCTACCATACAATGCATTATGTTATGCTCTTCCGCGGTGTTTAGTACTTGAAAATGTAAGGAAGTCCAACTGGGCGTAACACTGAACTCAATACTGGAACAGATAACACCGACGAAAGGCCAACAGTCGACAAATAGAGTTGACGCTGGTGTTGAAACAACAAATACTTTTAATACTTAATACGGGAACCGTCAAATGTCCTCTCTTACTAGCCGTCTATATCATTCTTCTTATTCTTACTGTAAATAAGAAAACGTCTTGATTCTAAAGCGTCGCCTAGAGAGTTCTTGTTTTTTAAAGATCTGTCACGTGACTTGTCACTTAGTAAAACTTTCCCCTTATTCCCGAAACAAATAACTAAATTTCAATCATGTCATAATTAATAAAGCATCAGAGGCGCGGTTTCATCAGAGTCAACGATCTAGCAAACCATGTTTGTCGGAAATTCGACCCAAGGTAGATAAAGATTGGTCGCCCCAGCACAAGAGCCAAGCATTCTTCAACACTATTTTAGCCAGCAAGATCTCCAGAACGAAATTCATTTCTACCACTGACTGCGACCAGCAAACAAATTTTAAAGTTTTCTTGCTACTAAAGTACGAAGGGGGGGGGGGGTATTGGTTTCGTTTTAGAAACTTTGTTTGGAGGGGGGGGCAAATATTCACTGTAGTCCTCTCACTGTAGTCCTCTCACTGTAGTCCTCTCACTGTAGTCCTCTCACTGTAGTCCTCTCACTGTAGTCCTCTCACTGTAGTCCTCTCACTGTAGTCCTCTCACTGTAGTCCTCTCACTGTAGTCCTCTCACTGTAGTCCTCTCACTGTAGTCCTCTCACTGTAGTCCTCTCACTGTAGTCCTCTCACTGTAGTCCTCTCACTGTAGTCCTCTCACTGTAGTCCTCTCACTGTAGTCCTCTCACTGTAGTCCTCTCACTGTAGTCCTCTCACTGTAGTCCTCTCACTGTAGTCCTCTCACTGTAGTCCTCTCACTGTAGTCCTCTCACTGTAGTCCTCTCACTGTAGTCCTCTCACTGTAGTCCTCTCACTGTAGTCCTCTCACTGTAGTCCTCTCACTGTAGTCCTCTTCAAAATAGCATTGAGGTTGTTGTTGTTTTTTAACAAGGAAAGTCTTCAACAGTACTGCCGTCTGACAGGAAACGTGAAACTTTTTAGGAATTTTTAGGGTCTCGAAGTATAGGTTTATTTTTTTATGATCAATCTTTGCTTGTGTAAAGTGTTCTGGTCCAATCTCTTTTGCAGACGCGAGGGGGTGTTTAGGTGCCTGTGCTGCCTGTATGTCCTTATCAAATACAACTGACCTTGAGGGAAATTTCCAAATAAAAAAATCCCCTCTCTACATCGAGATTTGAACCTCAAGTTTCTCAGTAATGCCTCTCGGCTAAGGTACCATCTATATGTAGGCTACTACATTTTGTATATAAGGAATGTTTTGAACAAAAATGTCTAAGAAAACTTGGAAAAATCTTGGAAGACAACGGCCACCCTCTCCATCAGAACTACGTCTGGTCTTCGCGAAGTGGGCGACTGCTGTCAATCAAGAAAAGAACAGAGCATTATAAAAACTCGTTCGTACCTTACTCCGTCAGACTGTATCAACGCCACCCTTCGATCAGGAAACATGAAAAGACCAAGATGCCTGTGTGTAATCGCTTAATGAACTCTTTATGTTGTGTCTGTTCTATTTATGTGTATGTCTCTGTTCTGTTGTCTTTATATGAGAAAAGAGTTCTTAAGGATCAATAAACAAGTCTTAGTCTTAATATATACCCTTATCAAACATTTTAGACAAAAGATCCTGCATAGTGAAGAGACTATGTTTTGATGCATTAAAAAAAGATATTAATTTGCATTTATTTGATTTTTAACATGTAGGCTACTGCTGCTGAGTGTTCCTTCTAGTGTTACCCATAAGGATTAAAATAGTTTCAGAACGTTTAGAATCAATATGAACTAGTTTGTTAAGTGCACTATGAAGTCATGGTTTCAGTACCTCAAAGTTAATCTTAATACAAACACATTTCTCTGACTAGATTTCACAGACATAATTTGTCAGTTCAGTAGATAGATCTAGATACAGTAAGCAGACGTTCATATCTCTCTGTGGTATTTCTTTTTTTTTTTTTTATCTTCCCCGCAAAACACAGAATTATGAAGTTGGTGATTTCGTGACAGACATCCTTGCTTGGGTAAGTCTGAACAATTAGGACTCATTAGGAATTGTGCAATAGATACAATAGATACGTTTGGTATTTCGTGATATTAATTTGTGAAGCAATAAAGGGCCATGGTCACAATATATAATTTTAAAAGACACATGTATCACAATGTGAAAAACATTTTTCTTTCTAATTCATTGCGGTAAGAGATATGTAATAATTAATTTTTTAATTAATTAATAATTCTAGATCAATGATAGCATATTTTGATTTCATAAATATGCATGCTGCCAAATTAGGATATTTCCCACTAGACTTTATCTTCACTTACAAATCTCTGTGTAAACACAGAAGTGTGTTGTATAAATGGCATTATGACTTATTTCTGACTTAATACTTTTAACTTCCAGTAGGTCACAGGGCCGCAACAGTACTTTTCCATCAGACTTTACAATTTCCATCAGTTGAATCCATGTCCATCGATCCATTTTTTCTTATCGGCCTACCGATCTCCTCCAGGTTTACTTTGGTTTCCCGCCTCTTCCCTTGTGGGCTCCAGAAAAGTTCTAGTCCAGTGCTTTGCATTTGTTTTTGTGTTCTTTGCAATGCCCAATCCATCCTGATTTCGTTTACTTTCGTGCTTTAGTGGGTGTTTACTTGTTGTTTCTGTCCTATTGGCTTTGATTAGATTCTTTCTACAAGTCACTTAATTTATTCCAATATTTACAGTCTCAAGCTTACAAAACCAACCACGTCATGGTGACCATGGGTTCCGACTTTGGCTACCGAAATTCTGAATTCTGGTATAGAATGCAGGACGAACTGATATCTGGTATCAATAGCATGGTATCTCTTTTTTTGCTTGTTACTTTGTTGTTGTTGTTTTAAAAAACCATTAGATGTAAGTAAAAACAAAAAGTTGTGTTGAAATGTGTATACGTACGTAGATATCTCATAGATGTATGATTGATGTGTACTGGTTTAGATTACTTGTCAACATGAAACATAAAGAGTGAGGTCTTATCTTATCTTATAAAATACAGACGTTACTTCAAAAAAGAAGATGATTACGTCCTACGCGTCATGCATTTAGTCATGCATATTAACCAATGACTTAAATTCTGCCAAGTCACTGGTTTTCCTGGCTAGCTCAGGCAATCCATTCCATGCTCTAATAGCACTAGGGAAGAAGGAGTATTTGTACAAATTTGTCCTAGCATATGGGACGAGGAATGTGCCTTTATCTTTGTGTCTTTCAGAGTATTTTATTAAATTTTGTTTTGTATTTGAAAATTATGGTGGAGTCAATCAGAACTTCTAACAGGAAGAGCTCGCATGACATGACGCTCACTGTTCATAATGTAGAGATTAGATATTTCTACACGCTGTTTCTTTAAGAAACTAGTTGATGTGCTTAATTTAAACTGTTTGTTTCTTTAAGAAACTAGCTGATGTGCCTAATTAAACTTTTTTTTATTTGAGGAACCAGTTAAAGGTCTGAAGTTAAACGCCCTGTACTCTACGCCTTCCTGTTATGCTTACTACGTGTCACAAGGACTTACTGACCTTGAAATCAAAAGCAACGACATGCTTCCCTACAGTACTTTAGATACGAATGATCAAGTCATGGTCTTCTGGACAGGCTACTACACGTCACGGCCCGGTCTCAAGAAACACATTAGGTACGCTGGACAGATACTACAGGTAGTCAATTTACTTGATATTTGTATAGTCCCGTGGTTAATTAGGTAGGCTGAACAGACACTTACGGTAGACATCTTACTTGAACTAAGTATAGTCAGTCAGTTTTTCATTAGGTTCGTTGGACAGATACCATAGACAGTCAACTCACTTGATCATTGGTCATTGGTTCACAATCCCCCCTCACTTGATTGACTTTTGGAGGGCCTGGTGGCTTAGCTTCTGACAGGTCCTGGATTTAAATCTCAGTGAAGACAATTCCAGAACTTTTAGGATGCCCCCCTGAATCCACCCCATTCTAATGCGTACCTGACTTTTAAGTTGGGAAAAAATAAAGAAGGTTGGTCGTTGTGTTGGCCACATGACACCCTTGTAGGTTTCATCCAACCTGTGACTATCCGCACCCTCAAAATTTTTGCTGACAGAACAGGAATCCCGATCTTACACATATATATTCACTATAAAAATCGGTTTCTTCCTTATGCTCAAGTACAATACTAAAATTCTTATTTTATTTTGTCGCTATTTTGTAAAATTCTAATTAATGAATATCACAATATAAATGCAGAATAGAAAGCGATTCTTTTCCTTGTATTTCGAATGCCCCTTTTCTGAAGAGGTCTCGATGCATTAAAAGTATATCAGGTCTCTTTGTTATAGTTTCAGTAGGCTTTCTATTTTCGTTATAATTTAAGAAGCCTGAGGTCGTCCATGATATCTCATTCTTTTCAGTTCTTTGGAAACATGACGAATCTACGTAAGATTGACATTAATTGACTATCGTTGTAATTATGTCTCAGACATATATAAATCTAGTTACCCCACTTTAAGTCCCTTATGCGTCTTTATGTAGAGACAATTTTTCCTTTTTAACTTTTAAAAAATTTGAAGTGATCTTTCTGAACCAAAATGTGCTGTCCCAGAGACCGAGTTTAGGTGGCGGACATTTCCGCTCGAGAAGATCCACGAAACGTTGTCAACATAAATGATTCACTTTATCAAATACTAAAGAAACTGTTCTCCTGGCTGTATGTGCTGCAGCTAAAAGCCCAAATGTAGTGGTTTCAACAGAACGAGTTGAAAAGTTAGTTTTTAGTGGCCTAGTAATTCACATAGTCAGATTTCGGGACCTACATTGGATTATTGACCTTCTCTTTTTTTTTTTCTATTCTCAGAGCTGTAGACAGATGATGATATTCGCAAAATTATTCTTCCTGAAAAAAATGGTAGACAAATTGCGTAAGGTTTTTTTATTTCGACTTTTATGTTGATGATTTTTAATACTTATCGTATAAGTAACTAACCTTCTTTCGCAATAGAAGATAAGTAGTTCCTACGTGTATCCATGCGCTTATCTAGTGATTTTAGTCGTACATGTCATTTAGAAACAGGCAAGCGGTCCTTGCTGTAATTGCACAAGGGAAGAGGAAGCACTTGAACGAATGGACCTCATTCACCAATCGTAAACATACAACATTTAGCCACGTGGTGCTTTATCTCTTCTATATAATTTATATATAGTTCGTCCATCGTGGTTCGATGATGACCATTTTGTCATCCAGGGAGCTGAGGGCTTTGCACTGGGGTTTTATGCCTCCTCATGTGGCTGGTGAGACCTATGTGAGCCCGGAATGTTCGGCCGCACACTGTGCAGGTTATTTTAGCTGGAGCTAGTGTCGTTTGTCTTGCTTTTCTTTTCTGTCCTTGCTGTAATTGCACAAGGGAAGAGGAAGCACTTGAACGAATGGACCTCATTCACCAATCGTAAACATACAACATTTAGCCACGTGGTGCTTTATCTCTTCTATATAATTTATATATAGTTCGTCCATCGTGGTTCGATGATGACCATTTTGTCATCCAGGGAGCTGAGGGCTTTGCACTGGGGTTTTATGCCTCCTCATGTGGCTGGTGAGACCTATGTGAGCCCGGAATGTTCGGCCGCACACTGTGCAGGTTATTTTAGCTGGAGCTAGTGTCGTTTGTCTTGCTTTTCTTTTCTGGCGTTTTTCTTCTGCCAGCGTTGTTCTTTTTTCCTCAGCAACCTGTGCGCCAGTTTTCACAGCGCGACACCATGATGCTCTGTCATGTGCCTCTGTCTCCCAGGTGCCTGGATCTATGCTGAACGCCTTCAGAGAAGCTTTGAGGGTGTCCCTGAAGCGCTTTCTTTGACCACCTTGCGAGCGCTTTCCTTTACTTAGTTGGCCATACAAGAGTCGTTTAGGGATGCGGTGGTCTTCCATTCTGTAGACGTGACCTGCCCATCGCAGCTGGGACTGCATCAGGATTGTGTGGATGCTTTGCAGACATCCTCTTCGAAGGACTTCTGTATCTGGTATTTTGTCTTGCCATTTGCCGTTTAGTATTTTTCTCAGACATGTCATGTGGAAGTGGTTTAGTTTCTTTGCATTTTTATATAATTTACGATCTAATGTTTAATTTATGATGGTTGTCACGTGATAGTTTTTTTTTTCGTTGTTTTATCAATAAGATCACGTGACTAAATGTTGTTTGTTTACGATTGGTGAATGAGGTCCATTAGTCCTGGCGTAAGGAATAATAAATATGCCTTTATTTTTCATATCGAGTTATAAAGAGTTAATTGCGCCATACCACCCAAACCCCATGCGAAATAAAAAGTTGTTTTTTTTTCTGTTTAGCAAGTCTAGATCATATGGGTCATATTCCCATTGAACTACGTGTAGTTTGTTAGTAGTATTGACATGAATGGGATCTTGAGGTATGAGATACAGACTGTCATTCGGTTGTCTCGAGAGTTTCTGGTTCGAACCATGTCATCCCCCCACCCCACTGCGAGAGGTTTAGTCTAGTCTTTAAATCTGAAGCATGTCTGGAGAAACTATACAGTTTAATACTGTTGATTATTTTAGAAATGTGGATGCAATTAATGGCAACATTTGTTGTCGTCATTTTCTTCAACGTCACGCAAACTTAAACCAGCGAGTTCATTTCAATATCTCATAGTTGCCTGGTCGTGTGGTATGCTCTTCGGACTATGGCTCCAAGTTCAAACTCTGGCAGCGCTGCCATCCCAAGCCGTCTGTTTTTGTTTTACGTGTTACAGATGTCTCTTCAGAACTGAGAATTATTACATCCTACCCTAGCCTCCATCATCATCATCATCATCATCATCATCATCAAACTCAATTTGAGTGAGGGCTTGAAAGGCTTAAATTCTCTATGCAAAAGTCCTGGACAGAAACCCTGATGTCTTGCGTAGCGTATACACGTCACCATACAGGTCGAGAATTTTTGGTTTCCCAGACCTGTCGAGCCGGAGATCAGCAAGTCTGGGGCAGTCAGAAAGAATATGAGGCACAGTTTCCTCTTCCTCTTCCCCGCAGCGGGGGCACCGTGAATCGAAATTTGGCCATAGCCGTGAGAAACATGAGCCAACAGGACAGTGGCCTGTCCGGCACTGTGCTATCATGGCTTCTCTGGCCTGGACAGCCTCCACCACGGGGAGGTGCGGTCGGGGCGCTTCATGCGCTTTCAGACTCCACGGTCTTTTAGGGAATTGTCCCAGCACTCAAACCACTTTTCCATTTTTGTTTTTTGAATTATAACCAGAGCATGATGAAATCTTACAGCCTGTTCAGTGGGTGGAATTTCCCCCTTTGGTGATGGCCAAGGATTCTGCAATAGTATTGCCAGTCACACCTATGTGAGTCGGTACCCACTGCATTATTACAGGAATGCCATAGCGCTTAGCCTCCATCCGGACAGCTGGGGATTATGGAGGCGGCAGGGTTCAAACCCTGGAAGACAGTCCAGAACGCAGGAAGTTTTAATTAGCATGCTTAAATCTTTATTACCGAAGTTTGTAAAACATTATTTATAGATACAATGGACCATAGAGATACATGTGCACACTTCTTAAATTTCTTGTCAATATTATGTGTGTGCGTATCTGTTCAGGTGACGTGATGAGTGTGATGCAACATCATGACGCAATAACGTAAGTATATGTCCAGATAGAGAAACGGTGTTACTAACGTTTGTAAAATTACATTATGTAAATACCAGTTAGATTATTATTGTCCATTACTTTCGACCTATTAATACCTTAATTCTATGGAGAACTCTTGTGCCAGGATTTATCTTTAGATTGGTCTTTGAAATTTGTAAGCGTATTCTCTTCTGTTTTCAAGCTTTCAATTAGTAAACCGAAAAATCATCTCTTGCTATTTCTTGATGTTCAAAGTTTCAATTTGGACACTCAAGATCTCTAAGGTGGTCTCGATATGATGTTACAATTAGAAATGAACTACTATTTTAAAAGACATAAACGCGACAAAGATTAACTCCCCTTTAAATCATTCAATTAAGCCTAGAATAAAAAGGATGGTGATATTTTCAGAAAATTCTAAATACATTTTTTTTTGTTGATTTAGTTTTGTTTTGTTTTTGTTTTTTTTTTTGTTTCCAATCGCTGAAGGTTCGATCTTCCATTTTTCAGTGTTGAATATTTCTTGTTATGAGCACACAGGTTATCGCTGGCGTCATTCGAATAAGTAAAATGAGCTCTTACTTATGTGTGGCATCTGGTTTCTTTCTTTGTGACCAGAGCTATGGAAATCAATCTTAGCCACTTCTGCTGAGCTCAATTAAGCCTTCTCTCAATTTTCGCAGATTTCATTCTCTCATGCATACGTCGATAACTCCAAAGTGTTAGGCCTATTTAGTTTGTAAAGCCAGATTTTGTTTCAAGAAAAGAATGCGATGTTCTTTTATTCCATTGTCTTCACAGGGGAACTCAGAAGCAGGTAGTAGCCGATGACTATAACCGTATGTTGAGTGAAGGCATTCTACAGTGTCAGGTTAGCGAGATCTCACCAAAGTTTCTCTAGTTACAAACTCTCCTTTCGTTGGACGCCCTTCTCTCTCTATTTTTTTTTTTTTTACAATACTTCTATTCAAGTCAGAACTTCATGAATCCAGTAAACTGGAACCAGGACGCATCGAGGATCGCAAAAAACAGCTCAAACGATTTTTCTAGAAATTTGATAGTTGATGAATAACGCTGAGAAGAGAATTGACTAGCTCGTTGGCCACATGGGGGGATAACTCTACTTTGACCGTTATAATTTTTCTAAGTAAAAAATAAATAAATGTAAGCATATTACAAGATCAAAAATGTCAATTAGATAGTTCTTGACTATACAACACAGGCTACCTGAATACATATCACAGGAAATACTCCCTCAATAAAATCAAGTCACACACTCTAACTCCAACAATTCTTGACTCTCTCAAAGACCTCTCTTCAATTCACACACTCTCCCCTCATTAACTAACCTAACAATCACTCATCTCACATAGCCCTACACACATTCACGTTCCAGGATCTGACCCTTCATTAACTAACCTAACAATCACACATCTCACATAGCCCTACACCCATGCACATGCCAGGATCTGACCCCTCATTAACTAACCTAACAATCTCACATAGCCCTACACCCATTCACGTGCCAGGATCTGACCCCTCATGATATTCATTGCCAACCTTTCAAATGAGGTCAAATGATATCCCACAATTTAACCCTACATCATTTATATAGTTATAAACAAAAATGGTTTACAATAGTCTATATCATTTTACTAGCAGGCTTCTATTCTATGTATGTGTATGTTTCCGTTGTGTTTTTTATATGAGCAAAGAGTCCTCGTAATCACAACAAATTTCCAAAAGGATCAATAAAGCAGTCTTAGTCTTATACCTATATCTCTAATATGTCTGTCACATCACTAAAAGTCTGCTATGTCACTAACTGTATGTCATCTCACTAACAGTCTGTCATGTCCAAGGCTTACTCTACATTGTGGTTGATCGAAGAGGACAAGAGCTACTCAAACATTTCTTCCCAATTCTGTCCAGACTTAAACATCAGTTCGTGCCCTGTCTCTGAGCACAATGACATGGTTAGTCAGTCACTTTGAAAATAGACTTATTGTGTTGCAACATAGTTAGTTCCTTTAGCTTGGATATCCCTATTGCAATACATCTAAATTACTTTTTTTTTAGTCTGAAACCCAAGCCCTCGCAAATGTACGACTCAGGCCTTCCCCCGACAATGGACGAACACGCCGATAGTAGGGACGAAAAGTAGGATAAGGTTGAAACCACTAATTACTAATGCATGGGACTTTGAAGTCAGAAAAAATGTATCTCTTTTCTTCTAGAAACCTGTTCCATAGAGAGACTACATTGAAATTGGCATGAGCTGTTGTACGTTAATGGACATCCTTTCTTCTACTGCCCATTGATTTGATACGCGTCGGCCACCACAGATGATCGGTCGACTATCTTTCTCCATTACAGTCTTTTGCATTGAATGGAACTTCTTTCAATGAAAATCCCGTCCTTCTATCGTAGGCAGGTCTTTGCAAGCCCTAAGGACCTTTCGATATGGCCATAAAGTCTTAGTTTAATTGACAAACTCTATAATGATTCCATTGCATGTTTCCCTTTCTTCCTCTGGGAGTTGTCTGGTACACTGGGCGTAGCAAATTCGACACATGAACATTACATATAGATCTAGGGTCGAGTCGGTCATGAAGTTGTGTATTTGATTTGTTCACAGTTCTGTGTGTCCGTGTACAACTCTTTGGGATGGTCAGTAACGACGACGGTCAGATTCCCAATAACAAAATGTAGTGTGGTCATCTCTCATGGCTTGAACGACACAATACCATTTCAGGTAAAGGTGTCAAGTGTCCCACATAGACTTAATGTGAATGCACAGTAGCATAATCTGTTGAATAGCCTACACGTCTATCTCTCTCCCCCATTGTCTCTTTCTCTAGCTTTTTTTTTATTGTGTGGTTCCTGCCACCAGAAGGGGCATTATCTTCTGTTTAATACGTGCTCTGTTTCTGCTACATATGTGGTAAATAGGTTTGTAATTACATTCATGAATCGTTGAAAACACAAGCGAGAATACGAAATATATATAAAACCGAGGTGGGGGCTTGGTGGCTGAGTACAAAAACGCTTGGCTTTCGAACCGAGGGGTCTAGTTGAAAACTAGAATTTACGGACGTCCACCCATCTCAAATGAGTACCTGACATTACTCGAGGAAAGGAAAGGCGGTTGGCCGTTGTGCTGGCCACATGAAAGGGGTACTTTTACTTTTTTAAAAAAAGTTCTGTAACTGATAGGCTTATTTTGAAAAGGTGGAAGATTGTAAAGTGCTTAGTTCTAGGGCATAGAGTGTGTCATTATGAAGTCTAAGTAGATATGTGACAGTCTATTGAGTTTGATATGTTCTAATTGCGACTTACGTGTGTCTGTGAACAGTGAATGTATACAATTCGCTCGAAAGGAGCCACCCTTACATTCTTTTTCACCTGAATATAGATCTGGAGGCCTTGAGTTATAAAGTATTTTTTTATAGAATTTGGATATTTACTCAATGTCTATGCATCTCACTTTCCGCAGTAGAGGACAGTACAAAATGGGTACTTACTTCTCGACCGTGCGGTCCTTAGGAAAACAGTAACGGACGTGTTATCTTGCCAGTGCAACAGCCTGCCAAGCACTCGACCACCTCACTTCCCAGACACCAATTAGTTACAATTCATAAAATGTAATATTAACTCTTTCTCTCCTAGATTTTATTGCTATATATTGACTGTTTCACTTGAGAGCTGCGACCTATAAAGGCGACTAATTCAGCTTATATCACCGCTTTAGCCAAGTAATATTTATTTCCCTTGTTCGTGAAACTATACAAAACAATTAATTACCAAAAGTTAATTAATTAATTGGTTAATTTGATTTTTTAAAATTGATTCTTGTGTTGTAAGGTAAAAGAAATAATTGTTCAAATTTTTCGCTTGATCCGAGATTGAGAACTACTGTGTACAACCTTTTTACCTGACAGATAGCCAGAGTGAGTTGATATTAAAAATAAAAAGACTGGGTCTTTTTTTTTAATCGAAGAAACACAAGTGTGTTTTTGTAACAGCTCGTTCCTGTGGCCAAAAAAATTCTGGACATACCTGAAAGAAATACTCGAGCTGAGACTGAAGTTGTTTTCCAAGTGACCCTCGGTGCCATGGCTTACAAAACATTTTCTGTTCAACAGATTCAGTGTAAGTTCTGATTGTAAGTTTTGATTCTGAGTTTTGATTGTAAGTTTTGATTGTACATTTTGATTTTTTAAAAAATTGATTGTCAATTTTGTTGATAAGTTTTGCTTTTTTTTTTTTTTTTTAAGGAATGAACATGCGTCAAATAATCCCTGGTCGCTCCCCTTTAATAACCAATTCCAAGAATGGAACTACTTTTTTCTTTACAAAAACATTTTTGACATTTTACTTTTACTTTTGTTTTTTAGCTGCTTCTGAAAAGACGCTATTGGTTTTGTGTAGAATGTCTGTCCGTGTGTCCCGTTTAGATTTCGTAAACTAGAAAAGATAGTGAAACTCTGACACCATAATATTTTAGACCATTCAAATTTCTGATGCAACAAACGGCTACTTTTTTCTTTTCTGAAAGTTTTTACATAAAAATACACCACTTTTACAACTATTCACCATTATAAATGACAAACACGGGGAGCTCATTGTAAGGGAATACACTATGGCCAGCCTCGGTTGAGTTCAAAGTGTCTTAAACTCAGCTTTTAGCACAAGTTACAATAGGCCTATACTTCCAAGAGTCTTAGACTCAACTTTTACGACAAGTTTCCATAGGCCCAGAGTTCCAAGAGTCCTAGACTGAACTTTTAGGACAAAGTTTGCATAGGCCTAGAGTCCAAGAGTCTTAGACTCAACTTCTGGCACAAGTTTCCATAGGCCAAGAGTTCCAAGAGTCTTAGACTTTTAGGATATCCGAACCGTGTTGCAGTGCTCTCTGGTCCCCCTTCAATAGTGCATATTGAAAATATAATTGGTAGATTCCATTACACTCGAAGATATTTTACGATGTTTCGTCATGTGACTCACATGAACGAAATCTTTATTGTTCCCAGTTCGAAATGTTTTAAGTTGATCCCTTAACCTTTTTTTTTTTTGTTATTGAAGGCAAAATGGCGCCACAGTCTCAAAAACAAGAAAAGAAAAATGAATTATCGATTGAAAATGAAGTGAGTTTTTAAATGTAAAAGTTTAATTCTTGTTTGAGAAACTTTGATTTGTATAATGAATAGATACAGAGTCTTGATCTTTTTTGGAAAAGTTTCTATAGTTTATGTGTAATTATAAAAGTTTAAAAAGAGTTTAAAAGACCCCACACAAAACTTCTCTAATTGATAACAAAATGTATAATTGAGCTTTAAACAGATTTAACTCAAGTCACGTTTTCCTTTCAGACCTAGTTGGTTTATAGGGCAGATGATTTCTGTGGCCTACGCTTAACGCTTAACGAAGGTGTCATGTGGCCAGCCTGTACTTTTCCCCAACTGGTTAGAATCCTGGGCGCCCAAGGATCCCGAAATTAAAAATCCCACTCTTCACCAGGATTTGAACCCGGGATACACAGTATAGAAACCAAGCGCTTTACCGCTTAGCCACCGAGCCTTGGTTACAAACTAACTAATAAAGAGATAAATTAGCATGTCAAAATAGATAAATGGGCCAGTGTAAAGAGATAAAGGGGCCAGTGCAAAGAGATAAACGGGCCAGTCAAAAAAGATAAACAGGCCAGTCCTAAGAGATAAATGGGCCAGCACAAAGGTATAAATATCTCTTTAATTGTGTATCATTGTTTAGACTGAACTGAGAAAAGTCTGACGTTTGTTTTCTGTTTGTTTGTGTCTGGTTTATTTAATGCCTTGACTGCTCGGGCACCCCTGACAGTCTATCATTTAATATATTCTTTAATGAAACAAGAGAACAAGTAAAGGCAATAAGTTGACGTATAATTGTTAACAACAAAGGTTTGATGATGTGACATTAATGATAGTATATATATATATTCGCTTATATATAGACAATACTAGACATATGTTACGCGGGTCTTTATTTGCGCATTACTGTCGATATAGTGACTGAGAGTGTTTTGTAAACAATTAAACGAAATAATAATGTAAATAATAATAATGTAAAGCGAATGTGTCAATGTAAAAATAGTGTGAATGAAGCTATCAAATCAAAATAGCTAATAGGCTTAAATCCATTTTTTCAAATTAAAACATTTGCTTGTAGGCCTACATATATTTGATTAAAATTTGAGATGAATAGTGTTACGTATCTAGGTAACAATGCCTAGATACTATTGTTTTTTTTTCTTGACCTGTAGGTTGTCTGCCCCTTTGTGTAATAAGTTTTTTTTTATTTTATTCTTCAAGAGTCAAGCCACACAGACAGTGACCGGTCCTTGACCTATGTGTGTACCTCTGGTTGAAAGGAGGGTGGTTTTTTTTTTTTTTTCTTCTGTCTCTTTGAAGAGCGTTCTAGATCTGGGTGTTGATGACTTTCTGTTCTAGAAATTACTAGATATCGACGCGCGGTAGATTATATAAAGACCGCTCGCGTAACGTTGACGGACAGACATACGGAGACAGCCGTGAGACAGAATAGCGGAGACATTGCGTGACCCGTGCGTAGTATACCAATTGATCGTGTAAGTTAAGATTTTTCTTTTTTCAAGGCCTTGCTTGTATTTGTAATTATATTTTCAAACTCTTCTATTGTAATATTTTTACATGCCATTTTTGTAAAAGGGTTTTGGTCAACCCTTCCATTTTGTATTGAGTTATATTATGATTAAACATTAAGTTGATATTTTACCTTCCGATTTCTTGTGTCATTTTTTTTTTTTTTTGTTATTCATTGTAAGTCTCTGATTAAATTCAGACTTAAGATAAGTGACACAACTACCTTTTTCTATTGTCACGTTCCCCTAGGCAAGCCATTTAAAAATTAGAATTCAATTCGTAATACGTGACAAAAGAAGTTTGAGGGCTTTCGTCCCGGATATTTTTCTGAACCTATTTTCAGCTTACTTGAGTAATTTTGTAAAGGCGAAGTTGACTTTAACAAAATTTTTTTTTTGTGTCAAAGAGTCGGAAGTAAAGTATCAATAGTATTGACCAAACTCTCTTAAGGTTTTTTTGTTGTACTGATTTTGTACTGTATATTTACATTGTATACATATTTTTGCTTGTAATAGTTGTTAGTTAGTCATTAATATTCAGGTTTTTCTTGCAAATCCCTCTGTGGAAGAGCTTGATGCTTTTACTAGGAAGGAACTGGTCCTTATTTCTAAACATTTAGGGTTAAAAATAAAATCAAATGCCCTTAAACAAGAAATCAGAGATAACATTGTAATCCATTATGTAGACGAGGAAGTGTTTTCTGAAGACCTTTTAGAAACCCTTAGACCCGATGAGGGTAAATCAGATTTAGAACTTCAGATAAAATTAAAACAAATGGAAATAGAAGCCCAGTTAGCTTTAAAAGAGAAGGAAATTAAACAACAGGCCGCACAAAAAGAATTAGAGCTTGCTGCGGCTAGAGAGCAGAAAGAAATTAAACAAAAAGAATTAGAGCTTGCAGCGGCTAGAGAGCAGAGAGAAATTAAACAAAAAGAATTAGAGCTTGCAGCGGCTAGAGAGCAGAGAGAGCAGAAAGAAATAGAAATGAAATTACAAATAGAGTTAAAAAAATTAGAGTTAGCTGCTAATGTAAGACCAGATTCTTCCCCTGCCAGTCATACTGCTGAAGCAACAAAATTTTTGAAAATAATTCCACGCTTTAATGAAGCCACAATTGACAATTATTTTCCACAATTTGAACTTGCTGTGAAAAATTTTAATGTACCTGAAACTTTGTGGCCCACTTTGCTGCAAACAGTTTTGACTGGTAGAGCTGCAGAGGTATTTTGTTCTTTGACCATTGAACAACAAAAAGATTATAATGTTGTTAAGGCCTTAATTCTTAAGGCATATGAACTTGTTCCGGAAGCTTACCGAAAGCAGTTCAGGGATTGTCGCAAATCGGATGGCCAAACCCATGTAGAATTCCTGCGGGAAAAGGAGCGACGCTTTGAGAAATGGCTCACTTCCAGGGAAATCGGCACCGACTTTGCAAAATTCAAGAACCTAATGCTGATGGAAGAGTTCAAGAGTTGTGTGCGGCTGGACGTCCGTACGCATATAGCTGATTGTGGCGAGGAAGATGTGCACAAGGCTGCAGTGTTGGCAGACGATTATATAATATCACATCAATTTGCCAAGTATACGACGGATGTCAAGCCAAAACAAGTCAAACAGCCTGAGTCCACTGCTAGCAACTCCATCAAGAACAGCAGTACAAACGACAGAAAACCTACTACAAGTAAAGCTACTTGTTCCTACTGCAAACGAGAAGGCCATAAAATTGACGATTGCTGGAAATTGAGGAAGAGAAACGAAAAAGCTCCTTCAAAAGTCAGCGCTTGCACAGTACAGTGGTCGTCGAGGTTTACTCCCTCATCATCAAGTCATATCAAGAATACCTCGACACCACCTGTTTCAAATGTATTGACTGTACAAGACTCTCCGAAAATGTCTCCACGATGTTCCAATGACTCAAACAAGAGTTTTTCAAATACATCAAGCCGATGTTCCTATGACTCAAACAAGAGTTTTTCAAATACATCAAGCCGATGTTCCTATGACTCAAACAAGAGTTTTTCAAATACATCAAGCCGATGTTCCTATGACTCAAACAAGAGTTTTTCAAATACATCAAGCCGATGTTCCTATGACTCAAACAAGAGTTTTTCAAATACATCAAGCCGATGTTCCTATGACTCAAACAAGAGTTTTTCAAATACATCAAGCCGATGTTCCAATGACTCAAACAAGAGTTTTTCAAATACATCAAGCCGATGTTCCAATGACTCAAACAAGAGTTTTTCAAATACATCAAGCCGATGTTCCAATGGCTCAAACAAGAGTTTACCTAGTACATCACCCCGATGTTCCAATGACTCTATCCAGAGTTCCCATAATACATCACCCCGATGTTCCAATGACTCTATCCAGAGTTCCCATAATACATCACCCCGATGTTCCCATGACTCTATCCAGAGTTCCCATAAGACATCACCCCGATGTTCTAATGACTCCATCAAGAGTTCTCCAAATACATCCAAAAGATGTTCTACTGACTCAAGAAAGAGTTTCTCCACTGCGTCTCCTAGAGATGTCAATGACTCCAGCGAGAGTTCGACCCAAGTCCAGTCTGCATCAACCAAAATTGATGTTTTATTAGAGGATTTTAAGCCTTTCATTTCGGAAGGATTCGTATCACTACCCGGTGATTCTACAAGTCTACGACCTATCACCATTTTGAGAGACACAGGTGCCTCACAATCGCTACTTTTAGAGGGTATCTTGCCCTTGTCAAAATCATCATCGACTGGGAAGAGCATCCTGTTACGAGGCGTAGAGCTTGGATGTATAGATGTGCCTCTACATCTAATCGACATAAAGTCAAATCTCATTACTGGACCGGTTGTTGTAGGTGTCCGACCAACATTACCATTGGAAGGCATCTCGTTGCTGTTAGGCAATGACTTAGCAGGTGGAAAGGTGATAGCCGAACCCATCGTCACTCAAACACCCGACTTATCTGCCACACCCGAGGAAGACCTAGAGTTATATCCAGCGTGTGCAGTAACAAGGGCAATGAGGTTGAAAGCATCTCAAGAAGAGAACGTCATGAAGGCCAACAGTAACCACGATGATGTGGACTTGAGCACCACATTCTTTGCTTCTCTTGAAGAAGAACCAACGCCAAATTCTGAAAAGCCGGCATCAACTCGAAAACAGTTGATTGAGGACCAAAAGAAGGATCCAGAGCTCGCCAAACTCCGAGAAACCGCAATGACATCACAAGAGGCAGAGCTAGCATCAACGTGCTACTACATCCAAGATGATATGCTCTTCAGGAAATGGAAACCTCCAGACGCATCCAACGAAGAAGAATGGAGAATATGCCATCAAATCGTGTTACCAGAAAGATACCGAGCGTACATCATGAATCTGGCTCATGACACACCAATGTCAGGTCATCTCGGCATCCACAAGACATACCACAAGATTATGTCACACTTCTTCTGGCCACGTTTGAAGAAAGATGTCATCCAGTACTGCCGATCCTGTCATGCCTGTCAGATGGTTGGCAAGCCAAATCAAAAGATCCCTGTTGCTCCTCTGAAGCCGATTCCAGCCTTTGAAGAACCTTTCAGCAGAGTACTTATTGACTGTGTTGGTCCTCTCCCAAGGACAAAAGCTGGCAACCAATACCTGTTGACCATTATGTGTGCTTCAACTCGTTTTCCTGAGGCTATTCCTCTAAGGAACATAAAAGCATCGAACATTGTAAAGGCCTTAATTAAGTTCTTTACTCTATTTGGTCTACCAAAGTCCATCCAATCGGACCAAGGAACGAATTTCACGGCCAATCTTTTCAAGCAAGTCATGACTCAGTTGGGCATCAAACACTGCATGTCGAGTGCGTATCATGCCGAGTCGCAAGGCGCTCTTGAGCGATTCCATCAGACTCTCAAGAACATGATCCGAACCTATTGCTTTGAGCACGAAAAAGACTGGGACGAAGGAATCCACATGCTGCTGTTTGCAACCCGTGAATCCGTCCAGGAATCGTTGGGATTCAGCCCTTTTGACTTAGTCTTTGGCCATTCGGTGCGCGGTCCCTTGAAATGTATAAAAGAGACTTTGTTGTCACCAACAGCCACTGAAGGACTTTTAGACTATGTAAGTAAGTTTAAAACTAGACTTTATGATGCTTGTGTTCTGGCCAAAAATAACTTACAAAACACCCAATCCAGCATGAAACGCTGGTATGATAGAAAGGCCCGTGTTAGAGAATTTTCTCCCGGGGATAAGGTGCTTGTATTTTTGCCCATACCAGGTCAACCCTTGCAAGCCAGATATTTTGGTCCCTATGAAATTGAGACCAAAATTAGTGACCTCAATTACACAATCAAAACCCCTGACCGTAGGAAAAAGACTCAGCTATGTCACATAAACATGCTGAAGCCTTATGTATCTCGGCCAGATCACTCAGAGAAGAGTAATTATGTTTTAAATACAGTCAAAAGTTGTTCAAATAGCCATGTTTCTCCTATTGATGATGATATTGTAAAGGAGAAATTTGGACAATACAAAATACCTAATTCTTTTGTATTACAGAATTTGAATGTAAAACTGTCTCATCTGTCTTCGACAGAAAGGCCAGTTATCATGAAACTCATTAATGAATTTAATGACATTTTTTCTGATGTACCAAAACAGACTAATGTTATAATGCATGATGTAGATGTTGGCGAGGCTACTCCAGTCAAACAGCATCCTTACAGGGTCAACCCTGAAAAACTTGCCATACTTAGGTCAGAAATCAAGTATATGCTTGAAAATGACCTCATTGAACCAAGTTCCAGTAGCTGGAGCTCCCCATGTGTCTTGATACCTAAACAGGACAAGACTTATCGTTTTTGTACAGACTACCGTAAGGTAAATGCTGTAACAAAGACCGATTCGTTTCCTATCCCTAGGATAGACGATCTCATAGATCGTATTGGTGACGCTAAGTACATCACCAAAATAGACCTACTTTCAGGTTATTGGCAGGTTCCCCTGACTGATAGGGCAAAGGAAATCTCCGCCTTTGTCACCCCTGATGGTCTGTACCAATACAAAGTGATGCCATTTGGCATGAAGAATGCTCCTGCCACTTTCCAGAGAATGATAAATGCCCTGCTTGCTGACATGGAGAATTGCCACGCATACATAGACGATGTAGTAATTTTTAGCCAAGATTTTTCTAGCCATTGTAAACAACTGCATTGTCTTTTTACTAAACTTTTACATGCAAAAATTACTGTAAACCTGAGTAAGAGTGATTTTTGCCAGGCTTCCATCCAATACTTAGGCCATATTGTAGGACAAGGCCAGGTGAAACCTGTAATGGCCAAAGTAGAAGCTATCCAAGCTTTCCCTATTCCTGCTGATCGGAAACAACTCCGAAGATTTTTGGGAATGTCTGGATATTATAGAAAGTTTTGCGAAAATTTTTCTGTCATTGCCAGTCCTTTAACAAACCTCCTGAGAAAGAACGTCCGATTTACTTGGACGGATGAATGTCAGAAAGCCTTTAACCAAATTAAGCAGATATTATCTAGCTCCCCCATTTTGATGGCTCCTGATTTCGGAAAACCTTTTAGGTTAGCTATTGACGCCAGTGACACAGGTGTTGGGTCAGTCCTTTACCAAGAAGATAATTTCCAAGTAGAGCACCCTATTTGTTTCTTTTCCAAGAAATTTAATAGACATCAAAGAAATTATTCTACTGTGGAAAAAGAATGTCTTGGGTTGATTCTTTCTATACAACACTTTGATTTTTATATCAGTGGGTCCAGATGGCCACTGGTTGTATTTACTGACCACAATCCCCTTACATTTATCCACAAAATGTCTGGCAAGAACCAACGACTTCTCAGGTGGAGTTTATTTTTACAAGAGTACAACCTAGATCTTAAACACATAAAAGGCAGCGAAAATGTTATCGCCGATGCCTTATCTAGATTTTAAAAAGTATTTTGATGTATATATTTTTTATATATATCATGATAAATACATTCTGTATTTTGTAATTATTCTAAAAAGATTTCCATTTCGTGGAAATGTAAACTTTTTATTTTTAGGAGGGAGGTGTTACGTATCTAGGTAACAATGCCTAGATACTATTGTTTTTTTTTCTTGACCTGTAGGTTGTCTGCCCCTTTGTGTAATAAGTTTTTTTTTATTTTATTCTTCAAGAGTCAAGCCACACAGACAGTGACCGGTCCTTGACCTATGTGTGTACCTCTGGTTGAAAGGAGGGTGGTTTTTTTTTTTTTTCTTCTGTCTCTTTGAAGAGCGTTCTAGATCTGGGTGTTGATGACTTTCTGTTCTAGAAATTACTAGATATCGACGCGCGGTAGATTATATAAAGACCGCTCGCGTAACGTTGACGGACAGACATACGGAGACAGCCGTGAGACAGAATAGCGGAGACATTGCGTGACCCGTGCGTGGTATACCAATTGATCGTGTAAGTTAAGATTTTTCTTTTTTCAAGGCCTTGCTTGTATTTGTAATTATATTTTCAAACTCTTCTATTGTAATATTTTTACATGCCATTTTTGTAAAAGGGTTTTGGTCAACCCTTCCATTTTGTATTGAGTTATATTATGATTAAACATTAAGTTGATATTTTACCTTCCGATTTCTTGTGTCATTTTTTTTTTTTTTGTTATTCATTGTAAGTCTCTGATTAAATTCAGACTTAAGATAAGTGACACAACTACCTTTTTCTATTGTCACGTTCCCCTAGGCAAGCCATTTAAAAATTAGAATTCAATTCATAATACGTGACAATAGACTTTATTTTGTATGTTCATGTGTTAAAGTATAAAGTAGATCTTGAGGTAGACATAGATCTAAATCTACACTAATCTAGAGTTAAAAATTGGCTTTTATAGAGTTCATTCTGTGTTGCGCATGCGTGACCTTTTTTCATGAATGAATATAGGCCTATCTCAACACGGCAACGCAGCTTTAACGAACAGCGAACGAATGTATAAAAATGCTTTAGAAAAACAAATTTGAATGTTAATTTGATTAAAATATGAAATGAATGGATAATAATTAGTATGTGTTAAAGCATAAAACTATTTTTGCGAAAAGAAGTTTTATCATCTTAGAGTTCAATAAGAGCTTTAGACCTAGGCCTAGGAATAGACTCAGTAGAGAGATGTGTAACCAATTGGTAATGTCTAATGAAAGAATGTTCGCCAGGAAATCTGTAGTCAAAGATATCAGGAACTAATTTATGTAAAAAATGCTTTTGAAACACAAAATTGAAGGTTAATTTTATTATATAATGAAATCAATGGATCTTCTTTTGTATTTTCATGTGTCAAAGTAAAAAACTATCTGCGCAAAGTGTATTTCTTAAAATTAGATCTAGGTCTAAATCCTTTCGATCTTTTCTCATGTCAACATTGTTAACCATGGCCTAGATCCATAAATACTATAGCTTTAATAGAGTCGGACAACTTTATTTTTTTTAGGCTCTTAAGTTTGTTTTAGGGCTACAATACATACACTACGGTCTAAGTTAGTACCCAAGGAACATTCCTGCCTAGTTTTATCAAGATTGGTCAAGCGGTTTTGATGTCTATAAGTAACATACATACATACATACGCCTCACATTCTACTTTATAATATAAGATATATATATATATATATATATATATATATATATCTTATCTTCTTATCTTATGTAATACAGACGTTACTTCAAAAAAGAAGATGATTACGTCCTACGCGTCATGCATTTAGTCATGCATATTAACCAATGACTTAAATTCTGCCAAGTCACTGGTTTTTCTGGCTAGCTCAGGCAACCCATTCCATGCTCTAATAGCACTAGGAAAGAAAGAGTATTTGTACAAATTTGTCCTAGCATAGGGAACAAGGAATGTGCCTTTATTTTTGTGTCTTTCAGAGTATTTTATTAAGTTTTGTTTTTGTATATTTGTATATACATATATATTAGATCTTAGAGTAGTTAATATAATATTATATTGTAATACTTTCAGTGAGCCTGATTTATGTACAAAAGATATAACATAATTACCATTAAGGCAGACCTTAGTCAAAATGTACCCGATACACTCCGGGCTTACGCTGCCCACAACCAAATACATATAAATACAACAGAGCACTCTCAGATCAAGCGTGACTCTCAAGCCTTTAGTCTTTGCACAAGAAACAAAATATGGATTCAACAGGATTACATTGACGATTTGGAGCCATGAAATAAAAAAGAAAATATAAAATTAGCCAATACAGGGAAACAACAAATAGAAGCGCCAGCAAGAAGACGTAACCACCCGGACCAAAAGAAGTGATGACCTGTACACAGTGTGTCTTCAGAAACAGCGCATACAATAGTATGGTGCACACAAGAGAAACACAGAACAAAGAACCAACTCAATATGCGCATCAGTACTAGCGGATCCAGAACTTTGGAGTGGGAGGGGGCGATTTTTTTCCAAACTCTTACCCTATCGCCCAGTAAACCCTAACCCTATTCATAAACGTAGGTATAGCATATTTATATATTTGTCCATGCAATCGCCCCCTTCCCCTTTTACCCCACCGAAAGATACTAGAAGGGGAGCGACATAATATAAAATGTATATATATCAATTCAACAAATTTTGTTCACAAACTATGATTTCTCCATAAAAGTAGGACCGCCCCCTCACACTCAAAGGGCTTAGGTGGGGAGGGCTGTAGAGGCATTCGCCCCCCCCCCCCCACCTAATCGGCCAACAGGGGAACTACATAATATAAAGATCGGTTAAAATATCAATAACAAGTCTTAATCATATAGATATTTAATTGATTCTGTTAGCAAACTGTGATTTCTACAAATAAATGGACCGTCCCCCCTCCACTCGAAAGTTTATGGTTGGGGGGGGGGGCGGATTGATGCCATTGTCCCCTCCCGACCCCACCAAATTGACCAACATACTAGAGGGGGGGGGCGAAATAATCTAAAATAGTTTGTAATTTAAATAATTAGTATGTATTATTAACATAAGTAATAAATTCGTATACAAATTGTGTGAATTCTATACTAAAACTCGTCCGCCCCCCCCCCTCCTTCGGCGATCGCCCCTACTGCCCCCTCCCCCTTGGATCCTCCAGTGTTCGCATGACAGCTTGTTTTCTGTTATTCTGTAAATGGGCGACATTCACCACATGGCACAAGCACGTTCACTCTTTGTTTGTGAAAGTTATACAAATTGGCGCTTAAGTGGGTCATTCTATTTTTTAGTTTTCATATGTCAAAATGATTTTTTTCCCTTCTATTCTCTCCAATCTCTTCTATGTCCCCAGTATCTAAAGCTGTACTTCAGTCGCTCCAGTGGACGTCTCTTAGCTCTGATAAACAAGGAAACCAAGAAAAAAGTCCGACTTACCCAAGACTTTGCCTACTATGAAAGTTACAAGGGTGGCGCGTATTCCTTCACTGCTGCATCATTTAAGCCAGTCTCCTTCACCCCCAGTGGTCCGGTACTTATTACTAAAAATAAGGTAGTCCTAGTCAGATGTAATATCCATTCTTCATATAGTGTTGAGTCCTAGTCAAATGTAATATCCATTCTCATATAGTGTTGATCACTTTCAAATAGTTTCGTTCCCATGTACTTGGTGTTAGATCTTGTGTAGTGATGAAGATTAAATATACAATAACTATAAACAAAATATTTGGTGTATCCGGTGTAGGAAGTGTTGATAGCGATACAATGTAAAAGGTATTCACTAAATCTTTTGCACTTCTTAGCACCGTATAAATAAGATTGCTAAGCGTTTCGGTTTGTAGCAAAACTAAACCATTTAAATCCCAAATCTACTTTTGCTTTTACTAACTCCACTTTACTAATCCACTCTTCCAGCACTTAGTTGCTTAGTTGCTTCACCATAAACCAGTTATCTAGTACCTCTTGTAAGTTATCTAGTACCTCATAGGTAGCGATAGTAGAATAAGATTATTTCACTAAGAAACTATTTCAACTCAGCGAGATATGTCCGTCAACCTTACCAGCAAGATCCATATCCAATGCTAAAATAGGGTCCGAACGACTGGAGCTGGCTCTGGCTGCAGTGAATAACCAGTGTGCTCTCCTACTTCGTATTCAAAGGGAAATAACTCACATTTTAGCATAAATACTAATTTTAAAGGTTATCTCCCTTGTGTTATATCTTTGCTGACTGAGTGTAATACCGGAATGTATAAATTATTGCCGCTGTGTGAGTCTATAAAGAAAGGATAACGTCTAGATGTAGCAATAACCTTACCTCTCACAGGGCAGTATTGTGGAGGAGATCCACCAAACGTTCAATGAATCCGTCTCCCAGGTAGTTCGGCTGTACAGGGGCGAGAAGTTTGCTGAATTTCAATGGATCGTCGGTCCTATGAACAGCAGGTTAGATAGTCTTGTTCTGTGTGTGGTCCTATAAATAGGAGGTTAGATAGTCTTGTTCTGTGTGTCGTCCTATGAACAGCAGGCTAGATAGTCTTGTTCTGTGTGTGGCCCTATGAACAGCAGATTAGTTAGTCTTGTTCTGTGTGTGGTCCTATGAACAGCAGGTTAGTCTTGTTCTGTGTGTGGTCCTATGAACAGCAGGCTAGATAGTCTTGTTCGTTGTGTGGCCCTATGAACAGCAGATTAGATAGTCTTGTGCTATGTGTGGTTCTATGAACAGCAGGTTAGATAGTCTTGTTCTGTGTGTGGTCCTATGAACAGTAGGTTAGATAGTCTTGTTCTGTGTGTGGTCCTATGAACAGCAGATTGATAGTCTTGTTCTGTGTGTGGTTCTATGAACAGCAGGTTAGATAGTCTTGTTCTGTGTGTGGTCCTATGAACAGAAGGTTAGATAGTCTTGTTCTGTGTGTGGTCCTATGAACAGCATATTAGATAGTCTTGTTCTGTGTGTGGTCCTATGAACAGCAGGTTAGATAGTCTTGTTCTGTGTGTGGTTCTATGAACAGCAGGTTAGATAGTCTTGTTCTGTGTGTGGTTCTATGAACAGCAGGTTAGATAGTCTTGTTCTGTGTGTGGTCCTATGAACAGCAGGTTAGTCTTGTTCTGTGTGTGGTTCTATAAACAGCAGGTTAGATAGTCTTGTTCTGTGTGTGGTCCTATGAACAGTAGGTTAGATAGTCTTGTTCTGTGTGTGGTCCTATGAACAGCAGGTTAGATAGTCTTGTTCTGTGTGTGGTCCTATGAACAGCAGGTTAGTCTTGTTCTGTGTGTGGTCCTATGAACAGCATATTAGATAGTCTTGTTCTGTGTGTGGTCCTATGAACAGCAGGTTAGATAGTCTTGTTCTGTGTGTGGTTCTATGAACAGCAGGTTAGATAGTCTTGTTCTGTGTGTGGTCCTATGAACAGCAGGTTAGATAGTCTTGCTTTGTGTGTGCATGCGTTCCTTCAGAAAACGAAAAACAAATCATTGAATGGTCCTGTCTGCACCTACTTTATATATATGTGAGATCTAGTAGATCCTATTATGTTCATATTTTGATACATGGGTGTTGTTGTTTTTTTTTGTTAGTTTTATCTGAAATAAAAATTCTTATATGATTTTATCTCATCTTACCGAGCAAGAAAAATGTTGGTCATACATTTTTCATTTCTTTACCAGTTATGAACATGCTGTCCAAGTAATCTCTCGGTACACAAGTAATCTGGACAGTGGTCAGATATTTTATACTGACTCAAATGGCAGAGAAACCATGGAACGACGGTCAGTGTTACCTTGATTAAGTTTAAGATGTTGTGATATTAATTTCTATCATAATCATAATGCATTAGATAACAAGTCTAATCACTCAATATTAGTGTTACGATAATCACCAATTCGTGTCGTGGTTAGAGAAACTTGATGGTCAGTAGAATGTGGTGAAAACAGGGCCTGCTTTAGGCATAAGCAAACTAGGCAGCAGCCAGCGGCTTTAAATTGGTGGGGGCCTCGCACAATAAAAAAATTTTCGATAAAAAATTGTCAAACCTGGATCAAATCTTAAACATAGCATTGATCTATTTAGTAGCCTAGCTGTCACTACTATACCTCAGAGTTTATTCGTGAATGTCAAGATCTACTCGTTAGACTACCTATATTGAAGAACCATCTTGTTTCCGATTGGTAAATACGTCAAAACGTTATTGCAATTCTTGTGCTTTAAAACTTCAAAACGCAAAGGAATAGCGTAGAATGTAAAACTGTTCCCCTTTCAAACTATACTACCTATAGGGCAGATAATGTAAAGGTCATCTGTTTCTGTGGCCAACGGTTAACGAAGGTGTCATGTGGCCAGCACAACAACCAGCCGCCCTTCCCAACTACTGTCAGATACCCATTAGAGTTGGGTGGACTCAGAGGTCTCCAATAATCCGGTTCGGATGCTAAGCGCTTTACCGCAAAGAGGCGGTTTACTAAATATTATCACTTGTCAGCATTGATTGTTTCAACCAAACAATTGAAATCGAGTTACTTTATTTGTATGGTGTTTATTTTTAATTTTTCTGTTTTATTTGGGGCCACCAAATTCAATTCTCCAAGGGCCTCTATTGCCTAATGCCAGTTCTGGCGAAGATTAGATAATTATTCATCATTCGGTTATGTTATGGTCCTGTCGCAGCCCATCATTCGGTTATGTTAAGGTCCTGTCACAACCCATCATTCGGCTATGCTACGGTCCTGTCACAACCCATCATTCGGTTATGTTATGGTCCTGTCCAGCCCATCATTCGGTTATGTTATGGTGCTGTCACAACCCATCATTCGGCTATGCTACGGTCCTGTCACAACCCATCATTCGGTTATGATTATATTTTGATTGTACTCACCAGACGATACAATAGAACATTGATAGATAAACTTCGACAAGACACAGTCTCAAGTAATTACTACCCAGTAACAAGCAGCATCTACATTCAAGTCAGTTGATTGACACAATTTAAAATTTTTGAAATCCTTTTCTTTTTCTTTAATTTCATTTATTGTTGTATTATTTCATAACTATCATTGTCTTGGTAAAGTTTTATCCTACCACAGTCAATCTTGCTGCTTCATTAAAACAGAAAGAGACAGGCGTGCATGTTGTCTCCCTTTTTCTTCTCTCTAGCTGTCGAGTACATAATGAGGACAGCAATGAATCGGACTGCCTTCTTTATTCCATGGCGTGAACAGCATCGAATGACAGACTTAAACCTCGCTGACGACGTTGCACTACTTGAGTCTACAAGTAAATGGACACAAGAAATGTACAAGAAATAACGGAGAGCCTAAATAGAGAGGCACCAAAGATATGGAAAAAAACAAAATTGTTCCCCCACCAGACTTGACGAGTCTGATCTTTAAGAGTTGGATAAGTTTACTTAGATGCGTCCTAGCAAACGAAGATCTACTCTAGATCTACTAATCATCTACAAATACTACTAATTATAAACAAATAGTAATACTCTATATAGTTAGTTAAAGTTAGTTAAACACATAAATATATTGATCTACAATTAGATCTAGAATTAGATCTGGATCTAGTCTAGGTCTATATTTTGAATAAACCATTTGATTGTCATTGTAAATTAGCCATCACTTTAGACTTAGACTTAGCTTAGGCCATCTTAGGCATTTTTAACCTTAAACTAGATTTAGACTAGACCTTTTAAAACTATAATCAACAACAGTCATCATGAAATTGCTCTGGCTATTTATCCTAATAATTACTAAATACACACTAGCTGAACACAGAACTAGATCTACCTCAGTCAACACTAAACTTAAAAAGGAAACAACAGTCATAATCAATCATCACACTTTAGATCAATGCAACTTCAAAAATAACCTAACATACACATCCATAACATTAAAGAAGATTACCCATCACAAATGGAAGTTCTCAATCAGATACAGTAGAAATAAATACCTTTCACTGTTAATATTAATAGCAGGAGATGTAGAGTCAAATTCAGGGCCTAGATCTAAAGATAGATGCAACATCTGCAAAAAAGTATGCACCATGAAACAGAAAGCCATTCAATGTGACACCTGCGATGAATGGTACCATGCATCATGTCTCCATATGAATACACCTGTGTATTATGCCTTAGGCAACAAAGATGCATCATGGCACTGTGTACCGTGTGGATTACCTCAGTTTACATCAGGACTGTTTGATTCCTTTGATGCGGACACTTCTAACCCATTCAACATCCTAAACACCATCCCAAAACCAACTCACCAACCACTAGCCAGATCCACTCCTGTTAAACCTAAATCTACTAAAATTAATACAACAGCCTCACTAAACAAACCTACTAAAGAAGTAATACCAAAATACCTTAAAACCTTAGTAATAAATTTTCAAAGCATTAGGAACAAAACAGCAGACTTAGAAATTTTATAGAATGTGAGAAACCAGACATAATTGCAGGAACAGAAACTTGGCTACATCCTGAAATTTATAATGCAGAAATTTTCAATAGTAATTATGAAATTTTTAGAAAAGATAGGGCTGATAATCATGGAGGAGTTCTTTTAGCAATAAAAAACACTCTTATAGCAGAAGAAATTACCTTACCTAACTCAAAAAACATAGAATCTACATTTTGTAAAATTAATACCACCTCAACATCCCTTATAATAGGCAGCATTTACAGACCACCAAACTCTAGTTTAGAATACATGCAGGAACTATGTAATCAGATTACTACACTTAAAGAGACAAATAAAAATGCAGTTTTTTGGATTATGGGTGACTTCAACCTACCTGATATAAATTGGAAAACACTAACCATAGATAAACACCAAAACCTTAAGGACATAAATGAGCTTTTCATAGAAACTTTACACAACCTAAGTTTAGATCAAATCATTAAAAAGCCAACTAGATTAAACAACACATTAGATCTCTTCTTAACCAACAGACCTGGATTAGTAGTTGATTATGATATTATCCCTGGTCTATCAGACCATGAGATCATAAAAATACACAGTCAGATAAAAGCAGTAGCCAATACAAAAACCAAAAGAAAAATCTTACTCTGGAATAAATGTAACCTAACACAACTACACCAAGCTGCATTAAACTTTCAACAAACATTTTTATTAGAAAAAGACATTAACCAACCAGTCGATGACCTCTGGAATTTCATTAAAAACCATCTTAAAAGCATTATAGAAAATCATATACCAACTAAATACACGTGAAACAAAATAAATAAATGCTGGTTTAATAATAGACTATAGAAGCTTTGTAAACAGAAGGAAAACCTATATAGAAAATTTAAAGAAACCAAGGCAGAAAGAGTTTACAAAAAGTATATAAAAATTAAACACCTAACCCAAAAAGTAAGCAGACAGCTGCAGAGTGAATACATAAACAATGTAATATCTAAAGATAACAACAAAAACCTATGGTCATACATTAAGTCTAAGAAAATGGAAACAACAGGCATAGCGCCATTAAAAGCTGAACATAACATAATACATAATGATAATGAAACTAAAGCAAACATCCTAAACAAATACTTTGCATCAGCATTCTCAGCCCCAGGAGACAAAGACATATTTCTTAATTTGAACCAAGTAGACAACATAGAAGATTTAGTAGTACAAGAAAATGGAATTAAAAAACTATTAGCCAACACCAAACCAAATAAAGCATCTGGACCTGATGGTATTCCAGCTAGATTACTCAAAGAACTAAGCAATGAGCTAGCCCCAGTGTTCAAAATACTCTTTCAAGCATCGCTTAACCAGGGCAGAGTACCAAAGGACTGGAAAGAAGCTAATGTCACCCCCCTATTTAAAAAAGGAGAAAAATCTGATCCAGGAAACTACAGACCAGTATCACTTACCAGCATCACATGTAAAATACTAGAACACATAATATGTAGCAATATCATAAACCACTTAGACAAACATAATGTCCTCACCCCATACCAACATGGCTTTAGGAAATATAGATCATGTGAAACACAACTAATAGGACTAATTGATGATTTTTCAAAAGGTTTAGATAATAGTGAACAAATAGATGCTATCTTACTAGATTTTTCCAAGGCTTTTGACAAAGTTCACCACCATAGTTTGCTTAAAAAATTAAAATATTTCGGCATTAACGGTCCACTGCATCAGTGGACTAAAGATTTTCTAATAGGGAGAGAACAAACTGTAATAATAAATGGCTCTAAATCAACACCAATAACAGTAAACTCAGGTGTACCCCAAGGAACAGTCTTGGGTCCACTACTATTTTTAATTTACATAAATGATTTACCAAATTGCATTAGTTCAGGAACAAAAGTCAGATTATTTGCAGACGATTGCATAATATATAGAACAATAAAAACAAAACAAGACACAGATATTTTACAAAGAGAATTAGATGAATTACAGAAATGGGAATCAAATTGGAGCATGTCTTTCCACCCAGAAAAATGTCAGTTGTTAAGAGTAACAAAAAAACTAAAACAAATTAATTCCACTTATCTTATTCAAGGCAAACCAGTAACACAGACTAAAAACTCAAAATACCTAGGTGTTATAATAAATGAAAAACTGTCATGGAATCCACATATTGATGAAACTATTAAAAAATCCAACAAAGCATTAGGGTTTATTAAAAGAAATTTCTATAAATCAAATAAGAACATAAAACTAAAATGTTATTTAACCTTGGTTAGGCCAATAATAGAATATGCATCCACCGTGTGGGACCCCTCAACTCAAGAAAACATTAAGAAACTGGAACAAACACAAAATAGAGCAGTGAGATTCATAACAAACGAATATTCACATTTGACTAGAGTAACACCATTAGTAAAATCACTAAATTTAGAAAGCCTTCAGGACAGAAGACTCAAAAGTAAAGTAGCAATTATACATAAAACACTGAACCATAATCTTCAAATACAAAAACAAAATTTAATAAAATACTCTGAAAGACACAAAAATAAAGGCACATTCCTCGTCCCATATGCTAGGACAAATTTGTACAAATACTCCTTCTTCCCTAGTGCTATAAAGAGCATGGAATGGGTTGCCTGAGCTAGCCAGAAAAACCTGTGACTTGGCAGAATTTAAGTCATTGGTTAATATGCATGACTAAATGCATGACGCGTAGGACGTAATCATCTTCTTTTTTGAAGTAACGTCTGTATTATATAAGATAAGATAAGAAGGGGAAGCTTGCCATGATGTAGCATGTCGAATAGGAAAGGCAGGGAGCGTTTTCCAGAGGTTGTGGACTATTTGGGCTTCCCAATATTAGACTTCAGACGCAAATCCATCTGCTTAACACAGTCGTCATCCCAATAGCAACGTATGCATGCAAGACATGGAAGTCATCTGCCAGAATTGAGAAAGACAAAATGTGGCTCAACAGAAATGGCTGAGGCGTATTTTAGGAGTCAGATACAGAGCGTCGCGGGTCATGTCCTCCAAAAGAATGAATTAGACATACTAAGAGTTGCGATGACGCGGAGGGGTTACATTAAAACATTTTAAATTCGTCTAATAAATACATTTCTTTGGTAATAAAAAAAGCCCTGACATATTATATTTTAATTAGCTCCTATACGATGTTTGGTGAATTATTCATAGGATATAACATTAAGTCTTTCAAACTAATCCATGGTATATGTGCACTAAGTGAGCTGAGCTAACTTTCTTTTTAGAGTTAGAAAGACACAAAGATAAAAGAACATTTCTTATTCCATAGGCTAGGACTAATTCATACAAGGGCTCCTTTTTCCTGTTGCTATTAGAGCATGGAACTTGTTGCATGAATCAGTCAGAAAAATCAATGACCAATCAAAGTTAAAGTCTTTAATTGGCTTTTTCGATTAGATTAACTCATGGGATAGAAGGACAATCTAGAATTTATTTTTAAAAATATATGTACATTTGTTATAATAAACTTCTGTAATCAGATTTGTAGTGTTCCACATTGATAATACGTTTTCTGATTTCTTTCTTTGAGTATTTCATCCCATAACATTATGGGGTTTTATTTGGACTGTTTTATAGCAGCTATTCAAAATTAGGGAATTAGTTTCATTGAGTTTCATTAAAACTCGTCTCTAAATTGTTACCACTACGCTTGTTTCAGGACCATCAAAATGATTTACAACTAACAATCCTGCCAGACAGATGTCAAGGTGGTAGCAGTCTCAACTCTGGACAGATCGAACTCATGGTAATTAGTTCCAACATTTTCAGACAGTCTGATACTGTACACATCAGAAGTATAAAAACGGTTGAAAGTACAACAGCCCCTGGTGATTCCGTTCCATATGTCAAACCAGTGACCGCAGCTTTGTATCAAGCTACCAAAGATTAGCCTCTTTCGTTACATGAGAAGTTTCGAAAGGATAAGATCTACTCTTGAGAAGTAAATGCCACAGATATACTTTCCGTAGTGATCCAGTTGTCTGCTAGATACTTCGAAAAGCGGAGTTGTCAAGGAGAGATGGCTGACTGATCGAGTGGTATGCGCTCTTTACTGTCGTCTCGATGGTCCCGTGTTCAAACCCAGCACACAGCAATCTCAAGACGATTGGAAAGATCATAGGATGAAACAATCGTCCATCCTGAAGGAACATGCTTGAGTCCACCCAATGACACCCTCATCCTGAAGGGACATGCTCGAATGAATCCACCCATTGAAACCCTCTTTCAAGTGCAGAGTACTTTTTAAAAACTAACGTCAATTCTTTCTTTTTTTTCCACTAAGGTTTTTTTTAAAGAGCTGTAGAGATTATTCGAAACTACTGAATGAATGCAATGAGTCTATTATTAGCGTAAAATAAGCGAAATGGGTTGAAGCTACAGTAAATATTAAGAAAATTATTTAAAGAAATCTTAATTTCGTCTTATTGTTATATATTTTAGTTTGGGTTTGTGTTTGTGTTGTTCATTGTTTGTTGCAGGTAGTGTAGTTGTTATTTGTGCTTAGTAATGACTGAAAATGGTTGTGTTGTATTTGTTACTAATGGTGTTTTTGGTGTGTAATATTGTTTTTGCTGTTGTTAATTGTAAACTTTCCTGCTCATTATTGTTGTCCATTGTAAACAATGCGTTAATGTTGTTGTTAATGGTAAACCTAGTGCTAATGTCTTGAAACAGGCTTCTTGTTGAATAGAAAATGATGTAACAATATTTTACTAAGCTCTGAGAGTGACGTTAAAAATGTTTCACATTTCGGAGTTCAGTGGAAGTTATAAAAAATTTGTTTCACAAAGCGATGAATAGTAAAAGTACGTTTTGCCATGAGGTTTACAGTTTGATTCTTGTAGGTACATCGGCGAACATTTACTGATGATAACTTCGGGGTTGAGGAGCCACTGAATGAACTGGGAAGGGACAATCAAGGTGTTGTTTATACAGGTCAGTTATTCTATAGTGAAACTTACTTTGCATTCCTCAGGTGTTACTGAATTTTTAGATTGCATTTCCTCATTTAAAAGTGAAATAGACTTTCACGACAGACGAACTTTTAAGTAACCTATCAAATGATTCCTTCGCCAGTTCCTGTAGCCACATATATATATATATATAAATAAATATATATATATATATATATCAACAGAAGAAGCCATTGTGTTTATGTATTTATACATAAATTATATACATAAATATACATAAACACCATAGCTTTTTCTGTCTCGAAAGACAATGGATGCGTCACTGGTTTTGGTTTCGTCTTGAGACACTGGGCAGAATCTAATGTGACTAATCAAGCCAATTCTGGAGCGGCAGTCATCCACTGCTCTCGACATGAAACTAAATAGTTATCACCTTTCCTCTAGTGGCTAATTTAAAATAGTATTAAATACATTTAATTGCTAAGATCATTCCACCATTTTAAAATCCCTTACAAGTTAAGTATCAACTAAGTATTTACTGTAAAGATATCAGGAAGGCCTAGTTGTGAAATTTCATAATTACAGACATTTTGATTGTTTTGTTGTTGTTTTTTCATCCATATTTCACAAGGGAAACACTTTGTATGTCTGGACACAATCGAAAGGTCAGCTGGGATGATCAAACATTTATCCAAAGTGAAACAACTCGAGCCCTCGGTCATGTTTACTCCCGTGTCTCCCGGCTCTAAGCTAGACTCGGCCTTTAAGATAAGACTGCCCAATGTCGCTCCAGTGAACAGAACTCTCTATCTCATGGACAGTGGACCACACATGGACCCTAGTTTTAATTTTACATTTGTAAGTTGACCTTTGCTTTTCGATAGTTTTGTGGTTAATATCTGCCTGGACTGCTACTTTTGCACAAACGCTGGTGGAACCCCTACATGAACAAGGTCACTTTGGTCACTGTTTTGAGCCTTTTCATTGATGTCAAAAGTTTACAAGAATGACCTTCACGTGTGACTTTCTCATACATCAGGGGCGGAAAATGTTCTTACAGGAGATGGGATGAAAGGCGGAGCAGTTTGAGCTTGAATAATGGCACAGCCCATCTAGGAGAAGGAAAACTCTTGACTCCAAACTGCCACTTTGTGGCGCTATTGGGACCAAAAAATACAATAATGTCGAATAAAACAAGCTGTCCTTTAAGCCTTGTTTTGAAGAGCTGTATTTAATATCTATATACTCACTCCCCATTGATCTCAGACAGACAACATGCTACACTACTTTCAAGATGAACATTAAGACCTACCTGTTTAAAACTTTTTTAGATTAATTTGTCATTTTAGCTCTCGTGTTTGTGTTTGTAATGTTATTAAGGCGCCTTGAGCCTACATTTTGTTTGTTAGCAGCGCTTTATAAATAAAATTATTGTTGATTATTATTACATAGTTTTCAAAATGATATTTCAAATAATCGTAGGTAGCTGTTGAGACGACGAACGCATATAAACATTTTTAAAGTGTTTTTTATAACTATATGTATACATCCAATAGAAGACTTAATTTATTTGAACCTCCAACAAACCTCTTCCTTTCTGTAGTAGTATTTTCTAATCTTGTTTTAAAAATTGCGTTTTGTATGTAAAAACAGTTTTCATCTTCAACTTGACGAAACAAAAAGGTTTGTATTTTTCACAAGATCAACAGTTGATGTTACTAAAATGATTTTGGAATTATTAAAAGCGCAATACACTCTATGGTGAAATTCTTTTTTCAATAGCTATTTTGATTTTTGATATATATTGGAGATTTTGATACATGGAGAAAAATCTGTAGTTAGCTTCTTGGAGTATTCGGTGTACAATATAAAAAAGGCGTTGATAAACTATGTGTTGTAAAAATATATGTCGATACAGTTCACTGTAGACCCGCAGAATCAAAGTTTTTAAGCTCTTCTCTTCGTAGCTTTTATTTAGTTGGCAATTTTCAAGGTCAATTGAGCGTGTTTGAACTTGCTAAGCTTATCGTAAAAATCCCCAATAGTGTAGGTGACAGACCGACAGACATAAAATATAAAACTATTAGCTAAGAAACGCATGCATTCTTTCATAGAGTTCCTGTCAAGTTTCTCAGAGAAACTTACCATCGAAAGAGACAAAAAATGGGATGAAACAAAATGAGTACGACTGTTGAATACAAGGGAATACAATAATGTCTACTAGAGCTACTTCAATTTATTAAGTTAAGAAAGTGTAGATGGGATGGACTAACCCTATAACCTGTAATATTCAGTATATATTTTGACTGATTTCCTTCAATAAATATTTCCTTTGATTTGGTTCTATTGTAAGACATGATTCACTGTCAAATTAGTCAGATCTGACTAATCGAAAAGCTTGTTCTACACTTACTGCGTTGCCGGTAGGTGAAGTTGTAGAATCGGAGTGTCCATGGTTAGTGTCCTAGTCAGGACTGTTTATTATTTCGCTATTTGTATTCACCATTTTCTCTCTTAGTAAAGCTGGTCCCTAATGCTCCCTTTATGTATTTAACATATGCACCCATCTTTAACTCCTCTACAGCAATCCTTTCTAGTTGGTCCACTCCCAGACAACATCCACATAGTGACACTGGACTATTTCTCCCAAGAGCCTCCTCACCTGTTCCTGTTACGACTGGAGCACATTTATGAAGTAGATGAGCATCCCGCCTTGTCTGAAGTTGTAATGTTCTCACTTGATGTAAGTTAAGACTTACGAGGGTTAAAATAGAGGTTGAGAGAGAAAGAGAGAGGGAGGGTACATGTGTATGTGTGGAAATGATGCAAAGAACGCTAGTTTTTTTTTTGTATTATAAACTTTTGTTTTAACCCATGCAATCCAGCGACAGCTATCAATTATCTGTAAATCATTTCTCTTTGACCTGATCAAAAACATTTCTGTAATTAAAACACATTCAGTAATGATTCTTGCATAGTCTTGTTTTACACATAAATCATTAATTTAAAAAAAACAAGGTTACAAAGACAGTTTGTGTGGAAACACAAACTCAAAATCGGCCCCCGAAGTGGTCCACCCAGGCAGGCTTCAATATTTTCAGAAAGAAATTATATCAAAGACAAATGAGATAAGAATGGAGAAAGAAGGTTGACAGATCTTGTGTAGTGCCCAGACAGTCCAGCAGATCAAAGGATAGGTGCAAGTGAATGCAAAGTTAGATGTAAACCTGGTCTAACTAGTTCCCCCTTCTGACCTTGTGGTCTATAGGGCAGATGATGTAAAGTTCATTTGTTTTTGTGGCCTACGGTTAACGAGGGTGTCATGTAGCCAGCACAACGACCAACCGCCTTTACTTTTCCACAACTAGTGTCAAGTACCCATAAGAGCTGGGTGGCCTCAGAGGCGTCTAAGGATTCCGAAGTTGAAAATCCCAGTCTTCACCAGGATTTGAACCCGGGACTCCGGGTTCGGAAGCCAAGCGCCTTACCGCTCAGCTACCGCGCCTCTACTGGCCTACCTGAAGTCCTATAATTGATGTAATTATTTCGAAAAGACTTAATCTCTTATTCGAATCCTCTTTTTTTTCTTTTTCTTTTTTGGGGTTGTCTACGAAGATCTGACTAATGAATTCTGTAGACATGTACTATTTACATTAGATTTTTACCAAATTATTAAATTTTTACTACCTCTACTATTTTAACTGTGAATAGACCTTGATTTTAATGATTTGACTGTATGGAATTTGGCCTTTGCTGTGTGGAGGGAGAGTGGCCCTTGAGGGACTGCAGGCACGACATGGCCTAAATTGTGCCGATGTGCCCAAAATCAAAAAATCAAAAATCAAAAATCAAATCTTTTTTTTTTTTTTTAATAGAATGCTCAAGACTTTACATAGTCCGATTAACATCAAATATGTTTACGAAAATGCAGTTTACAACATTACTATTTGTTTTAAATTAGGTCTGACTTATAATGCATACTAATTAGCTTTTCTCTTTAAAAAAAAACTGCTTGCATAAAAGATTTTAAAAATTAGAACTTTGAATGGTCTAAAATATTGTGATGTCGGATTTTCGCTATCTTTTCTAGTTTATGAGATCTAAACGGGACGGACGGACAGACGAACAGACATTTCACACAAAACTAATAGCGTCTTTTCATCTTTTTGGGGCCGCTAAAAACAATCTATCTACTAGCGTGTTGCTTTTTTGTTTTTCGTTGCCTAGGATTTATTTATCAACCTGGCAGTAATTCAGGTATGGGAGACAACACTCGGCGTTTACCTGAACCCCAACACTGAGAAACTCAACTGGACGTCGAGGGACTTAAAGTCACCTCAGTTTTCTTGTAAGTTACATTTAATAAGCTGCTTAAGAGAATTACATCTAGACAATCTAAAGGACAAAAGCATGGAAGCTCTAGCGCCTGGTTCTTCGTTTAAAATGTTCTGGTTCGAAACTAATAATCGTACTACCCTAAAGCTTCATTTTCTTGTGTTGTTTTGTTATTAAGAACCAAAACAACACAAACACAATAGGTGTCCACCGTTGCTTCAGCCTTCTGGGGCATAGGCCGCCAACCAACTTCCTCCAGGCGTTTCGGTTCTGGGCGAGTAACTCCACAAGTGTCCCCACATCTTGCCCATCTGCTTGGCATCTGTCTCCAAATCGCGGCGCCAAGTCATTTACCACACGTAGACAACTTGAAGGTGTCGGCTGCTTCAGAACTGAAACACTTTCCACATGGTTCCAGGTTCGAACCCTGCCCGCAGCTACCCCTCCCACACACACACACACCATTTTGAGGGAAGTGCGGGCTATGATGTAAAAAAAAATCTTCATATCAGAGGGAAAGCCCAAATCCTGTAAAAGGAACAAATATGGAAGGCTCAACATTGCTGCATAGCCCACAGTTAGGACATAAACAAAAGCAATTCTTCACAAAGTAGTTTGAAAACGTCAAGTTCTCAAAGGCTGATCTGACTGGATAAATACTTTCATGAAAAGGTCCAGAGTTTACATGTAAATGCGTATTACATATCTATATCATTGAGACGCGACAAGTGAGAGAGAAAGCTGCTTATCAGGCAGATTCTCTTTTAAGAAGTCTGACAAAGTTTGACGCGCCAGAACAGACCTTGTTTACTCATAGCGGATTTTGCACAGACTCATGAAGAAAATAAAATCAATAATTCATCCATTGTCTTTTTTGAGACTGAAGGATCCATGTATAGAATTCTTATATAATTATATATAAGCTGAAAGAAATATCCCCAAAATAACATCATGAGTGAAAATAACAGTGCACACGAAATGCGAACTTCAGTAACTTGCTATTTCAAATGAAAGCGCCGCACCCACTTCGTGCACAATGACAAAACCAAGATACTGGTTTAGGACACTCAGCCAACCCTAACTGCAACCAATCATATTATAGGGTAGTATCAGTATGTTACGTAAAATTTTAAAAAAAATTATCATAATCTAAAACTCTGGCTTTTAATTTATATATTTAGAAAATATTCAATGAAAATTGATTTAATTAACAGAAACACTTTCTTGAGATATACAATATTATTGAACTTCAATACACTGGCGTCATGGGGGGGGGGGGGGGACGGACCGCACTGTTTGACACCGACCCTAGTGACGCCACTGCTTCGGTACCTTTTAAAAACACTACATTATATTCTCTTAGATTCTAACATTCATTATTTGACAAAGACGATCTTATTGAGACCAATGGAAATAAAAACGTTTATTTTGAAAGTCGTATTTGATCCATGGAAGATTCAAGGTAAAAATTTTTATGTTGCGCTTATGCAAATGTATTGTCGATAATTAAATGTGCAATGAGGCTGTTTCAAGTGAAAAGGAGAGTATGTGTATGAAAGAATGGTCTGATTATTTCTTAAAAGGAGAATTGTAGTCCTATGATTAAACAAAGGGAGGGGGTGTGCCCAAATAAAAATAAAACTTTAGTGTTAAGTGAGACTGTGATGAAGGAAGTACAAGGGAGAAAGTGAAACTGGGATGAAGGAAGTACCAGGGAGAAAGTGAGACTGTGATGAAGAAAGTATCAGGGAGAAAGTGAGACTGATGAAGGAAGTACCAGATAGAAAGTGAGACTGGTGAAGAAAGTACCATGGAGAAAGTGAGACTGATGAAGGAAGTACCAGATAGAAAGTGAGACTGGTGAAGAAAGTACCATGGAGAAAGTGAGACATGAAGGAAGTACCAGATAGAAAGTGAGACTGATGAAGGAAGTACCAGATAGAAAGTGAGACTGATGAAGAAAGTACCAGGGAGAAAGTGAGACTGATGAAGGAAGTACCAGGGAGAAAGTGAGACTGATGAAGAAAGTACCAGGGAGAAAGTGAGACTGATGAAGAAAGTACCAGGGAGAAAGTGAGACTGATGAAGGAAGTACCAGATAGAAAGTGAGACTGATGAAGAAAGTACCAGGGAGAAAGTGAAACTGTGATGAAGGAAGTACCAGGAAGAAAGTGAGACTGTGGTGAAGAAATTAACAGGGAGAAAGTGAGAAAGTAGAAAATAGTTTGTAACAAGAAAAGATTATTTTCAGAAAGACACGCTAAGGATTGTAAACCTAGTGTGGAAATTGATGCTCTAAGCCAGAGGCTCTCAAACTTTTTTTTTACCCAGAGATCCATATATAGTCGAAAACTTGCCCACGAACCCGGAAGGGAAAAATCTACATTACTGAATTAAATATAAGTAAAAAAATGTCCACAAAAAAATTAATCTAAGTAGTGCTTAGTGATATAACTTGAGTTTAAAATACAATTTTCAAAACAATAATGACTTGGATGATGAGGTGGATGAGAGTATTTATGTCCCCGCTCATCGAGCACAAAGTGCTAGTTGGACGTCTTGTATTTGTGAGAAAGTTCCTGACGAGCGCTGAATCACGTTCTACCAAATTACAATACGGGAAAGCTGTCAGTAAATTCTTGACACTGGCCCATAAAGCAGAGTATACAATTGGAATATGTTGTTGTAAAGAGATTTTATGGCCAAACAGTAGTTTTAGTTTCTCGTTTGTGACTATTTTAATAAACTGATTTTGCTTTAGTATTAATTCATCTGTGATTGGGACCTTGGTTTGTGGAGGCGAAAAAGGGCGGAATACCCAATCAGGAATATCTAAGTGAAGAATATTTTCAATCTTTGATTTAGGTCGTCATAGAATAGTACGTAATAGATATATTAGGCTGAAGGGAGGGGCGTGTTGATTATTATTCAAATTATCCTATCGGGAAAAAGGCCTTTATCCAAGAAGTTCCATTAAATTGTAATTAATTTTTCATCTTTCTACGGACCCCTTCGGTCGTCTCGTGGATTTCTGGGGGCTCGTGGACCACAGTTTTAGAAACACTTGTCTTAGCCAAGTGAAGTGATAAAGTAGCAAACTTTATTGCCCCTAGCACACATTGAAAAACAAAAGCCTCATTTCTTAACAAATCTTTAGTTTTGCCTTCGTGCTAATTAATCCCATAAAGTACAAAGCCTTGGAGTAAATTCTCTGAGCGACATTTGTGGTATTCCTGTGAGCAAAGTACTGTGCGTAAGAAGTGATTGCTCAAAGTCCCTCTAGTCCTAACAGTGTGTGAGGAAATACTTCCCATGGAAGTTAGATGACCCTTTTTTTATTGAATAGGTGAAGAGGGTTACATTGTCAAAAACACACACTCAAGTTTCATAGTCTCAAGGAGCAAAGTCAACATTGTTCAAATAGTGTTCATTGTCCTTGTTCCATCGTTTCCTGTTACAGACATGTGATAGTTCTCATCCCTCTCTATGGGATATGTAGCACTCCCGCGAAGTCTTCATCTATATAGTTTTTATCAGTGGGACACTAAATGCGTATTTAACTCTTGAGAATATGTATATTCCTTGTACTTGACGTTACTTTGTTTACAGAAGAGCTGACTGCAAATGTGTAGTTGATAGACTTGTACTTTGTCAGACCAATCTTGTTGGCATGCTATTGGTGAACTAGTTCAAGAGATTCGAGCTAAAAATTGTTTATATTGTTGCTGCTACGCAGGTCATATTACAGAAAGAGTAAATTTAAATTGAACAATTTTATGTATTTGTTTTAGTTCATCTTTAGATTCGTTTAGTCTCTTCCTCTTTTTTATCCCAGTTTTGAACATATTTAGTGAGCTGAACTAGACTATAGGAATGAAACAAAATACAAAATTTAACGAGATTCAGACTTGAACTTTTGTTTGATATAAAGTTACGTCTTATGCCACCGTTACAATCTCTGCATTATAGCTCCACAAAACATTTCTAGCCACTTTTTGATTGATTGATAATGTGAACAAATAAGGTCTAATAAATTCGCTGAATAAAATGTTTGATACAACATAACACATAATACATAAATAACAACGCATTACATGTTATCCCGGTATCTCAGTAAGTCGAAATACTAATGAAGATATATTTGAGTAGAATAAAGGTTTGCTTTTGCCTTCGTGGTAAGATTTCTAGTCTCATCACTTATTCCTGAATTCCTTAGTCGTGTTTCTGTTGTTTTGTTTAGCTCCGTAACAACAGTTTTTAATCATTGAAACTAACACCAGTCATGAAATATATATTTTAATTATGTAAGAGAATTTTTAAATACTTAACAAGTGGGGTAGGCAATGGATAATCATATGTCACATTAACATAGTCATTTCCTTGCAATGAAAGTCTCATTCCCTAACGTTGACTAGACCAGTTTTAGATCTGTAGCCAAACCTGTTCACTTCTATTGTTCAATTAGAGCACATTCATGTGGCAGCAATAGTGGGGATTTTACCATCAACTTAACAATGTCAAGGTCGCTTTATTGAGTAAAAATTGAACTTTATTGAAGAGCCTAGATAATAAGATTCTGCAGCGCTTAAAAAATGCACAGGGTAATAAACACGCCAAGAATTCTGTACACCGGATACACCAAATAACTAACTATTTTGAGTTTCCCGCCATAGATAAAAATTCCAATACAACTAATCAGAGAGTGATTGCGTAATTGGGTCAAGATAACAATCTTATAAAAACAGATTCACTTTAACTAATTTAACCAAGTCCTTCTCTTATCTCCTTTTTCTTTTATCATTTTTGAAAAAGTCAATATAAGCGAGGAGTTTGATGAATGGCTTTAGACATTTCTCTCTGTAAACAATCGTCTGAATGGTTTCTTTAAGTAAACATCCAATGAACCATGAAGAATCGGACGAACAAGGCCAGGCCTACTGCCTTGTAGGTTTATGACTTAAGTATGTATGAGACTAAGAGACGTCTGCAGGGCTGTACGGTCAAGGTAAGAGTGAATGTGATTTTATGTAGGAATGAGTTCTGTGAATATATTTAGCGATGTTCACCCAACTGATGGCTAAAGGGCTACACCACAGAACATGTCACAAAATAATGAAATGAAAATTCACTCCCGACACCAGACTTAATGACACTACATACCAAATGCATACACACACACACGCACACAATGAACACATTAAACTTTCATTCATATCCTTTTTGAACTATCTTTATTTCTCCTGGAGTCCAGGTCTCTAACATAGATAACATTGACTTAAGGGAAGTAAATCTACTCTCTAACAAAAATAAACCACTCTAATATGCAAAATTTAACGTTCCTTGAAGTGTAGTCGCTGTTAACGGACTATCGAAATCTAATCATTACAATAATCACAGTTGCTAATGCTAAGACAACCTTCTAAGTTTAAGTAGAAGAGACATAATTTTGTTTTCTGTCCAAAGGATTTCTGCGAAAATATATATTTGAAGTCTTTTGAAATGTCATCTTTCTTTAAAAGTCGAAATGACCGTCCTAAGAAAAGCTGGCTGGACAAACTAAAAGAACGGTGTCGTTTTTGATATCCTTCGGATCGAAAGAAGTGAAGGGATTAAGTTGCGCCAACTTTCACAGCACCCCTAAAACAAAAGTCAAGGAACAGATGAGATGATTAACGCTCTCTATGACTATAATTAAAAAGTTATAGAACATAGGTTTCTGAAAACAAAAGCACTATACAGATCCTGTATGAGGAGCCACTATTGTGTTTATGTTGTTTGTCTTTCCCACCCATGTCTCAAAAACAAGAGCTAATTAAACATTGTTAATTTCATTGTTTTTGAAATAGTGGCGTCGGCCAGTAGAGTATATCCGTTTGGTCAATGTAAGAGTCGGATGACATCCTCATTGAATACAAATAAATTTGTTTGGTATTATAAGCTCAACAGACCACTAGAACTTATAGGAACACTTTACTTACATTGCCACTGCCCCCCCCCCCCCCCAAAACCAACTAATTCATAACTAGATGTAAAAGAATGTAGGCAGATTTATATTTCATATTGAGAGAAGGTAGTTACTATTTAGAATCACGTGGTCGCCGAATGCTTATTTTCTTAAGAGACACTTGTTGACAACAAATGTTCTTACTTTGGCATACGATTTCCCCCCCCCCCCCCCCATATGGGAAACGTGACCAGCCCTGCGTAGCTATTGAACTATAACTAGTCTCTCTATACTCCTATACTGTCCATACCTGCAATCGAAGAAAAAATTGTTGTTTGTGGTTCGGGCTACCATGTTAATGATTTAGGTAGCAGTTGGAACGATTTCTTTCCGCCACACTCTTGTTTGGAGGCGTCAAAAAGCACTTCTGACCTTGACCACACAGTTATCAACTTCCCTTAAAAGTGATACGTCATTTGATTCTGTTCTTCCCAATATGTAAAGTGGTCCACCTCGTTAAGCGTGTGTTCATTCCGACGGTCTTTGGGGCTGAGTGGATTTTATTGGCTAACTTCTGATCAGATAGGACATCATTGTGTTCAATTTTTGCCTTTTTGTCTTACTTACTTGAGAATGAAAACAAAACCTAGGAGGGTATCCTAGCTTGCACAAAGTTCTCCATAAGTCTTCGCCACTTACTGTGTCAAAAGCCTTGGTTAGATTCTTAAATGTAGATAGATCGAGATTCTGCTTTATGCATTTTTCTTGTAATTGTCGCCAAACTAATATCATGTTGGATCTAATTGTATTAGCTCTAAAGCCATATTGGCTCCCAGCACCTAGTCTACATAGATTTGATTAAAAGATATAAAAAGCACCTGGCTCTAATGGCCTTCTTGTGGAAATTTTAAAAAATCAGAGTTGTTGTCATAACAGAAAGACTGAAACGACTTCTTCACTCTATACTGGGAAATACGCGTAGTTCTACCTCAGCGTTTCTCAAACTGTGGTCGAAGAAGAAAGTGGTCCGCAGAATGATGAAAATCGTATTCAAATAAAATATCTTCGCCAAGAGCCAGTTTATCCGATTCCATAATTGGACTACTAATCAACTCTCCCTTCGTATAATTCTATGACGGCCTAAAAATAAGATTTGAAAACCCTCTTCACTTTGTGTATTTCCAACTGGGTGTTCAATCCCTTTTTGGCGTGCACAAAGTCAGATCAAAATCACAGATAACTCCATTCTAATGCAGGGGCAGCTTATTGAAATAGGCACAAATGAGAAACTGAAACCAATGTTTGAACAAGGAGACCACATGGTCTCGTTACAAAAACATATTCCAAATGTATATCCTGCATTATAGGTCATTTCGAAGAAGAATGTTCTATGTCATGGAAATTCTTAAAATATTTTTTCTGTCAGATTTCAATATTCATAGCAATTTTAAATAATTATAAATATAATGGTAATAACTTTCTTTAAGAACTATGAACCGAATAAATACTAAGCATTGATCAATTTAGACATCTATTTATCTTCTAGATTTTTGTTATAAACCTGCTCTCCAATTCGGTTTCGCCATTCATTATAATAGCACAAGCACGAGACCTATGATGTTTCTTTTGCTTGCTTAATATTTAATGTTACTTTATTCTGTTGTAAACATTTTTAACATAATACAGAGGACACCAGAACATCATGAGGAAGACTTACACTACTAGGCCTTTACGGTAAAAGCTTTGTTGGATCGGATACATTTTTTTAAACATTTCTTAAGTCCGTTAAGATCTCAGACTTAACTACAATTGTGAACATTACTCTATCATTGAATAAAGATGTAAAATTTACGTATTTTAAATACAGAAAATAAAAGAAACAAATTAATTTTTTTTTTTAAAGTGAAATTTTTTAAATTTTATTATTGTCGAAATATTAATTCTTGACCATCAGGACTATCTCACTAGACCTAACTGTCATTGTAACTCACCCCTTTCCTTGTTTTTCTGTACAACACATTAATGTTTTCTACATCAAACTCTCTCTCTCTTCTTCCCACTCCATTTATTATAATAACAGCCTATTAATACTAACAATGGTTTTTGAACATACATGGACAACGTGGGGACGATCTGGCAACACTAGTCCCCTCAAACGTACACTTAGGGCTGAACACCATTACATAAGACCTGATGGAGAACAGTTCCTTACATTTAAATAATACAAGCTGTTCCTATATTAACTCTAGCTTAAATCACATGGTTAATGTTTTAAAGCTAATTTAAAGCTTCGTGCCACGTTTTGGATATTTCGAGGGAGCTTTTCAGATTCTAAAAGGCATTACTTTTTACAAAAGTGCAATTTGTTTTCTTTAGTGTCATCCCTAAGTTCTCACGTGGGCCCCAACTGGTCAGGAGTTATGGGCCCAAGTGCAGTCAACCCCATTGTGCCATTGTTGCTACACCACGGGCTGTGGGCCCCTAGTGGTCGTGGGCCCGGGTTCATTGAACCCCTTTGCGCCATGGATGCTACGCCACTGATAAGGTTTGTCTTCGAGTCCGAAGATTAATGAGGAGTGCAGTATTTCCCGTGGCTACGCAGCCCCAGCTACGTATTTTGCGATATCAAAGGCAAGCATAACTATTGTCAGCCGGTGGTCGATTAAGATTCTCTTTTCGCGTCTGTGTCTTTCCTCGGCAGCGGATTTTCTTTCAGTCTCAAATGAGGGTTATGGATTAACCAAGAAATTAATGGATAAAATATTCACATCCTGAGCTGTAGTGACATGCTTAGGATTTCTTTATTCTGCCGTCTATTCGTCTATTCATTTTCTTTGAGACTCCACATTCTCAGAGGACATAGTTTGTTGTTTTCTTCTTGGTATAAAGACATTGCTTGAGATTCGAAAAAAGAGTAAGTATATTTGCCTTCCTTCTTACAGTCCCTCAATCTTGCTTGAACAGATTGGTTTCACTAAAGGTCCTCGTAAGTACTAGATCTAGTCTGACCTAGATTCTCTCGTTTCATTTTATATTCGGTGATTTTTAGCGGCACCCGAAAGGGAAAAAGACGCTTTTAGTTTTGTGCGAAATGTCTGTCCGTCCGTCCCGTTTAGATCTCGTAAACATTTGGCGGTTAAGCGCTTGGCTTCCGAACCGGGGGTCCCGGGTTCGAATCCAGGGGAAGACTGGGATTTTCAACTTTAGAATCTTTGGGCGCCTCTGAGTCCATTCAGCTCTAATGGGTACCTGACATTAGTTGGGGAAAAGTAACGGCGGTTGGTCGTTGTGCTGGCTACATGACACCCTCGTTAACCGTAGGCCACAAAAACAGATGAACTTTACATTATCTGCCCTATAGACCACAAGGTCTAAAAGGGGAGCTAGTTAGACCAAGTTCACATCTAACTTTACATTCATCTATCCTTTGATCTGCGGGACCGTTGGGGCACTACACAAGATCTGTTAACTTTCTCCATTCTTATCTGTCATTTGTCTTTGATATAATTTCATTGGGATGTTCTTTCTGTAATATTGAAGCCTACCTGGGTGGACCACTTCGGGGGACGATTTTAAGTTTGTGTCTCCACACAAACTGTCTTTTGTAACCTTGTTATAAATTTTTTTTACATGTCAGAAAAAGATCGAGAATCTATGCAAACTTAAGTCACGTGACCTTTATCTTATAAGAAAAATACAAGTTATGAATGTGAAGGGACAGGATGGCAGTAGAATTTTTCTATTTATTTTTTTTTTTTTTTGATAGTTGATTAATGTTAGTTGTAAAAGAATTATCAGCCAATACAGATTTCAGAGCGAGCATTGTGTCTGTATCCTGATCGTTTGAGAATGGTAGAATGTCTGTTGACACAGAAACTTGACCGATATTTGAACTTCTGTGCCAGGTGTGTGTCTTCGGTAGCTGTTGATCTCATTTCACCTGTCATTTAATCATGTTGCCAGATGAGAATATATATAGATTCAAAACAAAATGGTGGGTCTTTGGCGTCAACACTTACCTACATGAAGTCTAGATATTACATTTACAGGTCATATCTATCTAGGTCTATAAAATGGAAGTTTGCTAAAGACAGTCGATGTATTTTTAAGACTGGCTGTGTATTTTTATCGAATTATTTTCATTTTATTTATAGAATGTTACATATTTAGGTTAATTGTATTTATTAAAATTATTTTTCGTCCAATTAAAAGTAGGTACGTAACAAATTAGCGACCCACGTCTGTCCGTCCGTCCCGTTTAGATCTCGTAAACTTGAAAAGAACGTGAAAATCCGACATCACAATATTTTAGACCATTCAAAGTTCTGATGCAACGCCTACTTTTTTTGTCTGAAAGTGAAAAATCTAATTTTTTTCGAATCTCAAGCAATGTCTTTATACCAAGAAGAAAACAACAAACTATGTCCTCTGAGAATGTGGAGTCTCAAAGAAAATGAATAGACGAATAGACGGCAGAATAAAGAAATCCTAAGCATGTCACTACAGCTCAGGATGCGTTATAAGTTAGACCTAATCTAAAACGAATAGTAATCTTATAAACTGCATTTTGTTTAGTCTTTTAGAAGTGGCGCAGTAGTATAAATGTAGTTCAGAATTCAAATACGAGATGGAGCCTTTTCGAAACAATTACAGTATTATAAGACTTCCGTTAGGCTAGGAAAGGCGCTGTGGTAGAGCGCTTGGCTTCCGAACCGGTGGTACTGGGTTCGAATCCTGGAGAAGACTGGGATTTTCAACTTCGGAATCCTAGGGCGCCTCTGAGTCCACCCAGCTCCAATGGGTACCCGATATTAGTTGGGGAAAAATAACGGCGGTTGGTCGTTGTGCTGTCTACATGACACCCTCGTTAACCGTAGGTCACAAAAACAGATGAACTTTACATCATCTGCCCTATAGACCACTAGGTCTGAATTAGTTAGGCCAGATTCACATCTAACTTTTCATTCACTTGCACCTATCCATTGATCTGCTGGACCGTTGGGGCACTACACAATATTTGTCAACCTTCTTTCTCCATTCTTATCTCTCATTTGTCTTTGATATAATTTCATTCGGATGTTCTTTCTGAAAATATTGAAGACTGCCTGGGTGGACTACTTCGGGAATTGAGTTTGTGTTTCCACACAAACTGTCTTTGTAACCTTGTTATTAATTAAAAGCTTAATTGGCGGTAGTAATAAATGATCCCATTTGGCGTTTGTTTGTTTGGTGTGTGTGTGGGTTTATGAGAGAACCACTTCACTTTTTTTTTTACTTTTTCTGTATCAAATAGATGAATAACTTCAGGTTTTTGTCTGGTGCGCCTAAATTAAATCAGAGGCCAGCCTTTATTCTTAAACCAAAATTCTATCTTTTCATAAATATCAATAATTCATTATTACATCGACATTCTTTTTTCATGTTCTTTCCAAATGTATTCGATCTCACTTTTCCCTTGCCCATGTGATATATTCGCTCCATCAGATACGGTAGCACTACTAAGGACTTGATTCAAACCTGGTGCAAGGTGGCAGGGTATGGCGGCGGTGGGCCATAGTCCCTGCATGCGATGACTCTGCAATCTATTTCTATAGTATGCACATAAGCACTCTCTCCATTCCCTTGTTTGTAGGACTCTAGTTCACTTCTGGCGAGAGTAAAAGGCGAACTTTTTTTTTTACCTTGTAAAGTGTGCAAGCCCCAATGACCTAGATTCATACCGTTCCCAGAATGCTCCACCTCGAAACTAAAAAAAAACCTTCGTTTATTCTTTTTTTCCTTCTCCTTAAGTCAACATAGGATGGGCATAAATTGGATAGTTCTTAACATTTGACAAAGTCCCACTCCCCAGAGAATATCACATCAATCAGTTGCTGACTTGTATCGATCATTGCTTGATTGATTTGTACTTGCTGTTGCTGTATTTTTCTAGAACCATTTTCATTTAGGCCGTGACCCCATAACCACGCACACACATTTTAAGATCCTTCATTATCAGCACATTACAATTGACATAGTGCATGTTTGAATTACATAACAGTAGGAAGGGGAGATTGCCAAAGAAACAAGATTATCAACGAGCCCTTCCTTTACTAATAGCAACATTACGTGATAGGGCTCAAACTACAAACTAGACTTAACTCTTTCTATCCTAACTGACGATACCAGCGTTGATTCCACCAGAATGTGGTAAATAATTACGGAGAGAAAGAGTTAAGTCATTGGATCTCACCAACTGTCCCAGGAAGACGCAGATCTTATTTCTTTTCATTCATTTTTAACACCGTTCCAAGCAAGTTTTTTCTTGTTCTAGATTTATTAGCTTAACACGATACAATATTTAGTTGTTGTTGTTTCTGTGTGTTATTACCATATTTGTTATAATATAAATAAGGCATGTCTTCGAGTCCGTGGCTACGCAGCTCCAACTGTGACCTACATATTTTGCCACAACAGTGCAAGCATAACCATTGTCCGCAGGTGGTCGATGAAGATTTTCTTTTCGCCGTCTACGTCTGTCCTCGGCAGCGGACTTTCGTTTGGTCTCGTTTTTTTTATAAGGGAGAGCTTAAAGGATGTGTTGTGTTTATCAGGTAGCTAGAAGTCAACATGTTGTATTCATGCTGTTGTTTTCTTATAACTAAATCGGGGAGGGGGTAAATTTTTTTTTGTTTTTAAAAGGTACGAGTTGTAGTAGTTCTGTTAAAGGAGAGACTCAAAGGAAGCGGGTTTAACGACTAATCTATTCGTTCATCATTAAAGCTGCTAAGATATTCGCATGACTATTTTATAGTGCTATCTTGCGGAGGGGTGGGGATGTAGGGTAATTTACAGGCGCGGACAATCATCATTTGTCATAGCATTCACGATGGAACATTTTATATGCTATGACAAATGTTTAAACCAGCACCGTGGGGGCTGAATTTTATTTGAATGAATTCATTGTCCTCTGGAGAAGCATTCAACACAAGCACAATCGTCAATAGACTCGGACTGTTAAATTCATCTCTGCTGTACATATCCTCAACCTCAAAGAGTTCATGGTACTTCCTACTTTCGGTATCCCCAGTTTCCTCTTTCTTTCAGAAGGCTACTCCAATATTTGCATTACTACGGTAGCCATCTTACAAGGTATAGATTTGAGTTGTTGAATGTCCCATGCATAGTTTTTAGTTCTCCTTTTTTTTTAGATAAAACGAAGCATTAGTAAACGTCGTGTAAAGCAAAGTAAAGTTCCCATTTCAAACCTTGTGGTCTATAGGGCAGACGATGTAAAGGTCATCTGTTTCTGTGGCCTACGGTTAACGAGGGTGTCATGTGGCCAGCACAACGACCAACCGCCTTTACTTTTCCCCAACTAATGTCAGGTACCCATTAGAGCTGGGTGGACTCAGAGGCGCCCGAAGATCCGAAATTAAAAATCCCAGTCTTCACCAGGATTCGAACCCCGGTCTCAGGCTCGGAAGGTTCGGAAGTCAAGCGCTTTACCGCTCAGCCACCGCGGCTCCTGTACACGTCGTGAGATGCACACAATTTGCGACAGAAGTATGAAGATTTTTTTTTCTTTCTTTAAGTCTAGAAGTTCCTGAGCTATATGTAAAATTAAATTGTGAAATCTGGATCTAAACCAATTCCACATCGCCTTAGTAAATGACATAAAGTGTGCGGATGTGTCAAAAAACTCAAAACACACACCTACTAGATATATGCCTACAAGTTGCTACAATACAACTTTATGAGAACTTTTAGGATAGTAGACTGTAACATAATAATCGTTTACGAATATGACAGTTTAAAGTGCAGTTCATATTCATGAGAAAGTATCAAGGTGTTCTCTTACAGTAAATATAACGGAACAGGTCTAGTCACTGAGACCTATCTAGATACATTTCGAGAGAGTGAATGAACTTTTTGGGCTCCAAACATCGAAAGCTGAGAACTTTGTGCAGTTATTGGAGTCTTTATCATTAATAAATTTTAAATTATTTTTAAAAATATATTTGATGTAGAGAAATTTTTTTTTTCATTGTTTATTTTTTAGGAAAAGAGTATTTAAGCATGTGATTGGCAATACTATATGTTACTATGGAGTATACTTATTGATAAATAATTAAATAGGATTAATCTTATTTTATCTTATCTTATAACAGACAGACGTTACTTCAAAAAAGAATTATCGTATTCATTCCTCATGTGTGGTTGTTTTTTTTTCCAATACCTGACAGAGGAAGTGGTTTATACATGGTATCATTGTATTGTGTTTTACCAAGCTTACTTCAGCGCACTCTGTCTGTCTGTCTTCTGTCTGGTACAAATCTTGAACATCTTACTTCTCCGACTTTCCAGTCTCGGGGTAAGTTGAAGTTTCAGCATTACCCTTCATTGTCGATGACAACACATTAACAACTCAAAAATTAACCAGTCGGTCAATTAATGAACGGTAATTAATTAATTTAGTTTGGTATATAATTATGAGGAAATAAATCTTTCATCAAATTGTGTTTTTGTATTTTGTATTGGTAGGTTACGGATTCAGGCTTTATATATATTAATGCCACTTTAGTTTTTAGTATTCTGTCCTGAGGTATCTCTAGGTTAGTTTGTACCCAGGTGAGCTGTTCTGCCTCATCGTGGCACCTGGGTGGAAACGGCTACTTGAGGGGGTAGATAGGCGAAACGAATGGCAAAACATAACCCCGTGGGGATGCCCACGGGTAGACGAGAGTCAACCCCTTGCACGGGCGGGGTTGTAAAAAAGTCCCCACAAAACTGTCACACACCATGCGCCGTTCCTCAAAGGACCGTTACATAAATGGCGAGTCCCCCACGGTTAGCTTGGTATAGTGAAGGAAAATGACGGAGGCTCCCGGTGTCCTCGGCCTTCGGCCATGAGTCGGGGGCCTAAGGCATTGGAAACAGCAATGCTTTCATAGGCATTGACTCGGGTCGCTCTCAAACAGAACTGTGTGTTCACACAGGTGTTTTTTTTTTACTGTTCAGGCTGGACGACCTAACAGGTTTTTTTTTCAAACTTTGAGCTCGAAGAGCCTTCGGCTCAGCTCAGACGACAATCAAACGGTTAGTTTGTAGAAGTGTAAAAAATAAGGTATGAAAATACCATTTTACGTATTTGAAAATAAAATTCTTTTCATAAATAGAAATTTGAAACCTTATAAGTTTATAAAAAAATGTTTAACAAAATCTAATCTTCAATAAAATTTAGGAATGTAAGTCTGCAGTTGAAGTGTTTCACCTTACTATCAGCCTAAAATACAGGTGAAGACATGTGCATTTGTAAAGATCAAATGTTAATACCTGTGGATTTGTTAATTCCGTTCTGTGACCTATTTATTGTGCTGAAGAAAAATCTTTTTAAATCGGCATATTTTGTACAAGCAATTTTCTTTATCTGTTCAGGGGGAACAAATCATTGAGTGTAGGTTCTTAATACAAAATTTATATAGAGAGACGTTTTGTCATGTGACCCAGTATCATGTGACCTCTAGAGCTGTTTGCAAAGTTTGAGTTCACATGGACATTGCTCTTGACGTTCGTTTCTTCCGCAACTAATATAATATAATATAATAACTTATAGATTTAAATCCACCGGTTCCATTAAGCGAATAGGACGGCAAGTTGTTTCCATTTGATCTGTCACCAGCGATGTTTTTACACTACAGCTTCCTCCCAAATGTCCACTGCTTTTGGGTCTTCCATGACAAGCTATACCGGCTATACGAGGACGGTTTTGTTATAGACATGACTCACAAACTTCACGCGACATTCGCTAAGTGCGCAAATTGTCAATCACCAATTGAGTGAATGTAATATAATGACGCCTTGGAGCCACGCGGCATCGAGGCCTGTTACATTGTAAGAGATTACGTAGGCTATGACTCCTAACCATTGCGGTAAGTTGAACGTTGGGCTGTGCGCTCCGGTTAGAACCTGAAAGGTCATTATAACCTAAGTGAACGAAGCAACAAACCACCTATCGGAGATTTCCATACATGACAGAAAATCTTTTTTGGTGTATCCGGTGTACAAAATAAAGAGGTATGGATAAGCTATATCTTTTTTAAAAGTCTACATAATTTGTTTGCAATTTTGTTCACAACTGTAGCATCAAATGTTCTCAGCGCTCAACCATTTTACTAGCACAACAAACGAATGTCAATATCTCAAATAGATATCTACCTGCAAAATAAAGGTTTAAAGCGAAAGCCAACTTTTATGCCAATATATATATATATATATATATATATATATTGTTACGTATTTCTGAATCTTCTGGCTAAATGTACTAGTAGGCACACAAATAAAAACACTGCAAAGAACTTGACGACTCAACTTTCAGTTTCATATAACTTTAATGACTTTTAACTCTAACAATTCGTCACTATAACATGTAGCGTAGAAGACTACAATATCTGTCAGTTTACAGTTAGCTATGCTTCGTTGCAATTCATCTCTTCTCAACTTGCATCGAGGCATATTCCACAGAAGAGACTAACGACACACTTCCCAGTGTCGCTCCAGGTCTCCCAAAGCTGAACCAAGTCATACTCAAGTCTACCGAATCAGAGCCGCACACGTCTTACATCGACAATATCGACTGTAGCGGCTCAAGTCCACTGTAGTTCGCTGTATAGACTTTAACGACAGTAGTCCACTCCAGTTAACTCTACCCTAGTTAACTTGCATCGAGTCGTACACATTTCTCTTCCACTAGAGTCGCACACATCTTACATCGTCTGTATCGACTGTAACGGCTCACTCACGACTCACACACGACTGACTTTCACATTAACTCTCTGGCTTATATAGAGTCCCTAATCGCTCCTCCAAAGTTGCACAAACACTGCTAGTATCTTCTGGAATAACACGTGAGGAAACGTCACACCCTGTCTTTGTTTATACAAGAAAACATCGGCTGCAGTGTCATCTTGCCGGGGTCACAAGTTGTGACCTCTATCTGTCAATGGACATTGCTAGTACCTTCTGGAATAACACGTAAGGACACGTCACATCCTGTCTTTGTTTATAAATGTACATTCCAGAGAACACTCGCAGCTGTGTTTTCTCGCCGGGGTCACACGTTAACCTCTTCTTGTCTGGTCATTTGTAACAATATATATATATATATATATATATATATATATCACAAATCTATAATCATGTCTGTAGAGAGCACATAGATAGGAACCAAATTGAGAGACAGGTCATTATGTTTGTATACAAAAAGACAAAAATATTCGATAGAAAAAAAAAACACAGTCTGAACCAAGCAACTATAAATAGATACACGATTATTTTAATTCTAATCTGTCTGATATTTAATCATGAATTATAGACTTATCTGTCAAATATTTATTAATTAGATATTTAAACATTTCAGTCAGCATCTAATAATTAGCCAAAGAAACTTGTCAAATATTTAGTCACTAAATAGATTGTTACGTGTCAGCAATCTATCATACAATTAGAGACTTTTTTTTTATCAGAAATGTGTAAATAATGTCGATATGTTTTTGTCGGATAGATGAAAACTATTTAGACATGTGCGTCTCTATGATTTGAGTTACAATAATATCTAATAATAATAATAAGGCTTGTCTTCGAGTCCGAAGATTAGTGAGGAGTGCAATATTTCCCGTGGCAGCGCAGCCCCAGCTGTGACCTATATATTTTCCACAAATAGGCAAGAATAACCATTGTCCACAGGGGGTCGATTTAGATTTTCTTTTCGACGACTGCGTTTGTCCTCGGCAGCGGATTTTCTTTTGGTCTCAAATGTTTATCCCGTGAGTGACCTCCAGCTGTCTCATTCTTAGGCCGCATGCAGTCAGGTGCTCCCTTCTATGTCAGCCAAGGAAAGTTGACGCCTAAGCTGGTCTTTGAAGCGTTTCCGTGGGACGCCTCTGTTACGTCGATCACCTTTTAGCTCACCAAAAAAGACTGCCTTTGGCATACGTTCGTCTCCTATACGGGATACGTGCCCTACTCAGCTTAACTGCCGGGCCATAAGAAGTCTCTCTATACTCTCCATACCGGCGTTCGCAAGGAAATCGCTGTTTGTTATGCGGTCTTGCCCCCGTATGACCATGATGGATCGCAAGCATCTTTGGTGGAAGCGCTCAAGAAGTCTTATATGTTTCCTGTATAGTGTCCATGTCTCAGAGCCATATAGAAGGGTTGAGAGAACCACCACCTGGTAGACATTGCCTACAAAAACAAAATGTAATAGTAGTACAACAAATGCATTTTGTCAGATATTTAGTCTAGTATATAAAAAACAACATTGTATGTCTATACTGTTTTAATAGAAACCAACACTTTTGGACCCATCTTGATGAAACCAGTTTTTAGAGGTCATATATTTTAGAATTGTGCCCCCTTTCCCACTAGGGGGGCTCTATTCTAGAAAAAAAAAAGAAAAGAACCCTAGAATTTTAGAATCGATATCTATGAATGACTGTGGGGGACCAATCATGCCATTTTCACCCCGCTTCTATCAACTCACTCTGTCTGTCTGTCGGGTCAAAAGCTTGTACACGTTATTTCTACCACTTCCCATTCTTGGATCAAGTTGAAATTTTGCACAATTAGTTTTTGTCGATGACAACACCTGAATCAATAAAAAAAATTAACCAACAAGCTAATTAGTTAGTCGTAATTAATTTAATTCTGTTTTATGTGGAGAATATAGTATAGGCCTTGCAATAATGAGGGATATTGCAACATTTGAACGGTCTCTCCCCCCCCCCCCCCCCCGGCAAATTGGATTCTTGACAACATGCAATAAAACAGACACGTAAAAGTCGCAAGACCAGGAGATTAGCTTACGCTATTCTGTACAGTTATGATTGAATTAAAATAATTGATGTAGTTTGCTTCAATGTAATCGAGGTTTTTAAAAAGTGTTTTTTTATATTTAACTTGTAATAATATTAAGTTCCATGTAAAATAAATCGAAGTCTGTTTTATTGGGGGAAAAAAAACAGAAATCCCGATATTAAAAATGAGAGTTACATTGTGATGTCTTCCAGGTATATTCCATTTTTAAAACTATGACAAAGTTAGGATATAATGAAAATGTTACTTTTTTTTTCTTTTAGTAAAAAGTAGTAATAACCCGGGTAATAGTAATAGACTTTTTATCTCCGACGTTTAGTTCCTAACCAGTGTCTTATTTTTGTCATGTTTGGATAAGAAGGAGATGGTGTTCTTTTTTCTCCTCTATTTGAATACTATCAGCCAAGCACTTGAAGTGTCAACACAGAGTTGACAAGTAAACATGTGAGATTGTGTCCCCTGATAACACAACTCCATGAGGTTAAATCTGACTTCTGAATCTGAACTCTCTTGTAAAGTGAATCTACAAATGTACAGGCTTCGTCAAACTTGGATGTTTAAATTCTGTAAGGAATGGTTTCGTCAAGATGTGCGCATCAGTCCATTGAGTAAAGTTTGAGCGACTGACGCAGTGCCTAAATAGTCATAAGAACAAAGTAACTGACAGGAGACGTAGCCGGCGCGTGACATATGTAGTGGATTAGTTTATTTTGATATAATGTCCCTGTTACGTCTTATTGTGTGATGAGACTTTAGCGATACATCAACACCAAAACGACAAAATCATAGTTTATATATAATTTAATCTTAATTAACACTGTAAACACTATTTTGTTTTTATTCCTCCATTTTTTTGCTTTTTCCTCTCCTTTCAACACGCATTCGCACCGCTCCATACGATGCGCAGGTAACAGTCCCCCTCTCCTCTGTCATAGTGTCCTCTTTACACACGTGGCACCGCTACCAGCAAACAAAAATATCGGAAAGTAAAACTAAAAATACCAACACATGGGACACTGTACTATAATGAAATATGAAGAAAATGTGGAAGAAACAATGTACTTATTTGTTTCATTTCTTCTGTTAAACTAACTGTTTGTTTTTTAATGTTTTTGTTTCGTTTTTTATAGCGGGTCTTTCATGCAATAGCTTGCCCAGTGCGCTCTGGTAAAAAAAAAAAAAGCTCAGTTCGAGTCGAATCAGAATTATAAATTCCTGGTCTTCATAGGGGCTCGAACTCGGGCCCCGTTGTTAGGTATTCAAGCAGTTAATTCACTAGGTCTCTCATTCGTATATATTCATTTTTAGTGATAGATACAATGTGAAAAGTGTCGGGTCGGCGTACCAGAACCTTATTGTAATTTGGTAGCGACCTCTGCTAATTTTTTAGCTCAACGAAGAATGCGAGCTGATTCAAATGAAGATATGATCGTCCTAAAGAAATCTCTCAATGCTCAGAGATAACTGATCTTGCTACTTAGAGAGAACAGATCTTGCTGCTTACAGAGAACAGATCTTGCTGCTTACAGAGAACAGATCTTGCTGCTTACAGAGAACAGATCGTGATGCTTACAGAGAACAGATCTTGCAACTTACAGAGAACAGATCTTGCTGCTTACAGAGAACAGATCTTGCTGCTTACAGAGAACGGATCTTGCTGCTTACAGAGAACAGATCTTGCTGCTTACAGAGAACGGATCTTGCTGCTAACAGAGAACTGATCTTGCTGCTTACAGAGAACAGATCTTGCTGCTTACAGAGAACAGATCGTGATGCTTACAGAGAACAGATCTTGCAGCTTACAGAGAACAGATCTTGCTGCTTACATAGATCTGTTAGATAGAACAGATCTTGCTGCTTAGAGATAACAGATCTTGCTGCTTAGAGGGCTGTGTTTCACATTCTACAATTTCGATATCAGATTAACAGTTCAATGCAACATTTTCGCTGCTTTGCTTACGTATGACTGATGGGATTTCAACCAATTTCCTAACATGCTTTATTGCGAAATATTTGCATTGTCTAATAATCAGTAATAGATAGCTCTTACTCTCTATCTATATATTGCCTAGAAAGGTTTTCTCGCAGCGGTAATGTCACAATTGGAGCTGAGATAATATCACAGACATACGTACATACCAGCGAACAACGATGAGTCATTTACTATAAATACTCAAAAGATAAAATGGGCTACATGTCTCTGTGAGAAAAGCTCATGAATAGGGACAACTAGGGTTCGCTAAATCTGGACCAATGTATTGCGTCCTTACTCAACCGTGAATGTGTTTCGTGTTTATTGTTAGGCATCCGGTTATTGTCAATTTCTTTTAATGGGTTAGCGTTCTACCTTTATCGCGTGTCGTCAAGCTCATATGTAAAGTTAGGCTTTGTATAATGAAGAAATGAGAGGCGTTCTAACCTTTAACATTAAATCCATGATCAACTCTATCATATAGAAACCATCACTATAAACAACTAACTATAAACTCATCATAATTTTTTTTTCTTTAAATTACCACCTCGTTATGTTTTATGTAACGCTCACTAATCAGGATTTTCAGTATAAACTAAATGAGGCTTCGTTGTTGCCAACTAAATTAAAAATAAAAGACCTTTGAACATTGGATTCTGCAGGAAAATTGCCAAATAAAAACAACTATGATATAACTTTTAAATAGCATATCACTTCCTGTTTTTTCTGTACACCGGATACACCAGAAAAGCTAGGTTTTTTTTTCCCCATAGATGAAAATAGGCTGAATAGAAATTTAATATTATACAAATCTAGCTTACTTTGCGCGTACTGGAAGTTATACCTTCACGATTAGCATTTTATCTTTCTCTTCCGGTAAGGGCAGAGGTCACCTGAACAAGATAACACGTGGTTCTCAAGATGAACATTAGAATTAGTGAAGCATTATACTAGAAGGGTTTCACCATACATCCTGATAACGTCCTTTATAGCTGCAAACTTTATTAATATTCTCGATAGAGATCTTTGCCTCAGGATAACCAATTTTATAAGACAAATATGTGAATAACTGCTTAATGTGGAAACCACTGTACTGCGTATAGCCTACATGTAAAATACATATAACCTATGAATATAGCTGTCAAATCATGATAGCATGATCGATATGTTTTATAAAGAATTTTCTGTAATGTTCAAAACAGCTTATGGAACCAGGACATCCGTTAAACATATCAAGCATTTTGAGCGTCAAAAGACGCACAGACCTGTGACTTGGCAACGAAAGCTTGGTCTCCCATAACTATATATTGCCACGTCACAGTATGTGTTCAGGCCTACTAGGACAATTGGTTTCGGCTAGACCAGCGAGGTCTTCAAGTCTATTGAAAACCTTTACACTCTCTCTCTCTCTCTTTCTAATTCTGTCTGTCTGTCTCTTTCCCTGTCTCTCTCGCTCTTGCTCTCTCTTTCCCAGTCTCTCGCTCTTTCTGTTTCTCTCTCGCTCTTTCTGTTTCTCTCTCGCTCTCTCATTTTCTCTCTGTATTGATTGTATCCTAGTGTTTCCATGGTCCCCTCTTTCACAAATCCTTCACGATAAAAAAAGTCTAAATAAAGTTATCTCTTTTAAATAAGACAAAATCGTTGAAAAATAAAGTCATCTCCCTTAACAGTTTGTCAAAAGAAAGATGGGACAGTTTAAGCATGTACAAAGTGTCATTATAAACAAACATCTCAATCCAATCAAGAATAAGGAAGAAATCCGTTTGGTGTTGACTTACTAACTGAATGAAATAGATTTCTCTCTAAACATAAATTATTCTTTACATGCACTGGCTATATGGGCATTCGGGCTAATGCCCGGTGGGCCGGTACCCAAATGGGCCGGGAGGGCCACCAAAAGGACCGCATGGATGTCATTATGACACGTATTGTTAAAGGTTTTATAATAGTCTCTTATAAAAGTCTCCTCTGATCATCGTGTTTAAACAATAGTTGACAGACTCTACACTGTAATACTAATTGAATCTAACACATTTTCCGAATGAATGTAATGACCCAACAGACAGTGCTACTAGTGGGCTTCATTCTTTTAGGGCCTAGCCACACTTAGCGATTTAAAAAGCAATTTGAGGCCTGTAGTTCTTGTATAGATACAGACTTTACTCTATGCCTGCGTACAGTTATCGATACATTATCATAATGATTCTGAGGACAGGTTGACCTAGAATTGGATGCCGATCATATGATATTATTTTTTGAGCCGGATTGTGTAGGAATGCCCAGGCCCATTCAGACACCCAGTTGGCCCCTGGTTCTTTAGTCAAAACTTAGGTGGACTGTTGTGTGACATCTCTAGTTTGTAAAAATGTAAAATGTGGTACATGTTTCGGTTTTTCCTTCAGAGTTGAAGATAATCAACTTCTTAACCCCAACTTCGAGTAGGACGACGGGGGATGGCAGCGGACAGGGTATGAACTCTGGACCATTAGGACAACCGAGCGGCAGTCCAGTGCGCATACCGCACGACCAGGCAGCCATTAAACTATGTTGACTTAACCTCGTCCGAAATATAGGTCGACCTAAACCTAACAGGCACATAATTTAATATAGGCATTTTGGTTTGTGTTTAATTTAAGGTGGTTAACTAATTTTTTAGCGTATAAACTACCCTAAAACGGAACTAGATATGATCTATATACAGAAAATAGCACAGAGCTTGGGAACTATGTGCAAAGAATTAGCACAGTGCTATGGAACTATGAACGGAGAAATAACACAGTGCTATGGAACTATGAACAGAGAAATAACACAGTGCTTGATATGTATTCTTAGAGAAAGCGGTTATAAAAATGATTTTTTTTCCAAACGCACACAATTTCTAAACCAAACCGAATTTTCCTATTGAAATAAAAATAACCAATTAGTTATTTTTAAAAATTTTGTTTAAAAAAGAATCGTTGTGCCTGTGTTTTTTTATTAACATACAAGATTTTACATTTTGGAGTCAGAAAACTTTGAAGTGTTTTTTTTTCACTGGCAACATGTGGAGTTTTGTATAACTGTTCGCCTCGTCTATATATTCTTTTGACTACATGTCATTTATTCAATGATTGGAAATATATTGACATAGTTTCACACACACCCCTCCTCCCATAGCAAACACATCTAGCCATTGTTACAAAGAAAGTCCCTATTGTCAGAATAGATCTTCCGTATAAGCAAACGGATTTTACTTTTTTCATTAACCGAACTCGACATGGGGGTCAGTGCGCATGCGTGACTTCTGCTTCTATGTTTAAACAGATTTCCCCAAGTGTTCAATTGACCGTTTCAATATATTTTTTTTTTCATTGGAATTTACTGCAGACACTTTTGTAGCGGTAAGTGCCAATCAAATTAAATTGAAAGCACTTCAAACTAGTGTTTCAAATGGGTTTTCAAGAATAAGACTATCGTGAGACCAACACTAAACGACATTTAGACATTTCAAAAATTCTAGACAAAATATTATTATAGGTAGTCTTCCGTTTTACGTGTAGAAAATATTTTTTTGTTTATCTTCACATATTTTTATATCTGGACTGTTAAAATTTCAACTATTTTTTTTTCTCTTTTTTTTCCATGCTAATATTTTTTTTTTAATTTTGGTATGTAGATATTTTTTAGAAAACCTATATTTTGTTCGTTACAATAACACCGTGAACGGATGTGTGTTGATCTCATGTCTATCAAAGAATTGCGTTACTATTATATGTATACCTTGGGCCGCCACACTCACACCCAAAAACTGATCACCCTTTCATGGCGACCCATTTTATAACATGGCGTGATCACAGATTAATACATATAGTTCCATTTTTAGACGGTGTCATTTTGCCGACGCAACGACCAACTACCTTTATTTTTCCCTAACTAATGTCAGATACCCATTATAGATGGGTGGACTCAAAGGCGTCCAAAGATCCAAAATTAAATCGCCCAGTCTTCAAGGGGATTCAAACCCGAAATCCCCGGTTTGGAAGCCAAACGCTTTACCGCACAATCACCGCACCTCTTTCAATATATATAGGGGTTCAATAAAACCTGAAACTCAAATAATTGAATCACACAAAACTACTTTCTAATTAAAACCTGTTACTCTAAATCAACTATTCATTTTTAAGCTTAAAGAATAAATGACCAAAACTTATATTTGTTGTGAACTATTTGCTAACAAATTGGTAACAATACTTCTAAAATGCTTTCTATAGATTTTAAGCTAAGGCACTGGCAATGTCTTCCATTCCAAAGATTTATTGTATTAACATGATTCATTTTAGTGCAATTTTTAGCAATGCAGAATCAAATATTTTTACGCTTTCTCGTTCGCAGCTTTTTTTACATTTAGTTGGCCACATTGACAATGTAGCACCCTAAAAATCCCGAAATTCTAAATCCCAGTCTTCACTGAAATTCGAACCCAAGAGCCCAGATAGGTAAGCCAAACACTTAACCACTCAACCATCGAGTCCCCTAACATCATTTTCATTTTTTAGTTGTCATGAAAATCCAAAATCACATTAGTAAGATGCGATCAAAAACAATAACCTTTAAGTGTTTTTAGCGGCCCCCGAAAGGACGCTATTCGTTTTGTGTGGCCAGTCCGTCCGTCCGTCCCGATTAGATCTCAGAATTTAGAAGAGAAAATGAAAATCGGACATCATGATATTTTAGATCATTCAAAGTTCTAATGCAGTGGCAACTTTTTTTCTTTTTCGAAAGGGAACCATCTAATTTTAAAACTTATCTATGCAAGCAGATTTAATAAAAAAAATAACACCACTTTTTAATGAAAAACTTCAGGGGAGGTGAGTGTTTTAAAAAGGTCACAGATCTCTTCATTAATAAATCAAGCTTCATTCATAGATTCGCGCTTTAGTACAAAAAATTTGTATCTAAGGTCACATTGGAAAAAGAGTCAATGGATCACTATAAAATATATTTTCCATTTATTAATTAACTCATTGAATGGAATACTGATTCACATGATGATTAAAAAAAAAAAGAATTTTGATACTTCGTTTTTATTTATAAGTTTTAAAAATAACAAACTACTTTTATAGCGTGCAGTTTTGACATATTCTCATTATATACTTGACAGTCTAAATAAGACTAAAGAGAGTCGAGATCTAGATATATTTATAGTATATATATTATAAATGTATTAATAATTTGAACAAAACTTTAAATCATTAAGGCTATAACTTATCTTCTGACAGCTTTGAGGTGCAGATTTATTTATTATGTAAACAGTAGTATCTAATTAAGGAGTGAATCGAATACGAAACAGCATAGTCTGCAATCAGGCCTACCTGGTACCAAAAGGCTTCTATTCCTGATTATAACACTGGCCTATGGCTAGTAATTTTAAGATTAAACGCGTAAAATCATACGAATTCTAGTATAGATCTATTTCTAGTTCTAGATTTAGATCTAATTCTAGATCTAGACTTAAATCTAATTCTAGATGTACACTTAAATCTACACTTAAATTAGATCTAATTCTAGATCTATATCTAAAAAGAGCCAGATATTATCGCGTCACAGAGCGGATATAGCCCACGGTCCGTAGTTTGTGCAACACCGTACTAGAAAATAAGTTAAATACAGAAGCATATTCTTTCTCTGTTTTTATTTACATCTAGGATAACTGTGTAGGATGCTTACCTCCCTTTGTTTTTGCAAACGTTGCCCGTAGAACAAAAGGAGAATGGGGAGGGTTGTAATTAAAAACAAACATTGTTATTGACTTTGGTAATTATATGGACAGTTCCAACTAATGTTTGGGTTTTGTATCAGAAGGTGTGGTGAGCGCTTAGCAGAGGGGGAAGGGAGGGGTTCAATCTAGAATGTATGCCCATAATTCTGTACCTACCACCTTAGGTTGACTCAATATTTTTAAATAGAATGCTTTGCCGGTGCTGTAAAGGATTGCGAAATTCGATTACTTGATTGAAATAAGAAACTTTTATTAGTGTTTCAGTTTTTACTTATAGGGGACCGTGTATTAAATCTTTTTTCTCTCTCTGCAAAATTTGATTGAGTTGAATGTCACTTCGTCTCAAAGCTCATTTAGAAAGTATACTTTTTATATAGATAATTGCTATTAGAGCATGGTATGGGTTGCCTGATTGAACCAGAAAACCAGTGACTTTGCAGTATTTAGTCATTGGTTAACATGCATAACTTGATGCATGAGCGTAGGACTTAATCACCTTTTTATATTTAACCTCTGCATTATATAAGAAAATAAAATGTTTTCTATAAGATACAGATAAAAGTAAATTTCTTATTCCATATGCTAGGACAAATTCGAACAATGCTTCTTCATCCCTAGTGCTATTATAGGAACTGGTTGCCGCAATCATCAAGAAAAACAAATGACATAAAGCAGAGTTGAAGTCTCTTAGGAACGTACACGACTTGATTAATTAACACTTGAATACGCGTAGGACTTATTTATCTATTTACCTTCTGTTTTGAAGGCACCTCTGTAATTTATATGCTAAGATAATGATAAAGATAATGAAACGAGGACTTTGAAACTCTCGTTTCGAATTGTTCGTCACTTTCAAACTTTAAGAATGCAATGTTTGTTTCCATTGGACTTGTTGTGTTGTTTTTCTGGCTTGAATGCTGACAACATATGGCGTAGAATGTCCACCTTTTGTTCGCCTATATCCTAGCTTTTATTTCTAGATCTTTGTTCACATTGAAATATCAATTCAATTGCCCAGCTTGAACAAGTCATGATGTTTTTCTTTGGATTCGTTCAAAATGTTATTTTCTTCGTGATAAAAAATCTAATTATAATATGGATATATAGAACATGTTAACGGCTCAGAAGTCAATAGACAACAAATTGTATCCGTATAAGTCACCAGGTCTTTGACGTAGGGATGAACGCTTCATTGCACATCTCGGACACTGAAAACCTTTTAACGCACTCATTCCATCTCATAGAGTACGTCCATTGTTAAGTCTGTTCTATAACATTCGAGGATGGTCGGCGGGGGGTGGGGGTGGTATGGAGAGGGTTCCACCTTCAAAGTTGTTGATTGGGAAGACGTTCATTTTATCAAAGATGTGTATCTCCATAATGATTGGAGATGTGGCTGAGATAGAACTTCATAACAGTGTCTCTGTCAGTATCTGAAGCAGGTCCTTCTTAGTGGTGCTCCAAAGTACATAGGTCAACATGTTAGTGGAGAGTCTCTGCATCACGTCTACTACCAATGTTGGTATAAGCATTTGTATGTGGGCGTATTTTAATGAGGTACAGAGTCAATGACTTTTAAACTATTGCCTTTCAATCCAAAATTTCTTATTAGATGGATAGTGATCAAGGCACAGAAGAAAATGTTTTTGTTTGTTTACTGCATCATGTTTTTGTCTTGACCAGTTCATGAAGACATTTTACTTGACTGAATATTATATTGATAGAAATAGGATTTCTTATATCATTGGGGCTGAATCGATTAACAATTGATTTGCTTTTTTTTTTGGCATAAATAATTTGCGAAGTCAACAATGGATTTTAGAAAACAACAAAATCTTTGCGATATACTAAAATAATGTACTTTTTACTGAGATTTAATAGTCATTAATTATTACTAATTACAATTCATATAGAATAGTTTCTCGAAACATTGATAATTTTACTAAAGTTTATAATAAGAAATATATAATTGGCATTGTCTTCGGACCTTAAAAAGATTTAACAATATAAATACAACGATAATAACCCATTACCCAGACACTATACAAACACAAACCTTTATAATTAATAACTTTTGAAAAATTAATTGTTCATACATATAATTTTATATTTAGCCTAAGAGTTTAACCAAATGTATGACTAAGTCAGCTTTATCCAACTTGAGTTCCGGCAAGAGTTTTTCAGGCTACTTATGTTGAATCTCAAAGTATACATTGCTTAGATCTAGATTGTTCATACATATAATTGTATTTAGATCTAGATTGTTCACTCGTACTGAACATCATGAACATGAACACACGTCAATAGTGCTCGACTTCATCAAAATAGCGACAAAAACATGAACACATAAACAGTTTATGAAAGAGAGAATTTTTAACTTTGGCTAGAGTAGTGTTTGTTTCGTTATAACTGTTCAATTCTATGAGCTATACTTTTCAACTTTTCAAACCAGATGTGGGTGACAAAAACAAACCCAGACAGAATTGTTGTGTTTCTGTTTGTGAAAACGTGTGAAGTGTTTTGGAATGAATAAGTGGGAGTGTCCAGGGCCGGTCTTGGGCATAAGCAAAGTAGGCAGCCGCCTTGGACCTCCGATTAGTTTGGGCCTCGCACAGAACTCTAAACATTTTTTTTTAGAGAAGAAATAGAGAAACTTTTGCCCAGTGTTATTGTTGGCCGCCAATTTCACCTCGCCAAGGGCCTCCGATTATCATAGGCCGGCCCTGCAGTGTCAAGGAAAGACTCATTTCTAGACTTCGAGGTCTAATTCTAGAATGGTGGTCAGTGTTGATCCTATAGCTACAAGCTAGAGCATTATTTTATTAGAAGCTATGGATCTGGAGCTGAAACTTTTCTAAATAGAATACGAAAGAACAAATCTTGTTCCGTATATTCTCGACAATTAAAACGCAATGAAAAATAACATTAATTATAATGCATTTCATCTCCATCTTATGATAGGTGCCGCTGCATTAAAATATTTCACCATGCAATTTTTCTGGAAAAAAATAACAAAATGAATGAGAAATGTACAATAAGTTACAATTTTAATAATAGTAATCAAAGTTATATTGCGCTATTAATAACAAGAACTATGGTGATAGTTGGAAAAGCTTGACTTCTAGTCCCATGGCTACGTAGCCCCAACTGCGACCTACATATTCTGTCACATTCAGAGCAGACGTTACCATTGTCCTACGGTGGTCGATTTAGATTCTCTTTTCGCTGTGTACGTCTGACCTAGGCAGTTGATTTTCTTTTGGTCTCAAATTTGCATCCCGTGGTCCTCTTAAGTGATCTCCAGCTTTCTCGTTCCAAAGCCGCATGCCGCCAAGCGCTCTGTTCTATGTCAGTGAAAGTTAGCGCTAGTCTTAACAACGTGTCCGTATAGCGGCTCTGTTACGACAGAAAAAGACTGATTTTGGCATACGTTCGTCCCCAATACGGGATACGTGTACTGCCCAGCGTAACTGTCGGACTATAAGAAGTTCTTTTATACTGTCCATACCGGCATTCGCAAGAACATCGCTGTTTGAACTGCGGTCTTGTCACCGTATGTCTGGCTCACTTTGGGGAAACCACTAAGCACTTTGGCGAAAGCGTTCAAGAAGTCTTTTCTGCATAGGGCCCATGTCGTAGATCCATATAGAAGGGTTGAGAGAACCACTGCTTGGTAGAAACTGATTTTTTTTGGCAGGCTGGGTGATTTATTTCACCACACTCTCGCTTGGAGGCGTTTGAGAACACTACTTGCCTTATCAAAACAGTTATCAATCTCCATCATTGGATACTATCCTTCCCAGATATGTGAACTGGTCTACCACGTTAGATGGGTGTCCATTCCCGATGATCTTTGGGGCTAAACAGATTTCAATTGGGTGACTTCTGGGATATGATTTCCGTTTTTCAGAATTTATAGTTAGACCAAAAGAGGCGGCACCCTAAGAAAATTCGTTGACCGCGAACTGGAGATGTTCAGTGTGAGCCAGACGTAGAGCTGAGCCAGACGTAGAGCTGAGCCAGACGTAGAGTTGAGCCACACGTAGAGTTGAGCAAGACGTAGAGCTGAGCCAGACGTAGAGGTGAGCCAGACTTAGAGCTGAGCAAGACGTAGAGCTGAGCAAGACATAGAGCTAAGCCAGACGTAGAGCTGAGCAAGACATACAAATCCAGACGTAGAGGTGAGCCAGACTTAGAGCTGAGCCAGAAGTAGAGCTGAGCAAGACATAGAGCTAAGCCAGACGTAGAGCTGAGCAAGACGTAGAGCTAATCCAGACGTAGAGTTGAGCCAGACGTAGAGTTGAGCAAGATGTAGAGCTGAGCCAGACGTAGAGTTGAGCAAGACATAGAGCTGAGCCAGACATAGAGCTGAGCCAGACATAGAGCTGAGCCAGACGCTGAGCTGAGCAAGACATAGAGCTGAGCCAGACGTAGAGTTGAGCCACACGTAGAGCTGAGCAAGACATAGAGCTAAGCCAGACGTAGAGCTGAGCAAGACGTAGAGCTAATCCAGATGTAGAGTTGAGCCAGACGTAGAGTTGAGCAAGACGTAGAGATGAGCAAGACGTAGAGATGAGCCAGGCGTAAAGTTGAGCCACACGTAGAGTTGAGCAAGACGTAGAGCTGAGCCAGACGTAGAGGTGAGCCAGACTTAGAGCTGAGCAAGACGTAGAGCTAAGCAAGACATAGAGCTCAGCCTGACGTAGAGCTGAGCAAGACGTAGAGCTGAGCCAGACGTAGAGTTGAGCAAGACATAGAGCTGAGCCAGACGTAGAGGTGAGCCAGACTTAGAGCTGAGCAAGACGTAGAGCTGAGCAAGACATAGAGCTAAGCCAGACGTAGAGCTGAGCAAGATGTAGAGCTAAGCCAGACGTAGAGCTGAGCAAGACATAGAGCTAAGCCAGACGTAGAGCTGAGCAAGACGTAGAGCTAATCCAGATGTAGAGTTGAGCAAGACATAGAGCTGAGCCAGACGTAGAGGTGAGCCAGACTTAGAGCTGAGCAAGACATAGAGCTGAGCCAGACATAGAGATGAGCAAGACGTAGAGCTGAGCCAGGCGTAAAGTTGAGCCACACGTAGAGTTGAGCAAGACGTAGAGCTGAGCCAGACGTAGAGGTGAGCCAGACTTAGAGCTGAGCAAGACGTAGAGCTGAGCAAGACATAGAGCTCAGCCTGACGTAGAGCTGAGCAAGACGTAGAGCTGAGCCAGACGTAGAGTTGAGCAAGACATAGAGCTGAGCCAGACGTAGAGGTGAGCCAGACTTAGAGCTGAGCAAGACATAGAGCTGAGCCAGACATAGAAATCCAGACGTAGAGGTGAGCCAGACTTAGAGCTGAGCCAGAAGTAGAGCTGAGCAAGACATAGAGCTAAGCCAGACGTAGAGCTGAGCAAGACGTAGAGCTAATCCAGATGTAGAGTTGAGCCAGACGTAGAGTTGAGCAAGACGTAGAGCTGAGCCAGACGTAGAGGTGAGCCAGACGTAGAGCTGGCAAGACGTAGAGCTGAGCAAGACATAGAGCTGAGCCAGACGCAGAGCTGAGCAAGACGTAGAGCTGAGCAAGACATAGAGCTGAGCAAGACGTAGAGCTGAGCAAGACATAGAGCTGAGCAAGACATAGAGCTAAGCCAGACGTAGAGCTGAGCAAGACGTAGAGCTAATCCAGACGTTGCTTTTTCTCTTTAAAAAACTGCTTGCATAACTGATTTTAAAAATTAGATTTTTCGCTTTCAGAAAAAAAAAAGGAGCCGTTGCATCAGAACTTTGAATGGTCTAAAATATTGTGATGTCGGATTTTCAATATCCTTTCTAGTTTACGAGATCTAAACGAGACGGACGGACAGACGGACAGACATTTCGCACAAAATTAATAGTGTCTTTTCCCCTTTCGGGGGCCGCTAAAAAATAACGATACAATTTATTTGCGACGACAAGCAAAAAAACAACAACAGTGTATAGTATGTTTACATTTGATTGAGTATGTAAAAAAACTGATAGTGATTTCAATGCTCCCCATGGAGCATGTTTTATTAAGACATACGTTTGACGAGAATGCTGTGTGGCCAGCACAAATCAACTTGACCAGTCACCTACTCAGGTCAGATTTAGGTGTACGTTCTAGTCTTCACTGGGAGTCAAGTTTGAGGTCGCCGCGGTCCAGAGAGTTTTCGCTCTACCACTCAGCCGTCAACCTCAACCATTGCTCGTGCATTGTATCTCTCCGTATGACTCCAGGCAGATATAGGTTCAACTGAAGAGAAGAGATAAAGAACAAGGAAGAGGACGTAGCGACCTGTTAGCAAAGATTTACCAGGATACTTAACTGTCATGTTGTTCATCCCACGCACTTACCTGTGTATGCATATGTGTTAAAGTCGAGTATTTCATTAACAATATATTGCATTGTTTACGCTTGAAAGAATTCAAGTGTCTCCCCTGGAAAACATCCAGAGGCTGTTCCTTAACTTGGTCAGGCTAGTGACAAGGCGTAATGTCTTTTTTTTTTTTTTTTTTTTACAAAGGTAGGGTTTTATAAAGGGAAACAATGAAATTTTTTTACATGTTCTAATTACCTCCCTTATATGTAATACACACGTGTACAGAAGATATATTAAGTTTGTAACATTATGGCCCGGGCTAGAGACAGGTAGAATATGTATGAGGGACTAAGAGACTAAAGATTACATGAGCCGGACAGCAAGTAGCAAACCTGAAACTGAGTTCAAATTATCCCCACATCGTGTAACATTTTTTTAAAAATAGGTGTCAAGGATTTTGTAAAAAAAAATGTTTCATATTTTTTACCATATTTGTCAACAACGCCCTTTTAATTATTTAATATGGATCATTTCAACCAAAGGTTCAAACTACATAGCGACTCCTTTCAATAGATATAATTGTTGCATACCATTTTCGGTTGTTCCTTAAAAAGAGATATATATATAAATCTTTTATAAAGTACTTCTAAAATAGATCACAATTATATTTTTGTTGAAGTAATAGGCAAGTGATTAAGAGCGATTCTATTACTCGTGGGTGGTCCCAATAGGTCAATGGATCGGTACCGAGTCCACCCGTTACAGAAGGCCTTAACACCGACTTGCGACGTCGCAACCTGTCTTCTTTTTCAAAATATTTATGTTATTGTTGTTCTTGTTACGTCATTTATTTCGCATGTATAAACCTTTATCAATAAGTGAGATGAAAACAATTAGCATACAATTCTTTTTTATACTATTAATTTTTCGCACGCTAAGGTGTTATGAAATTATAAGACCAACAATTTATCTCTCACGCTATCAGTCTTTCATTCTCTTTCTCTCTCTCGCTCTCTCTCTCTCTCTCGCTCGCTCTCTCTCTCTCTCACTCTCTGTATCTGTGTGTGCGTGCAAAAGCCTCTCATCTTCTCTTTGTTCAGACCACTGCCACATTGGTCTATTTTGTTTACCACAAAGTGCTATCAAATAGATGTCATCAAATCTCTAGTAGATAAAGGGGAAGCCCCTTGTAGACAGTAGTTGGTCATTTATTCTCTTCTTATAATAGGTCTATGCCCCCCCCCCCCCCCATGGAGATTATCTACTCCCTAGTTTCGAACCTAATAAAATACAAATACATCTAATACGGTATGACGGTTTTAACTTTCACTATTATCGGTAGTGTATTTTGCAGGAGAATAAAGTTTTGATTTGTTTTTTTTTGTTTTTTTATAACTTTTGGAAGTTCCATCAGAAGTGAAGATAATTGCGTCCTAGTCCAGACCTCTGCAGGACATGGCAGGGCTTCAACTCGGGAAACCGTGACAAGAGACAAAGCGTTTACCTCACAACCAGGCAGCCATCTTTACAAATGTACATAATATAGGCCTACATCGAAATCTGATATGGAGGTCGACAAAAACGCGGGTAGAATTTAAAAGTAAAAAAAAAATGGTACACTATTTTTTTTTAAATGTCTCTGGTGGCTTTGTGGAGACTATCGCTGGTCCAATTTACCTTTAGACAAGAGTTAGACATCCAGTGACCAGCATTGGTTTAACCCAAACTTATCAAATCCCATATCAGCATCAAGCCGAATCTCCCACCGCTAATATCTGTCAGACCCATTTGTCTGATTTCATTATCCATTCTGTCTAGATTGTGAAATACCCACTTCAAACTTTGGTCCTGATAGTTAGTACTTGGTCGGGTCTATAACTTAGTCAGTTCTGTTCAACCCCAATGTTTACCTGGACATTTCATTCAGCTTGGTGAGTTACACGCTTTGAGCTCTATACTTTTTTTAAACATACGCTAGTTTTGATTCTTCAATAATATGGTAAGATGGTTGCCTTGAGGTCTGGGACAAGAAGTTACAGGTTTGAATTCAGTCCTAGCCTTCTAGTATGGACAGATTTACGTCTCCAAAAGTATACTCTCCGTGAAAATACTTTCGTATTTTATTTTGGCTTATCAGTAGAGGTTTGGGTTTAGGGCTGGCGATAAGAAGCTACCAGATTAAATCCAATTATAGCCTTTCGGTTTGGAAAAATGTTTATTTTTTGTCTTACTCTTGTGAAAATACAAGGCTCTTCTATCAACTCTGTCTGTCTGGGTGGCATCTTGTACACGTTATGTCTCCATTTCCAACTCTCGGATCCAGCTGAAACTTTGCACACAATAATTCAATGTTGATGAAAACAAATGGATCAAGTAAATTTAAAAATTTGGCTGAACCACCTTCACCTTTACCTATCCCTTAGTCTGTTAGACTGTTGGGGCACCACGCGAGATTTGTTGACCGTCTTTCTCCATTTCTCTGTCTTTTGTCTTGGATAGAATCTTTGTCTATGGCAGGCCCGTCTAGTATTTTATGTCGTCTTCCCATCGCTTTCTCTGTCTCTTCTTCTTTTTCCTGGTACTGTTCCTTGAAGAAATGTCTTTTCGAACCCCGAAAACCTTGTAATACGGCCATAGAGTTTTAGTTTGCGTTTCTTACGATAGTTAGCAGGTTAGCGCTGCATTAACCCTGTCTCTAATCTCTTGGTTTGTGATGAGGTCTTTGAACGTGATATCAATGATCCTTCTGTAGCATCTCAATTCCATTGCTAGGATCCTCCTCTCTAGCTCTGCAGTCAGCGTCCAAGACTAGCTAGAATATAAAATGTGGACATGACCAGGGAGCGCATCAATCTGATTTTGGTGTCGATGGCTATCACTTTGTCTTTCCATATTAGTTTGAGTTTTGCGTATAAATAATTTTGCAATGAATTAATTTTGTTGTATAAATAGAGACAGTGTAGACAATCAGGTCGTTCGCTAAAATTTTTACATTTCTACTTTTATAATTACTTGGGTAGCTCAGAGGCTAACAAGTGGACATTCCACCGTGGAGGCTCGAGTTCCCATTCATACTTTTTATGTTATTGTTTTTGAAAAGGCAGCACGGAAGCCTTCTTCCAGATACCACCCACCCCACCCACCTCGTTAGAAAAAAAGATTGGATCATAATGCTTTGAGCATTCTAAAACCATCGCAGTTGTATTAAATAAAAACTATAAATAAATTGATTCAAAATGAGTGATGCGATTTTACCAAATGTAAATTTTGCTTTTAAAAAAAGTATTAGTTTTTTTATTTAAATATATTCAGTAGAGATTTTCGCCTAGGTCGGTTGACAAAACGATACCAGTTTTAATTCACGCATGGGCCTCGAGCATAGAAAAATATTTAAACACACTTGTGATGACAAAATATTACGTCCTGTTAGACCAGTGATTCTTGATCTTTGTATCTGGTTGACAGGTCCATCCTCTTTTCCTGTCCTTACTTTAACACGAAAAATTGGTCGCGGCTCTCGGAGTATAAAACACTCTCAATTAATGTTTGAAAACGTATTCCTTTCCCTAAGTCAAGATCTAAAAGAAAATCTTGGTGTAATTCTATGTCAGGAATGTAATTTCTTGCTACATTCACATACAACGTGAAAGCGGTCTAGAGAAACATAGGAGCGATATAAGAAAACCGAAATAAAATTGTAAGTAATATCGTCTCACTACAGTAAAATTTAATGACGCTATATTGAAAACAAAACAATGTTGCAAACTAAATTATTAAAACTAGTTTGTTCAAGAAGCCCAAAAGCTTGGAAACTGTCATCTTTAGTTCGCAACATTGAGTTTCAATGTATCTCCTTGTTCAATGGGTTAATCGTGACCATTCTCAATGCATGGATACATTGACATGATGATCTAAGTCGCGCAGTCATGGAAGACTTAGAAAACAAGAGCAATGGTAAGATGATAACAAAGCAAATACGATATCAAAATAAATATTTTCAAGGGTCATCAGTTTATAAAGGAAGAGATCAGTCATATAATAGTTTTATTTACAAAGCTAATATCAAATCAGGGGCGCGGTGGCTTTAGACCTGGAATTCGAATTCAGGTCGTTAACCTTTTTTTGTTATAATGCACTTAAAAAGCGATCACCCGAATGCCCCCCTTCCCTTTGACCCCTTCTCGAACCACTTTTCAACTGGTCCAGACAAGTATAGGCTCATAGCGTATTGAGAGAGCTAAAAGTATGAGCTTGCGCTGAACAAATGGTAAAAAAAAAAAATTTAAAAAAAAAAACTTTTTAAAAACAAAGCTTAAATTAGGAGTAATTGTAGTTTGTATAAGTCATGTGATTATGCACATGACCGATCTAGACATAATAGATTTGTGCGATGAGACATATTTTTTATCAATTGTTTATGTTTAGATTTAGCTTTCTCACTGCGCTAAGATCCTATCACTTGTCTGGACCAGTTGGAAAAGTTGTACAAAGTAAACAAAAATTTTGAACGTATAGGCTCTACCACCACATCTTCCAAGTACGACACCTTGCCTTGTTCAAAATACCAAACAAATTAATTAATTAGCAATAATTAATTAATTAATTGGCGCTTTTTTTTTTGTTTCTTGTGTTGTAAGGTAAAATAAATAATTGTACAAATTTTTTGTTTAATCCGAGATTGGGTGTACAAACTTTTTATCATACAGACAGACAAAGAGATGATATAAGCTTTGTAAAAATATTTGTAATTGCGTAGATTTATTCTGGTTAGTCTAGAAACTCTAGATCTATTACAATTTTAAATCTATGACTGATTCTAGTTACCTGATACAGCCTAGCTGTCCATCTCTTCTTTTTTGTTCTCTTTTATCCTGATTAAAAAGTTTTCTATTACGTTTTAGCTGGCCTAATTTTACATAAAATATTTTGGAGACTAAAACGTCATTCAGAGATAAGTTGGTGTAGATGTACATCCTGTTGTTTAATAACTGTCCTCTTTATGAAGTCTTGATTCTTTAAGCTGTTTGTCTGTTGTTATTTTGTTCATTGTTTTTATATTTATGGAAAACATTCTCTTTGACCCAGCGGCTATCCACGGGCCACGTCAGGTATTTCGAGTCTATTTGGTTCTTGTCAATATAGATATTTTAATGTCAATATCTAAATATAGAAGGGAAAAAAGACATTTCTTTCCATGTGTTGCACTGTGAAAACTTTCTTGAATGTGTGTGTGTGTGTGTGTGTGTGTGTGTGTGTGACTGTGTATGTGAGAGTACATGCAAGTGAATCTGTTTGAGTGTGTGTGTGTGAGAGAGAGAGAGAGAGAGAGAGAGTATGAGTGTGTGTTAATTGTGAGATAAAATTAGATTTCGATAACCTCTACTCTCCCCTTATTCTCTCCCTTTATTGTTCGCCTACCTCTTCCCCACCCTCACCTTATCGCTAACTCTTGAAAAAAAATGTGTTTTTTTCTTGTTGTTGATATTGGATAGTATCTATTGTCCAACCAAGGCACTATTAATATTATTATTATTGGTCTTTCTTTCTATATATTCATTTCTATTGTATTTCTATTTACTAATTTGTATTTGGCTAAGGGAGACAGGTTAGTGAACTCTGTTGAACTAGAGAGAATAATATTTTATTTCTGCACTATGTAAACTATATTTTTCCAACTATAAGTTTGAAGACAGCTTGTTTCTCTTTACTGGTCATTCGTATCATAAACAATCGTAAACAAACAACATTTAGTCACGTGATCTTATTAAGAAAACAACGAAAAAAAACTGTCACGTGACAACCATCATGAATTAAACATGAAATCGTAAATTATATAGAAGAGATAGAGCACCACGTAGCTAAATGTTGTTTGTTTACGGTTGGTGAATGAGGTCCATTCCTCCTTCTGAGTTCTGGTCCTTTAGGTAACGACATCCTTGGCCTCGAACCCTGTTTTAATCTCCCTTACTGAATGTGACCGCCAACTGTCATCACAAACGTCTCTCTCGCTCTCTCTCTCTCTCTCTCTCTCTCTCTCTCTCTCTCTCTCTCTCTCTCTCTCTCTCTCTCTCAGTGATTAGGCTGAGACAAGTGTTAATGTTAGAGCATAGCTCTGAGTATCAAATTAACCTTGAAAGTGGCAGGGTTGTTTTTTTTAAGTCATGACACTTGTTGCCTTCTCTTTAGTTTTCTTCAAATAGTTATGAAGTTATTTGAAGGTTTATATTTATTTTCATATTAATAGTTGTGCAATAATAAGAAGGATAATATTTGGTTTTAGATTACTAAATTATTTAATTAAAAGAAGGACTATATTTATTTTCGAATAGCTAGTAAGGTCAATTGTAAGAAAAGTTATCATTTAGTTTACTATATTAATTTGTTTAATTATAAGAAAGATTATATTTAATTTTGTATCACTATTTTTTTTTTTTAATTAAAAGAAGGTTCATAGGACTAGTACAGCCCTATGTTAATACTCGTGATATAATTGTGATATAATTATAAAAATATATATAGATCTGTGTTTTTTTATACTCTTTAATTTATAAATATTTTTTTTTAAATTTAAGATACCCCAGTTTTGCTTGTCACATCATTGGTTGAGGTGTTTACATCCTTGGGCTTTTGCCTCTTTTGTGGGCTTTCTTAGCCTCTCTCTGGGATCTCTGCCTCTTTTTCGAGCTTACTTTTTTTTTAGTTGAACATTGTTGTCTGTTCTATTTAAATCGCCAGTATGCTCCGATATGTGTCCTAACAGAAGATTTACAAATAGGGGAGATAAACTTAACAACAGAACGTGCCAATGTTTTGTCCGTAACAACTTAACACAAAGAATCCCCATTCAATGTTTTGAAGTCACATGGGGCTCTGTTAGAGTCGCATTTGAAACATATTTTTTTATAAACTATAATGTGTCATCTATTAGTAGCTAATCGAGTATAAATATAGACCATTGTAAGGACTATAATTAAGTTCTTAAAACGAGTTTAATAAACTCTGCATAAAGAATAATAAACCTTATTACATAAAAGGAGACATAAACATCTCCTGTCCGTATTGCAAGTCGTTGATGTATCAATCAACAGCTGTATCGATTTTCACATTTTAGTATGATAGAGAGATCCTAACTGTGATTATCGGACAACAGCCCAATAGTATAATTAGAGATAGCTAACATAAACAATTTAATATGAGTTCCTTTGAGGGAAAAAATAATGATTAGAACTCACTGCACTTGTTTTTTTATTATAAGATACATTTCTAGTGCTTTAGTTGTGGCCAACAAGTGTCCTAGCCTGTGTACTGTCACTGTGTAGGAACTATCACGCATTCCTAGCCTAGAAATTTCCATATTGAAGGAGAAAAGGCTACGGGGAAGGGGGGGGGGGTAACTTTTGGTATACATTGTGCATTCTACTGAATAGGAGCAATGACCCGTGAACTCAGTGCTTATAAAAGGTCTGATCGCTGTGCACTGACTGTGAAAGAGATTTATGCTTAGCTTTTAATCATCTACACTTATTTATTTCGTGCGCAAAAGAGTTAGTGACCTCAACGCAGAACTCACTTCTGACATGCTTTTTTTCTTATTGGCAGTGTTCGCTTAAAGGGATTGATTCGTTTTCTGCCAAACTGGATTTAATATTTTAGATTTATCGCAGTCAGTATTTTAAACGTGTTTAGTTTTCTTTTATGATTCCTGTGGATTATTATTACACAATTACACATATTCATTCCGAGTTTCTAATGGATATTGTTGTTCCAGTCAATTAGTAAGTTCTTTTTCTTTTATTGCTTCGGTTCGTAGATGTCACTGATTATTATGTAGGTTCTTGCGGGTTATTTTCATTTAATACTTTCATTTGATGATACAAATCATGGCAAACCAGTAACACAGACTAAAAACGCAAAATACCTAGGTGTTATAATAAATGAAAAACTGTCATGGAATCCACATATTGATGAAACTATAAAAAAAAATCAAAGAAAGCATTAGGATTTATTAAAAGAAATTTCTATAAATCAAATAAGAACATAAAACTAAAATGTTATTTAACCTTGGTTAGGCCAATAATAGAATATGCATCCTCCGTTTGGGACCCCTCAACTCAAGAAAACATTAAGAAACTGGAACAGACACAAAATAGAGCAGTGAGATTCATAACAAACGAATATTCACATTTGACTAGAGTAACACCTATAGTAAAATCACTAAATTTAGAAAGCCTTTAGGACAGAAGACTCAAAAGTAAAGTATCAATTATACATAAAACACTGAACCATAATCTTCAAATACAAAAACAAAATTTAATAAAATACTCTGAAAGACACAAAGATAAAGGCACATTCCTCGTCCCATATGCAAGGACGAATTTGTACAAATACTCCTTCTTCCCTAGTGCTATTAGAGCATGGGATGGGTTGCCTGAGCTAGCCAGGAAAACCAGTGACTTGGCAGAATTTAAGTCATTGGTTAATATGCATGACTAAATATGTATGACGCGTAGAACGAAATCATCTTCTCTTTTGAAGTAACGTCTGTATTATATAAGATAAGATGAGTGTTTCTCAACCTTAGGATAGTGCATAATAAGTAGTTTAAGCCTGTTTACATACATACATACATGCATACATATATATATATATATATATATAAATGAACATTCTAATTCTATATATATATATTTAGGGTTTTGAATCCACCCCCTTTTTTTCCCCACTCAGTTCTGCTAGTGGGGTCATCACGTGACTAAATCACGTGACTAAATTACGTTCTACCAAACAGGATGATGTGACACAAGCCAACACCATTCTGTACAATTAACCATAATGCAACATTCTGTACAATTAACCATAATGCAACATTCTGTACAATTAACCATAATGCAACATTCTGTACAATTAACCATAATGCAACATTCTGTACAATTAACCATAATGCAACATTCTGTACAATAAAACAAAATACGAATTTAAGCTGCTTCTCTGGTCTTTTTGTTGACAACATTTCTCCCTTGTGAATATATTAATAAGCTGCTCTTATGAAATTTCGATCCATCTTTGATGAATCTGACTTTGTTTACGCGCACAATCGTTCAACACTCAGTCGGGAATAAGACCTAATCTTTTTTTTAAAGTAACGTCTGTATAATAGAAGATAGAAAATAAGAATATCAAAGGGATGAATGTGTTCACGTCTGCATGAAAAGCTGTCAATGTTGACAGTAAGGAAGCAAATCTTCATCTCTGTTTTGTAATTTCGAAAGATTGTGGAATCTGAGACTACTCTCCCTTTCCAAGGTTTAAAATATGTTTACAGAACATGTTTTACAATAAACGCAGATATTATGCTTTTAGTTTTCCTAAAATATGATTGGTCAACTTGTAATTGCAAATATGTTTCGTTATAATTGGCAAAGTAATCAGTATTATAGGATAGTCATTTTTGAGTTAATTAAATTTTGTGTTCGCTTTCCACGAATTCAAACACTGAATCAAAGAGAGCGCAAAATCAATTTAAAAATGCTTTTTTAAATAACCAACGTAGTTCTGTGTGAAGTTGTAAACTATAAAAGTCTTCATTTTTCCAAACAAAGTTGAGCTTATAATCTCTCATTGTAGACATTCCTTTGGATTTTATTAACTGCCCTAATGACATAATCTAGTGGTCCATGCAAACGATTCTATGATTTATTTTTGAGATAAACTGATAAATGACAAAAAGTATTACTAATACATTTGGTGCTGCTTGTTTTAAGTATACTAGATAGCCATTGTATCTTTGTACCTTTGCCGGAGAGTTGTAAGGTGCAACAGTATAGTACAGTAACATGCTAGCAATATTCAAGAGAATAGCTTTTATATCGAACATTTTTTTCAGTTCAATAAAAAATGTTTCACGTATCAGTTACCAAACATTTAGCAAAGAACAATTCTTGGCAAAATTTTTCTCTGCATATAAATCTTACTAGCTAAAAGTAACTTCTTCAAATATAAAGAAAATGCAGATGTTAAGTACTCAACATAAAGCATTTTCTACGTACAGAGACAATTTCTTTGTACTGTAGTATTACTAAGTGGAATTATTTAATAATATTGAAAGGTGGTTTGTGCAACAGGGTATCACCTCGCAGCTATACATACGTTCTTCGTGTGCGGCTTTCTTGACTTGGCGATCAATAAAGAAAAGTTATTAGAAGCATTCAGTCCATCGTCATCTCGCCTAGACACAAATACAGAATTGTATCAACCACCCAACACCAGCGTCACAGATCACAATTTTATTATTTTATATTAAACCATGCGCAGAATTCGGGTGTTGTTCAGGAACCACAAATGAATTTTAATTTTTCAAGGACTCCTGAATAATACCGGGGACTTCCGGGGAGTCACTAGGGACCGCTTTGGGAATCACTGAATTGACAAAGCGTCTTGTTTCCGGAAGATAAAAAAAAAACGTAAGCGCATTCTTATGTCTACTGGATTTGGACGGCAAGGAAATAGCAAAAGGTGGCGCCACTAACGCTCTTTGTTTCACCGCGTCACCTCGTGTGTACATCGCACGAGGAAGTGTCAGTTGGATTAATACAAACATTTTTATGTACCAAACTTGTTCACATCTAGGCCCAACACGTGTCAGTAGCAAAAATTTATAATTTGTTGGCCAGACCTATGAAAGATTAGCAATGTGCCCTCTGCCCTTTATCCATTGTTATAGTACAATGGGTATATCTTCTTAACAATAAATCAATTTTGGTATTATTGAAAAAAAAAACAACACTCAAACAATTTCCATAGTGCAGAAATGCACGAATATAGGGTTGCAAAATTAGGCTATTACCCAAATAAAACCTCGACCATGAAAGAAGCATTGCGGTTTGTCTGCTTCTTTTTTTTTTGGGGGGGGGGGGGGGGAATTTAGTAGTGTTTTAATTATACAACCGAAAAGCAGCGACCATAAAAGGGGCTCTCCTTTTTTTTTTACGAAGAAGTCAATAATGAGGGGTAACCTCGCAGCTCTCACAATACAGTTTTACTACAACCAAAGATCTTTTTTATTTCGAATGTTAATATGTTGCACGAATTCTAATCTCTTTTCAGGACGGGGAGAATTTGAACATGAGCGTTTCTACATTAAATATTTAATATTACGCTCAATGCAGGGCCCCCTCAAAGAGGTCAAGCTCTCTCCCCCCCCCCGGCCCCAAATGATGGAAAATTCCTAGCTACGCCCGTGGTTTGAAACTATAAAGTTTAGAGAGCCACATTAAATCGTGTATATCTGATTGTCTTAACCTGCGCTGCTTCAGTTCTGTCCTGTACAACATTTGACAAAGACAATGTACAGGATTTAACATGTTTCTTTATATTGAATATATGTATATATATATTAAAAGGAGTAAGGCAATTGTTACTAGCACATTATGAAATTACGATGCACAATAACAAGAAAATTTCAAATGAATGTTGTCGATAACAAACACTGCCAATTAAATCTTGACTTATACCGTTGTTTGTTCGAAATAGATAACTATATTGAACGTTGATTTTTTTTTTTTTTACATTCGACTCTCATGTTTCTTTGACTTCCATTCTCTCTCTCTCTCTCTGACTTTCTCTCTCTCTCTCTCTCTCTATCTCTGACTCTCCTACACTGTGACTCTCTCTATCTCAGTTTCTCTTACTCACAGTCTCTCTCTTTTCTCTTGATTTTCTCTATGACCATATTCGATTCAAATTTACACTTTTATTTAACGACAGTTTTTCTTTATTTTTTTTCGTAGACTTTAGGAAGGTTGAGAGGAAGTCGTGATCAAACTCGATACTTTTTTTTTACCCTAAAAAACGAGGTTTGTGTCCTTGAAGAAAACTTGCCAGTTTCGTTGAGTTTCGGTTTTTATGTTTACACGGAAAACAAACTGATATGCATCCTTCTTGCTTGTAAGACAATCCCTTTACTTTGTAAGGGAGATTCTGGATACCGTGACATATCCTTTCATTCGGAATACTGTTGTTTTTTTTTTCATGCGTATTGTTTTGTTTTGTTTGTGGAGACATCTAGCCGAAAACTAGATTCATGCGCTGCTTCTTCTTCTCATGTTTTCAGGTCATTTTGCTTACATGCTCCGTTTTTGTTTCTTTGCACACACACACAGACACACACACACACACACATATATATATATATATATATATATATACTAACACACACACACTTTAATATGCTCTAAAATGTACGTAATGAATGTTCATTACAGCCAGTTCGTTCATTTTTGTCGGGGCCTTCTGTACCGTAGAATAAATTCTTTCTTGGGTTAGTGTTATGACAGTAGACACCTTTTATGGAGCTCATTGGGATCCAGGTCAGAGCCTCGGGGCGAAGAGCGTTATTTCCTTTATTCGAAACTTAAAAATGCATTTTTCTGATGTGCCCGCATCTCAATATCCATATATATTTTTTTTTAAATGCATATGAAATATCAAATCAGCTATTCCCTGCACTTTATTAATGGAGTCCAGCGACTGGTAGAACATTAGATCAATGTGTGAAATGTTTTAATTGGAGTATGGTTGAACCTCAAATCAGTGTAGTTTGCTTTTTTCTTAAATGCCGTGGCTTGATCTCTTGTACATTTATGTTATCTAATGGATTCCAGCTACGATCATGGAATTTAGTCACTTTGTAGTTTTGCTTTAATTATAAGTTTTTTTTTGTTTTTTTTTTGTTGTTATTTTTAGGCAGGAAGCAGAAAAAAAAATGGGCTACAGTCTGGAATTCGGCAATTGAAGTTTTTATTTATTAATTTTTTATTGGGGAAATGGGGGGGGGGCTTAAAAAGCATTGGCAATAAGACTATATTGCGGAATAATAACAAATACAAAGAAACTAAATATAACAAAAGTTTTTGCGTTCTAAAACTGTTCTAATTTTATTTACATATACGTTATATACATTACGTTAAATGTTCTTATTCTTTAACATTTTTTTCAGAACTAAAAGGATTACAGCGCCACCTGCCAGGCGCAACACAACCATGGGAGCACTAAATCAATTTTGGCTGCTCTTGTGGAAAAATGTGATTTTTCGGACACGTTATCCGGTAAGTTACGGTAGTTGTAATTTTGTTTGCTGCTTTTTCTCTTTTTAACTCAACACAAATCTCTTTTGTTGGGACGTTGTCTTATATTTTAAATATTTTAATTATATTCTCGGGCACCGATCAGTCTTGCATCTTCGTTCACCACTCTCGCTGGTAGAGAGTATATGTTTGATTTTGTTTTATAAGTCTCTGGGTTTCTTCGGAAATAAATATTAGCTTATTACCTCCAAGAAAAAATTCGTCTGCGGGAAGGCACAGAAAGCTCATACCACGTGACCAGGCGCAGGGCATTTGTTGGCGTTGATTTTTACAAAGATGCTATCAACTCTGTCAGTCTGTCTGGTCCAATGTTTATACACGTTAATTCTCACACATTCAATCTCGGATCAAGCTGAAATTTTGCACCATCATTTCTTTTACCAACACAAGAATCAACTTTTAAAAATTAACCAATTTGTTAATTAACAATTAGAAGTAATGATTTTGTTTGGTATCTCTTTAAAGTAAGTTTGTAACTAACTATACAATCATCTATTAGCAGAGTGGTCAGTAGTAGGCCTGAGCCATGAGTTCGAATTCAGGCCGTTCCCTCCCCTTTTTTTAAAATAAATGCTTTGAAAGAGCGAATACATTAAAACTTCCCCCATCCCTTTCTTTCTCTTCCCTAGCTCCTGTTGTCGAAAGCTAAAACCAGGAAATAGCGGCAAAGAAAAAAACGACTTATCTCACAGATTTATTTCTGTTGGTCTAGATCTATTACACATTTTATTACAGGACTGATCCAAACTAAGTGATACAATTAAACTTTGTATAAGCTTGTTTTTTTTAAGTATTTTTTTTAAAAAAATTTTCTCTTTAGTTCTAATATTGAAATATAGTTTTATTTAGTATCAAAATAGGTAGTAATAATATTTAAATATAAGACAACAAAAGAGATTCTGAAGCTCAGAAGTAGCAGCACCTTAGACGACTGCCCCAAATGTTCGCCCCTAAGGGCAGACATTGCTCTTCTTCACTCTTTCTACTCTTTATCATTGCCCTCCTTCGGCCTTGAAACCACTGGTTACTCTCGTGGAGCACTTTTTCTTGTAACTGTAGAGCCCCTATTCAGGAGAGACATTCCCATCCCGAGGCGGGTAAAGGTGGACCTTGGTTAGGTGCTAGAGGAACCAGACATTTTTGGTTTGGCTCTCTTGTCTTCCAGAGCTGAGGTCATTACTTGAACTGTTCTCTTCACCTAAAGCGGTCTTCCCAGCAGTGAACATCGATGTCCACTGTTTAAATGCCCCGTTTGATTATATCTCGGTAATGAAGGTGGGGGCGACCAATTTTTTTGTGCCAGACGTAATTTCTTCATAGAGGATGACTTTGATGATATTCTTTTAAGATGTGTACAATCACTACAATGTATGGTTATATATGTTTATATTACAGCTTTCTTTCCCAACGAAAACATTTCATTCGTACATCGGTTGAAGATCTGAAACGATTAAAAAGTCCCATTAAATACCCTCAGTCCCTACACCATGCAAGTTTGCACATGCTCAGATTTGTTGACCGCAGCGATCTGTTCTGACTGATCATCAAAACTGGTCAATCCAAATGTAAGTTCAACTAAAATACGAGAAAGAGGCGTGTCTAATATTGACACTGACACGGAGTATTCAAGCTTCAGCATCCTAAGGTCCTGGCGGGGCCAACCCTAAGATGTTTGCTAAGATGTTAAGACATAGTGCATGCCAAACAGATCGTGTACATTCTCATGTACTGAATGAGATTCAATGGTATTTCACCTCTAGTCAAGAGAAAGTTCATTAAATTAAATTAATGACCCACGTTTTTGAGTATAAGAACTTTTTTTTTTTTTTAATATTTCTACGATCAGACTCTCTTTGCATTGGTGATTTAAGTATTTGTTCATTGGCTGTAACTGTCATCTCACATCTTCTTGGCTGACTCAAATATCATAACATTAAAAGAAAATATTTCAATGTTTATAACCCGAAAACACATTTAACCTTATAGACCCTGGGAAAGTACTGGATTCGATCATGGAAATAGGCCTGGTAGCCAAAATTCAATTATTGAGAAACCATGTATGTTTAAACTCATATTTACAACAGATTTATATGGCAATGTTAGAATTTTTTTATTATTTCGCTTTTAGCAACTCGTGGGATTTTTATGTCAGGTAAAGAGAATAGATGGCGTAATCACCGTGGGTATGGGTATGAACTTGTATTGAATCTGTCGATGATTAAAAGTTAGTTATCTATGTCTTATTTTATCTTATAAATTACAAAGGTTCCTTCAAAAGAGAAGATTATTATGTCCTACGCGAGTCCGTGGTTTAATCTAGTCGTGCATATTAATTATAGACTTAAAACTTTGTTTTTACAGTACCTCTTTTCAAGTCAGAACTTTATAGAACCAGGAACCTGAACGCGTCCCGGATCTCAAAAATGGCTCTAACGATTTTCCTAGAAATTTAACAGTTAATGTATTTCGCTGAGAAAAGAATTACTAGCTCGTTGGCCACACTAGTTTGACCGTTATAATGTTTCAAAGTAAAAAGTTTTGGTTAAGTGTTGTATGTTTTATTGCTTCGATACTTTTGAGTCTTCTGTCTAAATTGTCTCTATATATATAGTGATTTTACTAACGGAGTAACTCTTGTCAAACGTGAATATTCATAGCTTATAAATCTCACGGCGCTATTTCTAGACATTTTAGTTATAGAAAGAAATCAGATGCTTTTGAATTCAAAATATAATTTGGAAAGTCACACATTTTATGAGAAATCTGGAGTGTTTGTCATAACTCTTTACAGTTGTTCTAAAATCATTCGCTTTTATTTCTGCTTCTTTTAAATGCCTCGGATAATACAGAATATAGAAGTCTCAGTTTGAAAATGTAAAGTCTATTCACAACACAAGCTAGGTTCTGACATCAATGTTGGTGTTGTGTTTTCTATGCACTTGACAGATAGCAAGCGAAGTATGTCAGTGTCAAAATACATGTTTGAGATTAATTAATTTCCTATGACCATTGTTGACCCATATCTTCGTCATTTATGCTTTAACTAAGTGGGTCGATTGGGTACCATTAATAACTCTTTTGTTACTTTGCACCATTTATTTCGGTTATCTACTATCGAGACTGCTGTGTATATCTTTCTGTCGTGCACTTGTTTCTCTTTGGTTGATTGTTTCACTTTCTCGCTTCGGCTGTTCATGTGTAATGCTAGTCCTTGTTGTTTGAGAAAGGAATCTGATTATGACTTAGTTCTAGTAAATAAATTTGATTATGACTTAGTTTTAGAAATGAATCAGATTATGATTTAGTTTTAAAAATGAATCAGATTATGACCTACTTTTAGAAATAAATCAGACACTACTTACTAATAGAAGACAATTTATTATAATAAATGGGGCTTGGTGGCTGCTTGGTAAAGCGCTCGGCTCGAGTTCGAATCCGGTGAAGACTAGAATTTAGAATTTCGGACTTCGTACCTGAGTCCACCCAACCCTAATTGGTAACTGACATCAGTTGGGGAAAATTAAAGGTGGTTGGTCGTAGTGCTAGCCACGTGAAACAGATGACCTTTACATCATCTTCCTCATAGATTGCAAGGTCTGAAAGGTGGACTTATAACTATAAAAATGTTTTAGAGTTGCGGGCGTAGACAGCTTTCTCCCATCTCTAAGTGCATGTAAACCTTGTCTTCTGTATTCATTACGTCCGCCGTTGAGCCGTGTTAATGTGATTGCTTTCACTTACCCATAATCCTGGCAATGACTCATTAGCTAGTCTGTGTTTGTATAGTTTAATGAACATTTCATACTCTATCATCTCTCACATCAGCACTTGTACGCCTTGAACTTGAATCAAACTATTAGTATCAGTGAAGGTTGTAGCCTAGATATAAAGTTAGAAGGGTGGAAGTAGTTTGTTTTCTTTACCCCCTGGATGAAATCTGCGAGTGTTTTAATGCTTACATTTTTGATTCGGTATCCTCATCTCTCTCTCTGTGGAGAAACTGAAGCAGCAACGAAAGATCACAACACATATTTACTCTTAGCCAGTATGTGTTGTGGTAAGTTCTGCCATACAAATAAAACCTAAAATTTATATCTATAAATATTCAATTAAGGTCTTAGGAGAATAGAGTTGTCAACACGAGATTGTATTTTTCAATTAGATTTTATTAAGGACGATTTTTCTTTTTAATTGCAAAATTTAAAGATCATTATTAGAAAAGAACATTTTTTTTTGTAGAATATTTAATAATAAGATACTTTTCGTTTCAAACTTACCCAAAAAGCAGTCTGAACATAATGGAAAGAAAAGAAAAAAAAGACTTTCTCCCGAAACTCGTCATGTGACAAGCTAACATTGTTACCTCCCTCTCCGTCTGTCTGTCTGTCTGGATTGATTCTTTTATACGTTTTTCTCCCAGTTTCAATTCTCGGATCAAGTTGACATTTTGAATAATTTTGCATCCAAACAACCCCAAACCTCATTAAATTGTTAGCAACATTAGGCATTCAACAGAGATCTACTGAAGAAAATGTTCCAATTTTAAAGAGAAATATTATCCCTGATATAATAATAGCAAGAGTAATAATAATAATATCACAACGGAATTATTTTTTTGTACAACTGTGCATTCTCTCATCTTTCATCTGGTCCTTTGACTTTCGTCGTAGAAGACCCTAAACCTTCGTGCTCCCTCCATCCCTGTGTACCTTGAGGAATGACTTTTGACAGTGAGTCATGTCTTACAATTTGACCAAACCAGCTTAGCTTTCGTCTCTTTACACTATTGAGTTCTTCCTTTTTTGCGAGCCAAAGTGTTGACTTGTAAACTTGCAAACTCATTTGTCTTCTTTTCCCGGTATCAGATACCGGTAGCCAACATTTTTCTGTAGCATATTATCTCAAAGTCTTGAATTATTCTTTCAACCTCAGCGTCTAACTTTCCCAAACCGTATGGAGGCATGGAAACCACTAGAGAAGAATACAACTTTAATTTGACTTGGAAGCTGATGTTACTCTTCCAGATTTTCACAGTTTGCTCATGGCAGCGGATACCAAGCTTAAACGGAGATTATCTCTTTTATTGATGCTCATACAACATTCTTACTGAAAGGGCTTTTGTTCAATACTTTAATTAGCAATGAACAAACAAATTCTTGGGTCTGTTTTTTTGTTTTTGTAATTGTGAAGTTTTTTACGGGATGGTAAAATGTTAAAATCGTTTTAGCTTTCTTAAGAAGGTTTTTCTTTAATAGATGTCAACGTGGAGATTGTTTGTTGCCTGTATATGTTGTTGTAAATCAAGAGCAAAATTGGTGTTAACAAACTAGATCATTCATACTATCGTGAATAAATCTTTTCACCCCAACTGTACAGGCTTGTGTCTGTGTATCGCTAGCACAGAGGAAGAAGACCGAAGTGGCAGACATACTTCACCAGACGACCTTTATTTATTAAAACTTTTTTAAAAATATGGTTCAAAAGCAAGTAAAAGGGAATTGGGGAAAAGTAAGCCGACCTCGAATGATCAGTGTTGGATTAATCCGGTTTTGTATCAGACACCATGACGTTCGTATGTGGTAAAAATGCAACTTCGACAGAAATAATTCACTTCTTGGATTTAGAATGGGTTTTATGTTTATGTATATGTATATAAATATATAAAAATAAAACAAATTTGAGACAGAATTAGTACAGCGATTGGATCCCACGATAACCTGCTATCTACTGTCAAAAAACGCAAAATAAAATTCTTTGGCCATATCAGGGCTAGCAAAGACCTTCCTTCAGGGTACAGTGCCAGGAAAAAAGAGGCAGACAGAGAAAGCGATGGGTATACAACATAATGGAATGGACGGAAAGGGATATTCTGTCATAGGCAAAAGGCATTGAGGACTGGAGCACAGGACGGTCTTATGTGGTACCCTAACAGTCCAATAGACTAAGAGATAGGTGAAGAATATAAAAATATAAAATAAAAATATTATAGTCTTTAGGAAATGTAGATTATAATTATAATAAATTTGTAAATGACAGTGGAGATATGAAACTTTTCCCTCCTAGTGACTCTTTAAAAGCTGACTTTTAAAATTCCTTTTAATGAGCGCATTACATTATTGTTGTTGATTATCTCCCAATTAGCTAAATACAAGGTAAAGCTTCCTCTTATGTTGCAATAAGCATTTCGGTTCTACAATTCCGTAACCTAGCTTTTAGGATTTTAAGATTGCCATATCTGACTATAAAGGTCATTGCAGCGTGAAGTGTGGGCGTTTGATTTTTAACAACATTGCGAAATATTAATTGCGTCATTGTATTCTCTTGCTCGGTGTTTCCCAGACTTGCTCTCTTACGAAGCACTTCGCTCATTCTGAAGATTTAGCGGAACACTTGGTTTACTTTGTTTAGAGAGATTTATTCTCGTGGTGGCCTACTAGTTAATCATTCCAGTAGTTCGTGGAACACCTATTCAGGCCTCGCGGAACAGCATGGTTCCGCGGAACATAGTTTGGAAAACACTGCTCTGGCTTTTCTAAAATGGCTGATACATTTTATAACATTCTTCATTTAATTTTAATTTCGTTTCATTAATATATTTATAACACCGCTGTTCAGCGTTTTCTCTGTCCGTCTATCTCTATCTTCTCCTCAAATTCAGTCTCTTACTTTCTGAAAATATGATCTGTCGGTGTACTGATCTAGGGAATCTAGGCCTTTATAATTTTTTTGTACTAATTTGTAAAATTAAAAAAAATGATCCAACTCAACCGTGACAATGTCAAAGTTTATGGCGCTTTGAAATAAACAACTGACATGCTAGTTGCAATACGAAGTTTCTAAACTTTTTTATCTCGTGACTACCTATTTGGAGAATAGTGATTTAAAAGCACCGCTTGCCTCTCCTCCTCGCGACTCTTAAACACTCATGCATACGCATACACGTTTTTTCATAGTAGATTAGTATTTTATGTCATTAGCTGGTCCGCCCAATACCCCTCGCACTGGGGTACATTTAGCCAGGAAAGTGAACCGCTGGTCTAGATTTTCTTCTTGGACCTATCTAAACTTACTGCGTCAGATATATTGAATTGCATCCCCCATCCCAACTCCTGCCCCAATACACGAGCAGACTTCATTTATTGGCTACGTTCTGTCTTGTAGCTAGGTAGCCACGTTCTGTCTTGTAGCTAGGACTGGGGAACGTGTAAAGGTCACGCACAGCAAAACGAATGTAAAATTATACTCCATTTTTATTGTCAGGATATAGCGATAGTTTTGTAAGCCTTTAATTGTAAGCTTTAGAGAATTTTTTCCCACAAGGCTTTTATCAACACACTCTGTCTGTCTGTCTGGGTGGAATCTTGTACACGTCATTTCTCCCGCTTTCCAGTCTTGGATCAAGTTGAAACTTTGCACAATTATTTATTGTCGATAATAACATATGAACCAATAAAAAAATATTAGTTGATAAAAAAATTAAGTTTTTTAAAGAGACAGTAAAGCCTATTAAGCTAAGGGGCTATAAGTAAAAATAGACTATGACTATAAAACCTTTTATTTTTATAAGCACTCAGTGGCTACTCATAGGCTAACAAATAAAAAAAAAAGACTATAAAACCTTCCATTTTTAGAATTACTCAGTGGCTAACATGTCGGCCTTCCATCGTGGAGGCTCAAGCTTGAAATCAAACTCTGCCCGAGTCGGGTGTCGAGCCTCGAGCCCCCTTCTAGGTAGCCAAGACAAGCTAAGTTCAAGCGCACTTAGCCTCTCAACCACGCATTGAATAAATGAATAGTTTACTTATGACCCAGTAGTCCTCCTCATGGTTATTAGTGTTATTGTGTTTCTGCACAGCTTGTTAAAACAAGACAACTTTGTTACTTAGTTGACGAAAGCCTCGTGACCAAAATGTCCTGCGCTGGATTTTTTAATATTTATTTGTCCAGCATTGTTTCCTAAATGTTTATTATATACCTCTCTCTACTAGTTTTATTCATAACTCTATGACAGCACGCCAAAATATCTTTTCACCCACACTTTTGATAACGATTTGTCCAGCTGATTTTATGTTATAAATGATACATTGAATGTTTCTAACTTTTTAAATGTAAGTTTTCAATATAAGGTCGCAGTCATTCTCTGCAATTATGGCGTCATAGAGTGGAGGAAAACTGACCTGATATTGACAGATTAGTTAAATAGAAAACTACTGAACAAATCTTGACCTCCATAGTTTTCCGCCATAAGGTTTAACTACGTAGGAAAATATTGAGGCCGCGAACATGTATAAGGTGTTGTAGATCTACTAACTAGACTGGAAATTTTAAGAAAGTGATTAACACTAACATGCATGACTAGAGAGACACATGAGACACGTGTAGGACGTCATTATCTCCCCTTTTGAAGTAACGTCTGTAATGTATAAAAGAACGATTCATACTCTTCCCTTGGTATATGTGATTCTGAATTCCCTCCCCCTAACCTGAAATATGTTGTTTATTTTGGTTTGGATGACATTGGTCTTGAGATATACAAATGAATAGATAAAATAGTGCGAGGTGTTATTGCTGAATGCTGTTCTTTGACTTGTAGCACCAAACTGCTGGTAGACAACTAAAACGCTGTATGCGTAATGTATCTGAACTTATAAAACTTGAAATAACTTGTGCAACCTCTTTCTGTACAATACTAAATATAACTTTTAATTTAATATAGGCAAAATCAAGTTGATATGGGATAAAAATAAATGTACTAGACTTAAGTAATAACTCACTAAAATAACACAACCTTTTAGTCTTATATTCTGGACTCGTCTGTCCTAAGACCAAATGACGACAATGCCACCTATGTTGCATGATTCACAACACAACCAATCGCTAACCACTTCCCACCGTCACCATAGAAACACACATACTCCATAACACTCGGGAAATACAGTCTTGTTTCTCGGCGACAAGGCTGCATCCTTAACATGGTTTAAAACTAGAACCTTCGTTAACGCTAATCCTAAAACAGAAGGCTTTGTCACCACAATACAAGACCGAGACAGAAATTACGAAACTAATATTCTGAAACTTGAGGCTATTTACGATGTTGACAGCGCAAAAAATACGGGTGAATTGATCGAGCAAATATTGGCCAAATGTCCATCATTAGCTAGGTTGCCATAACCTTAGTTGCGAAACTGTTCCATTTGCAAATTGTCTTGTCACGTGATCTAGGATCTGGTTGAGAAAAATATGTATTCTTATTAGAAATACGCATCGCAGGAGGTATTCGAGTTTACAAACTATGTACTCAACTAGGCTACATCAGCTTCTATAAGAACAGACAAGAGAGTTGATTTCAGTCAACCAGATCTACTTTTCACTGACATATATACCATTCATTTATCTATCAAAGGATCTCATTTGTGAAATGTATACACAAATTTCTTTTACCTGTAATGTGCTCGCTTGTTATATTCCCTATCTGAGCTAGGAAAAGCACGAACTTCTATTAAACATTTGTCTTTATTGCTCGTTATAATGGCCGAGGTCTATGAAGCTTAAATACATTTTTACAAACACAAAATATACTTGGAAACACTCATAAATCTGTTGAATGATTCGCCGTTATAGACATTGTACAAAACAACCTGACAATTCCTTTTTTCCCTATAATTACTAACTAGCTAAACAAAAAAAAATGTGATCGAAGTTATATAAACAAAATATGTTTGTAGAAGTGTTGTTTTTTTCGCAGGTGGAGGCAAGGAATACTAGAATTTACTGTGTTGTGGAGCGTTATAGTGCCGACCGTTACACTGGCCAAATAATTAAACAATGTATTACCTATAAACTATTTCAACGCTGAGTATAAAACAATAGAATTTAAAGGCCAAGGTCTAGTAGGAAAGTGGTATAATATATTTTACAGCAACTTTTTCACCATTTGGCAGGACAAGAGAGCGACAGGCTTATGTTCTCATCTTTAACTCTGGATTACTGCCTATTTACTTTCGGGTAATAAGATGCCCTAAACTCCCTAAACTTAAGTGCATATAGGCCTACCTTGACGTCCTGACATATGCCTTAAAGTCCTGACATTATCATACTATGAAGTATCATGTGTTGAGTTTGAGTCACGTCTGTTATTTTATTTCCCCCGTAACTATTCCCCTATCCGTTAATGGGGAAAGAGGGCGACCTCGGTGAGAGATGAATCCACACGATATATAAAGAAGAAACAGAAAACAATATTCGTCTTTAAAAGATACAATTTGAATGTACAATGCGGTGCAAGGCCTGAAAGGGGAAACTTACTTAACACACACTATACGATCAATACGTAGCTGGAAATATCTATAAGCATCACTAATGGCTTTAAATAAACTTCAAATTTTTAGCAGCATATAGGCTTGCATAATACAGTTTTACTAAACTTTCAATGTATATTTTTTCACTTGCCTATTAGGCTAATAATAAGCAATACGAATCTGTCATATTGTTTGACAGATTCGGTACAATATTGATTTGATTTGTGTTGGTAAGGACATAAAAAAAGACAAACTCATTTGAGAGACAAATTTTAACTTCAAATAGCCATATAATGTCGCAAGCTAAATATTGCTATAATTTCCTTAACTGACACTGACAAAAGGGATACAACCAGAAATATAACAGGGTCTTTATTTCCAGTTGAGTGGTATATCTTGAAAGACATACTTTTAATTTAATTTTTTTTTATACAAAAATGTAACTCAAGAAGACCTACTTTATTTTTTCTGTCATGTTTTCAAATACTTTTTCAAGTCATCTCTGTTAGCCACTTTATAGATGTGCCTAGGCCGCATGTAAAATGTGAACCTACCTGTGTAGAGGATTATACAAAGTGGTCTACGAGTAGGCAACAGTGTTGACAGCAAGGCTCAAGATTTAAATAAACAAGAGGGGAAAATGTGGTGAGACTACCTGGAGAGAATCTTGGACATCATTCGTTTTCTCTTAAAGCAGAATCTGTCACTCCGTCTGCATTGCGAACAAATTGAAGAAGAATTATAAGGACAAAATCAAAACAGTATCTTGGAGGGATGACTATCCTAGTATGATCCTTTCCCTAAACATCATGTGCTTCAAACCAAGCTTAGTTAAAGTAATTAAAGACCAACACTTTAATTTCCCAAATATGCGTATTCTAGAAGTCAATGTCAAAGCACAACCCATTGCCTGTTTGAAGCATTCTCTGATTTTGACAGGAATTCGAGCTGAGAAGCTGAAGTCCAATCAGTAGCTTTTTGTTTTGGTAAACTGGACACACCTTTTTTTGTTTCAACACATCGCTGGGACGCAAATTGAAACCCGATGGATCGCAAATGGGAGAGGTCGTTAAGTGGGATATATTCTTTAAAGTTTTAGAAACTCTGAAGACATTCACAAGTACGGATGAAAATTCAAGATCTGAAATAGGCGGATTGTTATTTGCTATGAAGTATTATAATTTTGTCCCACTTTACTTATGTGCCTCTTTTAACTGAAGTTAACGACGCACAAATCTACCTACAAAAACAGGGAATGTCGATTGAGGACTGCGCATTCAAACTGAAATCATTCAACAATCTTAACTACGACTCAGGTGGACATCGCTGAAACCAGTTTTACTTTGACTGAGCTCAGATTTAGGAATAAATGCAAAACCTTAAAAAGCGTACTTGCCACAAGAAAAAGATGTCAGGCGAAAAAAGATGAAGATTCTATGCTATCACACAAAAAGGGATACTGATGGACATTTCTTCAAGAAATAATTAGCCGATTTGAGCAACATCAAGAAATAGTCTACAGCGTGAAATATTTGTTGATTCAAGTTGATAACATGAGCCTATGCCTCCAAGTCTGAAGTAAAATAAAATATATTTTCTTTTATAAAAAGGCTATAGCAAGGGTTCTCAGCCTGTGGATCGCAATCCTTTGGGGGTCGATTGGCAATTTTCCAGGGGTCGCATAAGACCATCAGAAAAATATATTTCTTTGTCTAAAAAACTTGACATTGTACAGAAATGATGGTGATTTTTAAAGACGAGTGCACACCTGTTGAAACTACAATTGCAGCACTAGTTGACAAGATTTGCTCAAATTTGGAAAAGAGAAAAATATCGTTGAAAAATATTTGTAATGTCTGCAAATAAGCTGCTCCAAGTATTCTTGATTGTTGGTTTGGATTTCAACGTTAAGTACAGAATGAGTCACCCAAAAGTCATCGGAACTTTCTATATAAACCATCGACAAATATTTAGTCATTTCAACAAGAATTACAAGAAGTAATAAAGAAAACACGATGTTAGCCTCTTTGAATTTTGTGAATTCTAGTTTTTTAAACAACCATTTGATTGTTTTCAAAGCGTTGTAATGAATTTGATGAATCCAAAAATGTTCTGCTATTTCACACTCAAGTTAGCTGAGGTCCAGTTCGAAAACAAAATCGTAGGTCGAAGCGCTCTTTAACGATGAATGTGAAGTACAGCAACGAGTTACATTTCCAACACCATATCTTTGCGAAACAGGATTTTATAACTTGCTAAATACAGAAGTTCTGATCTTGCAAAGTCTGCCATAAAATTCTTGATCTGGTCAAACAGAAACAAGCCAAACCTTTGCAATGACGTTGTGGCTTTTTTCACAAACTGTCACAAAATTTTTGTGAATAAATTTCTGGAGCTTACCATGTCAAGTCATGTTTTCTAAATTGTCATATAAGCATAAAATCAGGAATATAGTGGACACGCAATTGTTAATTAAATAAATACAACTCACATAGATAAAACCTCCTTTATTTTCTATTTAGCTAATAGCAGAAATATTTAGTGTTTCTTGATTTAACACACACCTTTGGCTATTTCATTAGTTATTTTAATGCTATACATGACTAAAAGAAAAACAACAGATTTTACGGTTGGGGGTCGCCGCTTGTGAGCAACTGCAAAATGGGGTCGCGGTACTAAAAAGATTGAGAACCGCTGTGATATAGGCTACTACTTCAGTATTTCCCTGTTAACACTTAATGTTAATTATGTCTATCTAAATTCCTAGAATATTAGATAGTTGTGTATAACATTGAAAAGGGCAGAGAACCCACGTATACTTTCTCAATCTAGATCTTAATTCTAGGCCTATATAAATTGTTTGTAGATGTATCAGATTTAGAATGTAGATGTAACATTCAATATATCACCCATAGGACTGCCTGGTCATGCGGATTGCGCGATAGACTAGATTTATGCCGTTCGGTCGTCTCGACGGTCCCGAGTTCCATACCCTGCCTGCTGTCCTCTCTAGTCGTCCTGTGCGTTTGGGCTGGGATGTAGATTATCTTCAACTCTAAAAAAAAACAACGAAACGTACATTTAATTTTTTTTTTAATTCTCATTCTGTTTTTACAATAATTTTTTTTTCAGGCTGTTGTGTTAGTAGAATTACTATGGCCTGTACTTATTATTGGTTTGGTCTCTATAATGAGATCTGGCATACCTCCAGTCAAGTACAAAGATTGTGAGTATAATTAAGCAACGTAGATCTATAGGCCTATCTACACCCGGAGGCCCATATTGTACATATAGACCCAGTGCTTTTTTTTTTGTGACGGTATACGCACTGGTACGGCGTACCTGCACCTCTTTCAATGTGGGGGGAAAATTATTACTTTTCATGTATTTCAACGTTTATTATTAACTTATTAGTATTTAAAAGTCAGGCAATCTTTTACTGAGTACCGGCACCTATTTTCTTTTTACAAAAAAAAAAGCACTGGCTCATGCAAACACTTTTTATAATGCCAAAGAATATCTGAGGATGTCAATGAGTTGAGTAATTATAATCTATATTATAGAGCTACAGCCTACCCAGAAGACGAGAAGATTACCGTCACAAATTAAAGCACTAGATCTAGATTATCTAGATTCTGTATCATTAATATTAACTCTAGACAGTCTATATATTTTATTAAATTATTATTGTAATTATCATTAACTCTCAATTTTTAGGCTAAACTACTAGTTACCTATTATGTATCATTCGTCCGTTCCTTTGTACTAATAGCATCATTCACTTTTTTTTTCACATTCAGGCCACTATCAAGGGCGTTCTATGGTCAGCGAAGGTGTTGTGCCATTTCTTCAATCATTTGTTTGTAATTTAGACAATCATTGTTTCACCAAAGAAGAAATGTTACGAGAGGCGGAACAAAATTCTAGAAGGTAGGCATGACATATTGATGCTTTGAAGTATATTATATCCCATGTAGCCTTAATTAGATTCTATATCAGACCAATGTCAATAAGTATTGCTAATTTATCTAATTATTAAAACAATTTGCGAATGTTTTAATAAAAGTCAAAAGGAAATTTTAAAAGACTTTTCAACATGGATATTTTTGCAAATTTCAGTTTTTCTGCTTTAACTCAAGAACTCAGTCCTATATTTGGATCTAATGATACCTTGAACATTCTAACCATGAGTAATAAAAGCACTGGGGTGTTTAAATCTATCAAGAAAATGATCAAAGACAAGAAACTTCTAACTGGTCTAGGTGAGATCATTGTTTTTATACAATTGCATTCAAAGTTTTCTTGCAGTCCTCATAAGCAAAGGATGTCTGCCTGGTAGTGTACTGGATTGATGTCTGGTTGTGAGGTCTTCACAATGTTCCTGAATTAGACCTTGCCCACCACCTTCTTTACTTCTTTTTCTTCTTTACTAAAAAGATACTGCTTTTAGCTTCCTTGCATTCACCATAAATAATAATCTCTTATTGCATCATCTACAAACTTCAACACTAAAATTAAAATTTCTATAAACATTTTATCATGTTTTTAGTTTTGTAATTGTTTTAAAGTAATGTTTTGCATTGCCTTTAAGTATCTGACATATTGATCTCTGCTCCACTTTTACCCTATGTTTTCTTCAATGATATGTTCATCGGCTGAATGTCTATTTACAGAAAGAATAACGTACATTAATTCTTACTTCCGAGACGAGTCCAAAGTGAAAGATATACTTGTGAATCAATTCCATATTCTTTCCAAAGAAGAAGCAGATGCTCTTTTCAATTCAAAAATCAATGTTGCTAAGGTAAATAAATCTTGAATCAGAAATTTAAAAAAAAAAGAAGAAAAAAAATATTTGACTATTATCTTAGCCCTAATTCTTGCTTTTTGCTTATTTAAACATTTAAAATACTTTCTTTTTTTAAGTTGCTGAATTTGACAGGTTATCCCGAACTCAAATCTATAGCCTGCAATCCTAACCAACTTGAGTCCTACATTTTGTTCCCTCCTGACTCAGATGTTAAGGCTATATCTGCATCCCTGTGTGCCTTGAATGAATCGAATATCTCAAGTCTCTCTAACAAGATCATAGAACAGTTGAACATATCCGCCATCTTAAGAGCTGTAAGTTAATTTAAAACTAACACATTAAATCTGGTGTTTATAACTGTCTACTTGTTAAAACTTTAAGTGTCCTTTAAGTTATTTTGACATACAAAATATTGATTTCATATGTACTATTGTAAATGGCCTCCTTCAGTGGCCAAGCGACTATGGATCATATCATGGAAATGAGATGAGTACCTGGGCCACACAGCAGTTACCCCCTCTTTATGCAGCTAATGCTTTTTTCTTTTTTCAAATACTGATGTTAGTTGGCACTGGTAAGGAGGGGCGGGATATTCCAGTACCACCTCATTGTGGTCGCCACATGAACACCCTGCTCTTTTTAGGATGGCCAAGCTACTGGTTGCTTGCTATGGTGGGTGAGCCATCAGCAGGTGTAATAGTGCATGAAAGGGGTTATGTCCAGCTCTACGTTCCCCTGTGGGGGCCTGGGGTAATGGTAAGAGACCTAACAGGATCTCCAAAAAAAGAAGACAGTCCTGGACACCAACTCGAGGGTTGGTCAGGGGTACTCCTGGTGCTTGGTTGATTGGCTAGTCTCTCCAATGGACAAAGTGGCAAAGTTGGACTGACTGGCATGGCCATCATGGTCTGTGTTAGGCAGTCTGGCTGCAATCATGAGCTAGGTTCTATCTAACCCATTTCACTATGAGATAGTAGAGGACGCGTTGACCCAGTAACAGTTTTGACACTGGGATATCTAAAAAGCTTTGTTAAGCCGCTCCTCACTGTGGAGAAACTCTTGCACTACAGTGGTAGTGACAATCAGGGTGGGCTCTCGAGTTTTGGACCCTCTTGTAGGCCCTCTCAGGTAAAGAGGGAAGATAGCAGTGGCAAAAATGTTTTCTCAAAACTGTCATATTTTATTAGCCTATATCAAGCCTGCTGATGGATAAGGAGAGAGAAAGAGAACTCTAGCCCCCAACAGATGAATAGCCCACACATACCCATTTGTCTGCGGCCCAAATATTTCTGGCGGAGTGCCTGACTCATTTTTTTGAAAACATTTTTTTAAAGTTCATTTGAATTATTGAATAATGTTCAAACTATTTTTGTTTGTCTTTTCAGATAAAACTAATTGAACAAGTGAAAGAAACCTTCGATACTAATACAATTTTAAGCATCATTTTTGAGGATGTAGCACAATTGTTTGATATTATAATGAACTCAGAATCTGTTATAGAAGTTATAGGGAACTTTGCAGGGATACCGCACATTGAAGATCTTATAAGAAAAATACCTTTCTGGATTAAAAGTTTCAACAATTTCAATGATGCTATGGTTACGTAAGTAAATACATGAATAGCAATTAAATTTTATCTTCATCTTTAGTTCTTCTGTAAAAATTTTATTAAAAATTAATTAATTAAACATTATTGTTAATATCTTATCTGAATCTTTAAATTACATAACCTTAGAAGTAAAGTTGGATTTTTTTTTTACTTCATTACATCTCTTGATCTAATATAACCTTGTTGTATTCCTGCTTACATTTATCAATGTTTTCTATTGTATTTGGAACTTCTTCTATCTGGTGCTATGCCTTGAGAGTAATTTTACATAATACCACTGGATCTTATGGAATGACCATACCATTCAAATTATTTAAATTTGTAAATGATGATTGAAAAGGCTCAGAAATCTTAAACTTTTGTATATTTTATGTATGAAATCTTCTCACCTTATTTATTTAGAAAATAGGAGAGAAACATTTTAAAAAAAAACTGGTATTAATAATATAGGTGATATAAACATTATTTATGTTTCAACAGTGTTAGGGACATAGTATCAAGCATACAGCCTCTAATGGTTAGTCTTAAGCTTGAAAACACAACTGCTTGGTTAGCTGTGAAAAATGTTGTGACTATGGGAGTGAATATTGTTGAGCTGAGTGAAGGGAGATGGAACCGCTCCTCAGAGGTAAAGACTTTGTTGATTCTTTTCATAGTTAAGTTTATAGTGACATGTAATTTCAGAATTAACTTGTTCTTTGCCTTTCAGCACAGAACTAGTTTATGTTTTCATTATGTAACTAAATGTTGATGAATAGGTGAAGTATAGTGAACCTTTTCTGGTCAATAGTATATTGCAGGTGAATCAATACCATAGTGATATGACAGGTGAAGTAGAGTTAAACCTTTTATGGTCATGATAAGTGAAGTAGAGTAAATAAATTTTATGGTCAATAGTAATATGATAGGTGATGTTGAGTGTAATCTTTACTGGCCACTAGTGACATGGCAGGTGAAGTAGAGTTTAAACTTTTATGGTCATGATAGGTAAACTAGAGTTTAACCTTTTCTGATTCATAGTAATATGACAGGTGAACTAGAGTTTAACTTTTTTTGGTCAATATTAATGTGACAGGTGAGATAAAATTTATTTCTGGTCAATAGTAATATGACAGGTGAGGTACAATTTATTTTTGGTCAATGTTAATATGACAAATGATATAAAATTTAGTTCTGGTCAATAGTAATATGACAGGTTAGGTACAATTTTTTTCTGGTCAATGGTAATATGACAGGTGATGTAGAAGTTATTTCTGGTCAAAAGTAATATGACAGGTGAGGTACTATTTATTTCTGGTCAATAGTAATATGACAGGTGAGGTAGAATTTATTTCTGGTCAATAGTAATATGACAGGTGAGGTACAATTTATTTCTGGTCAATAGTAATATGACAGGTGAGGTACAATTTTTTTCTGGTCAATGGTAATATGACAGGTGATATAGAAGTTATTTCTGGTCAAAAGTAATATGACAGGTGAGGTACTATTTATTTCTGGTCAATAGTAATATGACAGGTGAGGTAGAATTTATTTCTGGTCAATAGTAATATGACAGGTGAGGTAGAAGTTATTTCTGGTCAATAGTAATATGACAGGTGATGTAGAGTTTAACCTTTTATGGTCATTACTATAAGGCAGGTAAAGTAAAGTGTAATCTTTTCTATATCAATATGACGGGTAAAGTTGAGAGTAGCCGTTATGGTCATGACAAGTGAAGTGAAGTCTAACCTTTTATGATCTTTGGTATATATATGACAGGTGAAGTAGAGTGAAGCCTTTTATGGTAAATAGTGATTTGGCATCTTAAGTTGAGTGAATCATTTTAGTAAATAAAGATATGACATATGAAGTAGAGTGAAACTTTTTATGGTCATCAGTGTCATTACAAATTGATTGGAGTGTAGAATAAATCTTCTCTGGTCTGTAGTGATTGGGGCAGGTAAAGTAGATTGTAACCTTTTTCATTCACTGACCCATTTGGCTCCAGTAGTAACTTGATATTCAGATTGGTTTACTGGTGGTAAGTATGCTAGTATATGTTTAGATTTCTAAAAAAAAGTATGCTTCTTCTGTTACTACAGGAATTTGTAAAGCCTATCACAGATCTTGTAAATAATATTGAAAACTTGTCCAAAGAAAATACTGGCAAAATAGCAATGGCTGTGCTAGAATTTGCTTCAAAAATAGACTGGATTGCAGTCTATGATGAAATTACAAAAACAAGAATGCTTTCATCAAGGTACACAATGAAAACTAAGATAAAACATAAATTAACATAATTCTTCAAATTAATTGTAATGTCAATGTCAAACAACATTTAACATGAATAGATAAGTATAATTTACCTTTTTCAACATTGCTTTGGTCTTGTTCTAATATTAATGTCTTACGTTTAACAGGCCTTCCTTACTCCCCTTTCTTTGTTCTTTGATTGAGAAATAGTCAACTAACTGTCTTTGCTCTATCCACATTGTATCTTAAAACTTCAAGAAATAAAATTTTTATAGTACTGAAAAGTCACTGTTAGAAAAAAAAAAAATGAATACATGAAATTCTTTTTTTTCCCCACCATTTTGTAAATGAGTCAGTATATATATGCACGATGTCCTTTTTCACCATGGGCTTTGAAATGTAAGTGTTTTCAAAACCTATTTTAAACATTGGTTCAATGCATGTTCTTATCATATTTATATGTTTCATTTATTTTCTATCTTAGAACCATCATTAGTATGACAGAAGCTTTCCAAGACATGATGGAAAAACTGCCTTGCTGGCCAGTGGTGAAGAAAATTGCCATTGTTTTGAGCCATGGAGTAGACATAGTGACTATTGTTACTGAAAAGTCTATAGGTATCAGAACCACTTTTCTCACTGTTTTTAATAAATCATTTTAGATGATTTATTAACACAAATATAATATATCATACTATTGTATAGAGTATCAATAATGTAGTTGTTTACAGCTGTAAATTGACATAAATGTTATGATTCCTATTTTCTAGAACTAAGGCAAGCTATGAAACATTTATTTGATACTAATGAAGTACTTGTGAAAGATTTGAACAAGATATTTGAGTACGGACCAAAAGTGGTAAAGGCTCTACTAGAAGGACTTTTAGATCACAATCTTCTATCTGTGAGTTTGAATTCATTGTGATATAGTTGACATGTGTTTAAATTAATGTAAAGTCTTTTTGACATAAAGGGCAAAGACATAAGTGACAGAAAGACTTTCATTCTAGGGTCACTCACCTCTTTCAGGGCATACAACTCCAATAAATGTTCACCTGCATCTTGATTGTGTTACTTGCTCTTGTTGACCTCTATTTGCATCCTATATCTTAATTAATCATCTAGTTTTTTTTTTCTCTAACCATTATAAATTCATTGATATAAAACTGTATTTAGAAATTCTATTGGAAAGAAGTTTAAGAAGCAAGGCCTTTATAAATTACAAATAATTAATATTCTTTTTCTTGCCAATTAGGACTAATACCAGGCAGTTTGGGTTCATTTGCATTTGCTCAGAAAATATCTATTAGCTTGCTGAAAACAAGTTACAAATGATACAAAACCCTGTAAATATGAAGAAAATGTATCTACAAGTTTTAAATATACTTTTAAGCCAAAAGTTAGCTGTGAAAAATGATCTTTTCTGGGCCTTTCGTCTCCACACCCTAAGTTTTTGTAGAAATGACTCCACACCTAAATTGTACAGACGTGCCAAATAATATCTTCCTCCACATCTTGAATCCATCGCACTTGAGGTCTGTCTTTGGGTTGCCTACCTTTTGATTTAAGAAATCATCTCTTCAAAATTTTAGCTTTGATGTTCTATTTTCAATGTCTTGTATTTGCTGTAAATATTTATTGCTGAGTATCTTTTTTAGGACTTGATTCTACACAGCACCAGCTACAAGTCAGTGTGTGAGAGAATTACAGGTCAACTAGAAAACAACACAGACATTAAGAATGTCTCCAAAGACATTCATGACATTTTATGTGCAGACACAGTTACTAATGCCTTTGTGACATTAACTGACAAGCTGAAACTGACAGAACTCAGAGATGTGGTATGTGGTTTTTATTTCTGTTTGTACATAAATATTTTGTTTGACGAGAAGAAAGTTAACTTCCCTATAAAGAAATAGCAAGTTTAGTCCTTCATCTGTCATTCTTCTCTGAATAAACTTTTGTTTGTCTAAACAAACATACAATTTGAAAAGTTTACATTTGTAATAAAATGATTTAAAAGAATAAACTTCAATATTTAAAGTTATAATTTCCTATAAAAAAAAATTCATTAGCATATTTTTTCTTTTACTAAATGTCAAAAATGAACAAATTTGAATAAAAAATCAAACCCTTATGGTTTTATCTTTTATTAACAGATCAATGACACAGTGAATGATATAACACTTCTGTACAAGGGAGAATTATTTGACAGGCCTGTGAACTTGACTAAGACTTATCTTGAAGTAGATAAGTTTGTGAATGACCTGGAAAAATATCGCAATGACACATGGAAAGACATTTTCTCTAGTTTTAATGTAAAATCTTTCAACTTCCACCAAGAGTCTTGGGACATAGTTACTGACATGCTGAATACAGACTTTTTGACTCAAGGGTAAGTGCCTGTTAGTATTAATGTTTAATGGGCTAAATAGACCCCCAAACCTGTATGTTTTTAAAAAGTCTTACAATGCATGTAGCCTAGTCATTTTATCTTTTAATCTCTTTTTTTTTTCTACAATTTAAAGTGTTTATATTTTCATGAAAGAAAAGTTTCTGGTGTAAGATTAACTATTATATACAGATTTCAAACAAGAATGAGTTAAAGTAATTTAAAAAGGGTTTAGGCATTAATGTTATATTAGGTTGAGATCAAGAAAAGTTGTTGACATAATTCAGTCATAGATTTAACTTCATTCATTTCTTTCACCTGAAAAGAAAAAAGAAATTATATTCCAAAATGTAACTATATTCCAGATTATTCAGTGCATACAAAGCTTTTGGAGAAGTTCTAGCAAACTCTGAATTTGCAGATGATGCTGCACCATATGTGAACATGGTCAGCCGATTAGTCAGCCTGGGCTACAATACAATGGTGGACATCACTGGTCAGATATATTTAGTATATTAAGGAAAATTTAGTATAAGGAAAATTATTATAAAATCTGCTTTTTTTCTGCTAATCAATTATTCTATTGGACAACCTTAAGTAGATATACAAGAGCCCATAATTTGCTTTATTTTTCTCTTACAGAAGTGCACCCAACGGATCTTCCTTTTTTAAAAGCTTTGGATTTATTAGCATCATACATGCCAGAGTTAGTCAAGGGCATAAATGACATATGGAAGTATAATATCAATGATGTAAATATTATTGTTAAGACTAAATCTTTTTGGTTGTTTAAATATTGCTTGATATTGGTTTAATGTAAAAATACATGTTTAAAAATTTATATACTTCTTTTATTTAAAAAAAAAAATGTTCCCATAAAATATTATTTTTAACATGTTTGTAGTCATCCAATCAATGCAGTTAATTCAATACTTTCTGTGCAATTCACTGCCCCCCCCCCCCCCATTCCACTGTGACATACATTCAGCAGTCTTCCACAACAGTTATACATACTTTTATTTTTCATTAGATCTACAATCTGATTTCTGCAAAAGATTCTTTCTCAAGATTTTGTGCTGGTGATTTCATGGCTAAGCTAAACCTGCCTGCCTATGTTCCTGTAGACAATATAACAAGATTGATTTGTGACACTAACTGGAATGTGGCTGTCAAGCAAGTCTCAAAGCCATTCAATAACCTAATTAGCAGAATTTATCAGGTAGGCCTAATTAATTTTTTGTTTCTTTATAATTGTAATAAAATATGTATTTTGTCACTGAATCTAATGACATTGCCTGTTGTCCAGTTATAAATATGGATTACAACTTTCATTTTATTATTCACCTACTCAGACATAAGGCATAGTTTGCTGTTAGGCATTGCCTTTGATTCCAAAGGTTAAGGATGAGTGCATTAAGTATATTGTTAACCAATATTTAAAGACATTGTCTAAGTGAGGCATACTGATAGTATTATAAATTCTGACTGCCAATACACATTTGTATCTGCTGTTATTTTTCACTCTTAAAATCTTACTTATTAGTGTCTCCTAAATGCTACTATAAAGAAGAATATTTGTCAAAAATATATCTTGTAATTTTGTGACAAGTTTTAATATTGAAATATTCTTAGTTAAGCTATTGTTAAGGACTTGAGTTGTTTTTTTATCACAACACTATTTACCAAGTTAAGCCGTCTTTTTTTTTTCCTCTATCTAGCTAAAAGATACATTTACCATACAACCTGCTGGAAGTTACAACCTAGAGACTGATTGGCTTGTTATACTAGACATTGCTGACAAACTCAAGGACAGATTCAGTTCAGATCATATAAAGGAGTTTGATTTCACTATGGGTTTTAAAATTTACTTTGAACACTTGAACTTTACAAGACTTGGCTCTGGGTTTGATGTTTTGTTTCAGGAGCTGCGTCATATAAATACCGGAGATATAGAGAAGTAACTAGAAAAGATTTCTTTAGTCCAAGTAAATTGTTAGGGGCACTATCAAAAGCTGCTTGTATATTTATAAATACTAACTTGATTTGAATTTTATTTGCAAGGAAAACATTATTAGCTTTAGTGATTAGACACTTTAAAAATTTCTATTGTTTAGCATTTTTCACCATCAAATTCATTACAAAAAATGGTTCCTCTTAGTTGAGGTAATGCAGAGCTTGAATCAAATTTATCAATCCATTTTTTTTATTGAATAGATATACATTCTTTTAACTTAGATAGCTTTAAATATTTAATAATTATTTTGCATCATTATCAGTAGATAAAGAAATCTAAATCTGTTTGAATATTTCCAGGTTAACTAATGTAACATTCAAAGTCTTAGAAAAACTTGATAGCTTATACTCTTACGACGACATGTGGAAAGAAGTGAAAAAGATTATTTGGGTATTGGACGCCTATCTGGATGTACAGATTAATATGACTCAAGAATTGGAAAGTGAGTTTGAAAGACAAAATAAATGATACAATTTAATCTAAAGGACTTGTATTTAGAGACAACTCCTCACAGGAGTAAAATCAAGTAGAGTGCATTCTTGTTCTCTGAAAATTCTCATGTGTTCTGTATTGTAGATGGTAAACCCCTGGAAGATTTTATCAAGCTGTACCCTCCAGTAATTAGGAATGCTGTCAATCTTTTAGCCAATGCTTATCCTGAGTTTGTGTCAGCTCTAAGAAATATATTATTGGATCCATCTAAGGTAATCACAAGTAGTCTACTTTTAGTGATAACTACACATTTATTGGTTCAACTTGTATTTAAGACAAGACGTAGAAATATGTTTCTTTTAAAGATTCACTAATGTGAATTTTTTTACCAGAATTATTGAGTAAAATTAAAATAGGATACTAATAATTTATATTTGTTTCATTATTTCAGCTTATTGATAAGTTCTTGACAGATGGCTTTCAAGCCCCTGACTGTAAATCCTACTTTGTGACAGATTATATGCTAGTCACTTCTCAAAGCCCTTTGTATGCTTTAGAAAAATATTTCTGTGATTTAGATTATCACCAACTTTTGAATAATGTGAATGACTATCAACCATCAGTCAAAATATTTTCAGAAAAGGTAATATTTGTAATATTTATTTTTTTACTTTTTTTTTTCTTTGCTCATAAAATATAAAAAGGAAAACTAAAAAAAAAATATATTGATTGCTGTTAACTGTTTTTAAGTTAATCAATCAAATAAATCGATAAAGTTTTGACTAGTATAATAATCTGATCTGTAAAAAACACATGCTATAGAAAGGAAATTATATAAATATTTAATTTGTACATAAATGCATGGAATCTTGTTTTTCAGTTGGTACAGGTGATTAATGGTAGTGCCAATGTTGTGTCTGTTGACTGGAATCAGTTGTCTGCAAAAGCTGATATCTGTATAGAGCAACTCAGCTCCATCGCAGACTCTCCTATCTTTACTAACAGTGGTTTTGACTACTTTCCTTTCAACCTGACAGCCATCAACTTAAGCTGGGAAGACTTTTATAAAGCAGCTAAAACTTTGGAACACTTTGATGTGAACAAGTCAGTAACTTGTAATAGAAAGATTATCAAACAACACATTAAATAATAGATATCTTTCTTCCAATTATTAGCAAAATTAACCTTTTTTTTTTTAACTTAAACCTTTCTGTTTGCATTTTTAGATTTCAGTCTTTAGCGCTCAAAGTCCAAGAACTAGCAGTAAAACTGATGACCAATGGAACCAATTCTGACCTGACATTTGGCATACATTCATATATGTTTGTAACACACCAGTTTCTTCAGCTGGCTAATACTGAATTGACCTATTTTAATGGTAAATGTAAAACTTGAGAAAATGTATTTCCATATAAGAAGGAAACACTAGAACTATATCAACATAATGAATATCTCATTGTTTATACAATCTTTAGATTATGTGGTTAGCTTTAACTATATGCTAATTTAAATATTGGAAATATATTTATTAGTTTGATTTTAACTGGAATAGAACTGTTTGTCAATTAAATGACTTTATAAAACATAGGCCATACATTTTTTTTTTTATAAATTATCTCTTGAATAGCTTCATCAGAGGTGGTCATATCTCAATATCTGTGGTCAAGTGAGCTGAAGAAATTAATAGAACTCATGGTCAAAAGTCCAGACATCAATGCCATAGTGGCTGCAACGATCCAGCGTCTTCTTATTTCTCCAGGAGATGTAAGTAGGACTTGTAGTTTTTTAACAAGATAACATTGCAATAAGTCAGAAAATGTTCAAAAATTTATCTCAGATTTCTATTCATTCCTACATGTTAGTCATTGGATCCCTGGAGATTGTATGCTGTTTATAGAAATGCCTAAATGTTAAGTATTTAATACATTTTGAAGCAGTATGTCAATGACTTTTCTGCTTTCAAATGTGGAAGAGTTCAGATAACTAGTCTTTTATCTAAATGAACTATGCTGTTGTCTGTAGATCTGGCAGATCTCAATACAGTTTATTCTACCATAGGGTTGTTTTAACATCACTATCTTGTTCGGACCTCTCAATTAAGCATGCAACTTTGCAGCTAATGACAAATTAAAATGATCAAATCTTAATAAAAAGTGACAGTGGAGTGCAGAGGAAAGATTTCTTATCACTTTTATTATTCAATAGCTACATAGATAAAACTTGTACTGAAATTTGATCACATTTCTACATTGTAATTCCTACAAATATAAATGACAAAATCTAAAGTCTGTGTCAAATTTTTTTCCCACTTTTCAGATCATTGTACCATCCAACTTTGAGGACCTTTGCTCAGATGTAACACTCTTCAGTAAGGTATTTGCTGTTGAAGCTACCACACTCTCACCAAAAATCATTCAGTCAACAGTTTGTAATCTCAACCTGAACTTTTCCCTGATGCTAGATCAGATTGAAAACAACAGACCAAGTGTCAAGCTGTTTGTTGATGCTGTAAGTTAGATTTGCTCATTTGATTATATTCATAGTGAGTATTTAAGTATCTAGATTCATGAGAAATACTTACTTCAACCTAGACCCTCCCATGCCATTCAGCACATTGTGGGGGCTAGTAGTCTCCATAGAAATCAATCACTGGTACTGTTGCAGCCTCTACCAGCTGTGTCCACTGTTCTGAGGTCTTCCTTTGAACATGATTTACACTAGCTTCTTATAAAAGTGGTATAATTATAGTTATTTCAAAAGTGAGTTTAAAAAATGGACTCTAGTATAATAAATTTTGTCAATTCACTCCACAGTATAAAAGTTTGTAATCTTCAGTTTTTAGGTATTTAAATAATGGCATTTTCATTTCTGAAGTAAAACTATTTAAACTAGAAATAGCTTACAATTAGATTAGATTAATATTGTTATTCTGAATAACTTTTTTTTAACAGAACAAAATCAGCATTGAGATCTGTGTCTACTTGAAATACAATTTTCTATGTTGAAAACAAATTAAATTTTCCTCTGAGATATTCAATCATAGCCTATAGATTTGTGATGACATGCCTGTTTATTTTAGATGATACAGTCACACTTTAATGTAAATTAACAGTTCAAAATTTAGCAGTTTCTCTTTGTATTTTTTGATGACTGTGTTTCTACATTTCAAAACTAATGTAAAAACATATTCTCAAGAGACTTTTGGCTTTGGGAAGGGAACTAACCAATAGCTAAACAGTTTTGTTAAAGATAGGCTTTATTAACCTAACTGATATATAACAGAGAAATGTCTAAACCTCGTATTCTCTTCTCTTAAAAAAACAAAAGAAGATTCTGATTATCCTATTAGAATCTTCTGCTTAAAAATCTTATTGAATGTCTTGCCAAATATATATATGGCTCCTTTTGTCTCAAAAGGAAATGGATGCGCCCAAATGAGTCACTGGTTTTGGCTTAATCTTGAGACGGGGCAGAATCTGGTGTGGCTAATCAAGCCAATTCTAGAACGGCAGACTTTGCCACAATTCGTACATGTGTATGGCTCTGATTCAGGGCTAGCGGATAGGGCAGCTTTCTTTTTTTCCCTCTTGATTAAGGCCGCTTCAATTCTTTTTTTCCCAGCACACACAGTCTGTCTCCATGCACTCCGGTCTTTGGCTATGTTTTCCTGCATACTTTTGCTGATGCCTGTGGCTCTCATGTCTCGCTTGCAGACATCTCTATATGTAAGTCTTGGGCGGCCTTTGGGTCTGACTCCTTCCACAAGCTCGGCATATAAGATATCTTTCGGGATTCTACCATCTGGCATGCGGGTGATATGTCCGAGCCAGCGTAATCTTCTTTGTGTCAGGAGAGTATACATGATGTTCATATTGGCCAATCTCAAAACTTCCTGATTGGAGACATGGTCCCTCCAAGAGATGAATGTTTTGCCAAATGGTCAGAAAATAACACTTGTAAATATGGACATTCTCTGTGAATGTCACAGTTCTGCTTGGAAGAGCTTAATCATACTTACAAAATTTCATGGACTACATCAAAGATGGCACAAAGTCTAATGACGAAACAATTGGCAGACTATAATTTAGCTAATCTTATTTGTATTCATAGCCCTTTGTTTGCTTTGGTTCTTATTTACATAACAAAAAAACTACTGAACAAAATACAATTTCACAATAATGTTGACAAACTGACTGTCTTGTACAGTCTAGATGGCCTGTATTTTGGGGTAATGGTTAACTTGTATTTCTTGTGTGTAATTGTAATTGAAATAGGTACTGAATTTAAAACAATTCTTATCTTATCTTCAAACTTTCCAGATGAAACTTCTGTCCTCCAGCAATGTAACTGAGCAAGATCTTGAGGTCAATGTCAATTCCATCAGCAGAGACTATGAAACTCTGAGCAGTTTAATACAAGACATTGTTGCAGACCCACCCAACATTAAGCTGACACCAAACCAAGACTGGATGAATTTGACTCTATACACTCAGTCTTGGGACAAATTTGTTCAGAAATTGGATGTCTTGAAAGCTGATTTACAGGATAATAAGTAAGCATAGTTTTTTATGATTAAAGAAACATGAGTTCCTTTGTAAAATAATGCTTAGAAAAAATATTTTGATAAAAGAAAAGAAAATTAAATTGTATTTCAGTAGCTATACAAATAATAACAAAGGTTCTCATTAAAACATGGATATAACTACACTAATCTTTCTGTATTTAAATGCATACAGTTTTTACTTACAAGGTAATTGTTTTAATGCATGACTAGATTTTAAAGTGTAACTGTAACAGGCAAAGTTTATAAGTATTGCTTTTAAAGTCTTTGAAATAAACATAAAAATATTGTTATAAACCTGGTGGTGGCACATTTGAGGGTAGTGGTGTGAGTGTAGTCAGCCAACGCAGATTGCCCCAGGCCAGCGCTAGACGAGCGGTCACTGTGATGAGTTACGACGGTCAGCTGAGACGAGTGTCAACATAACGGTTCGGGAAGGATTGCCGTCGTGAACAGAGCTCAGGAGCATCATGAGAGATGTAGTCATGTGACAAAGCTAGAAACATCGAGCGATGTTCCGTCCAGTTCTAGAGACCCTATTTAAGAGCGGAGGTGTCACAGTCAAGAAGGTTTACGACAGGGCTCAGAACATGGTTGACTACAGCACAGTTCAACGGTGTGGTTCTGTACAGAGCATTTCGACAGTTCGGTGTGGAGCACTGTCAAGTACAATTGAGACGACTGGCGTCATGATCTTGGTTTGCGATCCAGTCCGACACAACAAGCCTAGTGTGTGAAGTCAGTCCTGAACTGTTGAACCCAGTGCAAGCCTGGAATGAGACAGAGAGGCCAGTACGGTGTTATCGGAGAGATATTTGAACAGTCTTGTGTTACGTCCTGCCAATTGTACAGTATTGGCTGTTATTTATTCAACTATTAAACTGTTACGTTACTTTGGAGCCCAGAGTTGTCAAGTTCTTTAAGTTGGTGGTGTATGGTGCAGTTTGCAGAGAGCCTGGATAGTGAGATTCGTAACAATATATTAATATATTATAGCTTACACTACGTTTTGTATGTGAAAAAGTAAATAATTTGTATTCCACCATCTTAGCAAACTTTTGGATTGGGAATCTTCTCTTCTAAAATTACTGCTGACTACATTAGAAAAATTTCCAGCCCCAAAGCCTGCTCTGAAATACATTGATGAGATACTCAGCTTACTAGAGAAACAGTTGGATCTCAATGAAGGTAGAGAATCTCAGAAACATGATTACATTTGTGCTTGCTGTGTATCTTAGTATTTGAATGTATTTGAATGTATAATAGATTTTAGGCACCTGCTATACTTCTATTTAGATCATGATTAGTACAGTCTCATTAGCCCTCCCATTCCTTTGACAAGCCTATCCCCCCCCCCCCCACCAGCCTCTGTTAATGTGTTTGGGGATGTTTAAAATTTTTTAGAAAAATTTATTCTGTTGTTCAGTGAAGGAAAATAATTTTTATCTTGTATCTTGATTTACCAATGCTCAAATTATCAACAATTTATCTATCATTGCTAACTGTATGTTAGAAATACAGAATGTTTGTTTTTAAGCAAAATGCTGTCTGTCTGTCTGGTAAAAAGCTTGCATTTGTAATTTCTCACACATTTAATCTTGGATCAAGTTGAAAGTTTGCACAATTATTTATTGTATCTGACAAAACAAGAATCAATAAAAAAAATTAACCAATTAGTTAATTACCTATGTAATTAATTATTTTGTTGAGCTCGAAAAAGGGTTCATATTAAAAGTAAAAGCTCAATGATATTATATTGATCTTGAAGGTTCTATTTCATGAGTGTAATCTTATATGTCACTACAGAAGGAACCAATGTCTTGCTTAACTACACAAATGTCAACCAAGTTCTTAACTTGATTAGATCTGCCCCAGAAGCTATTCAGACAATCTTGTACACAGTTTTAATGGACCCAGTCAAGGTTTGTATGAAACTGAGATCATTGTTTAAGTTTTAAAAATTTCTTTTTCTTTTATTTACAAACTATTTTATTTATGTAATGTTTTGGGGAAAAATATAATTTTCTTTTTTTTTAAAGACTACAAGATGGGCAGATGCTTTTCAATCATGGAATACTTTCTGTAGCACATCAGCAAATGAAATACTTACTGTTCCACCCAGCTTGGACTTTAGCATGTCAGATTTTCTGCATGAAATGTGTAGAATTGATGTGGAAGATTTAGTCCAAGAACTAAAGAAGTATGAAGGAGTTGATAAACTACAGCTTCTGGTGAGTAAACATCTTCATTCTTATTTGAAAGTGCATGTTATGTTTAAGCTTTGGAAATTTCAGAAATAAAGACTAGTATGTCCTAGCTCTAACTGCCTGCAGGATAGTAGAGGGCAGTGAACAGGGTTTGTTTTGGATCTTGGTGTCGATAGCCCCATGTGCATTTGTTTATTCAAAGACATTTTGCATAATTTTCATTTCATCGATTGACTTTTGAGTAACTTAAGTAAATATTTATTTTATAATGCTCTTTTACCTATCATTTTAGTTTTTCTAATGTGCTAATTAAAATGACCATTCTTATTATGCTTGACTTTAGCTTTTACTAACATTGCAATTTAATATCACCTAACTGTATCAATGTTTCAGTTTGAGAATCCTGATGCTATCAGTGATGTGAATGTCACAGTTCTGCTTGGAAGAGCGCATTCATACTTACAAAATTTTATGGACTACATCAAAAATGGGCCTAAGTCTAATGACAAAACATTTGGCAGAATAGTGAATGAAACGCTTTGGGTTGAAGTTGGAGATCGTATCAAACAGTGGTCCCATTCATTTGAAAAAACATATTTGTAGGTTTGATTCATCAGTGTTTAATTTTTAAAAAAATTGTTTAAATCATTTATTTCTAGGGCTTTTTAAAACAAGTTTTAAACACTTAAATTATCAAGGACATTAAAATATGGTCTGATAAAATATATATTGTAAAAGTTGATTGAAGTTTATAGCTTTTTATATTTTACATTCTATTTATTGTTAATGTACCAATATATTTCTATTCTAGAACTCCAGATAAAATTGCTGGCATTGTTTTAGAAATAGTGGATATTGTCTTTGGAAAGACACCTCAAGACTACAAAGATATGTATAGAAAAGTTGTAGGTGTTACCGACATAATTTTGGGACAAGTATTAAAGATCTTAAATAGTAAGTCAGCCTAATTTACTAAATAAACCATTTTTTTTCTTATATTTGACAATAATAATTATTATTCTGGTTATGTATATGAGTGTACTTTACCAATAGCTATTTGTTTCTACTTTTATAGCCACTACCTTGAGCGAGGCTTTCACTGACCTACCAAGACTGAAAACATTAGTTAATCTAGTTGAAGATTTACCAGAGTTGTATGAAGCAGCGCTTTTTACCAGTATATACCACCCTGAAAAGGTACTCTTAAAAAGAAAGTGTTCTTTTTAAATTCTAAATGTACATAGATAAAGCCAAAAGAAATATAATTTGATAAGAATTTGAATGTTAGTTCATCCATTGTTAATTTTGTCCAAAGATTAAAATAAATAATACTTTATTTTCAGATTACATCTAAACTCTCCAACTTCAAGTCCTTTGAGTATTTCTGTAGTGATAGCCCAGAGGATCTATTTAGTTCTGCACCTAACTCTTCTTTTGATATGAAGCATTGGTTTCAACAGTTGTGTTCTGTCAACTTCACACTTTTGGTGGAGGATCTTTGCAATTACACTGTTGCTAAGGATATTGACAGAATAGTATGTTCTTTCATTCATGACTATATAAGTAAATAATGATATGATAGTGCTACCATTGCTCTTGTTGTCTTTCTTCTACAAATACATAAATGAAATAAATGAACTTTTGGTTGTATGATTAAAACTGTAATGTGATTTGAATCTCAGATTAACAGCCCATACACAGGAACAGTCAACATCTCAGCACTCATAGATAAAATGGAGAAAATTGTTAGCAGATTTGATCATGGATTCAATATTACAGAGCGTCTATTCAAAGCAGATGTTTGGACTCAATCTGTGGATCACATCAATAAATGGATATGGCCATTCAGCTCGGCTAATGAGTAAATACTGATGCTTGTTTGATAGTTAGCTTTCAGTGGAAGTAATAATAATAGTTGATAAACCCTTGAGAGCTATTATAGTGTGAGTGAGGAAATGTCTCAGATTGAGCAAAGAGCCTAGCTTTTGAAATTTTTTAACTGCATTATTATCCACACAAAAAAGTTCAGTTTTTCTAACACTATATTCTGGCTCTCAAGTTCATTGTTATTTTATTGTGACAAGGAAATATTAATGGTCAATGTAAACTCCGGTGTAATTTTAATGTTACTGTTGCTCATAGTTTTTATATATTCTGCTTTTGTTGTCTTGTTTGATTTGTATAAGAGTATAAAATGTATACATTGTTAACAGATTTCTTCAAGACATGCCTAATCGCTGGATGAAGGCAGTATTATCTTACTTTGATACCTCACCTAATCTAAGCAACATATTGGGATACATCGATGCAGTCTTAGACTTTGTAATGCATCAGGTGGTAGAAGTCAAAGGTAAAGGTCATCATTAATGATATATGCTTAACAAATACTAGACTGCTTGCAAAATACAATGACAAGAGTTAGGAAAACTATAGTTTAGTTTTTAAACTGTTAATTCCAATACTTGACACCTCTGAAATAAAGTTATGTGATATCATCAAAACAGTGTCTTCACCAGGTTCACAAGTATTATGCAAAAGAGCTTATTCTCTAACCAATCAATGATTAAGAAATGACTGGTTAAAAATGATAACAAATGTTATAATGTTTCTGATAGTGTAGAGACACTGCTAGGACATCCATTTGATTTTAATGTCATAATTTAAAGAAGAATTCTTAATTTCCTAAAAAAAAAGTTAACAAAAATTATTTTATTTAATAAGCATAACATAGTCTCAAGCTTCTATAAGCGTATAACAGAAAATAGATGGACTTAAATCTAAGAAATCTAAGCAGTTTATGGTCTAAACCTCATTTCTATACAGTCTCAAGTCTTGGTGTAAGACAACTCATTAAATTTGTATAGGATCTATGTGTAATTAAAATCAAGCCAAAATATGTTTTCTTTTGGTCTACAGATGGCATGAAAGGTCTACAAAATTATACTAATGGCAAACTTTTGGTTGAAATGATTAGCTCAGCACCAGATGTTGTTCAAACCGTTCTGTATACAGTCATGAATGAACCCATTAAGGTAACTTCAATTCTTTTTCGGAACTTAACACAAAACTTTAAACGAAATTTTGTATGTCAAAGGTAATAATTTTCATATATTTTTTCCGTACAGTCTGCCAGATGGGGTGTAGTCTTTCAATCCTGGTCTGTTTTCTGCAATACTGATGCAGATGAGATCATGACAGTGCCCCCTGGTGTGAACTTTAACGTGTCTGATTTCTTATGGAAAGTGTGCAATATTGACTTTATTGAGCTGGGCAAAGAAGTGTCTCAGAACAATGGTGCAGACAAGTTAACAGAACTGGTGAGTCTATAAATGTAGACCTTGTTTTATCTTCAGAACTTAGAATGCAGTAGAATCATGTTAAATTGGACTAGAAGCTTACTCAAACCAAATCCTAAAATAATGTAACAAATCCTATTATAATCAAACTTAGACAGTTGTTAGGATCAAAAAATTGTGTTCTGATATGGTCTGATAACCAGAATTAACTGTATTTTAATGTGCATCAAATCTTTCTTAGTGATTTATCCATTATGAAAAATATCTCATTAAAATAACAAAGGAGGCAATACCGTTTAAAATAGAATGTAGAGCAATCATAACTCACTTAACATCCAATATTTATTGGGAAAAGTAAAATTGGGGTGTCTTTGGTACATTCTGAACATAGAAACAGTTCAATTTAACATCATCGGACCTGAGGATTTTTAGGTCTTGTAAGAAAATTTAAATGAAATTTATAGCAAAATTCAAAGGCAATATTGATAACCTTTTACACTTATCTGTGCTATTTCAGATCAGGTTTGATTGTTGCATTATATGAAACAATATTATATGGCTCCTTCTGTCTCAGAAGACAATAGATGTGCCCAGATGAGTTACTGGCTTTGGTTATGTCTTGAGATGGGGCAAAATCTTGAGTGACTGATCAAGCCAATTCTGGAGCAGCAGAGTTTGCCACAGTTTATGCATGTATATGCATCTGACTTAGGACTAGCAGACAGGGCAGCTTTCTTTTTCTTTCTCTTGGCTGACGCAGCTTCATTTCTTTTGCACTCGGCAAAGTTCATACCAGTCAGTCCTATCTTGGGCTATCTCCTCCCACATACTTTTGTCAATGCCATGGCTCTCATGCCACTTCCCTTGCAAATATCTCTGTAGGTTAGTCTTGGGTGGACCCTGGGTCTGACTCCCTCTGCAAGCTCAGCGTATAGAATGTCTCTACAGATGTAACTATATTATATGCTTGAGTACTATGAGGTACCATCTTTTGTTGTTATTTTTAATGGAAAAAACAACAACGAATTTCCTATAAGGATTAATAAAACAAATTTAGTCTTAGTCTTGTGTGTATTTTGTTTTCAGATTTCAGGGAACATCTCCTCTGGTTACAGAAACACTTCCCTAGTCTTGACCAAGTTTGACAAGATCATCACCATGGTTACTGATATCACCACCTATGGTGTAGAAGCTGATGTATTCACTCAGCTGATCAACATTACATTATGGGAAGAAGTAGGCAACCGGGTCAAACTATGGTCTAAGTCTTCTGAAAAGATATATAGGTTAGTGTATAATGTATGATCAAAAAGGTTCAAGGAAACCTAAAAAAATGAATTGTTTCAAAATCAATCTCCTCAATTAAATATATTTTTAAATTTACCCACCAGTAATTAAAAGTATTCCTTTAATTATAATATTGAAGCATACACAGGATTTAACACACTTTGGCACCTTAACATCATTATGTGTAACACAAACAAGCTTATTTGAGTATTATTGAAATATTTGGATAAGTTTTCTTAACTTTAGAAAACATAAAGAAACTACATCAAATCCAGAAAAAATAGGAAATGAGCTATGCGACTAGACTAAGCTAGAGACTCTTCATGGAGAAAAGATTTAAAAATAAAGTAGCAATAATAAATACAATTTTAAACCATTATTTACACGCACAAAAAACAGAACATCATAAAAAAAATATTTAGACATTAGTAATTAAAATGTCTTATTTCCATAAAACAACACATGAATAAGCATTTGAATATAATTGTTTTCATCTTTAAAGGAAAGTCTATCAATTATATGTCCTAACTGCTTTTTTTTTTTAAGAAGACTTTTATTGGTTTTATTTTTGAGTATATAATTCAATCAAAGTTGGCCTATTTAAAAACAAATATTGTTTTCTTTCCCCATTTTAGTGACCCAGATAACTTAGTTGGACTGACTGCAGAGATGTTGGATGCTGTCTTTGGCAGAATGGGAAAACAGATTGAAATGGCCTTTGATAAAGTTGTTGGAATAACAGATCTTGTCCTGGGACAAGTGATTGATATTTTAAACAGTAAGTTTTCTCAAAAAGATGTCAACAGTTTTTAGATTACTGAATGACCCTATGGTAACTATAAGACCTCATCTTGAACAAATACAGGAAATGTTGCTGTTTTTTTTTCTGCTAACAAGTTCTTCATGTCACTACAGGTACATCTCTGAAAGACGCACTTAAAGACCTTCCTAGCTTACAGACACTGGCTGAACTGCTCCAGAATGCACCAGAACTATTTGAAACAGCCTTATACACCTGTATATACCAACCCGAAAAGGTGAAACATGACACTATAATATTATCATTAAATGTATTCAAGCAATATTTTATTCAGTGATAGTTTATAAAGTTTCTATATCATAAATATAGCATTCATTTTTTTGAAAGTGAGAATTATTTTGTATAAAGTTTGTTTTAAGTATTCCTTAAAGAGCCAATATCCACAACCTTGAGGTAAATAGTTCATTATTATTTTATTTTACTATTTAATCATTTTCATTATGCATTCACCAACCTTTTTTTACAATATGTTGTTTTTATCTGTAGATCACTGCCAAGGCTTCTGATTTGACTTCTTTGGAAACATTCTGTTTAAACAATCCTCAAGATATATTTGTCCTGGCCCCTAACTCTTCCTTTGACCTTAAGTCTTGGTTCACACGCTTCTGTTCTATCAACATTACCAAAGTGGTCGGAGAGCTGGAGAATTACAAAGTTACTAAAGATATCAACAACATTGTAAGCATACATACTTTCAAAGAGTTTCAGTATTAAACTTGGTTTTAGCAATTACTATTTCATCTTTACTTTGGAAGTATTGTTTTAATATTAAGTGACTTAATGTGTAAAGTAGCAATTATACATAAAACACTGAACCATAATCTTCAAATACAAAAACAAAATCTAATAAAATATTCAAAAAGACACAAAGATAAAGACACAATCCTCATTCCATATGCTAGGACAAATTTATACAAAGGTTCCTTCTTACCTAGTGCTATTAGAGCATGGAATGGGTTGCCTGAGTAAGCAAGGAAAACCAGTGACTTAGCAGAATTTAGGTCATTGGTTAATATGCATGACTAAATGCATGACGCATAGGACGTAATCATCTTCTTTTTTTTAAGTAATGTCTGTATTATATAAGATAAGGTAAGTATTTTCTATGTGTGTGTATATTCTATGTCATGACATTTGTGTGATGACTGACTTTTGTATCATCAGATTAATGCTTCCTCTACCCAGCCTGTAAAGATGTCCTCTGTGATAGACAAGATGGAGACTGTCATAGCTAAGTTCAATGCTGGTCTAAGTGTAAAGGATCGTGTTTTCAATCCAGACATTTGGAAGGGAGTCATAGACCATGTAAACACCTGGATATGGCCATATAATAATGTTATTGAGTAAGACTTCTTTGATTTTAGTTGCAATACCATTATCAGAGTTTGTCCTTTGGTTTTCTGATGGAGCACAAGACCTCCGTTAGAACATGTTAACTTTGCTATTAATATCAACTCTTTCCAATCTATATGTATTCTAAGCTTCATACAAGCCAATACACTTATTGATATTTTAGATCTTTGTCTGAGTTGTTTATTATGTTCGTCTCACTTTAAGGGTTTGTAAACTCTTTAAGTATTTATTTATTTGTAAGTATTTCTTACTGCTTATTCTTGTCTTAAAGCAACACAATGAAACAAATAACTTTTTTTGTTTAGTTTTATGAAAGATGTACCGCAGCGAGCTATGAAAGCTGTATTGGCCTACTTTGAACACATGCCAGGCTCTTCCAAAGCTGTTCAGTACATAGATGCTATTCTAGACATAGTAGGCAATAGGATTGAGTTAGCACATGGTATGCATTTATATTGATACAATTTTTAAATCTGTCTGTCTGGGTGGAATTTTGTGCACTCTATATCTCCCACTTTCCAGTTTCAGATCAAGTTAAACAATAACACATAATTCAATGAAAGAGTTAACCAATTGGTTAATCTATTTGTCATAATTAATTAATTTTGTTTTGTATAGAAAAAGTACTAAGCTAAGGGGAGATAAGTCTTGTGTAGAGAATTAGGTCATTTGCTACAATTTTTAAACTTACAATAGATAACTATAAACCTTCTATTTTTACAATAAGTTGAATAGCTCAGTGGCTAACTCTTGTGGCTAACTCTTCTGCCTTCTATCACGGAGGCTTGAGCCCTTAGGTTTATATTCACACTCAAGCAACTTTAAAAAAAAATAGCTTTTGAAAAGGCAGCACAGAAATCTTCTCCCAGATTCCCTTTCACCCCTTTTCCAAACTGATCCATAAAAGTAATTGACCATAGCACATTGAGCATGCTATAAGCATGAAAGTTGTGCTAAACATAAAACAATTAATCAATATTTCCAATTGCACAAATTCACTATTTTTAGTGTAGTATTTTTTTTTATTTTACTTGTTTCTAATATAATTAAAGGATTCTGATAAATAATGAATACAAAAATTTTGTGAATTTTTTTTTCCTCCTGTTGATATTTTACAAATGGAAATTTTGCAGTGAACTTGCCTGAAGCTTTCCAAGAGTTTCCCACACTGAGAACCATTCTAGAACTTGTGCAGGAGTCTCCAGAAATTATAGAGACTGTTGTTTATACTGTATTAACACAGCCTGTTCAAGTAAGTGTTAACATTGCTACAATAATATAGGTATATACATATATATAGCTGTAGCAGTGTCATGTGATGATAATGAGTATTGTAATATTTATGTTTCTTTCTTGCTTTAGACTGCCAGATGGGTCAATGCCTTCCAATCATTCTCCACATTCTGTAGTACCAAGGCCACTGATCTTCTCACTACTGCTCCAGGCTCTGACTTAGACGTTAATGTTTTACTCAGAAAAATCTGTAGCATTCAAATTGAAAACATTGGCTCTGAGTTTACTTCCTATCAAGGATTTAACAGAATCAGGAACATTGTAAGTTTATCTAGTTAGAGCTTAGTACTGTCTGAAATAGTTGTAGCTACATAATTCTTCTAGCTATTATTATATTATAATTGTGCACCATTGACAGTCCCTTTTTAGTTATCAATTGAAAGATTGGAAATGAGTACACATAGAATAATAATAACTGAAATATATATATTTGTTTCCTTTATTTTTTTATTTTTGTTTGTTTGTTTCAGTCAAAATGTTTGGAAGTTTAAAACACATATTTATTGTTACAGGAATCTGGCAACACAACTTACACCCTAAATGTCTCAGCACTACTAAACAAGTCTGATCAAGTGTTCAAGTCACTCAGCTACTACTATGACCATCCACTAAGTCTTGCCACATTCAACTTAGCTGTGTTCAATGAAACTGTATGGAAGGACATAGGTGTCAGAATTCAGAATTGGTCCAAGTCGACGTCCAACATTTATCTGTATGAAAACATTTTGAATTTACTTTTTACTTTATTTCACTTTGTGTTGGTGTTTTATGGAAATCAATAATTAATGTATTCTTACATTGCTTTTCTTTATTTAGAATTGCCAACATAATCTCTCAGATGTTTGAACTGATCTTTGGTTCTCTGATTGATATGAGCCCAGAGTTAAAGGATGCTTATGGCAAGGCTGTTTCCATCACCAGTATACTTGTTGATGAAGTCTCAATTATCATCAATGGTCAGTTTTAAAAACAATGCTTGACATTTAGAAAAATATGTTCAACAGTTATGTAGCCTGAAATAGTCAATATTAAGTCAAGTGTTATCTTTTACTGTAGTTTATTTTAGGGAAAACAGAAATTAATAGTATGACACAACTGTAATGAGAAATATACTAAGACTAATGAGAATCAGAAATAACCTAATAGTAGGATTTATTGTATTAGGTACCATTTATTAAAAAAACTACACACATCTATGTTACAATTACATCCTCACAGAATAGAAAAGTACCAAAAAACTCACCACTAGATCATAAAAAAATTTCACTTTTAATAAAATAGTGCACCACCATTACAAGTTATCTAAAAAAAAATACTCTTTTGTCTGTGTTTTGTGGTGGTGGTATTATAGAACTAATTAAAGCTAATTTATTGGGAGTTTTTTTTAATTGAAGAATGTAACTTCTTTATTTTCCAGCATCATCCCTCACTGAGGCCTATCACAATGTCACAGTGATACATCATCTTATCAATTTAGCCAATCAGGCTCCAGACCTTCTTGAAACTCTTCTTTACACCAGCATGTATCATCCTGAAAAGGTATTTATGAAAATATTGCTATGTAACAGTGTGAGCTGATTAAAGAATGTAGATAGTTGTATGCAACCAAATATTTTGAGCTGGGATTGTTTTCCTACAATACATAAAGTTATAAATTCTTTTAGCAGCAACAAAAACAAGAAAAAGGTTTGATCTATTTTACAGGTTGCCAGAAGGGCTCTGTCTTTAGTTTCATTTGACAAGTTCTGCAGTGTGGATCCACTTGAAATATTCACTCTACCTCCAGAGTCAAACTTCAACTTAAAAAATTGGATACATGAACTTTGTAGTTTAAATTTTTCAACAATAGAATCAGAGTTGGCAAATTTTACAACAGTCCGAGCAATAGAAAATATTGTAAGAATCTTTTAATTTTCTATTTATTTTCTTACTTGTGAAAGTAATTTATTAGAATATTTATTAGAGATCTTGTTTTTTGCTTCAGTATTTTTATAAATAAAGTGCATTGATGTTTCTAAACAATGTACTGTTGACAGCCTAAACTAATATTCTAAAAAAACAAAAAAACAGAGGTTCAACATTAAGAAAAATTACTTTTGGAATTCTTTAACGCTCTTGTAACAAAATTGTACATTATTGATACTATCCTGACCTACAGCACTACTGCTGTAATGAGATAGATTTTTATAACTATTTGAATAGGTCAATGGAGTTTCTCACACTAATGTGAGTTTAACATCAGTAGTGGACAGAATGGAGAAAATCATTCAAAAACTGCAACAAGATTTCAAGTTTGATGAGCGCCTTTGGAACGGAACACTCTGGACTCGAGTCATCAGCAGACTTGAAAGTTGGATAAAAGATTATACAATATATGACAGCCCTCTAATGTAAGTAACCAGCTCAAATATGCTAATTATACAAGATTTATGAAACTCTTAGTCTGTCACTCAAGCTTTAATGCACTATAAATATAAAAACAGTTAGTACCAGCTCATCAAAGTACACTAAACAGTTAGTTGTAAACATATTTTCATTAAGTTAGTAGGCAATCTAAATTTAGCATTCACTACGCCTGTACGTCAACATTGTTGATATTAAAATCATAACCCTTTAAGTCTCAGTAGTAAAGTGCCCCTTCAGACTTTGCAATCTAGGAGGCAGATGATGTAAAGATCATCTTTTTCTGTTGTCCATGGTTTATGAGGTTGTCAACACAACTACCTACTGCCTTTACTTTTTTTCTCCAACTAATGTTAAATGTTGAGGGGAATCAGGGGCATCCTTAAAATCCCCAAATTAAAATTCCCAGGCTTCACCAAGATTTTATTTTAAGACCTCTTGGTCCAGAAGCCAAAGGAAGCCACCATGTCCCATCTTTAAGTATCAATGCTAGTTTTTTAATTAATAAAATTGTCAATGTTTTTTCAACTAAGTAAACAACTATTAATACATTTAACTTTTAGCTAATATTTAAGAAAATTCTGTTTTACTAATACTGTCCTTTTTTGTCTTCTGATTTGAAGGAATTTTGATGGCATCTTTCAACTTATTGAACAACTGATTGATTCGGGTCCAGGAGTAAAAGCAGAGCTGAAACCTATTTTATATGTTGGTGTCATTCTAGACAACTTACTAGACACAGTGTTAACTTTAGAGAATAGTAAGTCTCTGTTTATTGTTTCATCTACATCAGAAGTAATTGATTAAAAGGTACATTGTCAACTTTTAGGCTATGATATAGCATGATGGTCTGTGTAACAGAATATTTTTGTCCAATGTTTTGGTATAGTTGACTTCTGTATTTCTGTATTATTATTTTACCTAACCTTTACATACTAACCCAAGAAATATTATGTTATGTTTACAGAGACACATTTTGGTGCTGTAGACATTGTAAATGGTTGGACTGCTATGCAGAAATTAATCAACATAGTCCAAATGCCTGGTGTATTGGATGTTATATTCTCCTCAGCTACATCAGAACATGTAATAACCACTACTTAGCATTTGTTCACATTATTAGATACAAGTTGAGACATGCATTTTATAGTAAGAAAAGATAATCCTTAAGTTTTTAGAAAAACAATAAGAATGGGATAAAAGTGGGAGCGGGGTAGAAGTCTAGCATTTTTTCAAAGTGTGAAGTAAAAAAAATAAACATACATTATTTATATAAGTTACATATGTTTTGTTTTTTTTGCTTTCATATTATATGGGGCATTGATAGTGAGCTGGATTAGTGTTGACTACTAGGTCCACAACCTAAATCCAATATTATGAAAAACCATACTTATCTATTGATTTATGTGCCATGTAGACATAACTATCATTTTATGAAATTTATGCTAATTTGATACATTTTCTTTACTTGTCTTATTATTTTTTTAAAAATACAATATGTTGACTTTTGGTATTCTCAGTTCCTGTCCCTGTTTATCAACACATCTACTATCAACGACTTCTGCAATGCCAGCACTCCAGTGACTAAATACTTAGTACAACCAGCAAATGTTTATGTTGACCTTCAGCTACTCAAAGCGAAAATTTGTGACATTGACTTTAAAAATTTTATGGGCACTTTTGACAATTTCTTTGATACTAAGAAACTGGAGAGAGTGGTAAGAAAATGATTTGTACATTTTTGTTCTTCTACTTGTAATAAGTCCAATAAGTCCATGTACTAAATATCATCTAGCAACTACTTTTACACTATTATTGGGGTAATAGATAAAATTAATAATGTTTGGGGATTGTCCTTTATTTATTAAACATTTGATTGGTCTTTACACTATTGGAGTAGTGAGTATCAAGGTATTGTAAAACTTATGACAAGCTTTTTCCAAATAATCAAAGTTTTTATTTTTGCTAATACATGTTCTCATTTCCCTCTTACAGATTCATGATACAGAAAAGTTGAACTGGACTCAACTTGAGCTGAAAGTAAAGCATGTCACACATTTGATCATTGACGAGTGGATGGTCAGCACACCTAAATTTGATTTACCAGAACATTTAACCAATGTTACTTACTGGACCAGTCTTTTTGAAAATAGCATGACTTCTCTGGCAGACAGACTTCAAATGAAAGATCAGTAAGCTACTCTGTCCATAGATCAAGTGTCTTTATAGATAATGGACTTCATTTCTAGCAGTTAAAATGTTATAAATATTTTTTAGACTAAATGAGAAAAGTTTATATGACATTTTTGTTTCCTTCACCAGGATTGAAAATATTATACATCAGTTAAGTCCTTTGTTAAAGATGGAAGGTTTAAAAGAGACGGGTATAGTCTTGAACACAGTTCTGGATATTCTCAATGAAAACATTAAGGCTATGACAGGCTCAACTTTTACCTTGGGCAATGCCATTGACACTATTCCAGCCCTCAATGACATCTTTCTTGCCTTGGGTGTGGACTACAACACCATGGAATCCCTTTTGTTAGCACCAATTCAGAACCTCACCAAGTTTGTGGAACTCTTCTTATCTAAAGATATAAAAGGTGACTTTTGTTCAGAAGCTAAGTGGAAACAAGTTTTCTACCTCCCTGACACATTTAACACATCAGGCCTCTACCTGTCTGTCTGTAATGAGAATTTGACCCCACTACTGAATAAACTAAAACAAGTGTATAACATCCGGTCCATGTTGGATGCATTACATGATAACAGATCACACATACAGGACTGGGACCTGGCTGTGGACAAAGTTTTCACCCTGGCAGACAACATGAAGAATCTGTTGAACAATCCACCCAAGGTCAGTGAAGATGAAACCCTGGAGCTGCTGAGACACTCTTACACCAATACCTCTAATCTCTGGGACATGTTGAAGGCTCTCAGTGCCCTGCATCAGGCTTTCATCAATGACTCTGCCTACACTGGACCTTTTGAGGGTGTTTTTAGGGTGGCTAACGTACTTGTCACCTACCTTGATGAAATGGTGGCCAGGGTCAAAGTTCAAAGTGGAAGGCTAGATTTGGTGTCTCTTTTTAAAGAGTCCCCAGAATTTGTAAATGTTGTGAATAAGTTTTTGGACATGAAACCAGACCCTCTGACTGGCTTGTTCTCAGTGCAGCTTAGACCAACAGCTGTAAGTTGTTGTTTTTTTAATAATGTTTTATTGTAGGCTACATTACTAGATTTAAGATTTTGTATGATGTTGTTTATTTCAGCAAATGAGATGGAGTACTTTTTGTAGCTCAACTGTATTAATCTTTCTGATTCACTTGTATCTAAAATTCTTAAAATTAAGCTTTAGGCTAAACAGAAAATGTCAATTGTTACAAACTTATCTAAAATAATTATCTTTAATATTTAATTTAATAATTATTGGGTTAGTTTTTTTGGTAAGGTTTATGAAAAACTCATTTAACTATCTAGAATAGCTTAAACAAATCTAAAACATTGAAAAATCAAAATTGTATTAGTCACAGTACTTTTATTACAACTGAGTATTACATTTTAACAGAAGATTGTTTCAGTAGTTTTTATAATCTTCTTTTTGTTTTGGATTTAAAGAACTATTTTACATGTTTCTTTTTTTTTTCCAGGATTATAAGTGATATGTAGGAGCTATACTATTTTCACATTAACATTAACCCATAAAGTACTGATCCGTTTTACTATGGGTGCATACAAAATGGAATAAACTACCACATGCGTTTTAAGATTTAATAATTAATTTAATATACTAATGCTTAGGTTAACACATTAATGCTCAATTTTCCAGGTGGATAAATTCATTAACATAGTTCAAAGCAGTTTAGAGCTGAAGCTGCTGACATGTAATCGATCCAAATTCCTTGAAATATTTGAAGTGCGATCTGACATTGCTGACATACAGTCTTTGTTGACTGCGCTGTGTAATCTTGATTATGACTCCATTGCAGAGAAGCTAAAAGCAACATTCCATGTCAATACCATTGGAAATGATGTGAGTTCTAGAAACTTTAAAGACAACAAAATAACTTTATTGTTGGTTCTTAAATAAATGTGTTATTTTTTTCTGTTTCAATGAGAAAATTTTGTAGTACTTTCATTTATAAATTGAACTTTTATGATCTAAGGTCACAAGTGCTTGGAGTTCCAAAGATTCATTTGATGTTGAGAATTTTATCACCAAGATGCAGGACCTGATTGATAGAATTACTAAGCTTACAAAAGTAAACTATATCTACTTTGGTGAGCATGACCTTGGAAATGTCTTGATGATCAATGCAACACGTCTGCTGGAAGAGCTGAAAGCTCAGTATAGCAATATCAGCAGCATTTTTACGGAGGAATATATTTCACTATCAGCATCATTGTAAGTTTATATAATCTGCTACTAATGTCAAGGTCATTACTAATTTTTATCTCTTAGCAGATATAATGTTTCTCCCACTGTAATTGTATAAAGGCTGTGTCTGATGTCTGCTGGAGTCTATCACTGCTGTATAAAATATTGAATTCCTTTGCTTTGTTTCAGGCTGAATAGTCTGTTGAAAAGATTCAACAATGTGACAGACATGAAGACCATGACACTAAGTCTACAATTTGCTCAAGCGTACCTACACAGTTTTAACACATTTCTCCGATCATTGAAGGGTAAGGATACACACAAATTTCTTATTGTTCTCAAAATATATATTTAAAAAAAACACGCTAATTACCTTCATTTGAAAATTTGTTTTTTAAGAGTAACTGCTTTCATACAATAACAAGTTGAATGAGTTTACTTACAATTTTGATTTTTCTATTTCAGATCAACCAATTTCTTTAGTGACATTATTGAACAACACAGAAATTGGTCGAATCCTCAACCCTATATTGACAGATCCACATGCACTGGATGGCTTGGTGAATGCTACAGTCAATGTTAGAGAAGTAAGCATTAACTTGTATCATTTTAATGTCATATGAACTTTCCATCAATGTTAGCAGAACTTCCTTTTTCTTTTTTGAAAATTAATTTTTAGAAGTGAAAAAATGAAAAACTTTTGCTATTTTACTGATTTCTATTTAAATAAAAGATAGTCGCTTTATTTCTAATAGACTTGCACTTAGATTTTTAGCTCAGGGAGTGTAATTAGCTACTGAAGAAAAACACAAGCTGTAGATTCACCTTCACCTTTCCATTAGTTTGATGGACGAAGCACCAAACTGTCTTTAGCCTTGATTTTAAAAAATCTCTTTCAATGACAGGCATGACCATTCTTGTGTCTTCCCATCACTTTCTCTGGCTGCTTCTTTTCCTGGCACTATTCCCTAACAAAAAGTCTTTGCGAGCCTAGAGGACATATGGCCATAGTTTGCATCTTTTGACAATAGTTATCAGGTCATCCTTGGGTCCAATAGCCCCATTAATCCCATTTCTAATTTCATTGTTTGTGATGTGGTCTTTGTATTTGATAACTAGGATCTTTCTGTAGCATCTCAGTTCCATTGTTATAGGATCCTCCTTTCCAGTTCTGTAGTCAAGAGTCCAAGATTCGCAAGCATAATGATGTGGCCTTGACCATGGAGTGCATCAGTCTGATTTTAGTGATTTTAGCTGTAGATTGTATGTTTACAATTTCTTTGTATCAATACACTTTTATTTCTTAATATTATCTTAAAAAAAATTGTTCAAATGTCTATTTTCATACACAAACTTTTATGAGTAAAATGTAGTAATTGCTGTAAAACTTAATTTTTATAGCTAAGTAACTTGCTTAAGCAACCAGATTCTTCTCAACTACTTTGTACTGATCAACTCTGGAAAGCCATTCAAATAACAGGTGAGACCCAGCCTCTTAGAACACTGCAAGAGAAAACATGCTCCACCAATCAAACTCTGCTACTGTGGCAAACTGTAATGCTACAAGCTAATGGTTACAATTTATATAAGCAGGTAATGAAACATTAGTAGTCCTAGCATTTGGTATTCTATGCAAATATACATTTTAGATAATCTGTACAGATATGACACATTGATATATGCTAGTAATAAATAAATTATTTATTATAAATATTTGTAAACCTTTATTTAAGTACCAATACTTTTATTACTGGAATATTTTATCTTTGGTAGATTGATGTTCTAAAACAAGAAATAGATCAAGGTCAGAGTAGCCTGAATGCGTCTGCTGTGGCCACTGAAATGAAGGAGTTTGTCTCACTAATGGATACCATTATCAAGCAATATAAAAATGAATCAAGGTCAATAAATGACCTACTTGATGTCAAAGGTTTCCAGGAAGTGCTAAATGAAGTACAAAGAACTATAGCACAAAAACTTATGAACTCTGCTAAAAATTGGTGAGAAAAAAAAATCTATTATTAATGTAGCTTTGGATTTAGTTAACATAGATCTAAATAGAAAAACTGCAAAAATTAATTATAAAAGTACTAAAACTATAGAATTCTAAAATTATAATTGAGCATAACATTCTTGGATACAAAATGAGAAAGATAAAGTAATTTTCAAACTTTTGAATAAATATAGGCAAATTATTTTTCATTCTTTTGAAATAAAAATGCTCAGTTTTTTTTAGTGATGCACCTACTTACACGCATGTCAGAAATTCTGAAGTCACCTTTTTCCAAAAAGGATTGGCACCTCTGGTTTATGATATTCATTTGTAATTCCTAGGTCTGTGGACATCGCTGATCTGATGCTGCCACAAGTCATGGATCCTAAATCTTCATTAAGTGTGGCCAAGACTGTCAATTCTGTGAATCTGTTCATGAATCTCTTCATAGATAAGCTGCAGGGGATTAGAAGTGAGTGCAATAAATATTTAATTTTAATAAAAAAAATTTTAAAGTTGGTGTTTTTTTTAAGTCAAAGTTATTAAAGAAGTGTTGACAATAATACATGTGCATTTCCATGGAAGCTAATCAAAGCATTTCTTCTTTTATCTTCAACCCAGATGGCACAATCAGCACAACCACATTGTTCTCCAATGCTGATACCTTAGCCAATATTATCAATGCTTACATCAGTGTCGGAAGAAATATTGCTCAAGCCTGGCTTAACAATGAATTTAATCTCACTAAAGTTTGTTTCATTTGTAGTATTTTTTTTACTTATCTGTTTAACCATGTATTTCTGTTTAGACCATTTTAAAATGTACCTGTAGACATTTTTGTTAATGATAAAACTTATAAACATTTGGTGTCAGAAGTATTTCTGAAATTAAATTGCCTTTTTTTTTTTAGACACTATCACTTTTTGTGAACTCAACATCAAGTCTAGAATCATTGTGTAAACAACCTGATGGACTATCAAAACTTATCACAGATCTTGTAATACCAACCCAAACAGTGAAAGACTTCTCAACTGTAGTCTGTTCTGTTGTAACAGAATCCTTGCAAAATAATGTCTTAACATTTATTCAGAAAGATTACATTGCTAAGCAGGTAAGCTCTACTGAAACTTAGTAAGAAATATTTATTAAAATCATTAAGGATGTCATTATTTATGATATGCATTTTAAAGAAACCTTTTTTTTTTTTTTACTTTTGAAATAGACCTCATATCAACTGACTGATAAAAATTGTATACATATTAATTTTCCCACACCCAATCTTGGATGAAACAAAAATTTTTCACAATTATTTCTTTTACCTGACATAACAAATATCAATATAAATAATAAACCAAAAAGTTAATTAAGTATTGGTAATTAATTATTTTGTTTAGTATCAAAGAATGGGAAAGAAATTTGACTTAATGATGTAGTGGTATAAGTTGAATTGGTCCCCTTTATAATTTGTAGAGAGAATTAGGTCGCCACTTTAAATCTGGAAACTAACAACAGATAACCATAAAATCTTCCATTTTCAGTTGCTAGTGTGTTGCCTTAGGAGGCTGCAATGGCGTTTAAATTCAGGTCTTTCACCTTTTTTTATAAAAATTTTCTTTTTCCCCCTCACCCCTTTCCCTATTGGTCTAGTGATATGATCATAAAAGTGGGCTAAACAAAAACCATTAATTAAAATATTTCTAATCGCACAGATTTATTATAGTTAGTCTAGACCTATTACAAATTTACTTGACTCATCCAAACTAATTAATACAATTACTCTTAATGTAAGCTTTGTTTTTTTTTAGTATTTTATTTATTTTTCTTGTTTTAAATTTCTCTTTTAATGTAGCTGGATGCTATTTGGACTGCTCCGCAACTTTCACCCAATTTTACTGAGTTCTCTAGTAATGTTGAAGAGTTTACAACTATAATTAAAGAATTGGCCAGCAAATCTCTAACCATTAGTTCCAATCTTTCCAAGAACTTCACGTTTACTTCCATTTTGGATGTATTGAAAGGACTAGCCTCTGATCCAAAACTGTAAGTATTAAAATATAATATTTGGAAAACTTCTACTTATGTAAGTTATCGGAGGAATATTTTCTTTTCCCTCTTTAATTCTGACCCTTTGGTAATTCTTTTTATCTACTCTTTAATATACTTTTGGGTATTTATGTTTTCTTCATATTTTTCTTTACTTCTTTCAGGATATTCCGAATGCTAAAGTTACTGGGTATTGTTGTTGAAGCTCCTCTACACAAAGATCAGAATGTGGTTCAGGTTTTGGCTGATATAAACACATTTGCAATTATGCCATTCGTTGATGTACTTCAGGCATTGCAAGGCAAATTATCGTTTGATCTTACTTTTTTTGCTGTCTATAAACTCTGTTGTATATTTTTTTTTTTTAAGTTATTATATAGTAATATTAAAATTTGGGATAGTTTTATCATTGATTTTACTGTTTTGTTTTTGTTTTCCAGCCAAAGGTATAACACTGCAGACATTGAACAGCAGCCCTGAGACTATGTTGGATGTTCTGTCCACTTTTCTGGACTTTGATGTCCACTATTCTGTCATGGAAACTGTATTTTTAAAATCACAAGTAAATATATTCAGTTGTTTACCTCTGCATACATTTTTTTTATGTCAAAATTTGTCTTTTGTTGAGAAAATAAAATAAAATTTGTTAGCAAAATCTTATCACAATCCTGAGATATAATAAAATACTCAGTAATCTTCTTAGCAATTAGTGAGCATTTTAAGTATCAAGCATATCACATTCTCTGACAAATTTCTGAGTGTGATTCATTCAGGCATGTCTCAAATAAAACAGAGAAGCCTTCACCATCAGTCTCAGTAGGATAGCCAAGATTTTCTATTATTCTGTTGTCTTTTTAGTAAGTTAACAGGATATTCCAATAATAAAAAAATGTATATAAATATATAAACAAATGTTTTTAAATGAATGATTTTATATTAACTCCTTTTAAATTTGAACATTGTAAAAAAAAAGTAGCAAGGCCATTGAACATTAGAAAACAAAATTAGCATTGGCCTTTACATTTTTGACATTATAAACTGTAGCATTGCCTTTTAATTTTGAACTTAATGAAAATGTAGCATTGCCTTTTTATTTTGAACATTATAAACTGTAGTATTGCCATTTCTTCTTTTTCATCTCTAGTTGAATTATTTCATCTCTGTAAGAGATCGTCAGAGCATGTGTAATAGTAGCAGTTACATCTCCTACCTTTCAACTGTAGGACTGGATCAGGTGGAGCTGCCCATACCATGGAGAAACATCTTCAGTGGCCTATGTTCCTCTGCACCCAATGCTGACACCATGCTTCAGTATTTGAAAGATATGAAACTCACCAAAGTTCAGATTGCTGTGGTTCTAGACAAAGTACAAAATATATAAAAAAAAACAACTCACTTTAATTAAATTGTTTTTTTTAAGACTTATCTAGCTTCACTGAGTCAATTTGATACACAATTCAAACTATTCTTTCTACAAATTAAAAGCATGCTTTCTATAGTTTGTGTAGAAATTATCAACTTTTTTTTAGACTTGTACCTTGTGGAAGTTTAAAATTGGTCTGTCAAAGAAATTGTATTGATAACTGGATGATTTAAAATTGTCAATGAATGTTTCTATTATAACTTTAAATATGAAGGTTGTGATTGAAGATGAGCACTTTCTCATTTTCTGTGTACATGAAGATAGTTAAAGATCCAAATGGTGTCTTGAAAAGTTGAAAAGTTGTTTTTTTTGCATGACCAGGCTGCTCGGTACAGCCTGGCTTAAGATTGTTTCATGGCTCCCTGCTGACTCTTACCCTGCACCTTTTCATTGGCCACTAACCTGGCCCCAATTTTTTTTATATCTTGTTTGATAGTGAAAGAAACAAAACCATATTACATTATAGTTTTAAATGTGTTGATAATGGAATGGTGAAATACAAATGTATAATTCTATTAAAAGAAAAAAAAACTACACAAATTTTGTAAACTGAAACTCTACTTCACCTGCCTTGTTTAAAACAAAGTTTCAAAATGAAACTTTAAACTTTGAAACCAATGTGTAAAACAAAAAGTCTACCTGGTTATTTTATGGTAGAAAATTTCTTGCCAAATTTTTTTGTGTTAAAAACATCAACTAATTCCTATTCCATAAAATGTATGACAATATATTTTTTATTGGTTAATTGAAAGTTATGAACACATATTTCTTTTTCTTGCCAGATGTTTCCTATCAGTCAAATTGAAGACTTGCCAAACATGTATGATCATAATTTTGGTTGGATTAACTTAATGTCAAGTCTGGAGCAACTTTCTGATCTGGTGACTCAGGCAAAGATGGACCAGTCCAATGTGAACAGCATGAAATCTGCATGGGAGAATGTCCGAGATATTGTCTTTGACAAGTCATTGAAGAGGTTAGAAAATACATTTTCAGTATTCTGAACTATTGCCAGTCTCATAATAGGGAAGAAGAAAGGCGGAGAGGGAAAGCATGATACTGTAAACTCATGTTTTACTATGAAATATTAGTTTCTTTTTCCTTTATTCTCAAACTGAAAATATGCAAGAAACATATGATAATTAAGCTATTCATCAAAAACTCTGTTTCTACTAACCTTTAGCGTATGATATCTTATCTTATCTTATATAATACAGACGTTACTTCAAAAAAGAAGATGATTATGTCCTACGCGTAATGCATTTAGTCATGCATATTAACCAATGACTTAAATTCTGCCAAGTCACTGGTTTTCCTGGCTAGCTCATGCAACCCATTCCATGCTCTAATAGCACTAGGGAAGAAGGAGTATTTGTACAAATTTGTCCTAGCATATGGGACGAGGAATGTGCCTTTATTTTTATGTCTTTTAGAGTATTTTATTAAATTTTGTTTTTGTATTTGAAGATTATGGTTCAGAGTTTTATGTATAATTGCTACTTTACTTTTGAGTCTTCTGTCCTGAAGGCTTTCTAAATTTAGTGATTTTACTAATGGTGTTACTCTAGTCAAATGTGAATATTCGTTTGTTATGAATCTCACTGCACTATTTTGTGTTTGTTCCAGTTTCTTAATGTTTTCTTGAGTTGAGGGGTCCCAAGCGGAGGATGCATATTCTATTATTGGCCTAACCAAGGTTAAATAACATTTTAGTTTTATGTTCTTATTTGATTTATAGAAATTTCTTTTAATAAATCATAATGCTTTGTTTGATTTTTTTATAGTTTCATCAATATGTGGATTCCATGACAGTTTTTCATTTATTATAACACCTAGGTATTTTGCGTTTTTAGTCTGTGTTACTGGTTTGCCATGAATAAGATAAGTGGAATTAATTTGTTTTAGTTTTTTTGTTACTCTTAACAACTGACATTTTTCTGGGTGGAAACAGGCTCCAATTTGATTCCCATTTCTGTAATTCATCTAATTCTCTTTGTAAAATATCTGTGTCTTGTGTTGTTTTTATTGTTCTGTATATTATATAATCGTCTGCAAATAATCTGACTTTTGTTCCTGAAGTAATGCAATTTGGTAAATCTTTTATGTAAATTAAAAATAGTAGTGGACCCAAGACTGTTCCTTGAGGTACACCTGAGTTTACTGTTATTGGTGTTGATTTAGAGCCATTTATTATTACAGTTTGTTCTCTGCCTATCAGAAAATCTTTAATCCACTGATGCAGTGGACCATTAATGCCGAAATATTTTAATTTTTTAAGCAAACTATGGTGAACTTTGTCAAAAGCCTTGGAAAAATCTAGTAAGATAGCATCTATTTGTTCACTATTATCTAAACCTTTTGAAAAATCATCAATTAGTCCTATTAGTTGTGTTTTACATGATCTATATTTCCTAAAGCCATGTTGGTATGGGGTGAGGACATTATGTTTGTCTAACTGGTTTATGATGTTGCTACATATTATGTGTTCTAGGATTTTACATGTGATGCTGGTAAGTGATACTGGTCTGTAGTTTCCTGGGTCAGATTTTTCTCCTTTTTTAAATAGGGGGGTGACATTAGCTTCTTTCCAGTCCTTTGGTACTCTGCCTTGGTTAAGCGATGCCTGAAAGAGTATTTTGAACACTGGGGCTAGCTCATTGCTTAGTTCTTTGAGTAATCTAGCTGGAATACCATCAGGTCCAGACGTTTTTTTTGGTTTGGTGTTGGCTAATAGTTTTTGAATTCCATTTTCTTATACTACTAAATCTTCTATGTTGTCTACTTGGTTCAAATTAAGAAATATGTCTTTGTCTCCTGGGGCTGAGAATGCTGATGCAAAGTATTTGTTTAGGATGTTTGCTTTAGTTTCATTATCATTATGTTATGTTCATCTTTTAATGGCTCTATGCCTGTTGTTTCCATTTTCTTAGACTTAATGTATGACCATAGATTTTTGTTGTTATTTTTAGATATTACATTGTTTATGTATTCACTCTGCAGCTGTCTGCTTACTTTTTGGGTTAGTGTTTAATTTTTATATACTTTTTGTAAACTCTTTCTGCCTTGGTTTCTTTAAATTTTCTATATAGGTTTTCCTTCTGTTTAGAAAGCTTCTTTAGTCTATTATTAAACCATCATTTATTTATTTGTTTGATGTGTATTTGGTTGGTATATGATTTTCTATAATGCTTTTAAGATGGTTTTTAATAAAATTCCAGAGGTCATCGTTAATGTCTTTTTCTAATAAGAATGTTTGTTGAAAGTTTAATGCAGCTTGGTGTAGTTGTGTTAGGTTACATTTATTCCAGAGTAAGATTTTTCTTTTGGGTTTTGAATTGGCTACTGCTTTTATCTGACTGTGTATTTTTATGATCTTATGGTCTGATAGACCAGGGATAATATCATAATCAACTACTAATCCAGGTCTGTTGGTTAAGAAGAGATCTAATGTGTTGTTTAATCTAGTTGGCTTTTTAATGATTTGATCTAAACTTAGGTTGTGTAAAGTTTCTATTAAAAGCTCATTTATGTCCTTAAGATTTTGGTGTTTATCTATGGTTAGTGTTTTCCAATTTATATCAGGTAGGTTGAAATCACCCATAATCCAAAAAACTGCATTTTTATTTGTCTCTTTAAGTGTAGTAATCTGATTACATAGTTCCTGCATGTATTCTAAACTAGAATTTGGTGGTCTGTAAATGCTGCCTATTATTAGGGATGTTGAGGTGGTATTAATTTTACAAAATGTTGATTCTATATTTTTTGAGTTAGGTAAGGTAATTTCTTCTGCTATAAGAGTGTTTTTTATTGCTAGAAGAACTCCTCCATGATTATCAGCCCTATCTTTTCTAAAAATTTCATAATTACTATTGAAAATTTCTGCATTATAAATTTCAGGATGTAGCCAAGTTTCTGTAGCTTACCTGTATTTTTAACTTAAATGTAAATAATATTTTCATATTATTATTTTGTTACCAGACACCAAAATTTCAGCAATCTTCATTACACAGTTTACATTTTTATAAGAATGTCAGTTACATGCAAAACACATAAGAGTTTACTTGTGTTATATTTCCTTTCAAAAGTTGACTGCATTGTTTCCAACAACAGAGAACAATTTCACAGATGAATAACAAAACAAGGGGGGGGGGCTAAAATGTATGCTCAGTATAAATATTGTTTGCTGAAAAAGTTAAGACTACAAATAATATATTTATGTATTTCCTCCGTTATAGTGTACTTTCCTATCTAAACCTGATTGAGAATAGAGTTCACTTTGATGATGGTTGGATTAGGTTCAAACAGTTTTTGAGATTTTTTTCATCCACTTTGAATTTGATAGATGGCAACATGGCCAAATTTGGTGAGTATAAGTTTGATTTGTAAATGCATTTTGATTTTGGACATAAACTCAACATCAATCATATAATTTTTGTTGGTTATTAAATTTTAATATTGTTCATGGAATTTACTTTTAGTTTGGAGTTAGTAACAATGGTAATCATACATAATTAATTATTCTCTGAGTATATACACAATCATTATTTCTTATAACTAGCCAATGGAAAAGTGATAGAACTCAAAGATATATTACCAAGTTCAGACAAAGTGGCAGACCTTATTGAGGCTGTGTTTGGTGGAGATGCTGCTGAACTTCTCACAACTAGTGTCAACCCTGACATGGTAATATACTAATTGCTATAGATTTTAATGTATATGACTGTATAGAGGTATTTTTGGTTATAAATATTATAATGAAAACCTTAATGCTGGCAGTACTTTTATGTTTTATAGACCTTTAAATATAGGCCTAGGCATTGGCAGTACAGATAACCTATCTTGCCTTTGTTATGGCATGATTAGAAATTAGTTATTTGTTTCATATAGGGGAAAGTTTTGACTTAGTGACAATGATGCAATAAGTAAAAACAAGACTAGGGTTTTAGGAAAAATATCAAAATGTAAACAGACTACTTTTGATGGCTTTAGAGAGAGGCAGTTTTTATGGACCTAGAGATTAAAGTTGATGGCATTTGATGGTTTTCTTCATTATAATTAAACTTCTTGTTTGCCATTTGCTATCAGTGTTGACTAACTTACATTGTTGGCCTTTGACCTGTGTTATTTGATTTGAATGTTACCTCCGTTTGACTTATCTGCATAAGACACAGCCCAGAAGTGCCTAACACATTGGTGTATTTTTTAAATATATTTTCAATATTTACTTCATTCAGAGACATTATTATTACTATTGAAATTAACATTTTGTTCTAGTTCTATCGACTGACTATAAGAGATGAATGGGATAATGTCTGCAAAGTGAACACTACATTGGATCACTATTTTCATTTCCCATCTGGCACTAATGTCACTGCAATCAAACAGAATCTCTGCAAAGCAGTATTAAGCAGAAGCTCAAGCTTCCAAGAGTTGTTGTCCTTGTTTGATGCTCAAGACATGGTCAAACAAGTAAGTCCCAATATTTTATTGCATAGGCCTACATTATAAGCATAGAGAAGTATTTTTTTAATTAATGCACAGTCATAAAAATTCCTTTATTTGGCTACCTATGGAGTCATAATCATAAAGTTGGAAAAATGTTTTGAACTGTTAAAATTTCATTTAGGTTAAAGTTTTTAAAACTTGAATTTTTTTGTCCATTGTATTCCAATGTATATTGATTATTTGTTTCAGCTTGACATGTTGATTCATAATGAGTATGATGCCACTGGTCACAACGACACTGTCTGGGATGCCTTCTATACATCAGTTATGAGCATCATACACACAGCAGAGAGTCTCCAGAGCTTGGAGCTTGACTTCTCTACCCTGGATGGATGGTTCACACCCATCATCAACAAGCTTCATTCATTCTTGCAGTTTGAAAATTATAGGTTAGTAGTAATACTTTCCTTATGAGTACATTGACATTGTCAGACTTGGATCTTTTTTTTTAGTTTAGTATAAAAGTGTAAAAGTCTGTGATTATGTTTTCTAAAGAGATGATGTAATTATTCTTAATGATTTTTATTTAAAACAGGTTGACAGGCATGTGCAACTCTGTCATCAGATATTTAAATCATACTGAAGGATTTGAAAAAGCCAGAAAACCTTTGTCATTGGTCATCACTGGAATAAACCTTCTAACTGACCTCACCAAACTTCTACCTGGTCAGTAACTGTGCGGGTTTTTAAAATATCTCTTTTTACATCAATCTGTGTATTTATACCTGTTAGTAATTCAATAATGTTGATGCAGAACATTATTAGCCAATAATATAACTTCAAGTTTAGTAAAGATTTCTTTAACTAAAACATTGCAACAATTTAAGATGTATATGGAAAAAAAGTTTAAGCTTGCTGACTTATCTTAATCTTTGCTTGAAAAGAAAATATGTTGATTTTAAAATATTACTTTCTTTTATTTTCAGAACTTGACGACCTGGCCTGCATATTAGTAGATAAACCTGGAATTGATGTTGTGGGGCTAATGAATAGGCTCATCAAGTTAGGCATATGGGAAGATTTACAAAAGGTAATCAAGATACAATGAAAATTATTCTAAAAAGAAAATCTAGAAATAATTATTTTATTGTTCTAAAATGTCATTGATTTCTTCTAAGCTCAAAATTTTTTTTTTATGTTTGTCTAGGCTATTGATCAGTTTTTTGAGCCACCTTCAACTACGGACTGTCCAAATCTTGTACTAGATTTATCAAAATTAATGGAAAGGCTGAATACTACCTTGAGAAGTGATGGCCTAGAGGTTGACAAGATGACCCAATGCCTAGATACTGCTGGTGAACATTTCAGGACCATGTTAGGTTCATTCACTAAGTAAGTTGGTGTGTTAGCCTTGCCTAATAAGCTGTGTTACTTACGCCAGTTAAGTTTTTTTTTTAACTTAATGATAACCTATACTGCTTAGCAATGACAGTGTCTGGGAGGGTGATACAGAATGCCTCAAATCATATCAAGTGTTTACTTGTATTCTTATTGCAATCTGTTGTTTACACAAATGACACAACTTAATGACCCACTTTGTGAGTGCTGTATAGAAGTTTTTGTAAGATTTTAATATTTCAAACTTATTTCTTCTGCTTTAAACTGAATAGACTTTTTAAAATAGGTATATTTTCAATTGTGTCTTCAACAATCTCTAGCTGGTCTCTGTTATTATAATTATTATTCTGACAAAGTCTTCAATACATCGACAAACATTATTTTTACGTCTTAGGGCATGCTTAGGTATTCAGCTCAGTTTTATGCTGTCCTCTAGTTCTTTGTGGCATTTTACATCTCAAGAGAAGATCTTTTCCTTTTGCAGCTCTCCATGTGAATCTACCCAGTGCCTCTTTTCCCAACTGTTAGTGTCAATTCTGAAGAGCTTTATGTTGTGTTAGCATACATCAGTATACAGTAAAAGTGGGTGACCAGCAGCTCACCTTAACTTCTGTTAGATTACCATGCAGAATGTCTGGTGGGATTTTGACCTTGTGGCATTCTGGGAACAACGCCAAGCCAGCCAAGGCGTCTGCTGTTGATAACAGCCCTGATGTCCTGCCATCATACTCTTCCCAGCACTTCCTCATTGGTTATTTTCTTTCCACTCTATTTAAAAAATTTGCCTTTATGATTGGAGGTGGAAGGTGTTCAGCTTTTTTTTTTCTTGCCAAGAGTAGATTGACCTTGTTTCACTACCATATAGTTATTGAAAGATAAATAGGCTAAACTTTACTATCATCTGCCTCTCCTCTTATGTTTGTAATTTCTAGCATTAAAGTTTTGTTTGAACTTACATCTAAAAAACTCAAGGACTGTCAAAAATTTTTTTATATTTTAAGCACCACACTGTTCCTGCGAGACATATTTGGTTTACTTCAAATGCAAGCACTACAGAAAATTTTAAAGGATCCTAATGTGACACCAATGTTGGATTTTATTCTTGGCACTATCAATTCTAATGAAAAAGGTAAATTAGATACATCAGTTAAATAATCTCCAAGTGTATATAAAATATTTTTTTTTAAGTTTAATGTACATAATTAGAAAAAAAAAATTTTTTATTTATCGCCAGTGTTTATATTCTAATATTCTATTATCTACAGTAATCCTGGCAATGTCTGATTTACTCACTGATACCATGAATGTAACAAACTTTATGGGGCATATCCTTGGGCTGTCACATTCTGTCATTGATGCCTTCATCAATGCAACTGTCAACAGTAATGGAGTGAGTTGAAACAAAGAAAAAATTTTTATTTACTGAACATACCAAGACCAAAGAAACATACATTATAAAACACTCTAACCTAGTTTGTGTTTGAAACATTGTTTAAATGAACTATGTTCATTAAAAATCCTACTTTAAGTATTATTTTAATTTCTTAAAACCCATATTAAGTTTATTATAGATGAGAATAAAGTTATGTTGTCCTATTCATTAAACTTTGTTCCGTATTTGTAGACCAACTTCCTCCTTCAGTCTGTGCCTGATATAGTGGATACTTTGTGTGCACCAAGCAAACTCTCCGGTGTTATCAGCCTACCCACTGACTCACTCATCAGTATGTCCAACCTGAGCAGCCTTCTGTGTGACTCTAAAATCAATTTCACTGCTGAATACTTACAGAATGCCTCAAAGTCTGCCAGTGCCATTAGTAATGTAAGTTTTTGTAGTCTTGTGTTGCGTAGACCTCCTTGATTTTTATGTGAAAACTAATAATTACTTGAAAAGGTTTTTAAATAATTAACTGTTGTAGAAGTTAAGTATTTTCTTCTAAGTATAAGCATGCTGCCATTGTCAATAATATTCCTGATTTATTAATACAGCTCTGTAAATTTTGAAGACAAATTTAATGTCTCTTCAAAAGCGAATTTTTTTACATTGATCTGTATAATTTAGGCCTTCTGTTCTTGCTTTAAACATTGTTAGTATGTTTATACATTTTTCTGGTCTTAATCATTTATTAGAACCTGTTTCATTCTCAGCTTCTGATCAAGCCAGTCATTCACATCAGTGATATAATAGAAGAGTTACTTCCCTACCTGACTGAAGCTGTTGTTGAGTTCTCTGACATCATCAAACTAGCAACTGCTATTCTCCCAGATATTAGTATTGATGTTTTAAAAAACAATGTTGAGGTCATAGACAAACTCATGACCAACAACAGCCTACGAGAACTCTCCCGAAGGTAATCTTTATTCTGTCCTTTTTTTTTAATTAATACTTAACTTATTATCAAACTTGCAGTTGTAAATAAAAAAAAACTAGGCAAAAATATTAATTGGAAAGTATTTTCATGTCTAAAGTTATATTTTTTTTGTTTCTTATGGAAAGTATTATGTATTCTGTACTGTTTATTCATCTCTCATCTCCAGCCTAGACAAAATATTGGGTATAGTGGCCAAGCTAGTTCCAGCTACTAGAAAGAATAATATGATTATGAGTGATGTTAGAAAAGTTGTACATGGACTCTTGGAGCTTGATATTCTCAGAGGATTTGTCGTGAATGAAAGTAATTAATTTTTTCTATATATATTTTATGTCTTAATAAATAGACTAGAAATAAAAAGAATTTCTGTTGTTTCATTTAATCATGTTAATTAGTGTTAGTTAATGTTTGTTTTAGTCTTTAATGCAGTCTATGACATATTAAAATCTATTTCTCAATTATTTCTTTCCTCATAGTTCGAGTCAGGAATTTGATAAAGAATCCAGAGGGAATAATTGATTACCTAATGGAAAACTTTAATTTTAGTGACAATGTGGCACAGGCAATCCTTGATGCAGCTTTTTCTTCACGTATGGTAAGTGGTGAAACTTTATCGGTGAAAATCTATGGGTATGAAGTAAATGTACAACATCAACATTCATTTACACCTCTATCATTATTCTGTTACAGCTGCTGGGGGTGACAGAGAAAAGTCAATATTCTTGTAATGAAGTGCTCAAGATGCTCATCATTATCAATGGGACAACAGAGGTGTTGCAAAATATCACCAGTGAAATGTGTGCATTGAGCTATGCACAACTTGAGAAACTTGTGGCAGCTATCACACCTGAATTGAACATAGGCTCATTTATAGCTAAAGTAAGTAAAGTCAATGTCAAATAGAGATGTAAGTTGAACTCTTGTGAGTTCATGGACATGTCAAAAAAAAAGATATAGAAATGCATTTTGTTCACTAAAAAACTAAAGTTGGTCTTAAATTAAAAATTTAAACTTGTGTACACATTAAAAAAAAATTATGTATGTACATTTTAAAGTTTTTAAAGTATTTCCATGCTGTGCTCATTATTTTGGATGTGTTTTATATAAATGGTGTTTGTATTGGATATATTTTCCTGCTATTACATGTTGATGTAAAGTTATCAATAAACATTCATTGAATGAATATACCTTATCCTTTTCACATGCGCTGAAACTATTGTGTATTTATTGCAAATGGAAAATAAATGCTTGTGTGTGCAATTCTTAACATTCTAGACTTCAGTATTAAATTTTGTCAACATTTCTTACATAAAATAAAGAGATGTCTCAAAGTTATTGTAAATACATAGTCATTTTTGCTCAGAATTGTGGAAACTACAAACTTGGATTTTGAGAACATGTTCTAAAATTGAATAGCCTCCCTTAAGACAGTCCTAGAGTGCCAATTGGAAGAAAAGAAAGCAGACAGAAGATATTATTTGATTTACATTAAGGAGGAATCCAGGAAGGTGTGGTGGCCAGGTGGTAATGCACATGGCTTCCAAACTAAGAGGTCTTGGGCTTGAATCCAGGTGAAGGCTGGGTTTCTAAATTTTGGGTTTCTTAGAGCAACTCTGTTTTAATGGATACCTGACATTTGTTCTGGAAAAGTAAAGGTGGTGGGTCTTTTTTCTGGCAACATTACATCCTCATAAACAGTGGGCTGCAGAAAGAGATGAACTTAATATCATCTTCCCCCATAGAGCACAAGGTCTGAAAGGGGTACTTTACTCTTTCTTTAAGGAGGAATGCAGCCTATCCTTATAGACTTGTTTATAGCAGTAGAGGATAGAAACAAATAGTATTGATTTACAAATTAAAAAATTCAGCTCCAATCATCATGAAAAGCATATTAAGCATATTGTCAAAGACAAAAATAGTTTTACAAAGTGGACAATTTTGTTGTTGTGTTTGGTGTATTGAGCTAAATATCTGACACAAGTCTGAAACAGCCAAATGAATAGTAAATTATTCTTTCTTCTTCTGTCTTGTTTATTTGTAATGTTTATCAACAATGAACTGAGCTATTTGTGTATCTCCAGTATGTTGAAAACACTGGGCGGGATATACTTCGTGCCACCAACATGACAACAGAGGAGCTAAATGACATGGCCAACAAAATTGATAAAGGAATCTCCAACTTGCAACGTGCCTACAGCTTGTTGGAGGAAAATAAAAGTGGGAAGATGATTATGAGTGAATTGTCCAATGCCACAGCCAGTGGTAAGAACTATTGTTTACATTTTAATAGTTTATACTTGAATATTGTTATTAAACACAGAACTAGTTTAAAGGAATCTACATGTTTTTTAATTTGGCTACCACAGCTCTAACAAGCAATGAAATACTGACCCAGAATGCCTGTGGAAGAACAGTGGACAACATCTTTTCATTCCCCTCAGCCCCAGGCTTTGCAGTTGGTGACCAAGATGACCTCATGGAAAAACTTCATCAAGACATACAAGATTCTGAAAAAGATCTGCCTGGTATTCTTATTCATAATAATTTAATTGATAGACTGCTTTTAACAACATAATTACTTAATTGCAAACCTAGTTTGTAATTGGTGAAATGTTAAGTCATCAAAAAAAAAAATACTGGGCTTACATTTTGTCCCTATTTGTACTAGCTCAAGCTGTTTAGTTGCTAATTGCAAACGTATTCATTTTTTATGTTTCTATAAAAATTCTCCAAAGTGATGTTTCCAACCTAACCTATATATTATATAGTCCTATTTGTTGATATATGTATGTCGTTACAGTAAAGTTTTTGTTATCAAATTTTTTATTAGGTACTTTTTGTAAAGATGTTTATTACACAATTAGAAGTATGGAGTTTGGCAGTATTATCTGGACATATTTAAAACCTATCATGAGAGGCAAGATTTTGTACACACCTGACAATGAAATAACTAGAGCTATTTTGGCAAAGGTAACTCTTTGGATTCATGAAATTTATAAGCTATAAGATGTAAAAAAATCATTAGCTTAAAATGGTTATCAAAAAAGTGTTGCTTAATACCTGCATACATTTTTCATTCATTATTATATGTAGGCCTACTATATATACTATAATATAATATGAATATACTTGAAATACTGTACCTAATAGTTTATTATTAATATGATTTTTTTTAGATAATAAAACATGTGTATTTCTTGTTGCAATGTTTTTTCCACCATGGCAAAAGGAACAAAATAAATCTTCTGTTTCCACAGGCTAATGATACATTTGCAGTTATAGAAGAAGTCAATAGAATAGCAAACATATGGGCCCAGCAGTCTTCCAATCTTCAGAGTATGATGGATCTAGCTAATGACACGAATGATCTAACGGTAGTCATTTTCATTTGTTTTTGCTTCTGCTTATCATATTTAATTATAATTGTTTTTTTCGTGCCTGAAATTTTACTGTTAAATGTATTACTCATGCAAATTATTTTTGTTTTGTACAGGACGCCTTAAAGAATGATTTCATCAGAGGAATCATTGAGGCCACCAGTGGCATAAAGCCCAATACACTTCTCTCCAGTCTCTTGGCTGTCCAGAACCAGACATTCAGCAGTAAAAACATAGATACGCTACAATCAGCAGCTGAAGCAATAGCTAACTATACCTCGTGTGTCTTGACCGACAGATTTCAGCCAGTGGCTGATGAAGCAGAACTGGTAAAATCTGCTTACCAGCTGTCACAGACTAAAACTTTCTTTGCAGGTGTGTCATTGATATTACTAAGGACTTAATTTTATAATTAACAATTGTATAAGATAGTTTTTAGTAAGATGTTTCTTAATGTTAGATTTATTTTACATGTGAAAAATATCAATTTAATTCAATTCAAAAATCTTTAAAGCTTAAACAAAAAAAGTTTAGGTATGAGCATTTCCATGAGTAAAAAAAAAACAGACATAAAAACAATAGTTTCTATTCTGTCTGCTTTTGCTACTATTTTAAATTCATTCTGGCCATTAGATTTTATTTAGCAATTATTTCATTAACTTCTTTGTTTTATGAATTAGGCATCGTATTCTATAACGTTAGTGATAATGATGGCAGCCAGAACTCGACAGGCAGAAATCGCAGGCAAGCCAGTGGTGGTACCATTCCTAAGCATATAAGCTATAAGATCAGAATGGATGTTGATAATGTAATGGACACATCTAGACTTAAAGAATCGTAAGTTCCTTTTTTATTCAAATTACTGTAACTCAACAGCCACTGATCTTAATTAAGAATATTTTCATTAGTTACAATGGGTGTGGTGGCTGAGTGGTTAAGTGCTTGACTTCCAAACCTGGGGTCCTGGGTTTGAATCTTGATGAGATTTTGATTTTTAGGCATCCAGAGTCCACCCAACTCTAATGGGTACCTGACCTTAGTTTGGGAAAGTAAAAGCAGTTGGTCATTGTGCTTGCTACATGACACCCTGCTTGTTAACCATTGGTCAAAGAAATAGATAACCTTAGCATCATCTGCCCTTCAGATTGCAAGGTCTGAAAGGTGAACTATACTTAACTTTTTTTATTCATTAGTTACAAGTTATGTCAAAGATGAGTTTAGAGTGTATTTTGAGGACATTGAGATAAGACACTAGGAATTTATATAAATCAGCTCATTTTTTTAATTTATTTTATTCTTTCTGTTAGCTGATAGTTTTTAATATTCATTCCTCATGCATGATAATACAACTTTTACATTTGTCTGTTATCCAGAATATTCTCAATGAATGCTGAAGATAACTTCATTGAAGATCTGCGCTACCTGAGAGGCTTCATATACATTCAAGACATGCTGGACAGAGCTTTCATAGACATTCACAAGAATCAAAGTTTGGAAACACCTGGAATTGTCATCAAACAAATGCCCTTCCCTTGTCATCATGCTGATAGGTCAGTTTTTTGGTTATCTTATCCTAGGTACCAAAACTTAAGACATTGAGAATTGTTTACTATTTTCACAAAATAAATCTCTCAAGAAGTGCACATCAAAGTTAACCTCTATGATATTTGAAAATTGTGCAAAAAGAATAAAAGAAAGTTTTATGTAAATGAAACCTTTTAATATTTCTTTTCATGTTTTTTTTTTTCAGTTTCATATTTTTATTGGGTTCTTACTTTGTGCCCATCATGATGACTTTTGTCTTCTTGATTCTCATTGGTGTTGCTACCCACAACTTAGTCTATGACAGAGAGAATGGACAAGATGAAGTAAGGGAGGAAACAGACACAATTATTTTTGTTTATTCTAGCAGCTCAATATTAATTAGTTCAAAGAGTGTCACCCAAGTAGATCATAACTTACTTTCAGCTTACACTTAGGAATGCTTCATATTAACTAAAAATTATTTTCAAATAGCTTTAGCATTAGTTGTTGTTACCTAGACTAACTATGAGTAACATTTGTTTTTCATAAGAGTACTTCTGGTAGGTTTAACATTTTGTTGGGTTTTGTATGTGTTTTTTTTTAGGTTTTATTATTTGATAAAAGTAACTTTACATCTGTTTCAGAACTTGTATGTGATGGGAATGATTCGAGGTCTGAGTTTCATTGCTTGGGCTGTTAGTACACTGGTCATCATGGGCATTGTTTGTATAATCATGGCAATCATGCTCAAGTACACCAACATCTTCATCTACAGCAATGTGCTGATCATGTTCCTGATGCTCCTTGTGTTCTGTTTCAGCTCAATGATGCTCTTGTAAGCTTATCTTTACACAATCTTAAAGCTCAATGATGCTCTTTTAAGCTTTTTTTTACAAAAAGTTAATAATTTACTCCTCTAAATATTTATAGTTTAACATAACTTACATCTTTTGAATATAATTAAATTTATGAGCAAAAAGATGTCAGAATATTTTAACTGCAAAGAAAAGATTTAATGTATGTCCCCCTGTGTTTGTATTTAGGTCTCTCTGAAATGGTTTAGAAAACTTTTTTTTGTCAGTTATGAACAAATACAATAAGTTGGGGGGGGGGGGGGGGGGGGGGGGGGTAATAATTTATCTGAGTATTCTGAGAATAATTTTCAGTGAAGGATTTACATGTTCACTAGAACTGTCAGAGTAGATAGAATAGGCTTTTATATGGCTAACTAAATCCATATTAGGTGTGGCTAAACAGAAAATACAAATTTTTTTGATACAAATGTTTTTTTTAATTCATTTGGTTGTTAACATTGATGTCACTTTCATCATCACCATCATCATAGTCCTTTGTGTTCCTCATGGAACATATGGCCTGAGTAAAAACATACCATTCTCCCTGGTCTCTTGCTATTCTTTTCATTCATTTTTCCAGTCAAAGATTGTTATATAGCTAAAGTAACCAACAAAGGTCTTTAAATGGGAAGGCATTTTTGTTTTTAAAAAAAGAAATTTATTTTTATTTCAATATTTTATCTCCATGTTGATAAAAGCTTTCAATAACATTTGTTTATTTTCATTTAAACACTATAATGTATTCTTAACTTTTCAGGTATATGGTGTCAGCTTTCTTCACCCGCACCAGTATGGCAATCTTATTTGTAATTATGTTTTACCTGATGGCTTACCTTCCATACATCCTTATCTTGGGCTTAGAGCTCTCCTTAAAATTCTGGCACAGAATACTAGCTGTAAGTTACATGATTAAGCTTTGTGTCATTAACTGTTTGTGTTTGCTGGTTAAAGTAAATTTTTTATATTTGTTTGGAATTTTTATTAGTAAAAGTATTTAGCTCTTTAATTTAACAAGTTGTTGAATTTTATTGGTTTTTTTTTTATCTAATGATATCACTTTGTACCATCCTAGAAAGGGGATAATGTTCAATTTTTAAACTCTGGATTTCAATTTTATTCTATAGTTAATGTTTGAGAGCTTTCTCTTAATACTGTACATTTTTTTATACACTTTTATCTATTTATATATAACCTAGTTACTCAATCATCTAGATGAGTGCTCCTAATTATAACTATTCCTAAGATGAGATGATATCAAATTTAACACAAGTTTTTTTAACCACCTTCAGAGCTTGGCCTCAACCACAGCGTTATGTTTTGGTACACTGAGGATCTCTTATCTTGAAGAGAGTGGAGATGGTGTCCAGTGGTCCAACATTGACCAGTCTGTGAATGACAATATCAGTGTAGCCTGGTCTCTGTACATGATGCTAATAGACAGTGCAATTTACTTCCTTATTGGCTGGTATGTTCGTCGTGTCAAACCAGGTAAGTCTTAACATAATTTTACAATTTGCACACTTTTTGTTTAACTAAATTTTCAGTGACAAATATGAAAATATCTTTTTTTTAAGATATGAAATTATATTGCAATTTAAGAAACTATTTACCTTTATTTCTTTGCTAATTTTTCTTTGACTACAATTCGTTTTAGGCAAATATGGTGTAGCCCAACCATTTTATTTCATACTGAACCCATTCTATTGGACTAGCTGCTTTAGATGCAGGACATCAATAGGAGAACAGAGAAGTGACAACCCACAGACTGAAGGTAATAGTTTTGTTTGTTGTTTGTTTGTTTTTGTTTTGTTTTTCCTTTATTTATTATCCTTCATGTTTTTGTTCAATCCAGCAGTTTCTTGACAACATGGTATAAATTATAAATCATTCATTCAAAACACTTGTATTTGTCATTAACTATGTCAAGATGGGTTTTATAACCTTTATAACTTTTTATAACCTTTTTCTCTTTAAAAAAAAATTTTTGGACTGATTAATTCATTGGTATTTACATCAATGTAAACATAGGTGGACTGTTTGAGAAGCCTCCTGTAGGACTGAAAGTTGGTATTGCCATTGAGAATGTTTGCAAGAATTACAGCAGTAAAAAGAAAGCCCTCATCAATTTGTCTTTGAACATTTATGAAAATCAGATCACCACACTTCTAGGGCACAATGGAGCTGCTAAAACAACCACAATGTAAGAGACTGTTTGCAATAATAAAACATGAATTTATATTTTGATGACTAATTTATTTTCTGCTCTTATGATTATCATTAAAAAAAAATAATGTAGTTTGTTAATAAAATCAACAAAATTTTATCAAGAGCAAGTCATATGATACAAAAAATGTTGTTGTTTTTTCATCTTTGCAGAAAAATTATTAGCGGCATTATCAAGCCAACATCTGGTCATGTTTTTATCAATGGTCATGAGTCTGGATCATGTAATACATCACTTGGAGTCTGTCCACAGCATAATGCTTTGTTTGATTAGTAAGTCTTCTTTTAATTCATGCTTAGATTTTTGCTAGTATGGTTTATCAACATTTAGATTTACTATTGAATAGTTATCTGAAAAAAATGTTAGAAAGATCAATACAAAATGTTACTGCATTAGACCATGCAACTAAATCTGATTGTTGTTGGGTTTCTTTCTTAGCATGTCAGTAGAACAGCACATGGAGTTTTATGCAGGAGTTAAAAGTAATGCTGACAGAGTGGTCAAATTAGCTGAAATCAATAGGCTAGTAATTTTACACTTCATATTATTCATAATTATTTTAAACCTAAGAATTTGTGCTTGGTTTATACCTAATTTTAATGCTCAAAACTGGTACATTTGTTTGAATAGGTTGACTTAGTTACCACATTTCCACAGTTTAAAAAAAAATGAGAGTACATTGCATGCTATGATAAATGTTTTTTGTAAGGATTTCATGATCCTCAAAATCTAAACAATCTAGCATAATAAATAAAATCTTGATCTAATATACTTCCAATTTTGGAAATTTTTAAGCTTTTAGATACTTAATTTTTAGAGGACTAAAACTTAATATGCTATGAATTTACTCGATTCATAGCGCTCTGGTATTATGTATATTTGACTTTAACAGAAATGTGTCTGATGTATGTATGATTAAGTTCACAATATATATAAATTTTTATATATATAAAAGTTGTATGTATTATCCTCAGATTGTTGAGAGATGTTGACCTCTGGCATGCTAGAAATGTGCCTGTCAAAAATCTGTCTTATGGCATGAAACGTCGTCTCTGTGTTGCTCTAGCCTTTGTAGGAGGCTCCAAGACTATTATTTTGGATGAGCCAACCAGTGGAGTGGATCCTCATGCTCGGAAAAACATCTGGAACTTAATCACTAGAAACAGACCCGGTAGCTGTTTTTTTTATCATTTTTACACTGGTTTGCATGACTGTTTAAAATCATGTGCTAATCTTACAATTAATTTGTATAAATTTCTTTTATGTTCTGATTTATTCTGATATACTTGACCATGCTCAGAATTGGCAATTTTTTTTTTCATTTATATTTTAGAACTCTGAATAAAGAAATTATTATTTTTTCTTTAGAAAATATTTAATTTTTATTTATTTCATGAATTTTTAAATTAAAGACAAATGTCTTTGCTCTTTATTTACTCAAATTAAATGTTAGTTTACTAAACACACTAAATTATTTCTTAAAAACATCATCTTACAGGTCGCACTATTCTGCTGTCGACACACCATCTTGATGAAGCAGATTTCCTGAGTGATAGAATAGCCGTGATGCATCAAGGAAAACTCCTCTGTTGTGGTTCTCCATCTTTTCTAAAATGGTCTATTGGAGGGGGTTACAGTTTAACTGTTGTTAAAAAGGAAGTAGAGAGCTCGGTAATATATTATAATTTAATACACTTAATATTTTAATTTAACACACACTCACACACACACACACATAGGCCCTATATATAGATATATATAATGTAAATGTTAACTATTCTAAATATAATACTTTTTTAAAGTGTAATATTAATAAAATTACTGTATAAAAAATATCATTTACATGCAAATGAAATTGCATTGTTATAAACACATTTTTTAAATTTTTAACAGGATGCCTCAAATGAAACTCAGGAAATTATTGATATGAGTAAGTGTCTTTTATATGGCTTGATCAAAATCTGCTTATTTTAATACTATTAGTCATGACAACAATTTTAATCTTATCTTCACATAAATATTTTTATAATGCATAAAAATTAATTCTATACAATAGTTTCATAAGGTATTAAAATACCACAGATAAGGTATATTGAATTCAACTATCTGTAAATGTTTGTTTCTATAATATATCTCCAGGATCAAAGAGTGCCAATGCAGCTATTCTTGCTTTTATTCAGTCTTTGTGCCCAAGTGCTACTTTGGTAGAGCAAGTTGGATCAGATTTAACATTTAACTTATCTAAAGATCCCAACAACATGCGTGTGCCATTCCACCAGTTCTTTAGACAGTTGGACCAGTCAGTCGAGCAGCTCAACATTGCCAGTTATGGATTGTCTGACACTTCTTTAGAAGAAGTAGGTTTAGCAGAGCACTTTCTAAGATGTTTGTTTTCAATTACATTTTCATTCTTGTAATACAACTAATAAATATTTGACCCTCTAAGCATTCTTTTAATATGGGAGTTGATATTTCAAAAGAATTATAGCATTGTAGTGTAACTTGCTGAGTTGTTTATTTTCTGCATGTGACCAGTGTATCAGATGGTCATTTCCAGTGCATGTGTTTATAGTAATTCAACAATGTGAGATGTGCTTGTATTTGTTCACTGTTTACTGTAGCATAATCTTGTTGAATAAAGCCAAGATAGTGGTTTTCTAGTATTTGTTATTTCATTAAAAAAATATTAACAAATATATTTTTAATTTACCAGGTTTTCCTCAAATTGACCCAAGATGCAGATGATGCTGCTGATACTGAATCTATTATCAATCCAGTGTTAAGTCACAAAGATAGAGCTACACCATTGGACCTCCGTGATGCAGTGGATTTAGGTAAATGTGAAGCTAACAATAAGGCACTACTAAAGCTTCTTACAAATCTAGTTTAAAACTTATTAAACAACTTACTGGAATTTTTTTTTTAATTGACAGGTCGATCTCATTCATCTGTTGATTTAACCAAGAGGAAATCTGGGACCTCCCTTTGGTTCACCCAGGTATCAGCCCTGCTGATCAAACGTTTCCACCACTACCGTCGAAACTGGCGAATCATCATATCTTCAATCTTCCTGCCACTTCTGTTCCTGTTGGCTGCCCTGGGATTTGGCTCAGTCAGAGTCAGTGAAGGTGATCCTAAGGAACTTGTTCTTGATCCTTCAATATATGGACCCAAGACATATTCCTTTATTCAGTAAGTGTTAAATTAAGAGATTAGGACATTTAGTTGGCTTTGCTACTTCTTGAACCTTTCAAACTATGAGAGTAAGTGATTATACAAAATGCTCTTTAAGAACTAAATATTTTTATTTGATGCGCTAAAAAAAAATTTCATAGCAAGTCCACATGTCATTAACTACCCACAAGCTTCTAAGTATTTTTTTAAAACCATATGAGTCAGTTGTCTAAATGCTGGTCCAATGTTATCTTTGATGCTGAGGTCTATTTAAATGTAGTAAAATAGAGCACAATACTAATAGAGATGAATACTTAAATTGTACATAAAAATGTACAAGTTGGATCGAATGGGCACAAAACCAACATGAGATTGGCAACAATGTAATAGTCAAGGTCAACAGAATTTTCCCTGAAGTATGTAACTGCAAGAAGTATGCTTTCAGTCAATGTCATTCTGACATTTCTGACTCGTTTGAGCAGATGTATATGCCTTATTTTAGTTATACAATTAATTAATAAAAAAATATACAGAAAGAGAGAGAGGCAAACAGAAGGAGAAAGAGAATATTAGTGTTTCGTACTATCCAATAACAATTTTTTTTCCAGAGACTGGGCCAAAACCAGCAGGTCAAATAATTATGTAAATCAGCTAACATCCAGCGATGTAGGTTATGGAACTGCTTGTATGAAAGACGGACCTCGAGAATACTTTAAGTAAGATATTTTTAAATTGCCATCTTAAACATTTTTAGTTAGTTTGATATAGTCTTTTTGCTGTTTATGTAATTTAAGAAATAACAAAGTATATAAATGTTTTTCCATGTATGATTGAAGAGATTTTTCTAAGCTTGTAGTTTTATGACTTCAGTATTAATAATACTGTAATTTGCCACCAGGAACCTGAACTGTGTAGGTAACAAGCCATGGTACAACTACTCAACAGAAATTTATAATGTGCGGTGCTATGATGCTCGTCAGGTTCTCACACCAATGCCTGAGCCTTACACAATGGTGGAGAAAAATGTGCAGGCTGACAACTACATCCAGGACATCAGGGACTGGAGTATATCTTTCTACTTGATGAGTACCTTCAATGAGTACAAACAGAAAAGGTAATCTTTCTCCTCTTTCATCTGCCAGGCTGTCATATAAACAGTTTTGGAGGGGAGTGTCCTCTCCAGTTTGAAGGTTAGGGCTTTGGATAAACAAGATGAAAGCCTGGGCATTATTTATGGTCAGAACAGTTTAACTCTAAGATAAAAATATAACTTTTTAATTACAATGTTTTGACTGACATTAGTCTATAGCTTGAAGTTCATTGGTCTTATGGTCTAAGTTATTCCATGATGTAATTGAGATAAATTTATGGTTTTATTTAGATAACTCAATTGGAGATAAACATATGGTTCTATTGAGATAAATTTATGGTTTTATTAAAATAAATTCATGGATCTATTGAGATTTGACTTGCTTTAGGCTTGAATAAAAAAAGGTTAATGAAATTTAAAACAAGGTTTCCATCAATAATTAATTTTCTTATCATAATGTTTTTAAATCAATATTTTTAGATATGGAGGTTGGTCATTTGAAAAAGATTCTGAGACTTCTCAAACTGATCCCTATGTTTGGTTCAATACTAAAGGCTATCATGCAATGCCCTCTTACTACAATGCTCTGACCAACTCAATTCTAAGAGCTCAGCTGCCCTCTGGAGAGAACCCTAATGAATATGGTAAATGTTGAACATGCTACAAGTTTATCATAGGAATAGAATTCATTAAAGCTAGGGAAAAAGTATTGAAATATTAACAATTTTGCTTTATCTTGACCCACAGGTATAACAGCAGTGACTCATCCAATCAGACTAGACCGTGCAGCATTAAATGTGAAGACTCTGTAAGTAACTCTTCAAAGCTAAATACCTTTTTCTTCAAAACTAAATGACATTTTTGAATGAATGTCTTTAAGAAAACTATGATCATAAAATATTATGTAAATTTTTTCTAATTTCTTATTTAGGCAAGGTGATGCAGCTGACGCAGGTCTGTCTATTGTGGTAGTCATAGCCTTCAGCTTCATTCCATGCGGCTTTATTCTATATGTTCTGAATGAGAAGTTAATGAAAGAAAAACAGCTGCAGAGCATTAGTGGCATTGGAATAGTCACCTACTGGGTGGTTGCTTTTATATGGGACTTGGTTAGTTATCCAGCATCTTGAATGCTGTCTTCAAATTGTCTATGTTTGTTATTTGCTAAATTATCATTTATCATGTGTGAACTGTTGGATACATTTTAACAGTTAGTCATGTATATCTTATTTGGTAACTCATATTTATGAAGTATTTTATTGCACAAATAGCTTTGCCAAAAAAAACTTGTAGATTTTTGCAAGTTTAAGATTGTGTATTTATGTTGCTTTTCTTCAGATTGTTTATACATTTACAACTGCTTTGGCTGTGGCTATTGTGGCAATAGTCAAAACAGACTCATTTTATTTGAGAGAAAACCTGGCTGGATTTTGTGTTATTCTGTTGCTCTATGGGTGAATATTTATGGATACATTCTTGTTTCCCTTTTTTGATATAAAGATTAACTTACCTAATGCTTTCAAGTCATACACATTTTCTTGACTTTAGCTCAAGTTAAGTAAAGTGTTATTAAACGCTATTTTCAGGTGGGCAATACTTCCATGCCTTTATTGCTTGAGTCATTTATTCAGTAAAGGAAGCACAGCATATCTGATAACTTTCTGCATCAACTTGTTTCTGGCAATGGCCACAGTTTTGTCTTTGTTGGTCATGCAGTTGTACAGAGATTCAGATGTAAGTTTACATATTTTTATGAAGTTTTCTTTTTTAATGCTGCTATTTCATTAGAATTTAATTGTATGTTTATAGAAACAATAGATATTGATTAGCTTTTTCTTTCTCCTTTGCAGATTGTTTGGTCAGCTTACAAAGTGTGCAAATATCTTTACCTCATCTTCCCACAATATTCACTAGGTGAAGGTCTTATGGAAATGGCATCTAACACAATTGTGTATAAACTCTTTTTAAGGTAGGCAGACAACATTTTTTAAAAATTTTGTTTTTTTTACCATCTCAATACCATTATTCCCTAAATCATAACAATTACTTTGTCTATTTTAGATTTAATGATGACAAATATGAGAGTCCTTTTTCTGCTGATGTCTTGGGCTGGAAAATGGTCGCTTTGGCTGCTGAAGGATTTTTCTTTTTCCTTTTAAATCTACTTTTAGAAGCAATAAGAAGTCCTACAGTAAGGTGAGTTTATAAATTGCTTTGAGTAATTTGGAATAAATAAATTTAGTTGTTTATTCATATCAAGTCCTAAAATGTCAACTAAATTTAAAATAAATGTCTAATTTTTTAATAAAAATAGTTTGCCTCAGAAGAAAACAAAGTTGAATTACATACAAGAAACAGAAGATGAAGATGTTATCAGAGAAAGAGAAAGGATTCAAAGTGGAGCATCAAATGATATGCTGATTGTTAACAATTTGTCCAAGGTATGTTTTAAATTGTGCAATATAACTCCAATTATAAATATAAAAAAAGAAAAACAGAATCTAGGTAAGTGAAAAATAACAGAGTCAAGTTTCTTATAAAAACTAAGCATATTATTAAGTCCTTCTATGAAGCAAAGAAACCTTCCCATTTTTATTGTTTAGTCACTCTACTAACTAGTATTGTTTAAATCTATATATATTTATATAAAAGAATCTTTTAACATTTTGTGTAAGGCCTTTCCTTCCATTGCCTACTTTCAATATGTTCAAAATATTTCTTTAACAAGCAATTTATATGAACAATTTTCAACACTCCTAAGATATTTTTCATTGCGAAAATTACTTTTTTTTATGTAAAATAAATCAGCTTCAAAATAACAACCAAAAAAATAGATTGGAATGATTGATTATGAAACAAAGTTGCTTAATTGTACACAACTATTGTGTATTGTACAGGTGTACAAAAGAAACTGGAAAAAGTTTGTTGCAGTCAATCACATCAGTTTTGGTGTTCCTGAGGGAGAAGTAAGTAATGTTAATATTGAAAGAAGTTATGTCCTCTGCTCATGTATGTTGATGCTAGTTGAAACTAGGTTGTTTTGTCATTTCTTTTTAGTGTTTTGGTTTACTTGGTGTGAATGGAGCAGGAAAGACAACCACATTCAGAATGTTAACAGGAGATAGTATTCCTGCTGGTGGAGAAGTCACTCTCAAAGGGAAAAGGTAGTTTTTTTAGGTTGTCATTTTGTAGTAGGGCATCAGCCTCAATTAGGGACCTTTTTGAGTTCTAATTTCCTTTTTCAATATATTATTAATAAGATGGCTAATTTTTAGTGTTTTAAAACAACTGCTTAAAATTTTAGCTTTTAACTATTTTTAATTAATGGAATTTCAACTTACAACTATTTTATTCTTTTTTTTATTTTTAGATTATCCTACAAGGACAGAAGTTTTGGACAAAATGTTGGCTACTGTCCACAAGAAGGAGGACTTGATGAATACTTGACAGCAGAGGAAATGCTTTGCTTCCATGCCAGGCTACGTGGTTTTAACTCAAAGCAATCCAAAGTGGTAAATATCAATTATTATACTACTTGTTTAAAGGCAAGCTAGTGCCAATTGATATTAATTGATATTCAGATGTTTACAATGTTTTGTAAGAAATTAAACCTGACTTATATAACTTCAAGACTTACATCATATTTCATGATATAATTTTAAACAGAAACTAAGTAAAGAACTATTGGATCTCTTCCAGTGGTATATTTAAAATATGAATAAAATATTTGCTTTCAGATTGTACAAGATCTTCTAGAACAACTCAGTCTGACTCAATACAAAAATAGTGCTGTCCATACATACAGTGGTGGTACTAAACGTAAACTGGCTCTGGCCATAGCTCTACTAGGCAATCCACCCATTGTTTATTTGGTAAGTTCATTTTAAAATGTTATGTGTAACTAGACAAGAAATTGACCAGTGAGTGGTGTTAGGTCATTCCTATTCATCCATAACCACCAAACTGTTGGTCATAAAGCGCATGTGAAGCTAGCTAAATAGTCATAGGTTAATCACTGAAAACTATTGGCAGTGGTAATTGTCTTGAGAACTACTGTAATGGTACTTGTCAACATTATTCTGAATATGCTTCAATGCTGCTTAATCATCTTTTGATAGACCCTTTTAGTTGATCCTATAAGTAAGACATATTTTCTCATGGATAATAAAGAATATTATTATTATTATTAGATTTCCAATAAGTGTGTCATTCTAAGAGTACTAATATAATATGAATTTTTTTCTTTGTTAATGATATAACAAGTATATTAAAAACAGGAAATATTTGTTAACTGATATTTCTATCCTATGTTAATACAGCATATATTTCTATACTTGTAACTAAACAAATTGTTCTATGCCTAGGTGGGGTGTTGAAAGCAGAAGAATTACTAAATGTTAAGTCCTTATGACACTCTTACCCTCAATATAAACAAATCATTCCTTGTTTCAGCACTATGCTTTCAATTCATATTTATGCTTGCTTGAGACATTTACAGATTTTTAAAAAAGCTACATCAAATAAGAGTCTTGAAATTTGGACAAATAGACTAGGATACCTAGAGCCTTTTATATATATTTGAAATAAATGATTGATTAATGTAGAAAATTATTTTTTTCTTCTATTTATTTATTTTACCGATTATCTTTTTTTAAAAATAAAAACTGACTAACCTGCTCTCTATTTCTAATGCTGTGACATTGTTAGGATGAGCCAACTACTGGTATGGATGCTGCAACTAGGAGATTAGCTTGGAAATGTATTGCTAGAGCTAACAGAAATGGTCAGTCAGTTGTGTTGACATCACACAGGTAAAGTTATATTCATTGATGTGTCTTCAATTAGAGAGTAGCTTGAGACATATAAATGGTAATTAATGAACAAATTGTGTAGACTGATAGGTTGAATAAATTAGCAAATTGTGTAGACTGATAGGTTGAATAAATGAACAAATTGTGTAGAGTGATGGATTGAATAAATGAGCAAATTGTGAAGACTGATAAGTTGAATAAATATACAAATTGTGTAGATATTAGGTTGGATAACTCAACAAATTGTGTAGACTGATAGGTTAAATAAATGACAAAATGTATTCCAATGAAATCAAAAGGATATCAACTACAAAGGGCTGTAGCTTTGGGCAAAATAGTATAAATTATGTTTTATAACAACTGGCTTTACCAACAATGGCAAGTGTGGTAGCTTATTGGTGGATCATGTGATTACTAGCGGTAAAAACAATCAGTTAACCTTATTAACCAAAATTCTTTATGAAAAAGTCCATACTTATGAAAGATGTTAACCTGATCACTGTTGCTGCTAGGTGTTGCTGTAGAGTCAGAAGTTCCTAATTAGTGCTCTAAACTTGACTTTATTTTACTATTAATACATTAATAATACATTGGACAAGACAAAAAAAATATTGAAATGCCAAGTTTTTGTTTTATTGTATTCTCCAGCATGGATGAATGTGACTCCTTGTGTTCAACTATAGCCATTATGGTTAATGGGGAGATCAAATGTATAGGAAGTCCACAGCACTTAAAACATAAGTGAGTTTTAGTCTCTCTTTGAACTTTTTCTTTATTACTCATTTTATAAATTCAATTAAACTTATACTTTGCTATTTGTTATTGAAATCCATATTTGAAACAAAAAGCTTATAAGAACGTTATGTTTTAAGTGTAACATTGAATGAATTAATCTTAAGATAAAATTTCTTTTTGGCTGCAGGTATGGTGATGGGTACACAGTTGTCATGCATGATGAAGAGAAACACCTCAAAGATGTTACTCAAGATTTTATGAACAGATTCCCTGGAACAGTCATAAAGGTATTGATATATTTACAGTACAAGTGTCATCTAGACTTACTGCTTTTGTTGTTGCTGCCTCAATAGACTACAAATTGTTTTGTCTCTTTCAGGCCAAGAATCACAACAGTGTAGAGCTCAGTGTGCCTAAATCTTCTCGCAGTGTGGCTGACATCTTGGCCTGTTTACAGTCTGCACAAGAGAATAAACTCATTGGCTATTATTCAGTGTCACAGACAACTCTTGATTCAGTAAGAGGAAAAATATATTGTTATTATTATTAAACCTTTTTAGGGGACAACTTTTTTGTATTGCTTACTAAAGCTGTAGATAATAGGAAGCATCTTTTAAAAAAAAAATTATTTTTTTTAAAGTAAAAGTCTGGCATATACAATGTCTTTAATATTCAAGTTTAATTTAAATGTCACAAAAACAGATATAGCTGTTAGGTTTTCATAGTCAAACAATTAATATGGTATTTTGCTTTACCTTTATTCAGAAGCTGCGTTACTCTGGGCCCTGGGCAAGTGTCATATGCAGAGCCTATCCCTTACCCAAAATATCATGCTAAGAGCTTTCATGTAGATTGGTTTAGATACTGGAAAGTTGTCAACAATATTTAGAACAAAGTCCTTGTTTAGAACTGTTATCCAATAGATCCAAGACTGTCTATAGCATATTTTGTAAGGTACATTAGTATGTGTGGTAGATGCTCCATTTGTTGTTTTTATGATGTGCTGATGTTGACAAAAGATTCTCCATACCATGGGGCATGCACTAGCATGGGGCCTTGGGTAATGGTCCCTGTTTGCCACCAAAGGCTGCCTGTGATTTATTAGCATTAGATTATGAAATTAAAAATTTTCCTGCTTAAAACTTAAGGTAAATTTTATTTTCTGGTGCATCTAACAGATCAAATAAGTAGTTTGTTTCTAAAGATAGTCAGTGCGTTACATATTTACAATGAAATAAATTAAAGCATTTTCTTACCATGTGATGATAGAATGAGAGGTCAGTGAAAATAAATTAAAGTGAGAGGCAATCGATGTTGTGAATTTTCTATAAAATGTATCATCTTGTAAGATAAGCTATAGTGAAAATCTGTGCATTAGGAAGTATTCTTCAAAGCTTTGAATCTTTTTCAGGTCTTCATCAGTTTTGCTCAAGAGCAGTCAGATGACTATCAGGAAGACTCTAGCACCAGATCCTCAACCACAGAGAGCAAGCGAGCCTCATTCTCTGACACCGACTCTACATCCTCTAATGAATACACAGCAACACCCAAAAAGGATGGCAAATTCATTTTTAGTAATCCAATGTTCCAAAGTGATGAGGAGCTGGGCATGTCACCAGCTGAAGATTATCATCAGGGTAATTATGCGCGCAACATTCAGTATGGTGCTGGCTTTGAGAATGAAGCAGATGAATACGATACCAAATTCTAGAAAACTGCTTTATGTTAACACATTTATTAACATTGCTATGAAAGCAACAAATTAAAGTAGCCAAGGAAATGAAACCTTTGAGTGTAACTTTTTAACATTTCTATGAAAGCAACAAATATAAGTAGCCAAGGAAATGAAACCTTTGAGTGTAACTTTTTAAAATTTCTATGAAAGCAACAAATTGAAGTAGCCAAGGAAATGAAACCTTTGAGTGTAACTTTTTAACATTTCTATGAAAGCAACAAATAGAAGTAGCCAAGGAAATGAAACCTTTGAGTGTAACTTTTGAACATTTCTATGAAAGCAACAAATTGAAGTAGCCAAGGAAATGAAACCTTTGAGTGTAACTTTTTAGTTTCAGTAAAACATTGTTGCTGTGACTTGTTGATTGAAAACTGGGACAACCTTTTTGGCAACTGTTTAATGATCAGTCAGTTCTATATATTTAAAAAAAAATATGTGATGTTGTTTAATAATTTTGTTCATTTAGTTAGTCATTAGTTTCTAGTATTACAAATTACCCTCTTTTTTCCAGATGATGTCTATAAACTATTTTGTATAGTGGCAATTGTAGTATCTGCATTTGATTAAAGTATGGTTCAATTAGATATTTTTTTTATTTCAAATTTTAATTGATCAAAAATGTATCAAATTAATGTAATAATCTACTCACCACTTACAAATATTAACAGGGTAAAAAACAAACTGATTTAGAGTTTTTTGTTTTATTGCACACTATTTTTTTTTGCAAACAATGTATTTAAAATATCCCCTCCCCTCCCTAAAATGTTTAAACCAAAGAAAGAAAATGTATTTTTGAAATTGATTTTTTTAATATGAATAGTCATAGAAAACTATCGAACGTGTTCAATGAAGAATCACAGAGAGTTTTTTTTTTGTTAAACCATTGTCACATTTTTTTCAATAAGACTTGTTTAACACTGTTAGTGAAATAATTGTTGAATTACTTTTTAATTTATTACAAATTAATAATTTAATAACAATATCTAAAGTTATTTAGTTATTTGTTCCTGTGGTTAGGACCCAGTCGCACTTTCTCTTACTGACACCACCACAATGTTCTTTACCATGGTGAACTTGACTTAATGTTATTATCAGAAGTTCAACTTTCATTTAAAAAAATAAAGCTCTTATTAAAATTGATAAAAACTTTACTGACATTCCTTCAAAGATTTTTTTCTCATCGTGTGAAGCTAGTTTCCATTATGTGAAAGATAATTTTGACTTGATTCTTGATTTCAAGTTCTGTCACATAACATTTGTTATCTTAACTTTGATGTTGATCATCATTGCTATTAGATCATGTTATATATATGTGATGCTCTCAAGTTTTGTGCCATGCCTTTTTATGTTTATATCTCTTAGTTATATTTCTTGCTGTGGAGCCAGGGTTTTGAAAATCTAATGGGCTACACATTTTCAACATTATTGTTTTGTTTTAGTCATTAGTTTTGTCATTTTATACCTAAGAAAGTCATTTTTGTTTAGAATAAAACTTTTCTGTAGGCTATTACTTTTTTAGAAATGAAGATACTAATAAAGAAATCATAATTTAAGATTTAAAAGAAGCATATGCTGTAGTAAACAGTTCACATCAATTTTCAATATTTAATGCGGGTGTATATTTTTCTGAAATCTTGCATGTTTTATCTAGATAAGCTTTTTAATTTAAAAAAACATGAATTTTCCTTCCTTTGAGTGTTTGAGCTGAGCAATGTGCATGACTAGCTTCATTCTACTACAAATGTGTTTTTTTTTTTTTTTTTTTAAGTTTTTGTTGTACAAAATCAATGCAAAAAAACATATTTCCATTTGTGCCTTTCATATTTAAGTAGATTATGTGATGTTATATATTTTTACACATATGTATTTTTAATCATGTTTACATGCCAGCAAAATTGTTATTTGTGTTCTTTAAAGTTATTGATCTACAATGTTATTATCAGAAAGAAATCTATAATTGCCCCATTTTGTGATTATTTATACAATAAATATTTCGTGAATGCATCCATTTAAGTTGTTTAAATTCTTTTCAGTTTTTATCTTCTAATAATTAAAATTGCTATTCAATATTTGATTTATCAATGAACATTGTTCGCCTTTGAGTTTGAAAAATTGAAATATTTTTAGTACAAATTTACAAAATGATTTGAAATAAACACAATGCCATCTCATGAAATTAAAAAAGCGAATTAAAGATCTAATATCTATAGCATATCACACATTGCTTATCCACCAACATTTATGCCATAATCTTGGATCAAAGTAGATCTGAGACCATATATTTGCACTACTCTATACTGGTCCCTTGAAAAATGTGTATTGAAATAGCGCAATATATTTGAGTATATAGCACCATAGACTGTTTGCCAGTGTGTATTCTTTTGGTATATGTTGACCTTTTGTGAGAAACACGCCAACCTTCGCTGCTGTACTATTTTGCAATATCGTGTTGTGTTTGGTCATTTAACTCAGTGGTTCCCAAACTTTTTTGTCTTTACATTTAACTTAGTGGTTCCCAAACTTTTTTGTCTCGTAGATCCCTTGCGCTCTTTTTCAAGTTTTCGGTAGACCCCCTGCTTAGCTAATTATGCATTTTTTTTTAAATCATAAACTTCAATTGTGATTTTCGCACAAATTTCTAAGTCGTATATATTCATTAATGAAATGTAAATTACAATAAGGCAAAATAAATTTCATACACGAATTCAGCAAACAAAAAATAAACACTCGTCAACTCTTTGTGACGTTGAAGCAACACATGTGGTCCACTGATGAGGGGGTCTAGTGAGAACTTTCTTGGATTGCTCGAAAGTATTTCAAATCGTTTTTCTATTTTATCAGATTGTCACTGTCGTCATCTCAAAAGATTCTCCATTTTAGATGGTTTTATGTCGTGATCACATAGAACTTTGTAGCATAACAAATTCAACACTAAGCTGTCTACCTTTCTTTTGGATTTTAATAGGCCTATTATTTTCATTTTGTTTCTTGAAGACAGCATGACACCATATGCGTCGAACGGCGCGGGAGGACCTGAGTTTAAGTCTAATGAAGCTATTAAAACAAGATATTAACATTAAAAAATATTTTAAAAAAAAACGTTCGAATAAGAGGGTTAAAATTCAAAGGATTAACTAAAAGGTAAGATTTATATTTGTGTGTGAGTTATTATTGGAAAATAAAATTGAAAGTCTCGACCGGCTTAAATAAGATCCACCATCATAGACCCCTTTTTTACTACTCAAAGACCCCATTTCATTTTGCCTCTCTCGTAGAGACATGGAGGTCTATATAGACCACATTGGAATCACTGATTTAACAATACTTCCTGCTTTAGCGTGGCTGTCACCACCGTCTCCACTCAACAGGTCGGAACAAACATTCAAACTGTCAACTTAAATTGACCTTCAAAACATCGCTTTAATTAAATACGTACTTATGATAACTGTTTTTTTTATATATTTTATACATCTGCAGATCTTCTAATGTTGGCGATTCACGCAAGAAGGAGCCCACACACACACAGACACACACACGTTACATGGATATGAATCAGAGTCCCCCCTCCCCCCGTTACATAGTCCGATACCGTCAATAATTAGCATATCTCGAGACAAGTTCTCTCTTTCAAGTTGTCCAAACCTTAAATTCTGGTTCGCGTCTCCCAGTGATTCCTAACCATCCCAACTATCAAGACTACTTTGACGCACTGTAAGCTCTACCAGACCTGCCATTCAAAATAAACAAATTATGGTCATTGATCGCATTCTAATAGAAATTTGGTCAAGGCTTTCCGAAAAGATTAAAATGAAATATATTGGCGCACCAAACATCAGAAAATAATCAAAATGAAGCGTTCAATTTTTTTTTTCTAAAACCTATTAAGAAACAATCGATCGACTCTAGACTCTTTGTGCTTCTATAGTTATTCTAAATGATTCTATAAATATCTTTTTGTTTCACTTAGATTTTTTAATGGCAATTGAAATTGCTGTTCAACAATCCAGAACCGAGTGTTGATAAATCAGTTTTGCATTTCGAGCCATTTAAAGTTAATTTTGTAGTGTGTTGTATATATATCTAATCATTGGGCCTAGGAATCTTGACTTCTCTCTTGGATTATAACTGACCACAATTCAACGTTACTTGCGTCTGGCCAAACTTTGAATTGTATCAATTGACTATAAAAGTATATAAGTTAAGGACACAGAGTACATAGCCTATTAGGCAATATCTTCCCCAACATATTTGTCTCTCTTGTATACATAAAATATAAGAATACTATCGAATGTAAAGACTGAACTAGTTTCAGAGCAGGCCTCTATTCGGAATTCGCTTTTATGAAGTGACCAAGTAGAAAAAGAAATCTTAACGTTTAGGCTCGGCACTGAAAAAAATGTGGACGTAAATGTTTCACACCCCCCACCGAAATGAAATTCCCTCCCTCGCAGATTTTATGACTATTGTTTTACTTTAATTTTTTTTTGGAGAGGAGATTTTAATTTTAAGTTATTGTTTGACCCAGAGTTGCAGGGGGGGGGGGTTGAGGTTAAAAAAACATCTTTTCATAAAAATGAAAAAAAGTAAAGCAAACTACAGCCACCAAATTCAATGAGCTTGCATAGAGGTTTTGAGTTTAAACCCCCGTCTTCAATAAAAACTAAAGCAAACTACAGTCCCCAAATTCCGATAACCATATAGCCAAGGCTGGTTTATAAATATGTATGTATGTGCGTGTGTGTGTGTGTGCAAATGACAAAAATGCACTCCCTCCGAAAAGAAAATCCTGGCTACACTCATGACAAGACAAGGTAACATTTTTCGGCTTTTATGAATGTCAAGTTACAATATGTAAATAAAATGAAATCAATTGGCCAAAAATTACATTGCAGGATAGATAACATCGACTTGGTTCGTAGATTTTTAAACAGATTCATTAAATCATTCATGCGCGTAGTTTGATGTAAAATAATTGTGTGTATGTGCGACTGTGTTTGTCTGTGTGTATGTATTCATCCATTGAAAGTACTGCCGAGGTGCTACTTACACAGACCTATACCGGTGCATTCCTTTCATTTTATCACATAACCGGTACTTAGTATTTTTAGTTTTTATATCGACTTGCAAGGCTTGGGCCAAATGTTACAAAACAGAATTAGATCTAGTTCTCTTAAGAATTTTCAAGAATTAGTTTTAAAAGAAAGGGCGTTTTTTTTTTTCTGGCATACATAACTAGATCTATTGTTATTGTCTATTTATAACAGGCTTTGTTTCATAATAGCTTAAGTTACTTAAATCAGGGCTGGACAACATTTGATCTGCATGCAGCCTGCCGAAGGTCAATGAGTCTCAACAAAAACGTCTTCTCTACTGAATATACTCACCATAGAGTGAATCAGGGGCGTAGCTAGCAATATGGGGGTGGTGCGGAACAAGATTCTGTTGAGCTCTTGAGTTTTATATTTTAAAATATATCAGTCCCCGAATTTCGCCATCTTGATTCGCATATTTTTTACTATTGTAGTAAGTTTGGCTACACGCAAGTGAATTTTTTTTTAAAGCTTACGTTAATCAAGAACTAATTGCGATCAACAATTACACATTTACGACTCATCAATTTAGCCATTTTGTCTATTGAACAAGAGCTAGTGAAAAAAAATCTGATTTCGATAAAATTAGGCCTATTGATAATTTACCAGCAAGAAAGCATGTAAGATTTATTAGTATTATCTTTTTGTAAAATTGAATTTTTTTATGTGAAATATCAATACTTAAAACTACGAATACCAATTATTTCGAAAAAAAAGAGACTTTTTGATGTTTTATTTATTTATTTTTGTAAGGCATCAAGATGTGTTGCAGGACTGGGTATCCAATACCCTAGCTACGCCACTGGAGTGAATTTTTTCATTGTTTCAAGTTTTGTGCGGCCCGACACGAGTTTTATTATTATAATTTTTTAGAAACACGTACTAGGCCTACATCAATATCGGTCTCTGCGGGGAAAAAAAATATAGACCTAATGCGTCCCATCCACACACGTACAGACGGACATACACACACAGCATACCCACTCTCTCTCTCTCTCTTTCACACACACCAGGGGCGGACTGGGTTTCAAAGTCGGCCCGGGCATTACCATATAAACCGGCCCACAAATGGCGTGTCATATATTTTCGGTGGGGGGGGGGGGGGGATTTTTACCTCACTCCGCAATTTATATATATAAATATATATATATATATATATATATATATATATATTAGTGTGTGTGTATATGTAATTAATCTTCACTACATTCTGATCTTTCTATCTTTCAAACGTTTTTTTCTACCCTAGAATTCTCTCTTCCTATAATTAGTAGAAAGACAGTACACACCTCCAAAGGGCATCTGTGAGATCCCCCGGAACCAAGCATTATTTCCGTTATTTTAAGCTTTAAAAATGCATATTCTGAGATATCTATAGTGCAATTAGCTTGCTACTCTTCCGCTAAAAAATTCAAAAACCAAATCTGCTATTCAATGGAGTCCAGCGACTGGTAAAAAAGGTAAAATGCTATGCTTTAGTTTTTGTATTGGGGTGGGGGGAAGGAAAACCACAAAACCCATTTTGGCTACGCTCATGGAATTTGGTGACTAGTTTGCTTAAGTTGGCTGCACTAGGGCAGTAAGTAAAGTTTCCCTTTCAGACAATGAGGTCTGAGGCAAGTGATGGTTTGAAGACCCTCCCCTCCCGGCTACGCCCATGTGTTATATTATAGGTATAAGCCTAATTCTCTACAGAATATATAAAGTTTGATAACGCATCGAAAACTGAATGTATGCATTCTTAGGATTACATAATGTATTCTATTTTACATGTATGTTGTCTGGAAACAATTAAAAATACAGTAGCAGACTAACGAGTTTGAAGCATATTGGTATTACTTATAGATTACAGACGGTTCTTCAAAAAATAAGATTGTTACGTCTTACGCATTTCATGGTCAATCTAGTCATGCATGTTGATCTGTGACTTAAAATATGCTAAATCATTGGTTTTCCTGGCTGACTCAGGCAATCCATTCCATTAAAAGATAAGAGAAAGCAGAACGGTTAGAGAGGCACTTACTTAATGTGAAAAGCTCTTGCTTCCTCCTAGTATATTCTCCAAAACGCGATTTGTATATGAATATATCATGACCCATTATTTAAAATATAAATCTCCTTTCATTAAATATCGGATGTGACGGCGCTATATAAATTATTGTTATTATTGTAATAATTTTCATCATTAATGACTTCATACTAAGCACAAGTTTGCCATTAATTATTATAGTATAAACATTGATTTAGATCTAGATTTATTAAATAATGTTTTTAAGCCTTAAGTGTAGTATTTTTAGATCTATGTTATTGAAAATAAACAAAAAGAAACTTACTTTTTCTTTTCAAATCACAGAAAGTAGAGCATTATACCCATATTGAGCTGTGAATAAGTTGGGTGGTTTGCAATTTGCGGTTGTGTGTATGTGTTCAAGTTAATTTCTATTAAGTATTATTAAAGAGCTAATTGTCGCCTATCTTTTTTTATTTATTTTTTTTTTTGCTGCGTTATATCAATGTTTTCTAACTTAACCTCTCTCATCCCTCTTTTTGGTTAAATTTCATTGGAACCATTAAAAGACGGGGGAGGGAAGAAGCCACAAAAAAAAAATAATGGGAGTGTCATCAATGGCCCATGCCGACCAGCAAAATGATTAGGCCAAACACTACCTCGAAGACATCAAAGCAGTCCATGCCGCTCGTGCATAGCAGTACGGTCTAACATTTTGCAAATGATAATACGTACAGTGTATAGTGTATTTTATTTTTGATATTCTTATTGAATTTTAAACAAAATTAATTGTAATAAGAATTTAAAAATAACAACAAGAAAACGTGTTCGGGCCTTTGTGTCTTGGTGCTGTCAATTTTTTTAAAAAAGTTGTCTGCATTGCTTTTTTTTCTTTGGTCACGACCAGACCGGCCCACTTGGTATCGGCCCACCGGGCATTCGCCCTTTTGCCCATATAGCCAGTCCGCCTCTGACACACATACACACTTGATCCACAAAATGTAATTGTTTTCTATATTTGTAACAACTTGAATGTGTCGGTATGTAAAGACGCCTCTTTTCACAAATGTCAAGTTAGGTAGAAGTCCAGGATTGAACCAGCTCCTTCAAAAACTCAAGTCCATATCACATACATTATTTAAAGATCTAAAACTAAAATCATTGTTGACGGGTACTTCCTCTGCATAACCTTTAAACCTAATAAAACCCAAACTATTCTCAAAATAGCCAAGATAGCTTACTAATTTTGAAATTAAAAAAGACATTTTAAACTAAAATTTGGTGCTGTATTAAGGCAATAATATGTCAATTTTGTGTATGGGTTGAGGACCGCTCAGTGGCTTGTGTTCATAAGAGTGCACTATGTTATGACTGACTGCATTTCAAAACGTTCTAGTTGATTGACACTATAAAGACACGTGTATAGAGCCTCTAGTCTAACCACATTATAAGTCTTTTGATACCTAACACACTGGGGGGTAAAACTGGTATTCGTTTTGATAGAGTACTCCTTTTTTTCCTTCTGAGTACCGGTATGCAACTAGTACCCTAGAAAGTAGAGATGTTTCTTTTTACAGTCAAGATGAAAATTTGGCCTTCAAGGACACTTCATTCCTTTTAGTGAGTTTTTTTTTGTTGTTTTGTTTTGAGGTGGGGAGGGGTATTGTTTCATAATTCTTATGTGAAAATAAATTCGTTAAAAAGTAAATTACATTTTTAAGCTCTTGGATAATAGTTGTTAATATAAATTGTTTTGTTTTCTGTGTTTTTAGTGCGAACTGAGAAATGTCTACACTGACTTACTGAGAAAAGATGCAGTCATTAAACCAGTTACGGCTTCTAGTGTGGAAAAATATTTTACTTCGTCGTCGATATCCGGTAGAACTAATATTACTCATTTTTTTGGTTTAGAAATCTGTATTTGTAGCCGTACTAATGTAATACAGTAGGTTTGAACCAAATCTCCCTGCATTATATATTAAATATAAGAAGAAAAAGACGTCGTCTATAACAAAAGGTCTATACAATTTATAGAAAGACGTCCCATCATTTAGTTCTAAATTTTAGTTTAAACAAATAATAAATATATATACAATCGTCATTTCTTTATGTTATTGTCGTTATGACCAATGCAATTATTATAGACATATTGTATTTTTTTAAAGGGTGCTTAGAAAAACAAGGAATTTTCTAATTTAAGAGATAAATTTTCTTATAAAATACAGACGTTATTTCAAAAAAGAAGATGATTACGCCCCAAGCGTCATGCATCTAGTCAAGCATGTTATCCAATGACTTAAATTCCGCCATGTCATTGGTTTTCCTGGCTGGCATAGGCAACCCATTCCATGCTATTTTATTCCATGTATTTTATTTGGTTTTCTTTTTGTATTTGAAGATCATGGTTCAGTGTTTTATTTATATATCACAAGTATTAAATAGCCTTTTCCAGTTGTAATGGTGAATATGGCAGTCCGTTTATAAATGTTAAAAATAAACTGAGAAAAGCGATAATTGAAGGGAAAAAACATACAAAGAAAAAATTGAGAATTTCTTTGCAAATAACAACTCAAAACAATGCTGGGAGGGATTAAAGAAAATAACATGCTACGCCTCAAAACGAGAACAAATTTCAGTGGATGATGATGAGAAATTCGCCAACGAACTAAATTATTTTTATTCTCGTTTTGACAAAGAAGATTTTGTTGATCTACACAAAGAACTTTTCAATACTCTGTCCAAAGGAAAACAAGAGCCCTACGTCAATTTTGTAACTGAGGATGAAGTGACCTTGTTATTTAAAAGAGTAGACGTAACAAAAGCTTCTGGACCAGACAAAATTAGTGGCAAGCTTATCAAGCTATGTGCGGAGCAAATCTCTTCTATCTTCTGTCACATCTTTAACCACTCATTGCAAACGTGCGTAATTCCACACATCTGGAAAACTTCAGAGATCATACCAGTGCCTAAGAAACCAAAAATAGATTGCTTTAATGATTTCCGCCCAGTAGCACTAACACTTATTGTTATGAAATGTTTTGAAAAATATATGCTTAAACAGCTTGTAGCAAAAGTCAATAACAGTCTAGACCATCACCAATTTGCATACAAAGCAGCTAGAGGAACTGGGGATGCCATTCTATTGCTTTTGGACCAGCTTTATAAGCATCTCGATATACCCAAAACATATGCACGAATCCTCTTCGTAGATTTCTCCTCGGCTTTCAATACCATACAGCCCCATCTAATGATAAACAAACTGAGTAACTTAAATGTAAGCCCTTACTTACAAGCATGGGTTCTAAACTTTTTAACCCAACGGCCCCAGTATGTTAAAGTCAACAACACCAAATCGTCAACTCGAGTACTATGTACGGGTGCTCCACAAGGTTGTGTAATTTCTCCTGTACTATACACTCCTTACACTAATGATATAAGAAGCATCTATGACTCAGTTAAACTCATTAAATTCGCTGATGATACTGCCATAGTCGGTCTTATTTCAGGAGACGAAGCTCAGTATCGAAGCTCGATAGAAGAGTTTACAAACTGGTGCACTGACAACTTTCTAGAACTGAATCAAAGAAAACAGCCCAGCGACTCTTTTTTCTATACAAACTCAATAGTTTTAAACTAAACAAGAAGATCCTTGAGACTTTTTACGGCGCGACTATACAAAATCTGCTAACATACGGAATAACTTGTTGGCAAGGCAAGGCCTCATCTAAACTGTTGCGACGTCTAGAAAACAACATTAAAAAAGCATAAAAAATTACACTCACAACATTACCACATTTAAAGGAACTTTTTGAACAAAATTGCCTAAGAAAAATCGAAAAAATTATGGAAGACAACGGCCACCCACTCCATCGGAGCTACGTCAGGTCGTCGCGAAGTGGGCGACTGCTGTCAATCAAAACAAGAACGGAGCGGTACAAAAACTCGTTCGTACCTCACTCGGTCAGACTCTATCACCGCCACTCATTGATTAATGCACCAAGATACCTGTGTGTAGTCGCTGAATGAACTCTTTATGTTGTTTGTTGTATTTATGTGTATTTTTCTGTTTTGTTGTCTTCATATTAGAAAAGAGTCCTTGTAATCACAACAAATTTCCGTAAGGATCAATAAAGCAGTCTTAGTCTAATTGGAGTATCTATGTACTCAAGCATAGCGAGATATGGATCTTTCTCAATTTTTGAAAAATAAACTTCACTTTGACCACTTAATTTAGGGTATATGGTGTTTGATTTTGGTTATTTTTGAAACCCCATTAAGTAACAAATAGTCTGCACTTGTACCTGTTGAATGGTATATTGTCGCTCACTGTCTCTTGTTGTGTGCCCTATCTAGCAAAATAACGTTCAGTGCCCTAACGACACATTCCGCTGTTTGTTCTCTTTGCTTTAATTTAGGATATTTCGAGAAAGAATCAACTGTAATGAACTAGTCATTTTTTAGCCATTCAACAAGTCAATGGCAAACTTTTTCCATGGTCTTTCTGGTACAGCATGAGGTAGTAATTTTTCTTTCAATTTTTTTTTATGTTACACAAATTGAGCGCTTCATAAAAGTAGAAAAATATCTTTGGACATTTCTTGCCAAAACATTCTCGTTTTTGAGTTCTATCTGGTTTTCGCAAGACTAAAATAACCTGTGTGTACCTTGTCGAGAATTTTATTTCTCATGCTTGAAGAAATTATAATTTTGTTCTCATAAACCAAGATTCCATTCTATTCATGAGTAACAAAGTTTATATCAACCCGCTTTCTGTTGTAAAAAGGTTTTGAGCATTATTTCTCTCACTTCCAATCTTGGATCAGGTTGAAATTTTGGACAATTATTTCTTGTACCTGGCAAAGAAAAATCAATAAAAAAAAAAAACAGTTAGTTAATTAGCTAATGGTAATTAATTATTTTGTTTGGTATCGAACTAGGGGAATAAATCGTACTTCCCATGGGCGCATTTGCTGAGTGGTTAGGCGCTTGGCTTCCAAACCTGCGGTCCTGGGTTCGAATCTCTGTGAAAACTGATATTTTGAATTTCAGGATTCCACCCAACTCTAATGGGGTATCTGACTTAAGTTGGGGAAAGTAAAGGCGGTTGGTCGTTTTGCAGGCCACATGACATCCTGCTCGTTAACCGTATGCCAAAGAAACAGATGACTTTAACATCATGTGTCCTATAATATTGCAAGATCTGAAAGTGCAACTTTTATTATATTTATATTTAGTTAAGGTCTAGAATATGATAATTATGATAAATATGATAAATGTTGTTTGTCTGGAGAAGAAATCCTTGCCAGTCGACTTTCGGTGTGATACATTCGTAAGTTTGAACAGAGTGAAGAGTGGTAAATTTATTTTACTATTTACGTTCTGCGGAGTTGCGGTCGGTGTTAGTGTTCGATAAAATAGAAACTTAAACACGTGGACCAGTTTTAGATAGAGGAGATATAAGAAAGTTCTTCACATGCCATCGTCAAAATGTTGATTTGTATCGACGGAGCACTAGCAGCAGCATGAAACAAAACAAAAAATACGAGCAGTATCATGCGTTAAAAACATTTATTGGGTATTTTTAGTGACGAATTCGCAGCAAACTGAGCTCTATGAACGTTCGGTATGTTGATTGTATTCATGAAGACTTCATTGGTTTCGTCCCCTGTTGGTCAAAGGGACGCTCTGCCCGTTTTTAACGTCGTCAGCGAATGCATTCTGTACAGTCTAGACATGGAAAACTACTGGGCCAAGGTTACCATGGCTGCCCCACGATGGCTAGCATTCGGAAACGTGTTCAGGCATGGATTCGTGAAATATATATGTAATAATATTCTCAGTAATAAGAAAGGTGAAGCTACGACTTTGAGCCATAAGGTGGCAACTTGCACCCCCATGCCAAAAAAATCCTGCGGGCGCCCATGGTACTTCCCCTGCCCCTTTCAAAACTGGTTCAGTGGTAGCGCCTTCAGAAAGCTAAAAGCATGACATCGCGCTAAACTAAAACAATTGGTAAAGCATATTTCTAATCGCACAGATTTACTATTGTTAGTCTTAATTTTTACAAATTTAATCACATCACTGATCCTAACTAATTGATACTAATACACTTAACAGAAGTTATTTTAAAATAGTATTTTTATATTTTCTTGAGAATACTGTCTTTTAATGACTAATACACTTTTTCATGTACTTCTTCTTCCTCGTTCTCATTGTTATGTTGGAGTGTTCAGATGACTAGACCAATACATGAGATGAACTGAGCAGTGGTTTCCAAATCAGGGAGCTCTCTTTCTTTCTATTGGGGTGATTTGGGGCCAATGTCTTATACGGGCCTCATGGTAAAGAGAGCAGTTTTGGAGGACATGGTCGGCATTTTTTGGTGATACTCCATATGGGCAGATTTCACTGGTTCCAATTTTGAGCTTCCGGTACATGTGTTGTCGCATTCTGTTGTGTCCGGTCCTGAGTCGAAAGATTAGACGTTGGTCTTGTCGGGATAGCTTATAGTAAGCGTCATCTTTCTTGTGATTTGGAAGGGAGCCCGTCCCTTTCTCATTTATTTTATCTACAATTAATTTCTTCATTTCTTCTGGATAGAGTGCAGAGTTTATTTGTGAGTTTGTTCATGTACTTGATTTTGTGTTACTTTGGCCTTTCTTCTCTGATATAGATTTAATTGCTCAGTAGCTTAGCTTAGCACCATATTCAGTTTTTCGTCGAATTTCAGCGATATTCTTCTGATCACTTCCCGGAAAATGTTCTGTTGCGTTATTCAAAAACTTATCATCATTACGACTCGATTGCTCTTCATCTCATAATAGATTATCAGCTACTTCCAATAGAGAACCTGTCGTAGAAGTTTTTGTTAGTTGATTTCTCTGCATCAACTCTCGTGGAGCATCATTCGTTTGTTTTTGTCCACCTCAATATTTCATTTTGCTTCAATGAGTTTTAATGCAATGAATGTCTTTATATCCTAAATAGAATTTATATTTTTCTTGATCACGAACATATCATCTTTGACTTCTACATCGCCAACTTTAAATATGACTGATGCAACTATGTTCAATTATAATATTTGTTTCCCTAATGATCTTAGGATAATATTTGCTTTAACTGGCGATCAGTTTCTATTGTATTCCATGCTGACTCCAATATGAGCTTGTGCTCTAGTGTCATGTCTTCAGTTTTGACTGTTTTTCCCATCCAAACTTTGATCTTGTTGTCGTTACCAATGGCCTCGAACCACAAGTCATGCACTTGGCTTTCTTCACTTTAATTTTCCATTGAATCTACTTGGAGTGTCTACAACCAGTAATGTCTTGAACGACATTGTGTGATGAATTGATTCAGCCGTTTACATTTGCGGCGAGCCTGTCCATATGCAAGGCATTTGCATTTACCGTGTGATCTATATATAGGTTTACCACAAGATCTGCAATCTCTAGTGACACTTGTTGAATGATTTATTGACATTTAGTCAAGCAAATTTTGACTGTTTTTTTTATCTTCTTTATTTCTAGATTTACTCGGAGCTTCAACCAGTAGTCCGTTCACTTCTATCATTTGGTTCTGGGTGTGCTCGTATGCACGAATTATGCTTGCTGCTTTCTCTAAAGTCAAGTCTACGTCTCTAAATAGTCTCTCTCTCTCACTCGATCTGACTGTATGCATCACAAAGATTGTTAAACTAAATTACATTCTTTTCACAAACTTTTAAACTTAGTATAAAATTTCGAAATCGAATGTTTCACCTTTTTTATTTCTAGTGAAAAATTTAAATCTGTCCTAATCTGAGTTGGACTTAGGAAAAAAAAGTGATTTTAAAACCTTTCTATTATTTTGTCAACAGCATCAGATTCACATCCTTGAAAAGTATTGTAGGTATTGCATTCACCTTTTTCATCTCTCAGACAGATTACCGTCTAGTGTCAAGGTAGTAGTAGGATTGAATTAGTTCCATTATTTATATACATCTAGAAGTGTCTATAAAATGGATAACGAATCAATTAAACCTCATGATACGAAATAAATGATATAGATCTAATAATTTATCTTATTATTACAGACATTACTTCAAAAAAAGAAGATAATTAAGTCGTATGCATTTCATTTGTCAATCTAGTCATGCATGTTAATTATTTCATGCAATTTCGACCAAATCTGACAACTGCGCTTCATAAAACACTAGATCTAGCAATGATCTTCCACCTCTGATAGGCTTATGTGTTCTGTTACTACAGAGAAATAAATTAAAATAGGCTGGTAAAAAAAGAATTAATTACTAGAGACTTCATAGTTAGTAAGTAAAAATAAGCTCTCATTTATAATGTCTCATCCTATCTTATTTTATATAATACAGATGTTAAAAAGAAGATGATTACGTCCTACGCGTCATGCATTTAGCCATACATATTAACCAATGATCTAAATTCTGCCAAGTCACTGGTTTTCCTGGCTAGCTCAGGCAACCCATTTCATGCTCTAATAGCGCTAGGGAGATGAAAGAGCATTTGTACAAATTTGTCCTAGCATATGGAATGAGGAATGTGCCTTTATATTTGTGTATTTCTGAGTATTTTATTAAATTTTGTTTTTGTATTTGAAGATTATGGTTCAGTGTTTTATGTATACTTTACTTTTAAGTCTTCTTTCCTAAAGGCTTTCTAAATTTAATCTTCAAGTACGATTCAAAGAACGTGAACAACAAAGAGATCTATGGGAAAGGACCATTGGCGAAAGCTTTTGTGCCAGTTTTTAGTTTAGAATTTATAACTCCGCCATGGTTAATCTTATTTAAAAAATGAAAACATCTGCGGACTCCTCAGCTATTGGGCGATAAAACTAAATTTGAGTCTTTTTTCCATATCAGCTATTAAATTTATAATTCAAGTCAACTTACGGTAGGGGTCGGACCTAATCAGCGAACGCAATTTTCGCGGGAGTCATAATGAGCGAAAGGCCGTAAAAAATAGCGAAATAGCATGTTAAAATATAGGAAATTATGCTTCAAATAGCTCTATCATCTAACTTCTTCCATGAAGCATTGTAACTATTGTCCTCCTTGTGGCATTAGGCCTAATTTTTTTTTTAATTTTCTTGTGCTCCACATCTCCTTTCTCTGCTTGGAACATGATGTCTATATATAGCCTACAAAACATGCGATCAAATATTTTTTTTAAAGAAAGAAACTACAAAATTCTATCTCGCCACCTCCATGTAGGCTAGTCCACGTCATTTTACTCTCTATTTCATAAACTCTCGTTACTGCGACTATTTTTTTTTTAAGAACACATGTTCAGTGCACATAATCACCATCAACTCGATCTCCCACACACACGCACACACATACCCTCACGCGCGCTGATTGACCCAAAGGCAGATCCCGAATGCGATGGATTGATGATGTATGGGCGGCAGATCTACAACAGCTTGGGTTTCGGGCATGGAGGTGAAAGGCTCAGGAGAGATCTTGTAATTTCATACATGTATATCATATGGTAATTCTTATATTTATTACTAAATATATATTTCGCGTTTTTTCCGCTCCTGAAATCGAATATTTTCTCCTGGAAAACTCTTGGAAATCTCCTGAAATCCTAACCTCAAAATGGTGGGGGAACCCCGTGAAAATGAATTCTGCTCTTCTTGTTAAACATGTATACACATATTAATATCATTAATTAGTAACAAGAGGTTAACCAGCCAGTTAAAAAAAAAAGGAGGACGGAAAAACAGAAGTCCCCCCCCCCCCCCCGTATAAGCGCTGTTAAGATCAGCTGAAGCGTCATTTCACCCTCACTCATAGAGGAAAGTAACTGCCAGCATATGACATCTGAGAAACATTTGGAGAGTTGCGAGTCAAACATTTTAGACGAAAAGAAAATGCGGGAAAATATGCTGGGCGTAGTCATGTGAAACACGTAATGCACTCATCCTTAATCTTCGAAATCGAATACTTTGGGTTAAGGTTAAAAATAGGCCTATTATTTTAATATTTCAGTTTACAAACAATAACAATAGATAAGACAAAAAGAAAAACAGATGAAATCAGTCACTAAATTATCATTAAATGGCTTGTTAAGCTTATTATAGGGGCTTTCGCTGAATTGGTTTTCGGTTAAAAGGTCATTTTGAGCGAACATACCATGATTTTTTTTTTCAACGGAACGAATAGCCTTAGCTATTCAAGCTATTTCCTCATCTATTTAGATGCATATTATGCGAATTATTTTTCGGCCGATTTCCATTGCTGATTTAAAATCGCCTTAAGTTCGGACCTATTCTAGTTTATCCGGAAACGTTTTGACAATGAAATTTCCATACATGTCAACTTTGACCTTCAGCTGTGCTTTATTGTATTAGGGAAAATGAAAGTGAATATGTGGGAAATGGAGTCTTTGTAATATCATTTTATTAGTTCTGAAGTTACTTTTGAAATAAATAAGGATGGATAAAAATTACGGGGATGTGTTCGCTTTGTATACTATCGTACAGATGGAACTTTCGCGTTATCTAAAGGCGTAATATTTGTGCTAATATGTTTATATTACGTCATTGTTTGTTGTGAATGTTTTGTGAGAAAGTAATTAACAGGAAGTGAGGGAATAAAAAAGGTGATGAAAAAATAAACTGAATACAATGAATGATCAATACTTAGAATACTACTCATGTCGTTACCATCAGTAGAATTAAAGTCATAATACATTACAGTGTTAAAATCAGTTACAGATTACCCAGAAAAATTATCTCCCTTTATATTTTATATCAATTAACCATATCAGTGGTACCTAATCCTTACTGGTGCCAAAGTATAAGCTACACAATAAAATAATACCATGCAAATTCACAAGATAACTAACAAAATAGTTGAAATAACATCATAGTGAAATATATTTAAATGTAGCCTTTATAATCTTATCTACCAAGATCATCAAATCAGTTTCTCTGTCCACCTCTAGCTCCACCTCTCCAGTCAGAATTAAACTCTCTTCTCTCGTTTCTATTAACCCTATAACTCTCTTCTGCCCTACTTAATTGTTCAGAACAACAAGAGTTAACATTTCTCTCTCTGATTGTTGTGAATTTATCTGTCTACTTCATCGATCATTAAATCCATAGTTTCTTATTTCTGTATTATCCCAATACTTTCTGTGCTTCATTTCATTTGGGAATTTCCGATGTCTGCATTCCTTTGCCAAGTTTAGCACAACTAAAACATCTCAGAGGTTATTTTCTTACTGTTGCGAACCCTGTTTCTTGAATTATTATATTGAGACATGTGTTTAGCTTGCCATCTATATCTCTTTGTGAACAGTTCTTAACTCCTGCTTTGTTTCCCAATAACATGTCTCGAGGCAGTCTTGGCTTAGCCACACCAACTGAATAGCCAGTAAAGAAAGGTGATACCGATGAAGACAATGAACTGCAAACTGTTGGAACAAATGAAACACAGTTATAGACCAATGTCAAGAGAACTTGTTGTGTCGGTCAAGACAACCAGAAGTGGTCGAGTTGTTAAGCTTCCTTGTAGATATCAGTCTTAAGAACTTTAAATGGAAGGATGTGATATTAACTTCAAATGAAAGGATGTGCTAATATGTTTATAATACGTCATTGTTTGTTGTGAATGTTTTGTGAGAAAGTAATTAACAGGAAGTGAGGCAATAACAAAAAGAGAGTCTTCTATGTCTACTTGTATAAACACAAAGTCTCTGTTATTATTATTGTTATTACTGATTAATGTCTACAGTATGTTATATATTTATCTGTGACAACAGAACAATATTGATATTATCCGTAGCGTCACTATGGGGATGCAATACGCAACGGGGACATCCACTATGGGGGTGACACCAAAATGAAAAAAAAATGCACTTTTGCAGTAAAAGACAATTGATAAATAGATCTATATGCCTATACTTTTCTTTTATTTCATCTAAACACATTTTTTAGTCGAAATTCCATCAAAAAGTTCAAAACATTCCATCACACTTTATTATCACTAGCAAAATGTTAAACCTAACTTTAGCATGTATACCAGCTGCATGAACATTACACCGCCTTGACGTAAACAATAAAACTATTGAAATAGTAGGTAAGATCGTAATATCAGGATGCCAACCAAAATTCACTATTTAAAAATGATGGACTTCTTAAAATACCAAACTCTCCCATGGCCATGCCATTAATGTAAATTCCTCCAGAATAGCAAAGTTAGCAAGTGGCATTTGAGATTTCTTTGGTGAAAGCAGTTTTAGCCAAAACAAAGGAAGTGTTCCAAAAGTCATTCGAATGATTTTATCAAAGAGCAAAATAAAGGAAGTTTGTCAGTTGTCTAAAGAATGGTTCTTTTAACTGGAAGGATTTAGTTACTTAATAGCAATTTAAGAAAATGTATTGTTTTGTTGTCGACCTTTTTGAACCAATTCTATATAAATGAAATAGAAATTGAAACTTTATTTAATAAGTGGTAGAAATAAAGTCCGAAATTGGAATATCAGAAATACCTATAAAGAATATTTATCAGGAATAAAAAATTGAAAAAACGAATTCGGTCACAGGGAAATAGTTGCTATGATTGATGTAAAGGAGATAACTAATGGAAGGACATAGTGCACTGGTCGCTTCTAAAAAGCAGAATATTTGTCATTTCGTGACTATATGAACCATGAGTCTTTATTGAATAAAGAACATTTCCGATCTTATTGGGGGGGGGGGGGGGGGTATTAAAAAGTCAAATATACACAAGAGTAGCCTACCTTTGAACTAAAGAGTTTGCTATTTACAAAGTGGTATGAAAAACAAAGTGTTACAAAGCAATCATCCGAAATGTCTGTATTTCGACAACCGATGTATGCTTCAAATTAGTAGTTTATACAACATTTGAACAGAAATACGATGATTAAAAAGACATTTTTAGGCAAGAAAAGTTACTCTTGAAGAAGCTAAAAATAGACAGCGTGATTCATGTATAATAAATATTGCCGGACTCATTAGCATGGACTTAGGTCTTAGCAAACCAAAAAATTTAGGAAGAGTGAAAGTCATCTTGGTAACATAGGGGAAAAAACGTGACTTAAAATATGAAATTCTTTTTTCTTACATAAAAAGACAGCTAGGAAATTGGATCAGAATAATTGGAAAATAGACACGCACATTATAGTGATTATACAGCACGCTATCATGTTCATAGATCTCTATTAAATATCAAAATAAAGATGTAATAACCTCAAAAACAGCTAGTTGTTCAGATTCATGTAGGATTGTAGGTCTAATGTCCAGAATACATAAATCACTCTATAGATCTATAGACTAGAAGCCTATGCCAGATCTAGATGTCTTAATGAAAACATCTAGATAGAATTAGAACCTTAAAATAATCTTATGCAATACTTCAAAAAAGAAGATGATTAGGTATACCGATGATTATTGCCCTACGCATTTCTAGGTCAATCTAGTCTGCATGTTAATCAAAGACTTAAATTCTGCAAAGTCATTGGTTTTCATGGCTGACTCAGACAATAAACCCCATTCCATGCTCATATTGATCTATATATATATTCTAGACTAGTCTAATTATTATGTAGATCACTTAGTTAGAGCCTACCTCGCTCTAGATCTAACAAAATCTTTCAGGCTAAATGACAAGTCTAGAGATCTAGTGGATAAAGCTGCTTGAGTCTAGATTTAATTTTACTGCACCACAGATAAAGCTGTTTCAAAAGCATTCAATTTAAAGTTTCATCATATCATGTAGATTATCTATGTTAACCAACCAATTTGTAGTACATAATAATGTTCCCCTTTAAGACCTTCAATCTATAGGACAGATGATGTAAAGGTCATCTGTTTCTGTGACTCACTGTTAATGAAGATGTCATGTGGCCAGCACAACAACCAACCACCTTTACTTTTCCCCAACTAATGCCAGTTACCCATTAGAGCTGGTTGGACTCAGAGGCAACCTAAAGTTTCGAAATAAAAAATCCCAGTCTTCACCAGGATTCAAACACAGGACCCCTTGGAGCCAAGCGCTTTACCACTCTGCCAGAGCACCTCTCATAATAATGTGTGACATTGACATTTTTAAAAATGCTGTTATGTGTATTACATATACAGTAACTCATCAGAAAGTAGAAATATATCTAGTTTGACTTCTCTTTATTTGTCCACTGTAGGCCTACTACTATTATTAGTTAGAAGTATTATCTATATTTAAAATACTATTTCAGAAGTATTTGGTAAATAATATAATTCATCATTTTTTTTTCAATTATCCTCAGCTTTTTCTAGCTTTGGAGCTAGTTTGGCCAGTTTTAATCCTTGGAATAGTATCAGTTTTAAGAATAGGGTCACCTCCTATAAAAACTCCAGAATGTGAGTCAGTTATTTGTAGAAGACATAATTTTGTTGTGCTTTCTTTATTTTTAATTACAAATGATTCAATTTAAATATTTCTTTACGGTCATAAAAATATCAAGTAATGTATATCATATTGTAGTATTTAAAGGTGAAACATAACTTAAGAGAACTACAATAGTTTGGGACGTCTTAACTTGATAGACATAAAATGATTGGTTCCTGAACAACCTGTGGTCATCATGTCTAAATTTGGCTTACTCATTTAGCTGACTGTATTGTGATGAAAGTGTTTTATACTTTCAGTAATAAATTATTTCATATTATTATTTATATCTTGCATTGAATCGTTTTGATCAGCCATTTGCAACTTGCTCATGTTTTTATTTTTTTGTGTAACAGCCAAGTGAGTCTCACTAAATGCTATCATGAACAGTACATTATAATGTCTCATTAACAAAAATTATACAACTTTCCATTTAACAGAGTAAAAAAAAATTCCAAAATGCTATTTTGAAATTATTACAGAATAAATATAAAATAAAGTTTGTATGTATCTCATAAGCAAGATTATGTTTTAAGCCTTTGTTTTAAATCACAGGCAAAAAGGTTCTACTGCTGTGAAGTAACATTGCTTTTTTCTTCTATCAACAGGTCACTATCAAAAGTGGTCAATGCCAAGTGCTGGACTAGTACCATTTCTTCAATCATTAGTATGCAACATAGACAATTACTGCTTTACAAACCAAGAAAGTATTGAGACATCTAAACAATCTGCTAGAAGGTAGACATTGAACATGATTGTCATGTACATAATGCGTAATCCAATTCTTGCATATCTTTCAAGCTAATTTTTTTGAGATCACTCATAATCATTCACCATTTTTAAAGTAAATATGTTTCGTACAACTTTGATTTTGTTTAATTTTATATGCTACTTTATTTTTTATTCTCAGGGATTTGATCTGCTCTTAAATTTGTAAAATAATAATAAATCTACACATTTTTATTGCTTCAAAAAATATTTTTTACAGTTTTTCAGCTTTAACTCAGGATGTGCTGCCACTCATTTCTTCGAATGATATATTGGATATTCTTCAAATATCTAATAAAAGCATTGGTTTATTGAATCTGTTTAAGAATGTGATAAAAGACCAAAAATTTATATTTGGCTTAGGTAAGTAAACTACAGATATTTAGATAGTGATTACTTTAAAATTAAAATAATACTATATTATTTATATATGCTGAAAATTCACTCAGCTCAGTAGGCTCCTATTAATAGCATTAAATTTTAAAAAATAATAATAATTAAGGGTTCAGATATTGTCAGTTTTAATTGGGAATAACAATAACTTATGCTAACTTATATAAAATTTATTAGAATAACCAATACAATTTTGTTAAAAATGTTTGAAAATTATTTTTTTTTAGGAGAACAACTTTATATAAAGTACTACATCAGAAATGAAACAGAATTTAAAAATATACTTGTGAATAAGTATCAAATCTTAACATTAGGTGAATTCAATGATATAATGATGTCTAAATTGAATATTGGTAAGGTAAGACATTTTATAGCAAAGTACCTTCAAAAAATATTATTACAACACAATACAAGAGTTCTGTCTGTTAATTCATATTAATTAGTGTTCTAATATTCCATTATTCTTTCTGGATAATTTACACACAGATCATTCAAGTATATTTTTCTTTTATCTACTTTACCAAAATTCATTAAAATGAAAAAATTTCAAAACTCAAACAAATTATTTTTTTCTTTTAAAAAAGCTGTTGAACATGACAGAGATTCCTGATTTGAAATCTGTTCTCTGTAGCTCTGAACAACTTGGGTCATTCTTTATTTTCCCTGCTGGAACAGATGTGAAAAATATCTCCATAGTGCCTTGTGAATTAGAATTGCAAAACAACACAGAATTGATTAACGAAGTTCTCCAGCATCTAAACCTTTCATCGTTAATAAGAGCTGTAAGTGACAGTCTTTGTTTGCTATAATTAAAACTACATTTCCCTATTCAGTAGAACCTCTGGTAGTGTAATATGCACTTAAAGATCATTTTTAGCTCAGTTGTGATAGAGGTAAAAGTGTATGCAAATATTATTTTAAAAAATCATTTTAAAAATTTATACTAAAAACTAAAAAAAACATTGAAGGAAACTTTTTTTTTAATACATATATATGAAAATGAAAATTATTTGGGAAAAAGAAAGAAATACATGAGCTCAAACAGCTACTTATGACATTTTTGGACTGATTCTGCAAGTCATGTGTGAATTTTATTTATAATAACTTTTTATTCATTTTATTTTTAGAACTTTGTTTACTAATATATACTATTGCTTAGTAAGTGATAGAATTGTATACAGATTTTAATAATACTTTATTTCTATTATTCTAAAAAGTAAATTGCTTATTTTTTTCAGATCAAACTTATTGAGGAAATAAAAGAAAAGACTGGTTCAAAAGACAATGTAACATTTGCCTTAGAAAATGTTGCTCAAATGTATGACATTGTCAGAAATGAAGAAACATTATTAAGAGCCATTCAGGCATTGTTTTCTATTCCAAAATTAGATGACCTTTTCTCTGTGATTCCTTATATAATGGAGAATTCTAGTGCTTTAGGAAGTATGATTGACTTGTAAGTATCAGTATTAGTGTTTCTTATATATGTGTGTATCTATATATATATATATGTATATTTGTTTATGCACAGGCTTCTGCAAAAAATTTTCTATTCTCACAAAGAGATAACCTTGAACCTTTATTAAGAGGATGACTTAAAATTTTTCTTGATGGTGGATTTTCGCAACTTTTCTCCTGCCTACTGCATTATGCTTACAGCGACATCAACTAAGGTGTATTTTTCCATACAAGATCCTCTAGCAAAACTCTTCAATGTATCTAGATTAAGGTCAAAATCAAAGTTAGGAAGGTATCATCAGGGAACTTCTAATCAGCTTCAGACCCTGGTTGCCAAACTATCTGCTGCATGCCAGAAGTTTGGCTTAAATATTAGTCAAAGCTGACTAAAATACTAGTTCAGAACACAAATCTGCACCTCGATAACCATTAATGGCCAAACACTGAAAATTGTTCACCATTTTTTGTTATCTTGGCTCAAACATCTTTAAGGATGTGCTACTGGATAAAAACATCAACAACATGATAGCCATTACGGTGATGGGCACCATGTCACAGCTGCAGAAAAGATCTTTAGGGCACCTTGTAGTCCAACCTGCTCTAATGGGTATCTGACATTAGTTGGGGAAAATTAAAGGCAGTTGATTGTGCTAGCCACATGACACCTTCATTAACTGTGGGCCATTGAAACAGATGACCTTTACATCATCTGCCATCTGCATGATAGCCATTATGCAATGGGCACCATGTCACAAAGTCTCAAAGAGGAACTTTATTTTTTTTTTATTACCAGTGTTCTCTTTATTCATCCTTATACTAATTATTTTTATATCCTCCTTAATAAAGGAAATCTCTTTTTAAAAAGTCAGCATTGCATACCAAAAATATAAGGGGAAAATAAGAAAAAAAAATTTTTTTTTTAAATTTCCTAACCCTTAGATTTGGACTACTTTCTAGCTATTGATTTGAGTCTCAGAAAAAACTGTGTTCTCTAAATGTAAGAAAACATATAGACTGTATGCAAATTTAGTTGAACAGCAACACAGGCTAAACCACAAAAATGAAAACAAATTTCAGCTTATGTTTCAGCACTGAGAGTAAATACATTGACTTTTAAAATCTATTCTTAACTTTTTTTACTTACAGAAAGTATTTCCTTGTTCTTTGTGAAACACATAGGAAACTAGGCACAATTAGAAAAAAAAATTGAACTTGGGGTTATGATTATTAGATTCATTTGAAAAATAAATGATACAATTAGAAAAATAATAATCTCAATGTATTGTGCTTTACCTATTTTTGAAATCCTCATGAATTCAAAGAACTTCACATTGTAAAAGTTAGCTTTTTTTTTCACTTCATTCCAGCTGATATCACAACATTTCTAAAATTAGTTTATAATTTTGTTTTATAATGAGCACAATTTGATGTTGCTGTTTTTTTTTCTTCAAATAGTCTAATGTATACAACAATATAATGATAATGTCAGAATTAATAAGTAAATTGATGTTACCTTATACATATTTCAGAATAAGAAAACTTGTTTTTAGTTTGAATCCTATAATGGTTAGTCTTAAAATGGATGATTCAACACTATGGGGAATATTGCAAGATATTGCATTGCTAGGTGATTATTTGACAACTATAGGAGATGGCACATGGAATCAATCTTCTGCTGTAAGTCATGTAGAAATTAATAGCCATTGTAATATTGTAAATAGTTTGTTGATGTATTTTATCTTCATGGAAAATATTTTTAAAATGAGTTTAATTATTGATGCAAAATAAAATTTAAAAAACTATTTAAAAATTGTAGATGCATAAAGCAAGTTGTAAAGTGTGTATATAAATAGGCCTATGCATGCTATTTATAGACATCATAAGTGTTATTTACCAGTATTGATGAATATTCTGTTAAGGTCATTGTAGAGATTAAAGGATATTTTGTATATATATACTATTATTTAGAGATGTAATTAATATTGTAATTTTTTGTTCTTGAGATTAGGACTTAGTTTTACCACTTGGTGATCTACTGTATAAATTAAATCAATTATCAAGTGACAGCTCCAGTGCAGTTGCAATCAACTTATTAAAGATATTTGCTGATTTTGATTGGGTTACCTTGTTTACTGAATTATTTGGCACCAGTGTAGCACCAACATCAAGGTAAGTTGACATTTTATACTTAAACTCATGAGATTTACAATCGATTGTATAACATTGATAAGTTGTAGAAGTCTTAAGTTTCTATCCAATCAGCAAAAAAAAGATAAAAGTAAGTGTTAGGATGTTACATAATTAACCCCCATCTTTGTTTCAACTTTTCTTCTTAAGCACCAACATCTTGATTGACAGTCTAATTCAAGTTCTTCTGAAGGGCCCAGATTTAACCAAAGCACTTACTCAAGCTATTATAAATAAAAATTATACAGAAGTAAGTTCAATAGCAGTTTTATTTTCTATTTCATCTAATTGGGATTTCTGTAACTTTGTGAACGCACAAGTTTTTTTAGCTTATATATTTCAATTTGTATGTGTACGTTTTCTAACCTTGTTAGTAAACAATGCTGTTTTACTAGTGTATCTATATCATGACAAAAGAAAAAGAAGGTACTTTTAAATTGTAAAAGTCAATTAAAGTATTTCCTTTCAGACTTTGAGATCTATAGGGCAGAAGATGTCAAGGTCGTCTTTTTTTCACAGTTGATGGTTAGCGAGGGTTTCATGTGGCCAACACAATGACAACCAATTTTACTTTTCCCATCTAATGTCAATGCCCAATAGAGTTGGGTGGACTTGGGTTGTCCTTAAAATTAGAGATATAAGAGATTAAAGACATGTATTTGTAGTGATTTTATTTATCAATCTATATCCCATGTTGAATCTGAGTTTTTGTTCACAAAGGAACTCATTTAAAGCTCTATAATAAAAAAAAAAAAATAGGTCTACATTAGTTTATTTGTATTAGCTGTTTGGAGCTTAAGTCTAATAACCAACTATTAACACCAGGAAAATATTTATTTGTAAAAAAATAAAAAGATGCTTGTTCAACCACAACAGATTCTTCCCTTACTTGAGGCAGAAATAATCTATACCAATAAATCGTATGGGTTCATCTATGATCTGAAGACAGGAAGACAATAAAGAAATTTAAACAGAAAACTACAACATTTGTTACACATTAAAGTATCCTAAATAACTTAGCTTGCAATTAATTCTGACTTATATTACTTAAAAATATGGAATTATTTTTTAATGAGAACTTATAATCTAATTTCAGTTTACTTTACTAGTAACTAAAGTCTTTTTGGGTTTTGGTCTCAATGGTACTGTTGATCCTTTGTTCCTCAACCCAATGAGAAATTTAATTGTTGCTGTCCAGAGTTTGACTAATGCACTTCAGAATACAACCAGTCCTTTGCCCTTGTTTGTTACATCTGTCATCAACCAGTTGAATTCTGCACTGAACGTGATTGGCTTGAGGTTATTTAAAACTTTTCTCATTTAAACTAAATCAACAAAAATGTTATTAATGAAATTCTTTTTGATTGATTTTAATTGAGAAAACACAAAGTATATTTTTGTAATGTAAGTTTTAAAAATAAATTTTTGTTTAGCATATCTACTATTTGCAACATCGTCATCCGCTCATTTGGACAAACTGACCCAAACACTTATCTGCCACTTTATGTTACTGAAAGCATTGATATCATGTCTGGCTTAGTCAAAATAATTCCAGGTACTAATTTTTTATGTTAAAAAAAAAATCAAACAAAAATTTTATAACTTTTCACAAATTTTATCTAATTTCAACAGAAATTTACTGTTTATTGTCATTTAAAACAATAACTTATTTTTCTTTTAGAACTTGATGATTTAATATGCATTTTATTTGATAAAACTGGATTGAATCTCAATGTTTTCTGGGATACATTAACTAAAATCGGATTTTGGAATGACTTGCATAAGGTAAAAGTTCATGATTATTGCATTAGGACCAGATATTTTTTTTTTTAAATTAATGTTGTGGTTGTTTTTTTAATTTAAAATGTATTGTATATTCTAGGTATAAAATTAAATGTTTAAACTTACAAATATATAAGATGCACATGTAGGCCTATGCATTAAACAACTTGTCTAAAAAATTAGAGGTAAAACATATTTGAGGTTTTGTTGTCATTGTTTTAAATCAAATTACTAACATTAAAAAAAAAAGCTTTTGTTTGTAATGTTCATATGTAAAATATGCCAATTTAAAATCTGAATTGGATACTTCAATTAGTGATGTCTGTAACTTTTAAGAATATCTTTGTAGTGAATTTGGTCAGTAGCTATTCACTTATGTTCTCATTATAATGGTTTAAGATAATGATCCTGGCATTACAAAAGTAAGGTTTTATTTGTGCTATGTGGCTGCTAGACTTGATTTGATTTATATTTTTTAAAAAAAGCAAAAACAAAGGAATAGCTGTGTGATTACCCAATAGGAATCAGAGAAAAACTTTGCTATCAAACATAGTTTTACACAACTGCTTTTCATTAATTTTTTTGATTACATCGAATGAAGCAATCAGCTTTTGACTATTGTACAGATATATAAATGTAATTTAATTGCATTGTCTACTCTTTCAGATTGTCACTCGCCTCTCTAATCCAAGCCAATCACTTAACTGTTCAAAGCCTGTGGAAGATATGATAGTGATTACTAGTAGTATTTCTAGCAGTTTTACAAATGATGGCCTGAATATAAGCAGGATGATTCAGTGTTTCAGCTTAAGTCAAGAGCAAATTCAAAATTTGCTGAGCTCCTTTAGCAAGTATGTAGGTTTATCTTTGGAATCAATGGCAATGCCTACCATTATTATTAGTATGAGTATTAACAGATTGTGACTCTGATATAAGTGTAAGAAATAAGTAAGCATAGAGGAATGTGGACAGAAGGAAAAAGCTTCCGTTGCCTCAGCCTGGCACCTCCGTGGTAATGTCCTCCAAGGGAAGTGGAAAGGCTAAGAGCAAAAAGGGCCTCCAGTTATGCTCTAGTGAGTGTACTTGCACGCGATGAGGATGTGAGAAAGGCTTGCTAACCCATCCGCATCAATTGCACCATATGGACGATGATGGACCCCCCATGGAAGCCAATGGTACATTATAGATCCTGGCCACAGATAAAATCCTTTCCTGGGTCAAAAGTTCATAAATAAGGTTCGTCTTATCTCGAACCTTTTGGACATCTCAAGGAGGAGAAATGTGGATGTGGCCAGGCTTTGACCTTTCTATGTATCTTTGTGGCTACTTGGTGGTGAATTGAATCTAATGAAATGAAATATTTTGGATGTTCTTCAGTGTTGAAGATAATCTACATTATTGCCTAAAACCTCCTGAAAGACAACAGAAGAGGGCAGTGGGTAGGGTTCAAAACCAGGACCATCCAGACCACTGAACGATAGTTCAGAGCACATACCACATGACCGGGCAGCCATCCTTAACCAGTCATATCATATGTTAGCTTAGTTACTGGTAAGTGGCATTGCCACGTTTGAGTTCATTGGTTTGGATTCTCGTCTGCGTTTCCTTTTGTTTCTTCATACTTTATTCTGCATCTTATTTCCAAAACAAGTTTGTTTCAGTGCTGCAATAATTTTTCAAGTTTTGTTGATCTCATCATTTATTTCATCAGTTTCAAACATAATAAGTTTAGTTAGTTTTATCACTTCCAAGAGGTTATATGTAAATATTTTTTTAGCAGGAAGGTTGTGAAATTAATGATGTCCTTTGTATGAATGAAAGTTATGACAATGTGTTCTTTTCAGATTTATTAAATTAAAAATATAATTAGTAGTCAGTAGTTTATGTTAATAGAAGTAAAATGTATTCAGACTATTTTAGCTTAAAAGTCACACTAATGAAAATATGTTCTTGTTTTTTTTAAATTTATTTTTAAACCTTGATTAAAATGTGTTCTTATTCTTACAAAAATAGTACTTTTTTTTTCAAGTTATCTGGTGTTGATAAAAAATTTGTTGAACTTACCACAAAAACCAGCAATTCAGAAACTTCTTACTGACCCTGATATACTACCACTGTTTGATCTTACTCTTGAAATAGTTATCTATTACTCAAAAGGTAATAACAAAATTAGATTCATTATATCTAGTCACATTGTTTTTACTCACTTAAATGATTATACAATGGTTGAAACCCTGAGTTGTATTCTGAAATAGAAAAAGAACATGGGATTTTAAATCACAACTTTGGCAACACTTGTACAGACAAAAGAAGAACTCATATATTCGATTTTTAATTGTTAAGATACAAATTAAAAATTCTTTGCCCTACAGAACTAATATAATCTTGAGCCAATAAATTTTTAGAATTAGTACAATATTTTATGGACACATGAAGGCCAGGATTCGAACTGGATGTCGGAGGCTAGTTGAGATTTTATCTGTAAATGTAAAGTACCCCTTTCAGACCATGCAATGTAAAAGGCAGATGACGTAAAGGTCATCTGTTTCTATGGCTAACACATTTTACAGTGTATAGCTTTTCTAGTTAGACTTTTGTATTGTATTACTTATTACATTATTAGCCAAGACTACTTTCTCTATTGGTCTGGCGTAATATTTGTATGCATAATATGACACTTAGGGATTGATAATTTTATAGTGTATAACGTGTTTGTTTAGAGATATACAATGGTTTTCAATAGAGTAACTCTGTAAGTATTCTGTAGGGATACAAAGGCCTCCTATATCGTTGTCCTTCACTATTATTTACATGTGTATGTTCCTATAACTTTTAGGCAGGGTGAATGTAGTGTAACTGAGTTGCCCAGAGCGTGTTTCATGTCCAGTCCAGTGTGTGTGTATATAGACTGCATCAGTGTTATGCGAGACGTGCTGGTTTCATTCACTGTTTACTGTAGTCTAATTTTGTCGAATAAAGCCCTGTTATTGGTATTCTAGTCGTTATCATTTCATTACAGACATGAAAGAGCAATTGCTGCACATTGTACTAACAGCTAATTTTATTTTCATTTTTCAATGTCATATTTGATTTTGCTACCAAGGCTAAGTGATGTTCACATTTTGTATATTGACAGCCATGCTGACAGTGTCCAATCTGTTGAAAAATGACAAGATTGTAACACAATATCTTTTGAATTCAGGGATTTCCCAGTTAGATGTAGAAACTTTTATGAATGCAGCAGTCAATTCAAACCAGGTAATTTAATTAGGTGGTATCTTAGAACACTTTTTGTCATTTTTTAATAACATTTGTGACTAATGTTTTTTTTCTACCAGGCTTACTTTCTCCAACAATCATCACTTGATATAACAAATATTTTGTGTGATCCTGACCAACTTTCAAAAGTAATGACCCCGTCAGTGACTGCTTCTGTCAGTCTCAACAGCCTAAGCAATGCTTTCTGTAACACTACACTCCAAGCTGCAGTTCTAGCAGAATATTTAAAGAATTCTTCTTTGTCTTCTTCTGGCATCAATGATGTAGGTATTTTATTTTAATTATTTATAAGTTGTTTTTGTTCATAACCATACATTCAGCCTTTAGTATATGATTAAAATTCACTTATACACCCCATCTTAATTTTTTTAAATGACATAAAACAATACAGAATAATTTATCTTATACTTTCTGCTATATTGTCACAGCCTAGTTCTTGTTGTAGGCGTGATAACGCGAATGTCGTGTTATGTAGATACCTCTTGTAGATAATATAATATTCTTTGTACTCTTAGTTAAATACTTTCACTCGCGCACTAGATTTGCTAGTGCGTGAGAACACTAACATACTAAACTCTCTGATTACAACCTTTAGAATAAGTAATAGACTCACTGGTAGAAGACATGGTTTTCATTACATATAATAATGAATCATAAAAGATATTGGTAAGTCCAGCCATCAAGAAATATTCACAAAAACACAGTACATTATAATCCAATGAAATACTTCAGATATCACATATACTCCCAAAAATCAACCTTAATATCTATACATTACTACACTGGATAAGATATCCATAATAAACCTCTCTCTACCAGAGTCCAAGATCAACTGCCGTGTCCACCTCGTGGTCAGTCCCCGACCAGGAAAAATCTCGTGCTAACGTGCACGGAATGGTTCAGTGATTACTAGTCACCAAATATTACAGGGGTTCTAAAACTGATGTGACATATATGCCAGAATTGTCGGTATTCATTATTGTACAATAATCTTGGAGTAGCAAGTAAAAGCTCAGTACTGTAAAAAAAATGTACTTCACTTCATGTTAAATTGTGGAATTAATAACGATAAAAAAGGAGAATGGTTCTTTGCTTACTTAGATATTTTTTTTGTCTACTAGAAATAATTCTGGTAACTTGTTCTACAAGATGTGACAAGTATGAGCATCCATATCTATTAGTAGAAAGTAGTAGTAGTTCTTTGCATGGATCTTGAAAAATGGATATTAGTTGTCATCACTAATATAGGTGCTAGGAGATGTCACATGTACATATAGCAGATTAGCAAGGAATGACGCGTTTAGAAAGCATAATACCTATTCCAATCCATTTTTTTCTTGGCCTATCCCTTTACTTCAGCTGAGTATCTGACTGATTAGTTTGCATTCTTACAATGTGTCCAAACTATTTTATTCTTGGTTTGGGTTATAAAATTAGCACTAACTTATTTTTACTTGTCAACTTTTCTCTTGTTTTTGTTAACCATCTTATTTAAGATTGCTTAGCTTGAGCTTTTGATTGCTATTTTGTTGTTTTTTTTCTTGTTAAATTTTGGAACACACAAAAAAAAAATCACTTCTTTTTTTTTTTTTCTACCGCGTGTACTGAGTTTGCATTTATTTCTAGCTTTAATATAAACTTTTTCTATTACAGCTTTTAACTTCTGCCAGCCAATTCAGTGGTATGCTAATTTCATTGCTGCCAAGTCTGAAAGATCTTGTTAGTGGATTTTCTGATGTTACCACTTTTTTTATTGCCTCTGTTATTGACACCAACATAAATATATTAGAAGAGAACATTGATGTCCTAGATCAAATTATTGGAAGCAACACAATGTCTGAATTATCCAAACAGTAAGTCTTTCTATTTTACTTTCCTAATTAAATGAATACAAAATAAAATTTTGTAACATTTTAAAAAATATTAGTTGATTGTTTTAATGTTATAGCCCTAGCAACTTAATGGTATTTATGTTGATAGCACTCCAATAGATGATATTATTCCATGTTTTATTACACAGTTCACTGAGTCTTATGTTCTTCTCACATTCATCTTTAAAAAGTTGTAATACATTACATTTTATGGATAAATTTTGTGAATCAGATTTTATAACTATTTTTATTTGACTTCTTTCAGATTACAGAAACTTTTGACACCTCTGATTTCCTTATTTCCTCCTAAATACAAAAGTGTAACAGTCTTAACTTCAGTCCAAACAATTTTAAATGGCCTTGTCAATGTTGACTTTCTTAAAGGATATTTGTTGCCTGAAAGTAATTGTATTTTTATTTTGCTAGCTTGATTGTAGTTTAACTGATGGAGAGTGATCAAATGTTTATCTAAATTAAAATCTGGAAAATGTATATGAATGTTTAAAAATCAAAGATATTACTTATATATATATTTTTATCCACAGTTCAAGTCAAAAGTCTACTAAAATATCCAATGAATACGACAAATTATTTTACAAGTGTTTTAGGAATTACTCAAAATGTTGCCCAAGAAATTTTAAATGCTGTCTTTTCTTCTGGAATTGTAAGTTTTAAGTTGAAATGTTGTATAAAATGTTTTTGAAATACTATAATATATATGGGTTTAATATTTACCAAAAAAATGAATCATTAATACTGACTACAACAGTTAAATGCAATTTAAAAAAATGAGAAATTTATACTATTTGTATCAAATATCATTTGTCTTTTTCTACCCAGCTTCAGGGCATTGCTAATTACAGTAGTTACACATGCAATGAAGTATTGAAGAGATTTGTGTTTGTTAATGCTACAAAGGCCACTCTTCAGAATGTCCAAACTGAAATATGTGCTTTGAATACTTCACAAGTTGTAAAGCTTTTAAATGTTTTAACCCCAGAGCTTGACATTAGTGCCCTGATATCCAAAGTAAGCTTATATATTTTTTGAAGACTTTCAATCTTTTAAATGTTTTTATTTAAATTAAAATATGCACAATTTGTCTAATCATGTGACTACTAAAAATGCAGGAATCAAATGAAAACAAAAAACACTGAAAACAGTTTCATGAAGTAATAATAAGCCTATACCTTAACCATATAGAATGAGGTTTGTTTTAGGGGCGCCTTGACATTTACAGTAAAAGTTATTAGTTTTGTTGTCTTTTGTGTGCAAAGATTGAATCTAATATTTTGTTTTTTTTTTTTTAATTCTAATTCCAACTATTAGTTAAGTTTCTAAATAAGAATTTCAAGTGTGGCCTCCTCTTTATTTTGCTGAGCTAAACTTAGATACATTGTTATTAATTTAATAGGCATTCAAACACTCACATTTTTTAAAAATCTAAACATATTTCTAGTACATTATTATTTTGTATTTGACCTCAGTACACATCAACTCTTGTGGACACAATACTTGAAGATACAAATATAACCAGTACTGAGCTGACAGAGCTTGCTTACAAGATAAATCAAGGTCTTGTTTCTTCTATCAAAACTTACCAAATGCTGAACCAAAGTGAAAGCAAGATGGAGATAATACAAAGTTTTTCTGCTGCCTTAACAAGTGGTATGAGAATTTGACCTTACAAAGTAGTTAGTAATATGTGAACATTATTGGATAATATTTTTTTTTTGCATCTGAGAACATTTTCTTATAGTCAGTACCTTGTTTTACAACCAATCAGTAATTTAAAAAATGTCTTTTTTTATTTAGTTTTAACAAGCATTTCTTTTCTACTTTCTTCTTTAATAATAAATTATCTTTATGCTTACATGTGTGCATTGATTCTTAAGTTCAAATTAATTATGCTTCAATGAGGTTATTTGTTTTATGTCAATATACTCTTTAGATTTATACATTGAGGATTAGACAAGAGTACTATAGATGCTATTTAAATAAATTATATATTCAATTTGAGAAAATGGGTCATATTCTTCTTCATGCGAGAATTCACATATCAATAGACAGACCAATTTAACTCCAATTGATGTCTAGTGATTATTTTGGCAACCTGCATGCTACCTCTCTGTACCTTAAAGATAATCTTGGCCAAACAAATTCTGACTTACATTATGCCTAAACCCTTTCAGCTTTTGTTTGGAACTTTCCTTTTTTCCTTCACAACATCCTGCAGATGTGTTTCTTTCCAGTTCTGCATTAGTAGACCATGATGGTAGAGGCTGAGTTGCTAACATTAAAGTTTAGTTAATGGCAAATGAGTTACCCTTTAACAGAAGTTTATTCTATTTATTTAATGAGTGGAGCTTACTACTTCCTTTAACTTTGAATGACTTTTTTATTGTCTTCTCTATATCATTTTGTAATAAAAAATGTTATACTAATAGTTTTTTTATCTTAAATCTTACAAGAGTTACATCAATATACATATAAAAAAAATAATATGTTTAAATAAGTCAATAGCTACCTTTTAAATTATGGTTCTTAAAATTCTGTATTATTTATCATATAGATAATGAAGTGTTTTTTATATTAATATAGATATGCCACTTGTGGACAAAATAAGCCAAAGTGTTTGTGGTAGAATAATATCACCAGATCTTGCAGCCTTTTCATCTGTTTCTGGAATCACAGTATCTAGGGATACATTGAATTTAAATGGGGCCCAAAATAAAAGTGTCGACAATGATTTACAAGGTAGATTTTTTAATAGAAATTTATGTCTCAATGATGTCTCCTAGGCATCATTATAGTCTATAGCAAAATATTTAGATTTGTGAACACTTAATAGCCTTCAATTATTTGTATTGATGACGACCTATTGCTAAATTGCATGTAATTTAATGCAAAATTTAGGTACATTTTGTCAAGATTTTTTCAAGACTATCAATGACCTAGAATTCGGAAGTATTTTGTGGAATTATTTGAAACCTATCCTGTTGGGTAAAATTCTGTACACTCCAGATAATGAAATCACAAGAACAATTTTATCTAAGGTACATAGCAATATTTCAAAGAATTGAAATTTTAATAAGTGACATTAATTTTATGACTGTTGTTTTTCTTACTTAATGTAGCTCTCTGAAACTTTGACATCTGAATAAATAGTTACCTTAAATGATTTTTTTGTACCTTAGTTTTTTTTATTGTATTTCTTTACTCTAGGCTAATAAAACGTTTGCATTAGTAGGAGAACTAAACAGGATTGCTACAGTCTGGGCAAATCAAGCAGTGAATCTACAAGGGTTGCTAGACTTTCTTAAAGACACCAGTCTGCTTAAGGCATGTAGCTGTGGGATTTCATTTTATTACCTCATTGGAGCAAAAAATGTTTGTGTAGGCTATGATTGGTCTAACCATTCTATATATTTATTTCTGCCTTTATTAAACCTATCGTGTTTACTTTGATAGGATCTCCTTAATAATGAGGTCATTCAAGATATTCTAAGAGCAACTACAGGAATTCAACCAGATCTTCTTCTTACTAGTTTGCCTACATTAGAAAACACAACTTTTAGTAGTGACATCTTGGAAACTTTGCAATCAGTTGCAACAATAGTGGCAAATTATACCTCTTGCATTCTGGCTGACAGATTTCAACCTGTGTCAAATGAAACTGAACTGGAGAACATGGCTTTCAAGTTAGCAAAGTCAAAAACTTTTTTTGCTGGTAAAGACATTTTTAAGTATTGTCCAATATCATAAAAACATTCCAGGATTTGAAAATGTGTTAATATAATTAAACTATCAAAGTCTTGGTGTTTTTCCACTTTGCAAGTTAATTTTTTAGACCACTATTCACTTGCATATATAAATAAGTGGTGCTTGTCTATCTCCACATAATGTTATATATTTATTTCTATGAATAAAGTTTCAAAGTTTTCTTTTCAATTAAAAATTAAAAAAATGAATTGCCAGCACTAGCTCCCAATTCATGTAGTCCCACCTGTGAATCACATTTTAACAAAGAATGGCAATATTGAATGGAGGTGCAGGGCATGACAAACTGTGTTGGAAATATTGCATTGTATTACATTTTTTGTTTGCCCTCTCTGGCATAGAGGAAAGCAGCTGGCAGCCGATGTTGACTGAGACAGTTGGAGAGCTCTCACAAAGGTCTCATGACAAACATTTGAGCCCCAAAGAAAAGTCCTTGTTGAAGACTGCTGCTGAAGACAAAAAGAAAACTTAAATAGATCCCCTACAGAAAATTGCTTAGTCTTAATCTGATATGGCAATTTATGCAGGTCGCAACTGGGTTTGCATGGTCACTTGAAATACTGCATTCATCCTTTATCTTTGGAATTGAAGAAGACTCCTTTTATTGAGTCATGCTTTTTTCTAATAATCTAATGTTCATTTTGTAACCAATTAATTAAAGTTTTTTTTTCTACCTGCTGTTAAAATGTTGATGCATCTCTTCAGGTATAGTTTTCTATGATGTTTTCAATGAGAGTGAGACTTCAGAAAGACAGAAGCGTCAAGTCAATTCAAACACAATACCTAAACATATAGGTTATAAAATTAGAATGGATATTGATAGTGTCATGGATACAAGTTTATTGAAGGAACGGTAAGGTTGATGTTAAATATCTCTAATATCTAGCCTATTATTTCCAGTAATGTAGCCATCGCTGTATAGTTATAGTTTCATTATGTTTATTACATACATTAAAGAAAATGAATTGTTTTGTTTTTTGTTATCAATGTCCTAAACATTAAAGTTTTTGCAAGTTTAAAAGAAAATATTTTTTTTTATAGCACTTTCACCATGAATGCTGAAGCCAATTTGATTGAAAACTTGCGGTATCTTAGAGGCTTCATTTTTCTCCAGGATTTATTAGACTCTAGAATTATAGAGCTTCATAAGAATCAAAGTGTAACAAACCCAGCTGTAAATCTTATTCAGATGCCTTTCCCATGTCATCATGCTGATAGGTTAGTCACAAATATTCGTTCAATATTTGCTAATCTAAGAGGAAATATATTATATATCATAAGTTTTATGATTCAACTGACTAATACAATCTAGATTATTAGAAAACCTTTAAAACCCTTGAATGTGTAAATCTGTATGTTAAATACTAATAGTTATGTCTTTAGTGAGTTTTGGTTCCATTTTTTAAGTAATCAAATAATTACTTTGTTTCTTTTAGTTTCATATTTCTACTAGGAACTTACTTGGTACCTATTATGATGTGCTTTGTCTACTTGAGTATACTTGGTGTAGCCACTTACAACCTGGTGTATGACAGGGAGAATGGCCAAGATGAGGTAAACATTGAAAAGTTAAAAAAAACACATTGTTTGTGTTTGTGAAAACTCAAGGAGTGAGGATATTGACCATGTATTGCAAATAGTTAATGTTGATCAAGATTTTTTTTTTATGTTTAAATTCAAACTACTATTGTGATAGAATGTAGTGTTAATGGTAGCCTTCTAATGTGAGGCAATATGGTAGAAAGTAAACATCAGTTTCTGAAACTTTAAGAAGAGCTCATCATGTCTGATTGCAAGTGATGGAGGACATGCTCCCGTGGCCTCAGCGTGACACCTCCGTGGAAACGTCCGCCCGAGGAAAGGCTAAGTACATGAGCAAACATGGCTCCCATTGAGCTACCACTGTATGCTTTAGCGAGTGTACCTGCACATAGTAGGGAGGTGAGAAAGGCTTGCTAACCAGTCTGAAACCCACCGCTTTGTTCCCCAATGGGTGCCAAATGGGTGGTGATCTGCGTGTTCCTAACATATTAACCATTCAAATGTCAACACTCTTACACATGCTTCAACAACTGTATTAGTCCAGCCCGTTCACTCCTATATCACTAAAGCCACACAATAAACACATACTTCATTGTCTTTCATCTATACTGTTACATCTCTCTCAAAAATAAATCTATTCAAATTAGTCACGCTGAGACTTCTAGTTGTGCTGCATTACAGGCTTTCAACACTAAGCTTTCTTAAAATATTAATTCTCTAGAAGTTTTGTTCTTAATCATCTCTCATTGATAAGATATGCTTGGCTTATTTAGTTATGAGTATCTAGTTGTGTGTAATTACAGCATGCAACGCATGCTACTCTTTTTTTTAAAGCATTCGCTCATAAATTGATTTTAAAAATCACTAACCTTCACACAAAAAATGTTATAGAAAAAAAATTTTATGCAATAATTATTTTTTTTTATTTAGGTCCTTCGAGTGATGGGGATGATAAAAGGTGTAAACGTACTTGCCTGGTTTCTCAGCACAATGTTTATGATGTTAACTGTTGCCATTATCATGGCTGTGATGCTCAAGTATACCAACATCTTCATCTACAGCAATTTGTTCATCATGTTCCTTCTGCTGGCTTGTTTTAGTCTCAGTTCACTGATGTTGATGTAAGATAATTATATTGTTCATATATTTGGTTGTTATCTTTTATTTAAACAGTTCCTCTTTTCTTATTGAAGTAAGGATTCTTACTTATTTTTACTATTGTTTTAAATTAAGTAAAAATGTTTCGACTGAGCATTTGCTATTATATTTATACCAAGTATGGGTTGTTTAGATGAAAACATAGTAAGCATGTACTAAGGATTTGCTTTGAGTCTGAAGATTAATGAGGAGTGCAGTATTTCATCTGGCTATGCAGTCCCAGCTGCGACCTACAAAGTTAGCTACATCCAGAGCAGACAAAACCCTTGAAAAAATGAAGATTATTATGTTCTTGCCTAATCTTCTTTTTTGGGACAACATGCAATAGAGGTGGACAGGGTTATGACATAGGACCATCATCCTGGCACATGAAGTAATCTAGACCATGAATGTTTGCTAATACCAATAAGTTATCATTGCTTTTTAGTTTTCTTAATATTATTCAATCTTTCTTTGTGATTATTTTTAAACTTAAAAAAAAACAACAATGCATTCAATATTTCAGGTATATGGTCTCTGCATTATTTAACCGTACCAGTATGGCTTTGTTGTTTGTAATCATCTTGTACTTACTGGCTTATTTACCTTTCACCATTCTCATTGGATATGACTTCACTCTTAACTTTTGGCAAAGAATACTTACGGTAAATCATTTAAATGAATCATCAAAATACTTTTTTCCCTATTGATTTTTACTATTCATTAATGATATTGAATTTTAAAAAATATATTAAGTGACTTTATATGATTTAAATAACACAAAATTTATTACAAATAATATTGATTCAAATAAATAAATAATATATACTTTTAAAAAATATAATATCTAAATCATTAAATGAGACAAGATTTTAATAAATGGTATTGTTTTAAACAATTAATATTTATTAAATATTGATAAAAAAGAATTAATGTATATCAAAAGAACTAAGTCTTGAATATAAAGAGCGGAACAAAATGTAAACATTCAATGAAACAAAATACTTCAATAAAGCTTAATATAAATTTTTGACAGTTTTAGATTCTCAATTATAAAAAAATGGATTTTATGTGATTTTTTTTCTCTCCAATTTATAACGGTAAGATTGATTAGTTTTCTTTAAAAATAATCTATACTAGTAATTGTGCACTCTTCTCATTTGAAAAGTATAAATTGTTCTACATTGCTTGTTTTTGCATTGCTTTTAACATTGCATGTAAATTTGTTCTAACACAATAGAACTCAAACCATGGTTTTTTTTTATGTTTCAGTGCTTTGCCTGCACTACATCACTTTGTTTTGCTACTTTGAAGATATCCTTTCTGGAAGAGCAAGGCATCGGTGTGCAGTGGTCTAACATTGACAGAGCTGGTCCAGATGAATTCAGTGTAGCTTGGTCCTTCTACATGATGCTAATAGATAGTGTCATTTATTTCCTTGTTGGTTGGTATATACAAGAATTAAAACCAGGTAATAGCCACACCCCCACAAACTTAGTTCCATTGCTAGTGAAGTCTAAATGTGAGAGTTATTTCTTGTCATATCTGTTAGTATTGTTCTGCTGACTGGTACTTCTTAAGCCCTGACCTGTTTCAACCTGTGGAGAACTTCATTTGTATTCTCTACTTCTTCATCTGTATTCTCTTAATTTTTTTTTTACAAACTTTACAAACTTTTCTGGGTTCTTCAATATTATTGACAAAGTGTTTGCCTGGAATGCCATTTTGTTTTTGTCAGCAACAAGATAAGATAATTTTATTGATCCAATCAAATGGAAATTTAGTTTGACTCCAATTGACAACCTCAGCGTAACTACTTTACAAAAACAATATGGATGAATAATTCGAACAACATTCACTCATGAAACACATACATATTCACAACCAGCGCTTTATGAGTTTTACTTCTATGACTTCTCGATGAGGACAACTGATCTTGTAACACTCTGACCGATAGTGGGATAAAGGAGTTTTTAAATCTTTCTGTTTTAGTCCTAATGGAAAGGAGACAACCACTTTGTTCAGATCTTATGTAACAGTGGTTAAATATGTGCAGGTTGTCTTTAAGAATCGTGAGTGTTTTGGAAATGCATCTTTCTTGAAAAAGCTCCTCAAAACAATTTTCATTTCAATTATAAGAAATTCAAAACACTTATAATCAATAAATCCAATAACTTTGAAGTATTATAATGAATTAGATTGCCAAATGAATTAAACAAGTCAACTTCTATGAGTGAATAAAAGAACAACTGACATTTTTTTCTCTAATTTTCTAGGAAAATATGGTGTGGGGCAGCCATTTTATTTTCCCTTTCAACTGTCTTATTGGAAAAGTTTTTGCAAGTATAAGCTTCCTACCAGAGCAAGAATTGACAGAAAGACACATACAGCAAGTAAATAAAACTTTCATAGTTAACACTTTTTGTCCTTAATGCATGTATAAATCGAATAACAGTATGAATGATAGGATTTTATGTTTTTTTTTTGTTTTTTTTTTTATTTGTATTTGATATTTATTTATTTCACTGCAGGTTGTTTGTTTGAAGCACCACCTGAATTTGTTAATGTTGGCATATCTGTTGAAAACATCAGCAAAATTTACTATAATAAAAAAGTTTTAGACCAACTCAATCTACAGTTCTATGAGAATCAGATCACTTCACTCTTGGGACAAAATGGAGCTGCCAAAACCACTACAATGTAAGCCTAGTTTCTACCAAATAGTTGTTTTTTTTTATGTGCATATATTTTAAATACCTAAATGTTCAACTAGATGCACTCTCTCAAAGAATGTTGTTGATTTGGGTTTAATTTATTTTTCAGAAAGATCATATGTGGTTTGCTAAAACCTACCAGTGGTCATGTGTATTTTAACAAAAATTTCTCCTTGGTAGGAATTTGTCCTCAACATAATTCAATTTTCAATTAGTAAGTAACTACATTAAATGTCTTTGTTTTTAGTGGCCACTTTTGGATAAGACTGGTAATAGTTTTGTGTACTCTGTCCATCAGTCTGTTTGACTTATTTTGACTGCAAAATCTAAAAAAAAGCTCTATTTAAATTGGTGGGATTTGTGACTAAGAGGCATAGATCAAGGGTGCTCAAGTTTGAATCCAGGCTTTGGCAGAGTTGTGTTCACTAAGTGCTCAAAGACAGCATAGAAACATTTTGTTTTGGAAAAGTAAAGGCGGTTGGTCGTTGTGCTGGCCACTTGACACCCTCGTAAACCGTAGGCCACAGAATCAGATGACCTTTACATCATCTGCCCTATAGACCACAAGGTCTGAATGGGGAACTTTACTTTTTACTAAACCTCCTGCAGGAGGATGGGGGATCGCAGCAGGCAGGTTTCAAACTCAGAACCATTGTGACCATCCAACATCTATTTTTCATCAACTATATGTGAAAGATGCCAGTGTGGGTGCAATTTAATGTCTTTGTAGGACTTATCTTTAGGGGCCACGACAAGTTCATAATAGAAACTCTTTTTATTATTGTCTGTTTCTTTTGCTTTGTTTTTTTAAATAATTAAATAGAGATATTGTATAAATGAGGAACACAGTTGTATGTTATTAGTTTACCTCTTTCTCTCCGTAATTATTTACCATATTCTGTTCGAATCAACGCTGCTATCATCAGTTAGGAGAGAAAGAGTTAAAATCAATAAAAGTTTAATTGAGACAACGTATATGGGTTTCTGAAAAAAAAATCTGCAATATTTGTTTTTTAAAAAATGTTTTCTTTTATGTTCAGTATGACAGTTAGGGAGCACATGGAATTTTATTCTGAAATAAAAAATATTAAAAACAAAAAGATGTCATTTCTGGAAATTCACAGGTAATATTTTTCAATTTTTTACAAAGAAAAAAAAATAAATTTTTTTTAACATATTAGAAATACAAATATAGTTAAATAAGTTCATAATTTGTTTTTTTCTACTTAAACAAAAAAGACTGTTGAAAGAGGTAGATCTCTGGCATGCTAGAAATGTCCCTGCTAAGAACTTATCATATGGCATGAAACGTCGTCTCTGTGTGGCTTTAGCGTTTGTTGGAAACACCAAGAAAATAATTTTAGATGAATCTACAAGTGGCATAGACCCCCACACAAGAAAACACATATGGAACTTAGTAACCAGAAACAGGATAGGTAAAATACTTATGACATACTTTGTTAAATAGTTTTAGTTCAACATTACTATGTTTTAAAGTTGCAAAGCAGTTTTAACTTGTGTTTCAATGCTGTGTCCTAGGTCGCACCATTGTGCTTTCAACTCACCATTTGGATGAAGCTGATTTCTTAAGTGACAGAATCGCTGTAATGCATCAAGGGAAGTTACTTTGCTGTGGCTCCCCCTCATTTCTTAAACAATCAATTGGTAGTGGCTACCGTCTAACTATAATGAAGATAGATCAAAGAAATCAAGTAAGTATAAGTAAACAATCAGTTGGTAGTGGCTACTGTCTAACTATAATGAAGATAGATCAAAGAAATAAAGTCAGTATCATTTTAGCTCATTTAGGTTGACATAATGAAAATCTTAACTATATATTTATTGCCTATGTTTATCTCATTTACTCCAAAACAGACAAGAGTTGATCTCTATGCTGTAAGTAACAATGTAGTTAAAAAGTTCAAACCAGTTCTTCTGCGATCCATATCAAGTAATGAATCTGTAGAACCTATATTGATAAAAATGTTAATGTTATAGTAGAATTTATTACATGACTAAAAACATGTTATTTACCTAGCAGAGTTTGAATGACTTTTTCGTCATGAATGATAATACCAATTAGTGCAAAGCCTATATATTCCAAAATAAAGGTAGTAAATAAAACAGACAAATACAACTATAAAACTTTCCAGTATCTTTTGTTTGTTTTTTTCCTTCTTGGTCTTGTATAAACCACTACAGTATTCTTGTGTAGTGGTTTACTCTAAGATCCCAAATCATTTCAAATACTAGGCACTTAGCATGCCATCTTCATATTTTTATAATATTATGGTCTTATTATTCAATAGTTATAAAAAAATTTACTTTAAAAAAAATCTCACCTGCCAAAAATGAGTCACAAGCTAAAGCTGCTCAAAGTTGACAAGTGATAGCCCATTCTTTTGGAATGGTGTTACTTAGATGTTTTTTCCCCTGCCCCAATATTATTTCTTGGTGTTTAACTTGGTCAGCCATTCTTGTTATAGTTTTGTTGGGTTCACACAGTGCCAGTCTGGCATTGGTATTCATAAATTATTTTTACCTAGCCTCACCATTTGTATTGATTGTACTTAAATGTATTGCAGTAAGTAGTTTAGTTAATCCTTTACATGCTATTATCCACTCAAGAAATAGCCCTACTAAACTTTGTGTATTTAATCTCTAACAGAGTCACTCACAAGAAATTAATGAACTAAGTAAGTTTTTATATTAACATGATAACGGCCTAAATAAATAGCATTTAGTTATCTTAGGCTACTTGTATTAACAATATAATAGCTGCATTCTGTTATTGCTGTACGTAAGTTCAATTAAACAATTTATTTTTCTGTTAGGATCCAGTTCAACAGCAGCAATTACAACGTTCATTCAGTCTTTATGTTCTAATGCAACTCTTGAAGAGCAAGCTGGATCTGATTTAATCTATAATTTACCAAAAGATCACAGCTTGATTGTACCAATAGATGAGTTTTTCAGAAGATTAGATCAATCTGTTAATCAACTAAATATTGCTAGTTATGGGTTGTCTGACACTTCACTGGAAGAGGTATGACACTGTTGTCATGGTCTCCTTATGCTTATTGTTAGTTGCATATTTGCTAAATTATATATTACTATGTATTGAAATGTTGATTTTAAAGGTCTTTCAGATTTTAACTACTTGACATTTAGTTATATTAAAATAATACAAATAAGACTATGCTACTGGATTCACCTCTGACAGAGCACCATGCACACAGTCATTAAAAATAATATGCAACTAAGTGGCTGATAATTTTTAAAATAAAAGTGTTTACATTTTTGTGTTTATGATTATTAAGGGTTTAATGATACAAAAAATCGGTAACAGTTGATATTCAGATATACTAGCATAACTTGTACATCTATCATCATTATCATCATCTTTCCTTTGCCTTCCTCATGGAACATAGGGCCTCAGTTAAACACGCCACTCTCCACGGTTTCTTGCAAGTTTTTTAAATGGCTTTCCAGCTCTTTCCTGTCCTCTCTGCTTCATCCAGTATACTGGGTCGCCACATTCTTTTAGGTCTTGTTCCCTGGGGATTCCACTCTTAGACCTGTCTAGCTCTGTTGTTGGTATCTTTTCTAAGGGTGTGACCAATTCATCTCCACTTCCTCTCTAAGATCTGCACCTCTATTTTTTTCTGTTCACTCATCTCCCACAGTTTGGTGTTTTCTATTTTTTCATACCAGTGGACATCTATGAGATGATCAAACTGGAGCTACACAACAATTAATTCAGTCTTTAATTGAACACCTCAGTTAATACAATAGCATTTCAGTCTTAAATTCAACACTTTACTATAGCAATTCAGTTCTTAATAGGAACACTATAAGGGGGTTAGAACTATGGATGTCCTGTGGTTTAGTAATCAAAGATACCAACATGGTCCATGAGACTTCTCATTGACGTATAGCTTGCTAAGGAAGCAACTTTTATGTCAGTTAGGACAAAATGCAAGTGACAAAGATAAGACAAGCTAAGGAAGTGACTGTGCCTAGAAAAAAAAATTCTTGCTCAACAAAATAAGTACTCTTGACGATAGATTAATAGACAAGAGATTAATCTCTCAGACATCATTACTGTTTTTTTTTTTTTCATATTTAAAGATATTTCTTAAATTGACCAAATCAGCTGATCAAACCTTGAGCAATGACACTCCAAGCAACAGAACTTATGTACCCAATTCACAATCTAGTATTACTAGCTCAGAAAGTGAGAATTCAAGAACAGGTTTGTAGTTGTCTATAAAATTTTATACTTTCATTTTAGAATATATAGGCTTGTGCTTTGCACTTGTTTGTATAATCAGCCAAGATCCAAAATAAATCATACAAACTCTGCTAGGTAAAGAACAGAATGTTTTTAGTCATGTAAGAGTCTACTATAACATTAACATTTTTATCAATGTTTATTTTTATCAAAATGTAGGTTCTAGAAATCCTTTACTTGATATGGATCGCAGAAGAACTGGTCTGAAATTAATGTTGGCCCACATTTTAGCCTTGATCTTGAAGCGCTTTCATCATTATCGGCGCAATTGGAGAATACTGTTATCATCATTGATCCTGCCCATCATTTTTTTCTTAATTGCTTTGGCATACAATTCAGTCAAACCCAGTGAAGGGGATGCCAAGCCTCTGCTTCTTGACCCCTCAATTTATGGATCTGGAATATATTCATTTTACCAGTAGGTTTTTTTTTAAAGGTATATTAGGAAGCATTAATTATTTTTATCTTAAAATTATTTTCTTTACATTCCATTGTATCTATTAAAATTTTGAGAATAAATAACAAAAACAGCCACATTGCCCGAATGAAATAGCTTCAATCTAATGAGAGGTAAATAGTTGATTGTCTTTCCGTAATGTTTATATTCATCCCAAGCTCATCTGAAAATTGTCTTAAAACAACAAAAGGATAAGCTCTTCACTAATATTCTTGCTTTAACCATTTAAAAATTCCAATGAAAGAGTAATAAGGATGCAACCACACCTCTGCACTGAACTCAGTTCTGAGTAGCTTTCTTTATCTTCTCAGCTTCACTGATGACTGACCTTTTCCAGGTTTGGGTCTGCTTACTTTCCACTTTTCTTGTGGATTCCAATCAAGTGCTTGCCTTGAAACATTAGTAGTTGGTTTTCTCAAGTTTGCAAATATCTTGGGCTATGGGATTTAGATTGGTTTTCTTCCACAAGTTTACAGTAGATATCATTTTGGGCCATTCAATTTCGCATATCCAGTGTAGGCAACTTTTGGCAAAGGTCCGAAGTTTTTTTATATTTGTTTTCCTGACTCTCCATGACTTAGAGTCATTAGTGTTAAAGATTCAGTTGTTGGAAAATATTTAAACTTTAATAGAGCTTACTATTTCATTTCATTGAATAGTTTTATTTGTCTAGTAATAATTTTTAAACTGCTTTAAGTTTTAAGCATTCAATTATTTATAAACAGTAGGGCCTACATAGAAAATGAAATTTTGCCATATATTGGATAGCTATATTTATGTCATGTTTACATTTTTGTCAAATAGAAAAGTAAATATTCTGAAATAATTATTTTCTTGACAGAGATGCAGCCAAAAGTACTATGTCTAATAAATTAGTACATGAATTAACAGACAGTGCCAGTGGTTATGGGACAGCTTGTATGAAAGATTGGCAGCAAAACTATTTTAAGTAAGTTGAGATTTTGTGTGAACAGAACAAATAAAATAATCCATAGTTTTCTTTTGTCCTCCATAAGAGAAACCTTTTGTTTTCTAAAATTAAATATGCAAAAAAAAATTTTTCATTCACATACACCATTATAAAAACAAGAATTAAGTCTTTGTTGCTATACTGCTAACAATGAGAGAGTAACATTAGTTAAATAGCATTTCTAGAAATATGTTAAATTTTTTTATTTATTTTGTTCATCACCTCCTACATTTATTCTAGTAGCATGTAATTTTATTTAAAAATAATATTGAACAAACTTATAAACATTATAACAATTTTATAGGTACTTTGTGTTAATCCCCCCCAAAAAGTAATTTAAGAACTTTTGTAATTATATGTAGATATCCACTTAATTTGAAGTGGAAAGGAACATGCAGTAATTTCAATTCAAATTGCAAATCAAAATGGAAACTAACTAAATAATATGGATATTTTACAAAGTTACTTCCCTTGTTAGTGAAGACTTTAAAATCGAGACCAATTGTAATAGAAGGCCTGAACACTAACCTGCAATGGCACTACCTGTGGGCAGCTTAGACCAATAGCTCATTGACATGTCATAGTTCTGAGGCAGTCAAAACAATATGAGACATGGTTTTCTCTTTCTCACTGTATCAGACAGACTGGAAGTCCAAAATTGGCCGGGAGTGTGCAAAATTATATAAACCAATGGGACATTGGACCATCCTTGACTGTGTAGCTTGTTCAGGTCCGGGGAGCCTACACCATGGTAAGGCAAGATCAGGGCACTTATGCTCCCAAACTCCGCAGACTTTTTGGGACTTGTCCCAAAACTTAAACCATTTTTCAGTTTTTTTTCATTTGGATTGTTGTAAGAGCATGATGGAAACCCACAGGCTGCTGGGTAGGTGGTGTTAGCCCTCCCTGGTGGGCCAAGGAATCTGTCACACCAATGTGACTTGGTATTAGGTTTCTAGTTTACTAAGCTGGTCCTTGAAGAATAGTTGGTGCACAAATACTTATTGTATGTTCATATTAATAACAGAACTGACAAGTGTGTGTCCAAGTCTCCATGGTACAATAACTCACTGCCAATGTATAAAGTGGAATGTGTAGACAGTCTTCAAACCTTCACATCACAGTCAACTAACTATTTGATTCCAGAAAAAAATGTCCAGGCTGACAATTTCATTCAGAATCTTAATGATTGGAGTATTCCTTCTTTTTTAATCAACACATTTGAAATGTACAAAAAAAACAGGTAAAACTTTTTCATTTAAAATGCTCAAATAACTAAAAAAATTAACAATAAGTGAGTGCTTTTAGCATATATGTGTGATTTTACCTTCTTTTGTCAATTTTAGATTTAGAACCATCCTAGTGGTTTAGAATAGTAAATTTTAAGTTATTGAAAAAACATTATTGTCTTGCAAGCATCAACGTTGATAATATTTTGATATTCTTGCACTAATATTCTAACTCTTTTGGCTTTTACACTCGGATGAAAGATATGATTCTATAAAAATGGAAGAAAAAGTTATAAGGCTTTCCTTGCTTACAACTACTGAAATTTTTATTGCTCAAACTAGTACATACATTGTGTTGTAAACATTATATGAAAATAACTGCATTTTAAAACAAACTTTAACATTTTCTAAAATTTCTCCTAGCATTAAAGATACAACTAGTGCTTTATGTATTTATTGTCAGTTCTTATGCTTAGCCCATGTTAATAGTTTTCTTGTACACTAGGCTTTTTCTTTTAGGACTGCTTTTAATAGAAATATTTTGTGTACAGATTTGGTGGCTGGTCGTTTGAAAGTTTGGACAAGAATGATTCATTAGACACTTATGTCTGGTTCGATACAAAAGGTTATCACTCAATGCCATCTTATTACAATGCTCTCACCAACACAATCCTAAGAGCTCAACTTCCTGATGGCAGAAACTCTTCTGAATATGGTAGGTACTCATAATAAAAATAAACATAACTACTTACATTTAAAAAAAAATGTGTTAATCTTTTCTGACATTCTACCTGCAAGTTATGTTGGTAAGATGAATAATAAGTGCAGAAACAAAATGTGGGCTCTTCCCTTCTTTCTCATAACATGTTTACATTTTGGTATCTATATATAGATAATTTGTTTTCTAAACTAGATACCATATCCATAATTCAAGTTGTAACACTTTATAATACTACCAATAGTAATACCACTGTCAGGCTCTCCTTCAGCCTTCACAAATGACAGAATTGTTCATTCTTTTAATTGTACTGATTTGCTTGAATTTTATGTGGTTTGTATTGCTATTTATATATTTATCTTATTATTTACAGACATTCCTTTGAAAAATTTATTTTTTTTAAATATATTTGTAAAGCTTTTTGTGATTACCACTTTTGTTTTATCTAATAGGTCTGTATACTTATTTCCCCTTCAATTTTTACAGATTATAATCTTTTGTATTACAGACATTCGTTATTTTGGAATGTACTTTGAAGTCACTTCTTTTTGTGTTCATATTCAAACTAGGGTTAGTGAGACACTCAGCTAGGTTTCAACTATCTCCCTCCGAAAGTAGAATTAGTGATCTCTGAGGATTGATAGCACAATAAGCAAACTTTTTGGAATGCTATATTTATGCTTTTTCACAATACCATACACATCAGTTTGAAAGCACCCATTTTGTACTTTGAGAGTATACAGTAGTTCAAGCAAGACCTATTTCCAAAAAATTTAAGGAATGGAGATGAAATTTTAATGTCTTTTCACAACATACAGGTGGTAGGAGACTGTGGGGGTATTTTTAAATTGGATCAGAATTAATTTTTTTTTATTCAAAAATAAAATTACCTCTTTCAATTGTTTTACAGGAATTACTGCAGTGAATCATCCAATAAGATTATCTCGAGGTCGACTTGACACTAAAACTTTGTATGTATTTTGGTTTCTAAAACATTATCAATGTCTTTATGACTTCTTTCTTATTGTCTATGTATTAATAGATATTTATTTTCTTTTTTTTTTTAAATAATTACAGTTTAAAGAATTTAATACTTGAAACATTGGTGAAAATTTTAGTTAGTTCATAGTTAATTCATAACAAAAATTTGCTAATGGAAATACAAATTTAAAAAAATACAACTTTGTAGTCTGAAAAATTTGTATAACTACAATATTTTTTAATTGTTCTTGGTAAAAACAGGGCACTCTATGCAGCAGATGCTGGCCTGTCTATTATGATGCTTATAGCCTTCAGCATCATTCCAAGTAGCTTTGCTCTGTATGTTGTCAATGAAAAAGTAATGAAGGAAAGACAACTCCAGGATATCAGTGGCATTTCAACCTTCACCTATTGGACAGTAGCCTTTGCATGTGACCTGGTTAGTTGTGGTACTATTAAATTCTAAACATATTTTGTAAAATGATAAGTGTTGGAAAAGTGCATGAGCTCCACGCTGCTGATTAGAGGGTTACAGGTTCGATCCTGGCAGAGAAAAAGGTTCAGAGAGCTAATGGACAATTTAGTTTGCTCATTTTAAATTTGACATTCTTCGACGTATCTAAAGTAAAATGGCATGTCTTGTGTTATATCATTTTAAATCCTATGTTTTACTCCTCAGATTGTTTATTGCTTCACACTTTCTCTGGCGATTATTGCAACCGTTATCTTTAAGCCAGATCCTTTCTATCTCAAAGACAATCTTGCTGGTTTTACTGTGGATGTTTTATTTTACGGGTACGTATTATATTCAAGCTCCTTTTTTATTTGAGATATATGTATCTGGATACTATGACTTATTTCATTTTTTTTTATATTTTAAATATCTGTATCTATTGTACAGTGAAAACAATGACTATATATTTCAGTTGGTGCATGATTCCTTTGGTCTATTGTTTGAGCCACTTTTTCAATAAGGGAAGTAATGCTTACTTGGTGACATTTGTTATCAGCCTTTTTTTGGGAAATGCTACCACAATGTCCTTGTTGCTAATATCAACTCTCAGTGATACATATGTGAGTGCTTATATTATTTTATTATTGCTCGTAAATGTTTTAAGCTTAGATAAGTTATCCACTTATTCAGATAAAATAATTATTTTTTATATAATACTGTGTTTCTATTCTCAGCCTATGCCTACAGTATACAAAGTGTGTAAATATCTGTTCTTGATATTTCCACAATTTTCCTTTACACAAGGCATAACAGACTTGGCAACTAACACTATTGTCTATAAGATTTTTGTCAGGTAAATTTATCATGGCTGAAATTTATTTATTACTAAAACTGGAAATGTGTTATGAAAAAATTGAGTCGTTTTCAGTAATAAACAAAAACATTCCATTGAAAAATCTATCTAAAAAAGGTATAGTTGATATATTGCTGCATGTGAAAGTTACTCATTGTAATTAAAACATAAATCAGGCTATGAATGTTTCAGTTTTCTGATCAAATTTAAAACAGAAATACATCCAATAAAAGAAAGATAATTTTCATTCCATTTAAGTTTTATACAAACAGTTTTATTAGCCTCTGTGTATAGCCAATAGATTTTATTATGACACAATTCATTCAATGCCATTCAATGCATTTCAGATTTGATGAAAACAGATTTATGAGTCCTTTTGAGGCTGAAATTCTCGGATGGAAAATTCTAGCTATGGCTATAGAAGGAGTTTTGTTTTTTATATTAAATTTCATTCTTGATGCTGCTAAACCACCAGTTCTAAGGTAATTTGCTGACAAATTTTAAGGAAAAATGTATCATTGATAAGCATTCTATTTCACTTGGAATGGTTTTCAATATATAATTAACATCTAAATGTTAGTGGATTCAATAATTAACATTGAGGTTATAAAACAAAATAGTAAAGCTCTTATCTCCCTTACATAGCAGCACAAGGTCAGATTGCAAGGAGATTTGGCATTGTAATGGCTAAATAATTGTAAACTTTTACTTAAATTATTTCACCAAAATATCAGCAGGACTTTGTAGCATTCAGTTTTGAAAACTTCAATGGTTTGATTGTATTGTCAAGCGTGAGCCAGTTGTCACATTCTTTTGAAAGTCACACTAATTAATCATTTCAAAAAGTCATAAAATGAACTTGACTGATATACACTGTAAGGGTTGCTGTAGAGATAGGCCTACATCTTTATTCTTGGTTCTTCATTCCCTCTCGCTAGAAGTTACTTTCTGTAGCATACCAAGCAACATGCTGGCTTAAGTCTTTATGTTGTCCAACTAATGCTGTTTTATGTTAAGTACTTAAACATGTAAAAAGGACAAAACCATTTCAGTATAATCAATTTTTATAACTTATTTGACAAACTGTCGGGTTGTGCAGTATGCGTGATGGACTGTCATTAGGTTGTCTTAATGGTCCTGGGTTCATAACCTGCCTGTTGCCATCACCTGTCATCCTGTGGGAGGTAAAGGCTCTGAATGAACATCTGAAACATGTAAAATAAGAAAACAATATTATTTTTAATATTTACAGGCTTCAGGATAAGAGAAAAACATTTGATGAAGTTGTTACTGAAGACGAAGATGTAATTAGAGAAAAAGAAAGAATAGAACAAGGATTAGCAAATGATTTGTTGATTGTGGAGAATTTATCCAAGGTTATATTTTTTTTTAACCCTTTAACAACTAGAGTCGCCGCTAATGGTTGATAACTAGAGTCGCCGGCAATCGCCGATTTTGGGTTGTTTCGTTTACGCACGCACTGCTAGTTTTTAAATAACTATTTATACCTACTAACTCTGACCTAGAAGAGCGATAGTGACGCTATTTTTAGGTGTTTATTTTGTATCTGCAGCATGTTAGAATGGATTTTTATGATTTTTTGAAAATTACATGTGTTTTTTTTTGCTAGCCTAGAAAATGGAACATATTTAGGCTTATGTTTAGGCTTTAATAGAATATGATTTTAATGGGAATATTAATGTTTAAGCTGTAGAATAAGGATATAATGATTGGGGTAAGTGATTTAGAACCATTTAAGACCGATAGTAGTGAAAATAAACAAAAAATTGATGCTAGATCCAGTATTGAATATGTTAGATTTAGTCAAACGGGAGATTGGAAGACAACTAAATATGATGTGATATTTTAATGTTTTTGAGCTCTGTAGGCCTATTTATGACTTTAAACATGATCTAGGTCTATTTTTTCTATTATAAAAAGAAGGTTTTTGTTAGGTTTTATTAGTTTTTTTCTGTGAATTTAGTCAAAAAATAGATTTTTTAAAATGGCTGATACAGAGTTATATTCCATCTCTTAGGGATGGGGTAGATAGTTTCTTACAAATGCTTAGTGGTGAAATGGTTAACTAGAATATTTTCTTTTATTTAATCCCTTGGTTTTTTTTTTTGTATGTCACTATTACATAACAGAAAATATATATCTTTTCTTTATATTTTATACATGTCTTTTTACCATTATTTTTTTGTATGGACAGTTGTTGTTTTTTAAATAGACAATAATAATAGTACAAGAGACATTTTTATATAGAAAAAAAAACATACAAATGCATTGGACTTTTCTACTGTTTGAATTAGATGATGTGATAGAAGGGTCTTCATAAATTTAGATGTGCGAACCCTCATTTTTTTCACCTTCAACTTTTACCTATCTATTGGGGCACCACACATAATCTATGGATTAATTTTCTACACTCCACTCGCTCTTTGCCATAAGTAGAATCTTAATGTCATGCTAGTTCATTATTTTATGTGCTTATCACTTTCTCTGTCTGCCTCTTCTTTTTTCCCTTGGTATCATTGACTGCAGTAAAGTTGTTTTTTTTGAGTTCTTAGTACCTGGTGATATAGCCATACAGTTTTAGTTCACATTTTTTCAGAGTGGTTAGCATAATACAGGATAAAAACTGCAAATGTTTGACTGGAAAAAAAGATGAAATGAGTAGATGGACTGAATAGAATTACTTGACTTTGAGACATCACAAGATCCCTTATTCTTTGGTTAGAACAGTCATGAAATCTCTGAAAAGTTAAAATGATTTTTTTTTTTACAAATTTAAAAATGACCTTAAAATGAAATAATTGCATTAAAACTACTGAATACATGTTGGGCATAAATGGTTTGGGACTTAATCATCTTTCATTACCTGTCTTTACGCCTTTCCTTGTGACTCAAATAAAGAGTTGGGTTGAAGGTCAAGGGAAAGGATTATTCTCTGTTTGAACTAGATGATCATTGGATGATTATGCATTTCTATCAGTTCATAGCTGATCTTCCCTGCCAATTTTAAATTGTTAATTAGTACTGTAGCCATGTCATTAAAAGCTCAAATTTTCAAGACTTTAGAAGACTTATTTATGTTAGCTGTCTGCAATCTTGGATGCATCAGGAATTTTCCCAATCAATCCTCTACTACATCTTAAATTACTTTCCTAAAAGAAATCTACAAAAGAACTAAAACAAGTTACTGTGATGTGGCAAAAATGTATTTGCTTAGTGTGAGGAAGATGAGTTATGAAACCTTTTTGAAGTGCTTTTACCTCAGTATTCCAGTCATCAGAGTTGGTTGATTGGTAGCCATGTTGTTTGGTAATATATGTTGGTTCATACTTTATTAATTTGTTTGATGTCAACGCTTCTCTGAGGTCATTATTTCACCGAGATCTCATTTCACTTGTGATTATTTTCTTCCTTATTTTTTTTTTTTTTTTTTTTTTAAATATAAACTTTAAGCGTAATATTTATTTAAAGTAGGAGTTCTCTTTTCTTGTATTGTAATGAAGATAATTTTTTTATATAGGTTTACAGAAGAAATGGAAGAAAGTTTTTTGCTGTTAATCACATTAGCTTTGGTGTACCAGAAGGACAGGTTAGAGATTGTTTAAACATAGTTCATAGTTATGGCAAAACAGAGACTTCAAAATTATTTTATTTTAATGTATAATGCATAGTTTAAGGTTTTAATAGTTATTTGATGATTGTTTTGATATGGCATACAAAAAAGTTATTTCATTACTTCATGGTTTTAAGTAAATTTGCATAATTTCAAAATTATTTTAATGCTATTATTTAGTGCTTTGGCCTTCTTGGTGTTAATGGAGCAGGAAAGACAACTGTTTTCAGGATGCTAACAGGAGATTGTCTACCATCAAGTGGTTCAGTTTTTCTAAAAGGGAACAGGTATTAAAAGAGCCTTATAAAAATATAAAATTCACTGCTCAATGAAAGTGAAGAATAAAACTCCAACTTACAAGTTTACACTCTAAAATATTTTTTTTTCATTTTTGATATTGGTTCTGTCTTAGGGATGATAATAAAACTTTACTACTATTGAATCCAATTTTTCTCAAATCTTATTATTTTGTTCTGATAGCAAAACATTTTAATAGCTCTCAGAATTATCAGCCAATCTTTTATTTTATTCTTGGAGGAACTGATATATTTTTTGTCTTACAAATTTATGTATTCAATTTAGATATATAACACTAGCAGACAAGTGAAAATTTTGGTATATTTCTTACACAAAATTTATTTATAAAAAAAATAAAACAATAATTCTGAGAAAATTTGTTTTTAGAACCTCTTCACGGATGGTAAATAATATCTTGAAGACCTTTAGTTTTGATGTCTTATATTTATTATTATTTCAAGAAATATGTGTTTAATTAGTTTTTAATTTTTTTCTTTATATTTTTATCAGATTGTCCAAGAAAGATACACGTTTTGGACAAAATGTTGGTTATTGCCCACAAGAAGGAGGACTTGATGAATACTTGACAGCAGAAGAAATGCTTTACTTTCATGCTCGTCTTCGTGGACTTCAATCTTGGCAGACTGAAAGGGTACATTTTTTTTTCTTATTGTAATTAATAAAAAAAAATACTAATACTAACATTACAGTTACTTTCATTAACAAAAGTATTTAAGAAGCTGATGCTTTTGAATACTTATACTAAATGTTGTAAAGGAGTTACTGCAGTACATTTTGATAATCAGAAGACAATTTCTGTCAAAATACTAAATGACAGATGGAACAACTCCACTTTTTGTAGCCTACAGTAGGCCTATATGACACAGACTCACATTAGAATCACATTTACAACAATTAATGACCTATATGAGACAGTTGTGGAAAATGTCTTTCCCATTTTAATTCAGATGAGCTAAGTTTTTTATCTAGTTTTAAAAATAACTTACACCTGGGCATTTAATGTGCATACTTGATCATTATAAAAGAAAGGCATGCCTTTGTAAAAACAAATAGATACTATATAAGAAGACCAATTAAGATTAAGCCAACAAAGATACACTTGTGCAAGTGTAAAAAAAAATATTTTTTAAATATTTTGTCTCTTTTTTTCCAGTTTGTACCAGAACTCCTTGGAGATCTCGGCTTGACTCAGTATGCACATAAAGCTGTACATACTTATAGTGGAGGAACAAAACGTAAATTGGCTCTAGCAGTTGCATTGTTGGGTCGTCCACCTATTTTGTATCTGGCAAGTTTCACCATTATTCACCATCATTTAGTATTATTCTATAGATAAACTTATTTTGGAATATACGCTTCAATGCATATCCAAAAGAGATTTCCCTCATCTCCAATTAGAATATAGAGAGACACTTGTCCAACACACAAACTATGGATTTTTTTTAGTTGTAATAGATGTTTAGATTTTATTCAAACACTGGTATTATTCTGATGCTGTTGTAACTTAGTTTGTACAACCCACCCTAACCTGATTACTTAAATAAAAGGCCAAATTGAGATATTATCATAATATCACTTTTTTTTAATAACTACCAGATTTGAAAAGTACTGTGCACTTTATCTCATACAGGACTGGCTATCTGAAGCCTCTAATATTAATAATGAAACAAAAAAACAAGACAAATTCCCACTTTTAGTAACTAACATTTTGTCAGATGTTTTCTATACATTGTTTAATTAAATTATTGTGGCATTACATCTTAGACACATTCTAAGTTAATAGCCTACCAATTATAGAACTAGACACAAGTACAATCCTTTATTTTGAGAACAGGTTTTCAAAAAATAGTGATTTATATAGAAGACAATGCTTGTATTAGTAAAACATAAGCTAGTAATAGAAAGTATAAGACTAGGGTGTTTGGGTTGTTTGTTCATACTAATAGTTATATCATGAAACATAAATTAGTTCAAATTACTATTTTAAGTGTGTTAATGTAAAGTGTTCTATTTGTTTTGGGATTTATTATATTGGCTTTTCCTGATGATTTGTCTACTGAACACTGGGAGCATATTCCTGAAGGACATCAGCTCAAAAGTTAGGAATCTTGAACCCAGCAGATATACAATTCTGGAAATTCTTTATTGTATTTTTTTTCTTTGAATTAAGAAAAACAATAGCTTTGCTGTCTTTGGTGTTAATTTGGAGATTATCTTAAAGGTGATTTGTTTTATATTCCCTTAAGAATTAGTAAAGAAAAGAAAGTTCCCCTTTCCGACCTTGCGATCTATCAGATGATGTTAAGGTCATCTGTTTCTTTGAAATAAAGGTTAATAAGCAAGGTGTCATGTGGTCAGCACAAAAACCAGCTGCTTTAAATTTCCTCCACTAAAATCAGGTGCCCATTAAAGTCCTGAAGTTCAAAATTCCAGTCCAGTCTTCACTAAAATTCGAAGCCAAGCGCTTAACCACTCAGCCACTATGCCCCCTTCCATTATTAACTTTATTGAACAGGATGAACCAACAACTGGTATGGATGCTGCTACTAGAAGGTTGGCTTGGAAATGTATTGAAAAAGCGACAAGAAATGGACAGTCAGTTATACTGACATCTCACAAGTAAAAAAATATATCTTTCATAGATACTCAAGCCAGACTTAATTGTAATAGGCTAAATTGTAATTGTAAAAAAAAAAAATCACATTAAATTTATTATTACCATGATTTAGTCAAATTTATGAATACACTTGCCTGTTAAAAAACATGTAATTTATAATTACATTATGAAAAAAATTATTAAGTAAGTATAATTATTAATTTTAAAAAAAAAGTAAAATTGTTTTCTTGTTAAATGTTATAGCATGAATGAATGTGATTCCTTGTGTTCATCTCTAGCCATCATGGTGGATGGTAAGATCAAATGTATAGGAAGTCCACAGCATTTAAAACATAAGTGAGTTTTTGTTTTTTTTAAATCACTATTTTCTATATAAAACTAATGATGGAAAAATTAATGTTGTATTTTTAGATCTAAATGTTTGTAAAATAATTTTATCAAACTGTTTTGTTACTTCTGACTGTTGATTGTTGAATTGAGATGCATCCCTCTACTCTCCCATTATAATGTACATCCTAAACTATTGCTAAATTTTAGACACATGTTTTTGTCAGTAAGTTTTTCTCTACCTAAAAATATTTTCTAAATATTGATTGCTAATTGAAGTTTTCACCTAAATTTTCAAATGTAGATTTGGTGATGGATATAATGTGACTATTCACAAAGGACACAAACTATTGACAAATATCAGTCATGACTTTGTCAACAGATTTCCTGGCTCTGTTATAAAAGTAAGTTTGAAAAAGACAAATGTACACTTGAACTAATGCAACTACAAAACTTGTTATCTGAGATAAAAAAAACAACAACTAGTAGTCACATTAGTAGAACTTGCTTATCTGCTTAAAAATATTTTTTTTTCTCTCCAGCGCAATCATCAAAGCAGCATCACACTTCAAGTGCCCACGGCCTCCTGTTCTCTGGCTGATGTTTTGACATTTTTACAAGCAGAACAAAGAGTTAAAAATATTGGTTTTTATTCATTGACACAGACAACTTTAGATTCAGTAAGTCAGTCTGATTTCTTATTACCATTCCATCTGGATTCTAGAACATGTTGTAAGCTTAATGTCTCATTCACTACTGACAGTGGCTGAAGACAATATTTGGTTTTATTATTAAACTTAGGGACGCATCCATATCAAGAATCTAGGTGTATACTTTGGCAAAACATCAAGAATCTAGGTGTATACTTCTTTGGCAAAACATCAAGAATCTAGGTGTATACTTCTTTGGCAAAACATCAAGAATCTAGGTGTATACTTCTTTGGCAAAACATCAAGAATCTAGGTGTATACTTCTTTGGCAAAACATCAAGAATCTAGGTGTATACTTCTTTAGCAAAACATCAAGAATCTAGGTGTATACTTCTTTGGCAAAACATCAAGAATCTAGGTGTATACTTCTTTGGCAAAGTGTCAGTCAATGATTTTCTAATCATCTCAAAGCTTTGTTCTAACTAATAAGGTAGAGAATTGGAGACACCTTATGATGTTTTTTTAAAAGCAAGAACATTAGTATGAGAAACATTTTTCTAAATGAATTATCTATCTTGTTGGTTCCTCTTTTAAAATAAAACAATTATTGGTAACAAAAAAATTATGTTAGTGACTAAACAACAATTTATTGAGTATATTTTAGGAAATAAACAAATGTAATGCTAGTTTCTTATCAGTAAGTGATGTTTACTGAGCTGATTTGAAAAGAAAAATGTAAACATGAAAAGGAGGGTTGGTTTTATCTCTTAGGGCATGTTTATTATATATTGTGTGTTAAAGTCAAATTTATTTTAATAAAAATCTATATAGCAATCAATCTCCTACAAATCAAAATAGTAAGATAAAAATACATACAAAAGTGTGCCATCAATGTGAAATTCAATGTACCAAATAAATACATTTTTTTTTCCTTTTAGGTCTTTGTTAACTTTGCACAAGACCAATTAGAGTTAAGCCAAGTGTCTGGTACTATGAAAGTTTCCAAGAGATCAAGAAAGCTATCATCTGGCTTGACACCATTCAATGAGCTAAATAATAACATGAGCACATCAGTGACCAACGATGATTTGGAAAATTTGAATGGATTCAGAAATCCAGCTTTTCAGAGAGACAATCACGTAGCGCTATCACCTGCTGTATCTTACAGTGGCTCAAGATACGTTAGCATTATCCCTATAGGTCCACAGAGCAAGGGAAATGATCCAATGGAAAGTTCACACAAAGGACTTTCTTCTTATCTATGAGAGATTCAGTTTTATTTTAATAGTACAGTGTAAGATATTTGGGGAGGAAACAAGTGTCTAAAATTAAACACAATAACAATTATTCAGTAAACACTAAGTAAAGCTCTCAATGGCTTATAGACTGACAGTAACTTCTAAAATTAAATGAATGCAATAAAATGTTGATTACTTGAATAGAATTAAAAAGAATGATAATGGTCAATATCGAACATATTAGAAATGTTGAAATGTATATTATAAATAATTGGTTAGATCAGTGTTTCCCAAACTTTATCATTAATGGAACACTTTGCACATTCTGAGTATTTAGTGGAACACTTACCTTATTTTTTTTTAAAGAGATTTATTTACATGATGGTCTTCTAGTTAATTATTCCAGTAGTTCATGGAACAACTATTCAATTTGGGAAACACTGGGTTAGAGCAATAACACTAATATGCTAAAAGCATTTTTTTTAATTTAAATTATTTTCAGAAATATGCAACATTTCTTGCTAAATATCTGAACTAATTGAAGTTTTTAATATAATTTTTGTTCACTAACATGTTTCACTTATGTTGGATTTTACTGCAGTTTATCTATTGTTAACTTCAAATTTTGCAAGAGGTCAAGGTCATAGACCTGAAACTTGCTACAATTTTACAACACATTTGCTATATTTCCTAAGTAGTTAAATGTAAATCTCTATCTATTTTATTTCATACTCACTATACACTCAATTAATGTATTATAAGAACATAGTTTTTGTAATAAAATTATCAACAGACTTCATTATTTATAAAAATGTAGGCTATAAAATGCTTTTTACATTTAATTTGTTGTATAAAATTTTAATTTTATTCAGGAATGTGGGGCACAGTTGGAGTTTGAAGCTGCACACCAGATGTTTTTTTTACCTTGAGTTAACACTTGTCAGGGCCGGCCTTAAGTACAGGCAACTAGGCAGCCTCCAAGGGCTTTCGATTGGTAGGGGCCTGGCACAGAACTCTTGACATTTATCTAAAGAAGAAATAGCCGAACTTGTCCTCAAGTTATTGCTGGAGTAGGCCTATGTTAGGTTTTTAATAAATTGCGTAATTTTTGTTTTCTTTTTCTATTTCATTTGGGGGCCACCAAAATCACTTCTCCTAAGGCCTCCAGTAATCTTAGGCTGGCCCTGCACTTGTGTTCTGCTTCAGCTCCTAATAACATTTGTTGTTTTTTGTTGCTGTTATTGTTTTGTATTAGTTTGGATTTTATTTTTTTTATTTATTATTATTCGGCTATTGGGCCACCTGTTTGTTTATTGGCTTAATTCAATGCAATAATCTTATTGAATACATTATTAAAATACATCATCACAATGATCAACTTTCTCTTACTTTGAAAAATTTTCTTGACTAGGTGTGGCTGTAATGTTGCTTGACAGTTGGTCGGTTATTTTGTGTAGTTGAGGCTTTGCAAATAAGTTTGCAATTTATTACACTTAAAAACTTTAACTTTCCATGGAGCTACGTGCAGATCTTATGTTTTCCTTAAGTCTCTAACTAATTCTAAAGTATTATCTGAAGTAGGTCATGAGGGAGGGGAAAATAGAAATTAATCCAGCTTAACATTATATACACATTTGGGATTCGATTTTTAAAAAAAATAGCCTACAATGTTTAACTTTAAAGACTCAAAAAAACAAAGATTTACTGTTGCAGGGGTAAACGACTGTATAGAAAATACGAAAAACATGCATGTATGTAACCCTGCCGGACCAAGTAAAACAAAGGACGTTTGGGCCACGAGGCCTTCATCAGCTACAAAAAACAATTAACAATTAAGACTATTTTGTGTTAATTGTTTTTTATTTTTTGTTTGTTTTGTAGCTGATGAAGGCCTCGTGGCCCAAACGTCCTTTGTTTTACTTGGTCCGGCAGGGTTACATATATGCATGTTTTTCGTATTTTCTATACAATGTTTAATTTTAACAATACAAGCTTTTTTTTTTTATATTTGTTCTTTACTCTACATGTGAAATTTACCACACATCACAGTAATTCAGTGGCGTAGCTAGCAATGTGCTGTGCATCAAGTGGTGATGGGCATCAAACTAAGAATTCATTTTCTCAGTAAAAACAACACATTCTAGTATGTATTTAGTTTCAGACATTTTGAAAAGAATTCACTGCTTCTTGTAAACTTTAATGACCACAGTGCAATGACAACTATATCAATATTTTTTTATTCAAATGATCTTTTTTTAAGTGTTTTTTTTTAAATTAGGCCTACTAACTATTTAATTGTAATACTTACATGTAAACAATATTATGTGCGTTCCTCAAAGACTGAAGGTTGTCGTACATAGTTCTAGCTCAGATGGAGAAATTGTCATCAGGTTGAAATGGTTGACGGTAGGGATCGAAGGCTCCAAAGAGGTAAAAATCTGAAAACCCTAACCCTACCGTTTGATTGTCAAAAGAGTTGAGACGAAGGCTCTTCGAACTTTAGGCATGTAAGCCTGCCTGAACAAACCTTTCTGTCTGGAAGAGACAAGTCAATGTCTATGTAAAACATTGCTATTTTCGATATATCCGGCACTCCGGGTGCATGGACCAGAATGCATGGCCGGGAACCACCCTCCATTTTCCTATGCTGTACCAAGCTAAGACTCGCCATAAGTGTAACGGTCCCTTGAGGAACGGCGCATGGATTATCGACAGGGACGTGGAAGCTCTCTTTCAACTCGGCACCGTGCGATATAAAAGCTCTCGCATTCCCTTGGACACTCCCACAGGAGTTTTGTTTTGCTATTCATTTAGCCTAATCACTTCCTCTAGTGATCGTTGAGGCAGAATAGCCTACTCGGGAAAAACACTACCTGAAAAGAATCTTGTATATCATTCCTCTTCTCTCAAAGCAGAACCTGGCACTCAATATCCATCTCAAACGAGTTAAAAAAAAAAGAGTGGCGAAGAAAAAATCTAGGTAATCTCTAAAAGTTTGTGAAACTACTAAGTACAATCTACTCCAGAGAGTGTTCTTCGAACCAAGCTAGATCCACACCGAATACGTAAATGTCCCCACAAATACACAACGAACTTATTGTAATATTTTGGGGGATTACGGGCCAAATAGTTCTCGATTATTTAGACACGGGCTTTTACACATGGGCTCCACGTTGAAGCTGAGAAGCATCGTCCGGGGTTTTTATATCTATACGTGACGAACGGACAGACAGCCATACTACACAAAAACAGCTCTACTGCTGCTATACCACTTGTACCCCCCCCCCCCCCCATACACACAATAAAGATTTTTAAAAAGAATTACCAAATTTTAACGGGCCTATCATTTTTACCGACCATACTCTAAAATGTAAATCTTACTGTTGGAAACACTGTCGTGGTTAAGAAGTGTCCGCTTCTAATGTGCTCGTAGGTAATAGATAAATGCAGCTCTGGATTTACGGTTGTGCGTCAACCCAGGCCTTAGCCTTTGTGCTAATATTATATGATATTACGTCACTGTTTGTTGTTTATTTTTTGTGCGAAAGCAAAAGGATTGAACGGAAATAAAAAGATAGACTTTTTCTATGTCTACTTTGATAATCAGTCTCGTTATTATTATCATTACTATTAATTAATGTCTACAGTATGTTAATGTTAATATTTATCTTTTTGGACTAAAACATGCAAATACGTTGTGTTTTTTTTTGTTAGTTTGTTTTTAAAGAAGGAAAATGAGATCAAATGTAGGCATACTCTATTTTTTTCTTCCAAAATATGACATGCTTTATATACAAGTATCATCATTAATAAGTTTATTTTTACCAAAGCTTTCGAAAAGTGTTGAGACTTCCACAAAGATGCTGCCCCTGAGTCTTCTCTTATTTAAATCCGGCCCTGAAAATAAATATTGCTAGAGAACAATGGTTATTATTGGTGAAATATATTGCTAGAGGTTGTTATTGGGGCCCATACACTATGAAATAAGAGCAGCACCTATGTTTTCTCTTTTTACTCGGCATTTTTATATAAACATAGGCCCTACATCTAGATCTTTAAACACGTTCATATTCCAGAACTTCAAATGTGAGATCTAGACAAGAGCGTCATCTCCTACTATTATAAGTTCATTGAGCTCACGTCTGATCGTCTATAAAAAATCTGTAATGATTGATTCTTTCTTTTACAAAAAAAGGCACATTTGTGTATAAGATAAAAACAAACTATTATGATACTACAGTACAGTGGCAGTACAATCAGAAATTCAACATATAGCCCAGTGAACAATCATTCTGAAAAAAGTGGACTCCTAGTTACACATGACAAGTTTTGAAAAGAAGCACACCAACCCAGACGAAAGACACGCAGTACGAATTATTTGTAGCAAGAGGAGGGGCGTGGAGGCACATTCAATTTCTGTTTTTGGACATACATTTCCAGTTCTCAGTGACTTTTTAACCATGTGTTAGTGACTGGGTTATTTCCCCATAAAGCTTTGATTAAAGTCTAGCCTTATTTCGTCAAACCTATCTATATTCAAAACTAGCATTTTTAGCGGCCCCCGAAATGGGGAAAGACGCTATTAGTTTTGTGTGGTTTGTCTGTCCGTCCGTCCGTTTCGTTTAGATCTCGTAAACTAGAAAAAATATTGAAAATCGAACATCATGATATTTTAGACCTTTCAAAGTTCTGTTGCAAAGATACTTTTTTCTTTTCTGAAAGTGAAAATTTTAATTTTTAAAATCAACTATGTAAGCAGTTTTTTTTTTTTCATAAAAATACACCATTTTTTACAACTGTTCACTATTAATAGTAACAAACACAGGAGCCAATTTAGTAAGGGAGATTGCTATCAACCATATTTTTAACACATTTATGCAAACGGTTTTAGATTTTTTGTCAAAAATTATTATTATTATTATTATTTTTACAAGTTAAGTTATGTAAGTTCTGTTATATTAACAACTACAGATACAAGAAAAAATGTTAGTTTTTTTTTCAAAGAGAAAAAATCTATTTAATATGCATATAAACAACAATTAATAAGAAGTTTTTCATATTATCGCGCGAACAGCAGGGTGACACAGTATCGAAACTAAGCGACAACAAATCTTTAAATATATTTTTTACGAAATGGTTGTTTTTTTTTAAAGAGGCTTTGAATAAGAGATTGGTCCTATACAAAACAATTACATCAATCAGATAATCATTATATGAAATCAGTTAGGCCAGGTTAACATCTAACTTCACCTTCACTTTCATTTATCCCTTGGTCTGCTGGACCGTTGGGGCACCACACAAGATCTATCAGCCTTCTTTCTCCATTCTTCTCTGTCATTAGCCTTTGATAGAATTTCATTCTGATATTCTTTCTGAAAAGAGTGCAACCTGCCTTTTTACCTGCCTGGGTGGACCACTTCGGGGGTTGATTTTGAGTTTGTGTTTCCACATAAATTGTCTTTGTAACTTTTTAAAAAAAAATATCGATCTAGTTTAAAACAAATAAGAACTTTTTTTTACAAACCTTATATTAACTATTTCAGTCTGTTTGGCAAAAAATTTGAAACCTACGCGTTATTTCTCCGACACCCAATCTCGGATAAAGCTGACATTTTGCACAATTGTTTCTTTTACTTGACAACACAAGAATCAATAAAATAAAAAATACGTTTACCAATTTGTTAATTAACAATTGGTAATTAATTATTTTATTTGGTATCTCGAAAAAAGGAAAAGAGATTGTACTTGACAGATGTGGTGGTAAAAGTTGAATTAGTGCCAACTTTTTAAAAAGCGATCACAGTAACACAGGTACGCCCTTATCCCCCCCCCCCCCCATTTCTTTTCCTAACGGTTAGACAACTGACCGGGGATGAAGTTACTGGGGATGAAATGACCGGTCACCATATATATATATATATATATATATATATATGTAATTCGAAGGCTAAAGTATTTCCATTGCACGTGTTTTCCAAACAACAGTTAATGACAAAAAGTGAATAGTCTAGATCTAAATTCAATTAAACTTTAACGAGTTTTATTAATAGGTTTCTTTTTTTTTTAATCCTATCATTTGTCTGACCGTTGGGAAAAGAAATGGGGGAATAAGGGCGTACCTGCGTAAGAAATGACCGGGGATAAATGACCGGGAATGAAGTGACCGGGAATGAAGTGACCGGGAACCAAATATAGCCTATCTGTGTGTGTGTATAGGACTATATATATATATATCTTTTTATTTAAGTTACCCTACCCCTTTTTTAAATTTCTGGATGTATTCAGAACAACTAATTTATTCATATCAAAGCCTCAACGGGTTTCATTTGTAGGCTCTATGTATCTATAAGCATTTCGTAACGTGTCAAGTGCTATGAACCGTGTAGTTGGTAACGCTCTACTTAACATTAAATCCTATAGATCTCGAATAGTTTTTTTTTTTTTCTTTTTTAAATGAGAATTCTTGCTCATGTCTATTAATTCTTCTAACTTTAAGATTTGTATTCTGGTGGTTTTAATGTCTTTATAACTTATTATACAGACAGCTACATAACTATATAGCTATTTACAAATGTGACGCGTTGGATATTCGAATTGAAACTAAACATAACCAAAGAGCCGTCTTTAAACTGAAAGATTGGATTGAAGATGTATCAATCTTTGAGTCAACTATGGCTACTCTTATGGAAAAATATTCTACTACGTCGCCGGAATCCGGTAAGAGAATATTGATATTTGTAGCTTAAGTTAATCAGATGTAGGCTTAATGAAGTTATCTATAATCATAGACACTTTCAGTCTTTAGCAGATATTAAGCGGTGAGAGTGATATCAAATAATTGTGCATGCAAAATTATGCCTCAATAATATAATTTGAAGGTAGAAAATTGATGCATTTTATCTACCTTAACAAAAGTTGAAAAACACTCGGATTTTTTAATCAAATGATTGGTTTCAGAGGTATTCACCTCCAGAAATATGATAACACAATGGATATCACATTATAATCTCTCTCTCTCTCTCTCCCTTCCCCTCCCTCCCTCTTTCTCACTGGAGAGAGACAGAGGAAGAGCACGATGTAATATTCATTATGTATAATAATAATAAAGAGTTTTTTTTTTAGCAGCCTCCGACTGAATTCTACATATAGTTCGTTTGCATCCTTTAATCATTTGGCAAGTGACGTACGATATTCTCATCTCATCATCTGTCCTTTATCTTATATAATACAGACGTTACTTCAAAAAAGAAGATGATTACGTCCTACGCGTCATGCATTTAGTCATGCATATTAACCAATGACTTAAATTCTGCCAAGTCACTGGTTTTTCTGGCTAGCTCAGGCAACCCATTCCATGCTCTAATAGCACTAGGGAAGAAGGAGTATTTGTACAAATTTGTCCTAGCATATGGGACGAGGAATGTGCCTTTATTTTTGTGTCTTTCAGAGTATTTTATTAAATTTTGTTTTTGTATTTGAAGATTATGGTTCAGTGTTTTATGTATAATTGCTACTTTACTTTTGAGTCTTCTGTCCTGAAGGCTTTCTAAATTTAGTGATTTTACTAATGGTGTTACCCTAGTCAAATGTGAATATTCGTTTGTTATGAATCTCACTGCTCTATTTTGTGTTTGTTCCAGTTTCTTAATGTTTTCTTGAGTTGAGGGGTCCCACACGGTGGATGCATATTCTATTATTGGCCTAACCAAGGTTAAATAACATTTTAGTTTTATGTTCTTATTTGATTTATAGAAATTTCTTTTAATAAACCCTAATGCTTTGTTGGATTTTTTTATAGTTTCATCAATATGTGGATTCCATGACAGTTTTTCATTTATTATAACACCTAGGTATTTTGAGTTTTTAGTCTGTGTTACTGGTTTGCCATGAATAAGATAAGTGGAATTAATTTGTTTTAGTTTTTTTGTTACTCTTAACAACTGACATTTTTCTGGGTGGAAAGACATGCTCCAATTTGATTCCCATTTCTGTAATTCATCTAATTCTCTTTGTAAAATATCTGTGTCTTGTTTTGTTTTTATTGTTCTATATATTATGCAATCGTCTGCAAATAATCTGACTTTTGTTCCTGAACTAATGCAATTTGGTAAATCATTTATGTAAATTAAAAATAGTAGTGGACCCAAAACTGTTCCTTGAGGTACACCTGAGTTTACTGTTATTGGTGTTGATTTAGAGCCATTTATTATTACAGTTTGTTCTCTCCCTATCAGAAAATCTTTAATCCACTGATGCAGTGGACCGTTAATGCCGAAATATTTTAATTTTTTAAGCAAACTATGGTGGTGAACTTTGTCAAAAGCCTTGGAAAAATCTAGTAAGATAGCATCTATTTGTTCACTATTATCTAAACCTTTTGAAAAATCATCAATTAGTCCTATTAGTTGTGTTTCACATGATCTATATTTCCTAAAGCCATGTTGGTATGGGGTGAGGACATTATGTTTGTCTAAGTGGTTTATGATATTGCTACATATTATGTGTTCTAGTATTTTACATGTGATGCTGGTAAGTGATACTGGTCTGTAGTTTCCTGGATCAGATTTTTCTCCTTTTTTAAATAGGGGGGTGACATTAGCTTCTTTCCAGTCCTTTGGTACTCTGCCCTGGTTAAGCGATGCTTGAAAGAGTATTTTGAACACTGGGGCTAGCTCATTGCTTAGTTCTTTGAGTAATCTAGCTGGAATACCATCAGGTCCAGACGCTTTATTTGGTTTGGTGTTGGCTAATAGTTTTTTAATTCCATTTTCTTGTACTACTAAATCTTCTATGTTGTCTACTTGGTTCAAATTAAGAAATATGTCTTTGTCTCCTGGGGCTGAGAATGCTGATGCAAAGTATTTGTTTAGGATGTTTGCTTTAGTTTCATTATCATTATGTATTATGTTATGTTCATCTTTTAATGGCGCTATGCCTGTTGTTTCCATTTTCTTAGACTTAATGTATGACCATAGGTTTTTGTTGTTATCTTTAGATATTACATTGTTGATGTATTCACTCTGCAGCTGTCTGCTTACTTTTTGGGTTAGGTGTTTAATTTTTATATACTTTTTGTAAACTCTTTCTGCCTTGGTTGCTTTAAATTTTCTATATAGGTTTTCCTTCTGTTTACAAAGCTTCTTTAGTCTATTATTAAACCAGCATTTATTTATTTTGTTTGATGTGTATTTAGTTGGTATATGATTTTCTATAATGCTTTTAAGATGGTTTTTAATGAAATTCCAGAGGTCATCGACTGGTTGGTTAATGTCTTTTTCTAATAAGAATGTTTGTTGAAAGTTTAATGCAGCTTGGTGTAGTTGTGTTAGGTTACATTTATTCCAGAGTAAGATTTTTCTTTTGGTTTTTGTATTGGCTACTGCTTTTATCTGACTGTGTATTTTTATGATCTCATGGTCTGATAGACCAGGGATAATATCATAATCAACTACTAATCCAGGTCTGTTGGTTAAGAAGAGATCTAATGTGTTGTTTAATCTAGTTGGCTTTTTAATGATTTGATCTAAACTTAGGTTGTGTAAAGTTTCTATGAAAAGCTCATTTATGTCCTTAAGGTTTTGGTGTTTATCTATGGTTAGTGTTTTCCAATTTATATCAGGTAGGTTGAAGTCACCCATAATCCAAAAAACTGCATTTTTATTTGTCTCTTTAAGTGTAGTAATCTGATTACATAGTTCCTGCATGTATTCTAAACTAGAATTTGGTGGTCTGTAAATGCTGCCTATTATAAGGGATGTTGAGGTGGTATTAATTTTACAAAATGTAGATTCTATGTTTTTTGAGCTAGGTAAGGTAATTTCTTCTGCTATAAGAGTGTTTTTTATTGCTAAAAGAACTCCTCCATGATTATCAGCCCTATCTTTTCTAAAAATTTCATAATTACTATTGAAAATTTCTGCATTATAAATTTCAGGATGTAGCCAAGTTTCTGTTCCTGCAATTATGTCTGGTTTCTCACATTCTAATAAAATTTCTAAGTCTGCTGTTTTGTTCCTAATGCTTTGAAAATTTATTACTAAGGTTTTAAGGTATTTTGGTATTACTTCTTTGGTAGGTTTGTTTAGTGAGGCTGTTGTATTAATTTTAGTAGATTTAGGTTTAACAGGAGTGGATCTGGCTAGTGGTTGGTGAGTTGGTTTTGGGATGGTGTTTAGGATGTTGAATGGGTTAGAAGTGTCCGCATCAAAGGAATCAAACAGTCCTGATGTAAACTGAGGTAACCCACACGGTACACAGTGCCATGATGCATCTTTGTTGCCTAAGGCATAATACACAGGTGTATTCATATGGAGACATGATGCATGGTACCATTCATCGCAGGTGTCACATTGAATGGCTTTCTGTTTCATGGTGCATACTTTTTTGCAGATGTTGCATCTATCTTTAGATCTAGGCCCTGGATTTGACTCTACATCCCCTGCTATTAATATTAACAGTGAAAGGTATTTATTTCTACTGTGTCTGATTGAGAACTTCCATTTGTGATGGCTAATCTTCTTTAATGTTATGGATGTGTATGTTAGGTTATTTTTTAAGTTGCATTGATCTAAAGTGTGATGATTGATTATGACTGTTGTTTCCTTTTTAAGTTTAGTGTTGACTGAGGTAGATCTAGTTCTGTGTTCAGCTAGTGTGTATTTAGTAATTATTAGGATAAACAGCCAGAGCAATTTCATGATGACTGTTGTTGATTTTAGTTTTAAAAGGTCTAGTCTAAATCTAGTTTAAGGTTAAAAATGCCTTACTTTACAGGAAGGCTGCCTGGTCGTGCGGTTTGCGCGCTGGACTGTCGTTCGGATTTGTCGAGGGTTCAAACCCTGCCCGCTCCCATCCCCCGTCGTCCTGCGGGAGGTTTGGACTAGGAAGTAAACTATGTTAAACTTTGAAGGAACATCCGAAACATGAAAACATTTTACAAACTTTCGTCGAAGGGGTACTGTGACGATTTCCGTGACCAAATCCAAAACTTTTCCCGGTCAGCAGCTGTTCTTAGTAGGATGAGAGTGAGAGAAAGAGGCCGGTCCACTCTGTAATTCAGCTAGCTTTTCTTTGGCCCTTTCTTCGTACTCTGAAGAATGACTTTTGATAGTGAGTCAAGTCACACAATAGGATCAAACCAGCTCAGTTTTCGTTTCTTATAGGAGTGTTCTTCCTTTTTGCCAGCCAGAATGTAAGCTTGTAAAAGTACAAACTCATTTGTCTTCTTCTCCTGGTATCTAATACCCAGCTTATTTTCTGTGGCATTTACTATCTTCTTTCAGCCTCAGCGTTCAGTGTCCAACTGTCCCAAACGCATAAGAGTACAGTGACCACTATGGAAGAATACAGTTTTAATTTTACTGGGAAGCTGATGTTATTCTACCAGATTTTCCACAGTTTGCTTTTAGAAGTGGAGGCCAAACTTAAACAAATTCTCATCTCATTTATTGATCCTCCATCTCTTGTTATGTTTGTCAGAGTGATCTTTTCCCGCTTCCCATCCCTCTATCACAATATCATTAGCTACACTAGCTCTGGTTTAGATCTATACTTTAATGCTATTTACTTACTTAGACTTAGGTCCTCCCGCGCCGTTCGGCGCATTGAGAGGCAAGCTGTCTCCATAGAGATCTGTCATTGGCAATGTCTGAAGCCTCCTCCCACTTGGTGTCCACTGTTCTGAGGTCCTCCGTGAAGGTGTGGCGCCAAGTAATACGAGGACGTCCCTGTTTGCGCTTTCCTCGTATTGGCCTCCATGCCATCGCAACTCTTGGTATGCGTAGTTCATTTTGTCGTAGGACATGTCCATCAAACCTCATGCGACGCTCTGTCACAACCTCACTAAGTGTTCGACTCCCAGTTCGGCATAGAATTTCCTTGTTTGAGACCCGATCTGTGTAACTGACTCCCAAAATCCGTCTCAGCCATTTTTGTTGAGCCACATTTAGTCTTTTCTCAATTTTGACAGATGACTTCCATGTCTCACATGCATATGTTGCAGTTGGAATGACGATTGTGTTGAGAAGATGTGTTTTTGTCTCAACTCAAGTCCAATGGCTTGGCTAGTCCAAATAGACTGCAGCCTTTGGAAAATGATCCATGCTTTTCCTATTCGGACGCTACATCATGGTAGGCATCCCCATCATTTGTTATGATGCTGCCAAGGTACGTGAACTTGTCCAGCTCTTCAAGCTTTAACTCGACAAGTCTGACGGGGGCACCCTTTGCCTTATATTCCACTCGCAAAATTTTAGTCTTATCCAAGTTTATGCTGAGGCCAATTTTGGGTGCCTCTCTATCTAGGCTCTCCGTCATTTCTTGTATGTCTTTATTTGTAGCCCCGAGTAGTGCAACGTCACCAGCAAAGTCCAAGTCTGTCATTCGGAGCTGTTCATGCCATGGAATACCAAACGCAGTCTGGTTCATTGCTCTCCTCATTATGTAGTCGATGGCTAGGAGGAAAAGGAAGGGAGATAAGATGCACCCCTGTCTCACACCTGTCTCGATGCTAAAAAAAAAACTCGGTTGTTCCTTCTTCTGTTTTAATGCAGCAAGTAGACTGACTGTATAGGTGTCGTAGGATCTGGACGAATTTTTCTGGGATACCGTATTCTCTATTTTCCATAGTGATTCTCGGTGGACACTATCAAACGCTTTCTTAAAGTCTACGAAACTGATTGTTAGCCGTTGTTGGTACTCAAGACTTTTTTGTATGATATTGCGTAGAACGAAGATCTGTACATGATCTGCCTCTTCAGAAACCTGCTTGTTCTTCTCTGAGCCTCCCATCTACAGACTGTTGAAGCCGTCTCAACAAAACAGTGCTGAAAACTTTGCCCGCGACAGAGAGGAGAGTAATGCCCCTCCAGTTGTTGCAGTCTGCCAAGTTGCCTTTTTTTTTTTGGAAGCTTTACAATCACTCCTTTTTGCCAGTCCTAGGGGACTTTTGAAGTCCGCCAACAGAGATTTAAGAGATCAATCATTCTGCTAACAATGCACTGTACTCCATATTTTAGCATTTCTGACTTAATGCTATTAGGATGTTATTAGTTTTTCTAAAAAAAATTTCGACTCTTCTAAAAGGAAAGAGAAGTGACTTAATGCCATTTTTTTAAATACAAGATTACTTATTTTTATATCAAATTTTATTCGAATCGGTACGACAGTTCACGAGATCTTTTGATCAATCAGTCAGCCAGTGGCCAGGAAGCTGTTGTTTTAACTTATGTTGAACATAAAAAATACCTCTGTTCCGATTTTCATCTAACGTTTGGGGATATTCTGAATAGGCCTAACTCAATGGATGATCAATTCATGTGATGATCATACAGGCTTGACCATTGTAACATTACAAAAACTGCTCGGAATAAATACTAATGAAGAACAATTTTAAAAAGGGTATTAGCTCTTTTGAATATACCTGATAGTCTGATACTTATCATATAATATGGAAGGATACCAGTACGATTTCCATCTTCATATCTAGTGGGTAAAGGTTTCAGCGAGTTCTCAAATCTAATAAAACATAAACTGGACATCACTAAGTTTTAATATCGCTATTTATGGTGTGGTCTTGTCAGCCTATGCTCATGATAGAGCGCAGACATCTTTGGTGAAAGCTTTCAAGAAGTCTTCCTGGATCTCTCAGCGCTTCCTCAGACCCCTAGCTAGCGAGGGAGGGGTGTCTACTGTCGTTTAGGCTATCTCCAGAAATATCCTATTGTAAATAAGGTACAAAAGACGTCAGAAAAAAATGAAGGGACTTAACTCAATTTATTTCGGGATCTTTGGGCGCCTGATTCCACCCTGACATTAGTTTGGAAAAAAAAATAAAGGCGGTTGCTCTTCTGCTGACCACATGACACCCTCGTTAGCCGTAGGCCAAAGAAACAGATGACCTTTACATCATCTGCCCTTTAGACCACACATATATATGTGTGTGTGCGTGTGGGTGGGTGTGCAAAGGAAAAAAATGTCCCCTGTAGTGAAATGATCAATACATGTTTATATGTTTGGGTTACGTCACGAGAATGTGATCACAACATTGAGTTAGTGTCTAAGTCTCTTTCGTCAGTTCATGTGTTTGTCAGTTCATGTGTCGTTAAATAAAGCCTTGTTTTAGGTTTCTCTTCAAAATTTATTAAGCTCAAAATTTTCATTTCAATGGATTCATGTGCCTTATTTTCAATAACTTTGGACTGACTTGGATTTAGGTGAAACACTTCCTGCAGTCCAGTCTGTAAGATTTAATTGTCTCTCACTTGTTTGAAGTATAAGGCCTATAAATATATTTAGACCCACATCTATAGGGTAGCCTAACTCAAGAGTAGGTGTACATTTTTTAAAATATAATTTTAGACCTAAAGTTGTAACTGCATTAAAAATAAAATTGTAATCATGTTTAACCTTAACAGTTTTTTGATGCCGAGTTCTGGTACACTGTCAAGTCGCGTGGTATGCGCTCTACACTGTTATTTGGTGGTTACGATGGGTGGCCCCGGGATCGAGCCCAACCTGCATCAAATCTGAAAGAACATCCATAACATAAAACAAACAGCCCTATACTGACAGATAATGTTGAAAGAAAAAACAACAACTCTGCACTCGAGTCTTACATATAGAGATCTAGGTCTTTTCAAGAGAAGATAATTAGATCTAGATTTGTATATAACAAAGTATGGGAAAGGACCAATTGCGAACGCTTTTGTGCCAGTTTTTAGTTTAGAATTTTTAACTCCGCAATGGTTAAACATTTAAAAAATGAAAATATCTGCGGACTCCTCAGCTATTGGGCGATAAAACTAAATTTGACTCTTTTTTTCCATATCAGCTATTAAATTTATAATTCAAGTCAACTTACGGTAGGGGTCGGACCTAATCAGCGAACGCAATTTTCGCGGGAGTCATAATGAGCGAAAGGCCGTAAAAAATAGCGAAATAGCATGTTAAAATATAGGAAATTATGCTTCAAATAGCTCTATCATCTAACTTCTTCCATGAAGCATTATAACTATTGTCCTCTTTGTGGCATTAGGCCTAATTTTTTTCTTTTTAATTTTCTTGTGCTCCACATCTCCTTTCTCTGCTTGGAACATGATGTCTATATAGCCTACGAAACATGCGATCAAATATTTTTTTTAAAGAAAGAAAATATTTAATTCTATCTCGCCTCCTCCCTATAGGTTAGTCCACGTCGTTTTACTCTCCATTTAATAAACTCTCGTTACTGCGACTATTTTTTTTAAGAACACATGTTCATTGCACTTAATCACCATCAACTCGATCTCCCACACACACGCACACACATACACACACGCGCGCTGATTGGGGCGGCAGATCTACAACAGCTTGGGTTTCGGGGATGGAGATGAAAGGCTCAGGAGAGATCTTGTAATTTTATACATGTATTTGTGTATATTATATGACAATTCTTATATTTATCACTAAATATATAGTTCGTCTTTTTTCCGGCTCCTGAAATCGAATATTTTCTCTTGGAAACCTCCTGAAATCCTAATCTCAGAATGGTGGGGGGGAGGAACCCTGTGAAAATGAATTCTGATCCTTTAAACATCTATACACATATTAATATCATTAATTAGTAACAAGTGGTTAACCAGCCAGTTAAAAAAATGAGGACGGCAAAACAGAGGTCCCCCCCCCCCCCCCCCCGTATAAGCCTAAGCACTGTTAAGATCAACTGAAGCGTCATTTCACCCTCAATGGCACAGAGGAAAGTAACTGCCAACATATGACCTCTGAGAGACTGTTGGAGAGCTGCGAGTCAAACATTTTAGACGGAAAGAAAATGCGGGAAAATATGCTGGGCGTAGTCATGTGAAACACGTAATGCACTCATCCTTAATCTTCGAAATCGAAGACATTGGGTTAAGGTTAAAAACTGGCCTATTATTTTAATATTTCAGTTTACAAACAATAACAATAGATAAGACAAAAAGAAAAACAGATTAAATCAGTCACTAAATTATCATTGAATGGCTTTTTAAGCTTATTATAGGGGCTTTCGCTGAATTGGTTTTCAGTTAAAAAGGTCATTTTGAGCGAACACCCCATAATATATATTTTCCAACGGAATAAATAGCCTATGCTATTATAGCTAACTATTTCCTCATCTATTTAGACGTACAATATGGATTTTTTTTTCGGACGATGTCCATTGATGCTTTGAAATCGCCTTAAGTTCGGACCTATTCTCGTTTATCCGGAAACGTTTTGAGAGTGAAATTTCCATACATGTCAACTTTGACCTTCATCTACGCTTTATTTTATGAGGGAAAACGAAAGTGACTATGTGGGAAATGTAGAAAAATGGAGTCTTTGTAATACCATTTTATTAGTTCTGCAGTTACTTAAATAAGAATGGATAAAAATTACGGGGAGGTGTTCGCTTTATATGCCATTTCGCTGATGGAACTTTCCTATAGAGGCATGCATAGAAAGCGATGCAAAACAACATAAAAGAATGAACGGGCTTGCCATTGAAAGATATTATATCCAAAGCACACAATAAAACAAGGTATAATATAAAATAGGCCTTATTGATGATTACGGGAGACATTTATTCTAGTGGCCACCTCTCCACTTTTTTTGTATACATTACTTTTTCTTTAGATGTCTTTAAAAAAAATACACTTTCACTTCACTTCCTTTTCGGATAAAATCAGATACTTTTGGTTTCGCATTTTTAGTATATAGAGAGCAGATATGTGAAAGCTATCTGTTTTTTGTGGCCCACAGTAAACGATGGTGTTATCTGGCCAGCACAACGACCAACTGCCTTTACTTTTCCCCAACTTATGTCCATTAGAGCTGGATGGACTCAGAGGCGACAAAGATCCCATTGTAGTTTAAGATGTAGAGCTATTTTAAGCCTCATGATGAAAAACGCACGTGGCTGGTGACGTAGGCTTGTAAAACACGATGTTTCGTTTCCCAGAAATGGCTAATTTGTATAGATCTATACGTCTTATGCGCATCCATAATATTGTTATAAACCTGGTGGTGGCACAGATGGGGGTAGTGGTGTGAATGTAGTCAGCCGACGCAAATCGCCCCAGGCCAGCGCTAGACGAGCGGTCAACCTTGACGAGTTACGACGGTCAGCCGAGTCGAGTGTCAACAGGACGGTTCGGGAAGGATCGCCGTCGTGAACAGAGCTCAGGAGTGTCACGAGGAATGTAGTCATGTGACGAAGCTAGAAACGTCGAGCGATGTTCCGTCCGGTTCTAGAAGGCCATTAGGGACCCTATATAAGAGCGGAGGTGTCGCAGTCAAGACGGTTGAGAAAAGTGGTTCATGACAGGGGCTCAGAACACGGTCAACTACAGCACAGTTCAACGGTGTGGTTCTGTATGGAGCATTACGACGGTTCAGCGCGGAGTACTGTCAAGTACAGTTGAGACGACTGGCGTCTTGATCTTGGTCTGCGATCGAGTCCGACACAACGAGCCTAGTGTGTGAAGTCAGTCCTGGACTGTTGAACCCAGTGCAAGCCCGGAACAAGACAGAGATAATTGGATAGTGTACGTGTTGCCAATTGTACAGTATTGGCTGTTATTTATTCAACTATTAAAGTGTTACATTACTTTGTAGCCCTGAGTTGTCAAGTTCTTTAAGTTGGTGGTGTAAGGTGCAGTTTGCAGAGAGCCTGGATAGTGAGATTCGTAACAATATAATAATAATCCATAACAATTAGGCCTAATCTTGTTGTGTATGTTAATTTGATAATTAAGCTCTGCTTTAAGTCATTGCATTTACTGTCTTGTCAACCTTTTCCATGCTCTAATGACATAGATTATATATATATATAGAAGGAGCACTGGTTAAATTCACATTGCAAGCCATTTGGGCATTTACCTGCATCAAAACAAACATAGCCCTCCAAAGTTTTTAATATTCATCCTTATACTCCAAGGCATTGTTGATCTTGTCTTTTGTGGATTAGCCTTGAAGGGTAGCCAAGCAGTTTATGTCTCTCAACTTGTCATTACCATCTTATTTTGATATTATTTTAAAGTCTTCTCCCAAGAGCATTATGCTCTTTTTAATTTCTGTTACCATAGTGTCTGATTGGTTGCATGTCTACTGTACAGTTTCAATTAGTAGCCTATACATGCACAAATTTTTAAAAGTAATTACTTTCCCCAAGTATTTATTTAGTTTTCTGCAATGTCAGTTAGTGTCCAGGCCTCATTCCAATTCATGACCATTGGTACTAAATGTGTATAGACAGGGATTTTTTCCTGCAGATTTGTGTGGTGTGGTACAGTTGTCTACTATTGTTATTTGCTGTTTAATTGACTCTATTAAGCAACAATCAATTAGATATTCCATTAATCAGTTTTTCTTAATAATTTTATCAGGACCTTACAGATAATTTAGTTTTGATAATTTCAGAGAGTTTATAATTAATAAAATACATTAAGGTACTTTTTTTTTTTACTAATTTGCCTAGATTAAATATTTTCTTGTTAGACATGTAAATATGTAATATAGATATGTAATTATTTTTTTAAAGATAATTATAATTATAATGTAGATTATTCCTAACTGTTTACAGATGGTCCTTGTCATGGAGTTAATTGTGCCAGTTATTCTTCTTAGTCTTGTATCCGTCATGAGGTTAGGATCACTGCCTTCAAAAAGCCAAGAATGTAAGTGATATAGTTATTACTTTGTTAAATAAATTCACATTATTAGCACATAATCACAATGCTTTTTATGTTGTTTTTCTAAATGTATTTCAAGTTAACCATACATTGTATCTTAACAACTTGATGCCACAGAATGTGATGTTGGCCTGACATTGACAAATCTTTTGAAGCATTTTTTGTTAAAATAATGCAATAAGAGAGTGAATTTTAAGCTTATTTAGTTGCCTTAATAAGACTGTAATAATACATTGGCACCAAATCAAACTTAGGTGTACCTCAAGGAGCAGTCTTAGGCCCACTACTGTTTCTAATTTACATAAATGACCCATCAAATTATATTTGTTCACAACAAAAAAGTTAGACTACTTGCAGATGATTGCATAATTTACATAATGATAAAAACAACATAGGAAACTGACATTTTACAAAGAGAATTAGAGGAATGACAGAAATGGGAATAAAATTGGAACAAGTCTTTCCGTCCAGAAAAAATGCAATTATTTAGAGTTTAAAAAAAAAATTAAACAATTAAAAGTACTTATCTTCTTCATGGCAAACCAGTTACACTGACTAAAAACTCAAAACATTTAGGTGTTCTGGTAGATGAAAAGTTACAATAGGATCCCTATATTGACAAGATTATTAAAAAATCATACCTAGCTTAATATGTTTAATTAAAATAAATTTAACAAATCAAATAAAAATATTCATTTCTGCTGACCTAAAAAAGTAAAAATTGGATTAAACATTTGCACACATTTTCACCTGGGACAACCTTTTTTTTTTATTAACTTGAAATACATTTATATTTGTGTATTTTTTTTCAATAACAAAATTTAATGTTTTTATTTTCAATTATTAATCCCTTTGCTATGGATCTGTATCACTATGATTTGATTTACTGTATTAAAAAAATCTACCATGATGAATTAATGTGCTAATTTTGATGACTTTTTTTTTAACAGGTCATTACCAAAAGTGGTCAATGCCTAGTGCTGGAGTAGTCCCTTTTCTTCAGTCATATGTGTGTAACATAGACAATTACTGTTTTAATGATGTGGATAGTCTTAAAAGTGTTGAAGTATCTGCTAAAAGGTAAGCTTAAAAGAAAAACAAATTTTTGGTATTTAAAAGACAGGAATAAATTGCACAACTGGCCAACCAGAAGTTTAGTTTGAATAAAAGTTTATTTTCACTTTTAACTCTAATCAATTGTAATGATTACTAATAATTTTATTTACAACATTAGTCTGTCTGCATTGTCTCTTTCAATAGATATTTCTGTATCAAGGAATCTCAATACCATACACATATGATTCTCTGATTGGCTTTGGTATTATTGATTTTATCATTTGGGGTAGGCCTAATGAGTAACGTTTTTTTCTATTCTTGTTGGATTGTAACAGACTGTGGTAGTTTCTCTTTTCCTCCGTTAGCTCCTTTAGCATTAACATTAGAAAAAAAAGTCTGAAACCAAAACAACTGCTGCCCCATCACATTTGTACTTATACATCTTGCTTCTGTTAATAAATACTTAATGATTCAATTGATTTTCTTTAATAATAATTTGAAAAGAAAACTTTCACATCAAAAAATAAAATTTGACTTTACAGTTTTTCAGCCCTAACACAAGATGTTTTACCTTTAATCTCTTCGGATGATACTCTACAATTTCTTACAGTATCTAATAAAAGCAGTGGTTTACTCAACTTGTTTAAAAATGTTATTGAAGACAAACAGTTGTTATTTGACATAGGTGAGTTACATTTTTAAAAAATTAGTATAGAAAGACTTTAAAAATGTATCATTTTTTAATATTTCAAATAATACTAATACTTTCACTTTCATTCCTTTAACTTGTGTAATTATGCTTTCATTATATTAAAACAACTGGCATTAAAAAAATTAATATTGAAATCAGTAAATGAGGACCGGATACTGATTGTGTTGTTTGCTTGGAGAGATTATACAATTTTTGAATAAACATTTTTTAGGTGAGCAACTCTACATAAAATATTACATCAGAAATGAAACGGAATTCAAAAACATACTTGTGAATAAGTATCAGATCTTAACATTAGATGAAGTCAATGAAATAATGATGTCTAAATTGAATATTGCAAAGGTAGGAAAAATTAACTTATTCAACTAATTATACATTTAGCTAATTGGGTATCAATAAGTACTGATTATTGATATTGTTCTTTTATTTAAGTTGCTGAATATGACAGATATTATGGACATCAAAACTGTTGTCTGTGATGATGAGCAGTTTCAGTCTTTCATCATTTTCCCAGAAAGCTCAAGAGCTCAGAATATTACTACAGTACTTTGTGAGTTATATCTACTCAATGGAACAGAGCTGATAAATGAGGTTTTCCGAAATGTGAATTTTTCTTCAGTAATTAGAGCCGTAAGTACTAAATCTTTGTGAGAAAATTGTTTTTATTGACAAAATCATATTAAGGAGGCATGGTGGCTGAGTGGTAAAGTGCTTGGCTTCTGAACTGAGGGGTCCTGGGTTAAAATCCTTGTGAAGACAAGACTTTTTAATTTCAGGATCTTCAGGGCACTTCTGAGTCCACCCAACTCAATGCATAACTGACATTAGTTGGGTAAAAGTAAAGACAGCTAGTCATTGTGCTGGCCACATGACACCCTTGTTAACTATGGGTCACAGAAACAGATGACTATTACATCTGCCTCATAGATTGTAAGGTCTGAAAGAGGAACTTTTACTTTTTGTTTTAATCATATTAAAATAAAAAGAAATCTTCAATTTTGATCAGCTATTAATTGAAGCATTAGAAATTTTAGTTCAGTAAATTCAGTTGACATGGTTAATAGTAATTGTACATTAACAAGTCTCTTGGATCCATTGCTCTTGAATTCTGTCTTTAAAAAGGCATAGCCCTCTTTTTGTTTTTTTTTGTTTTTCAGATAAAACTAATTGAAGAAATAAAAGATAAGGGACCATTAAAAACAAATTTAACTTTCATATTAGATGAACTGGCTAAGATGTATGACATTGTAAGGAATGAAGAAGCTTTGCTAAGAGCAGTGCAGGTTTTGTTTGATCTACCAAACATTAATGACCTTTTGAACATTGTACCCTTTTTAGTAGAGAATAGGAATGATTTAAAAGATTTGATTGAATTGTAAGTACACATTATTTCTTAAAGCTAAATTATTATTGTTTTTTTCTTTTGCTCAATTTTTTTTAGTAGTTAGCTGTTTAAACATTATCAATCACAATATTGACCAAACCTAGGACTTTGTTTACATTTACCAAATGTTCAAGTTTAACTCAGTCTCTTAATGTTTTTTTTTAAATTGCTTTTATATATTGCATCTTTCATCCTGATAACATGCTCAGTAGTCTACTCTTTTGTGGACCATTGGAGGAAGGGGGCATTTGAAGACTTATGTAATTTATATAAATCTCTAGAATCTCCTAATATGTGATAATCAAAAATGTTAAAACTAAAAGACTAATGTAAACATACTCCTATTGTTTTGTTTAGCACAAGGAAACTAGTGCATAGTTTGAATCCCATCATGTTTAGTCTGAAGATGGATAATTCAACACTATGGACTATGCTGCAAAATATAGCACTGTTAGGGGACTATTGGCAGGAAATCGGTGATGGAATGTGGAGTCATTCTACTGCAGTAAGTCCTATAAAAGTTAAGACATTTTTCCTCATCTATATTTTCTCAATTCTCGAATCATGTATAATTTAAATTAAAAAAAAATGCTTATTATAATGCAAAAAAGTTTTTAAAAATTTTACTTACACATCTAAATAACCTCCATTAAATTAAAAAAGTAGAAAATTTTATGTTGCAGCTTTACAAATGTTTATACAGAGAAATATGTCCATGAATTATATATATATATTTTTTTTTTGTGTGGCCCATTCATCCCATAATTATTTCTTTTTAACTTTACAGTATTTATATTTCATTGTTAGTAATTTTTTTTAAAAATATATATTAGGATTTTGTCAAGCCTCTTGTTGTTATTGTGAATAATATAAATCAACTATTAGTTGACAACACCAGCACTATTGGAATCAACCTTATTAAGCTGTTAGCTGATTCAAATTGGATAAGTTTTACTAATGAACTATCCACATTCATAAGAGCTCTAACAGTTAGGTAATTTTTTTCTTCTAAATTTCATAAATTAAAACAAATTATTGTGTTAAAAAAACAGCTGCAATTTATTGCATTTAGCTTGCCTATTTTTGTAACAATCTCAAAACATCAAATCCAATAGTATTTTTATTGAATGTCTTATGTTTTAAATTTTTTTTTCCAGCTATGGAATCGGAATCAACAGTTTAATTCAACTGGTTGATTTTGGCCCAGATTTGACAAAAGCACTTAATCAAGTTATAATGAATGGCAATTATACTGAAGTGAGTTTGTGTGATTTAATCCTGTATTTATATATATTTATTGATATATGGCTTCTTGTTGCTTTATCAACACTGGTTGTGCCCAGAGTTTCTTCTTAATAGTACATTATTAGACTATCGAATTAGAATTAGATCTGGATTGAGTCCAGGTCTATATTTTGAATAAAACATTTGAATTTGATTGTCATTGTAAATTAGCTTTCACTTTAGACTTAGACTTAACTTAGGCCGTCTTAGGCATTTTTAACCTTAAACTAGATTTAGACTAGACCTTTAAAAACTAAAATCAATAACAGTCATCATGAAATTGCTCTGGCTATTTATCCTAATAATTACTAAATACACGCTAGCTGAACACAGAACTAGATCTACCTCAGTCAAAACTAAACTTAAAAAAGGAAAAAACAGTCATAATCAATCATCACACTTTAGATCAATGCAACTTCAAAAATAACCTAACATACACATCCATAACATTAAAGAAGATTACCCATCACAAATGGAAGTTCTCAATCAGACACAGTAGAAATAAATACCTATCACTGTTAATATTAATAGCAGGAGATGTAGAGTCAAATCCAGGGCCTAGATCTAAAGATAGATGCAACATCTGCAAAAAAGTATGCACCATGAAACAGAAAGCCATTCAATGAATGGTACCATGCATCATGTCTCCATATGAATACACCTGTGTATTATGCCTTAGGCAACAAAGATGCATCATGGCACTGTGTACCGTGTGGGTTACCTCAATTTACATCAGGACTGTTTGATTCCTTTGATGCGGACACTTCTAACCCATACAACATCCTAAACACCATCCCAAAACAAACTCACCAACCACTAGCCAGATCCACTTCTGTTAAACCTAAATCTACTAAAATTAATACAACAGCCTCACTAAACAAACCTACTAAAGAAGTAATACCAAAATACCTTAAAACCTTAGTAATAAATTTTCAAAGCATTAGCAACAAAACAGCAGACTTAGAAATTTTATTAGAATGTGAGAAACCAGACATAATTGCAGGAACAGAAACTTGGCTACATCCTGAAATTTATAATGCAGAAATTTTCAATAGTAATTATGAAATTTTTAGAAAAGATAGGGCTGATAATCATGGAGGAGTTCTTTTAGCAATAAAAAACACTCTTATAGCAGAAGAAATTACCTTACCTAACTCAAAAAATATAGAATCAACATTTTGTAAAATTAATACCACCTCAACATCTCTAATAATAGGCAGCATTTACAGATCACCAAATTCTAGTTTAGAATACATGCAGGAACTATGTAATCAGATTACTACACTTAAAGAGACAAATAAAAATGCAGTTTTTTGGATTATGGGTGATTTCAACCTACCTGATATAAATTGGAAAACACTAACCATAGATAAACACCAAAACCTTAAGGACATAAATGAGCTTTTCATAGAAACTTTACACTACCTAAGTTTAGATCAAATCATTAAAAAGAAAACTAGATTAAACAACACATTAGATCTCTTCTTAACCAACAGACCTGGATTAGTAGTTGATTATGATATTATCCCTGGTCTATCAGACCATGAGATCATAAAATTACACAGTCAGATAAAAGCAGTAGCCAATTCAAAACCCAAAAGAAAAATCTTACTCTGGAATAAATGTAACCTAACACAACTACACCAAGCTGCATTAAACTTTCAACAAACATTCTTATTAGAAAAAGACATTAACCAACCAGTCGATGACCTCTGGAATTTCATTAAAAACCATCTTAAAAGCATTATAGAAAATCATATACCAACTAAATACACATCAAACAAAATAAATAAATGCTGGTTTAATAATAGACTAAAGAAGCTTTGTAAACAGAAGGAAAAACTATATAGAAAATTTAAAGAAACCAAGGCAGAAAGAGTTTACAAAAAGTATATAAAAATTAAACACCTAACCCAAAAAGTAAGCAGACAGCTGCAGTGTGAATACATAAACAATGTAACATCTAAAAATAACAACAAAAACCTATGGTCATACATTAAGTCTAAGAAAATGGAAACAACAGTCATAGCGCCATTAAAAGATGAACATAACATAATACATAATGATAATGAAACTAAAGCAAACATCCTAAACAAATACTTTGCATCAGCATTCTCAGCCCCAGGAGACAAAGACATATTTCTTAATTTGAACCAAGTAGACAACATAGAAGATTTAGTAGTACAAGAAAATGGAATTCAAAAACTATTAGCCAACACCAAACCAAATAAAGCGTCTGGACCTGATGGTATTTCAGCTAGATTACTCAAAGAACTAAGCAATGAGCTAGCCCCAGTGTTCAAAATACTCTTTCAGGCATTGCTTAACCAGGGCAGAGTACCAAAGGACTGGAAAGAAGCTAATGTCACCCCCCTATTTAAAAAAGGAGAAAAATCTTACCCAGGAAACTACAGACCAGTATCACTTACCAGCATCACATGTAAAATCCTAGAACACACAATATGTAGCAACATCATAAACCACTTAGACAAACATAATGTCCTCACACCATACCAACATGGCTTTAGGAAATATAGATCATGTGAAACACAACTAATAGGACTAATTGATGATTTTTCTAAAGGTTTAGATAATAGTGAACAAATAGATGCTATCTTACTAGATTTTTCCAAGGCTTTTGACAAAGTTCACCACCATAGTTTGCTTAAAAAATTAAAATATTTCGGCACTAACGGTCCACTGCATCAGTGGATTAAAGATTTTCTGATAGGGAGAGAACAAACTGTAATAATAAATGGCTCTAAATCAACACCAATAACAGTAAACTCAGGTGTACCTCAAGGAACAGTCTTGGGTCCACTACTATTTTTAATTTACATAAATGATTTACCAAATTGCATTACTTCAGGAACAAAAGTCAGATTATTTGCAGACGATGGCATAATATATAGAACAATAAAAACAACACAAGACACAGATATTTTACAAAGAGAATTAGATGAATTACAGAAATGGGAATCAATTTGGAGCATGTCTTTCCACCCAGAAAAATGTCAGTTGTTAAGAGTAACAAAAAAACTAAAACAAATTAATTCCACTTATCTTATTCATGGCAAACCAGTAACACAGACTAAAAACGCAAAATACCTAGATGTTATAATAAATGAAAAACTGTAATGGAATCCACATATTGATGAAACTATAAAAAATTTAACAAAGCATTAGGGTTTATTAAAAGAAATTTCTATAAATCAAATAAGAACATAAAACTAAAATGTTATTTAACCTTGGTTAGGCCAATAATAGAATATGCATCCACCGTTTGGGACCCCTCAACTCAAGAAAACATTAAGAAACTGGAACAAACACAAAATAGAGCAGTGAGATTCATAACAAATGAATATTCACATTTGACAAGATAACACCATTAGTAAAATCACTAAATTTAGAAAGCCTTCAGGACAGAAGACTCAAAAGTAAAGTAGCAATTATACATAAAACACTGAACCATAATCTTCAAATACAAAAACAAAATTTAATAAAATACTCTGAAAGACACAAAAATAAAGGCACATTTCTCGTCCCATATGCTAGGACAAATTTGTACAAATACTCCTTCTTCCCTAGTGCTATTAGAGCATGGAATGGGTTGCCTGAGCTAGCCAGAAAAACCAGTGACTTGGCAGAATTTAAGTCATTGGTTAATATGCATGACTAAATGCATGATGCGTAGGACGTAATCATCTTCTTTTTTGAAGTAACGTCTGTATTATATAAGATAAGATCGAAGGGATCACGTTTTGCCCAAGAATCATGATCCCTCCTTGATTTGCTGGTGTGATCTAAAAGAATGCTGTGTTGCAAGAGTGGTTGAAACACCCTTGTTGATATTCCCGATACCTGAATTCCCAATTTTATCCTTAAGGTGAACTTCTGTTGCTTGAACACTGCTATGCAATAATGATTTAAATCAATTCACTAATCTAATGAGCTTATTCTGCCTGAAGCTCCTTGTTTTAATGGCACCATGTATCTGCCTTTACTCATTCACATGACAGAATGAGCTGCTTTATCAGGCTATTTAGTTAAGCCACTCAACCAAACAAGGTGCTGGACTTGGTTGTCAGAAGCTATTTGTGATGCACGCCATTTAAAAGTATTTTACAGACAATTGGATCGTATTACCATTTACAACTGTTGCTATTGTTACCTTTATTTAGTTTTATGATAAACAAATGTTTCACAACATGTTTGCTTCTAATTTAGAACTATTGTTTGAACAGATTTAATTTATAAAATTCTTTTGAGTTTGTAAAAGTATAGAGAATCTATTGCTTTGTCTTCAAATGTCTGCTATGCATTCATTTCAGCTGGAATCGCTTATCACCAAAGCTTTTCTAAGCATCAACCTTCAAGACTCCATTGGTACTCTATTGCTTACGTCATTCAGAAATGTAATTTTAGCAGTTCAAAGTTCAGAGTCTTTTACACTTTTCATCCAACAGCTGAAGTCTGTGCTACAAATCACCAGCTTCAGGTTGCTTTAAAAAAAATATTTACTTATTTATTCATTTAAAACTATACTTATATTTATATATTATATTTATATATCATTTTTTTTTAATATGCAGGAAGTGTATTTTAAATGACACAGCAAAAGTTAAAACATAGAAACAATAAAAAACTTTTTTTTTTTTTAAATTAACTAGTCAAGTGTAGTTTTTTGTCTTATAAACTTGTGGAGTTTTTTAAAATTTTTATTTTGTTGCTGCTTCAGTTTATCTACTATGTGCAACATAGAAGATCTATTGATAAGTCAAACTGACCAAACTGTCAAACAAGCTTTGTACTTGATTATTGAAAGTTTGAGTGCTCTGTCAAACATGTTCAAAATACTTCCAGGTAATTTTCAAAGATTATTTGTTGTGATAATTTCTTTGTAGATGTAGTATAATATACTATTATACTGAAAAGAAAGAAAAATAAAATGTTAGATTATTGTAATTGCAGCATTTCTTTTTAATCATATGCTTTTATTTATGAAGTTCATTATAATCTTATCTTTAGAACTTGATGACATAAGCTGTACTTTATTTAATAAGACTGGATTAAATGTGATTGGTTTCTGGAATAAGTTGACTAACATTGGCTTTTGGAATGACTTGCAAAAGGTAAATAGTAGTCTAATATAGTTTTGAATTAAATAAGATGATATTTATATCATCTTGGTTATGTAGCAATCACTTCATTGGGCAGAGTACTTCATACAAGATTACTTAATTATTTATGCTCAATATGGAAAATGAACTAATTAACTTGCTTATCTTATGAAATACAGATGTACTTCAAAAAAGATGATAACATCCTATTTGTCTTCCTAGGTCAATGTAGTCATGCTTTTTAATCAATGACTTAAATTCTGCCAAGTCATTGGTTTTCCTGGCTGACTCAGGCAACCCATTCCATGCTCTAAGAGCACTAGGGAAGAAAGAACATTTGTACAGATTTGTCCTAGCATGAGGATTGAATCTTTACTGTAACAATAAATGATAAAACTTTTTTTTTCTAATTAACCCTCTAAGCTTGCCATATCTTTTTAAGCGACCACTCAAATCACCTAGTTGCATTTTTATTTAGTTTTGCTAAACCTTTTATTATCAGACATAACAAATCAAACTTCCTTATATTAAAATAGTTATGTTAAAAAATTCACTTTTTACATGTCATTCTGTACACAAAAGGTATTAAATAGATTATTCTTTTACTTAAAGCAGCATAAATTTGTTTAGTTAGATTATGTTTTTATCTGTTCTGATGAATTGTTTTGAATAGGGACAAAATTATTACGTATGGACCTCAATATGACCTTTCTAATTTACCTATGATAATTTCAAGCATCTGAAATATTAAAAAATTGAGTTGGTCCCTTTTAATTGAATACAAATAACCCATTGTACATGATAGCATTGTTCTGCTATCATCATAGTTAAAATAACATAATTTTTAAATGCTAGCCATTGTTTCAATTCCTTTTTAGTTCGCAATGTATTTTTAATTTCAGCTTAACAAAAAAATTTTTTTCAGAGTGTTGCAGATTTCTCTAACCCAACTCAATCACTAAACTGTTTAAGTCCTGTTGACGCTGTTACTGTCATAACTGAAAGTATTGATAACACCTTTACAAAAGATGGCCTTGATATAACTAGAGTGATTCAGTGTTTCAGCTCAAGTGAAGGACAGATTGTAAATATGCTGACATCCATTAGCAAGTAAACAAGTTTTTACATATTAAAAATATATTTACTGAAAAACAAATCCTTTAATATATAGAATAGAAATTAATCTAAATGATTAATATGCACAAGATGAATGTATACATTAAAGTATATATAGTATATACAAGAAAAAAATGTAGGAATGAAATTATGTGCTTTGTAGTCAAAATTAATAGCCATTAAGTTATTCTTAAGGCATAATTGATTTTAAAAATAGATGATACAATAGTCATCAGTAGCTCATTCATTCATTATTCAAAATTTGCTGTTAAGGACCTCTGGGATTAATATTTTAAAAGCATAACCTTGAAGAATGGTTAATTTGGTTACATTTAGTCTGCATGATACAAGTCCAATTATACTATATGCAACAATAAAATATTTAATTATTGTCTAAAATTCTAACTTAACTTTGCTGTAAAAAATATTTTTTTCATCACATTATTATTCAGAATATTAGTTTAACATTACTTATTAAGTGTCTTATTATTCTTTCAAGCTATTTGGTGCTTTTTAATGATTTGGTGAACATACTTCATAAACCAGCAGTTGAAGCTTTTGTTACTGATCCTGATGTAATACCATTATTTGATCTTATGCTAGATATAGTGTTGTATAGCTCAAAAGGTAACTAATGTTTATGAAAAATAAAATAACCACTAATAAAATACATGTATATAATTCTTTCGAATTGTAAATTTGCATTGTCCAATTGGATGGCTGCCTGGTCATTACAATGATCTCTGGTTTGAATCTTGCTCCATTAATTATCAGTTTAGGCCAGGGGATAATCTTCATTTTTGATGAAATATTACTAAAGCAAGACCTAATGAGTTTGTAATACCATATAATCATCATTATATTACAACTACCATCTATCCCCCTCCTTTGTTTACAAAATAAATTTGAAATGTTCATGTTGCAAAGCTTTTTTTTTGTGATTGAAACAATATTCCATAAGTTTCTTCCTAGTTTTATTCTTTTGTAGTTATATATATATATATATATATCATTAATTCACCAGATAAACTACTGGAATTGTAACAACAGTTTGCCATGTTCAGAAAAGCCAATTAAATGTCCACTAGGGCTTTTAATGTTGTAGACAGTTTTTTTTTTATTTTTTTTATGAGTTATTTTTTACCTAAGTTGCAGAGATGATAAATAGTGCACTCAGCTCTGTTGGTTACTTACCATTTATTGGAAAGAGTGAGGGGGAGTTGTACTGGTGTGACAGCTCTTATATTTTACTTTGAGATAGGGGAACTTTACATCTTCTTCAGAAATAGGTAAATAATGTCCTCTGAGATTGGCAAACATAAGAAATCTTCAGAAATAGATGAACCTAACATCTTTCTCAGAGACTAGGTGAATTTTACAACTTCCTCAGAGAAATCACTAAGGAAGGCTTGTACTTTTTTTTTTGGTTTCTATGTTAACAAACAAATTAATACTGTTTTATCTATATACTTCCAGAAAATGTAGATGTACATCCAGCAATGTTGCATGTGTCAAATCTACTCAGATCTGACAGGAATATAACAGAATTTCTTTTGAATCTGGGATTATCTCAACTTGTGGTGGACACTTTCCTTACTGCAGCTGTATATACAAACCAAGTAATTATAGGATTGCTTTATAATATTAAAAAAAAATAAGTACTGAAAAAAAAAAAGAAATTATCTTTGATATTTTTCATGCAAAAAAAAGAAAAATGTCAGTGCTAATAACTAAGATTAAAAGAAAATTGGCATATTTTTAATATTATAAGTAAAAAAAAGGCTTATCATTGTTTTACCTTGCACAATCATGACTTCCACTCTTTCTACTTGAGTTGGTAATCTTAATATTTAAAAAGATAAGAATAATCTTAAATGCCAGTTTATTATAAACTAATATAATATTTGAAAAGAGCAAAGATATTAATATTTAAAGATAAAAAAAGCCCTTTTCTAAAAAAATTACAAAAGAAGGCAGACAAAAAAATAAACAATAATATTAGTAATGAAATAAATTTCTCTTTATCCAAATAATGAAACCTTGAACTGGAATTGATGAATTGTTCAACATAGTATCTCATGTTTTTGTACATTTAAAATCTCATTTTACTAAAAGAACATTGTTGAATTTTAAAGTAAAATTTGCAATTGTAAAATATCCTTTGAGATTGATACATCTACATACATATTACTATTATTTTTATCCGCATTACTTTTATTAACATAATACAACTTAATATTTATTTAATACTTTAATAATGTCATGTTGTTTTTCTACCAGACATTCTTTCTCCAACAGTCCATACTTGATATAACAAATATTTTGTGCAATCCTCTCAAACTTGTAAAAGTAATGACACTAGCAGTGACTGCCCAAGTTAGTCTTATCAATATCAGCAGCTCTTTCTGTAGCAGTACACCTCAAGGAGTAGTTGTTGCAGAATATTTAAAGAATTCTTTACTGTCTTCTGCTGTCATTAATACTGTAAGTTTTTTGCATTTTTTAATGTGTCTTTCCTTCTTTTCACATAGAGATAACGTTTGAAAAAATGAATAAGCTATATATTTTTTTATGAATTTACTTGCTTTTTATTTAATTAAAAGATTAAAGGCTTAGAAAAAGATACATTTGTTAAAATTTTGACAATAAGATGAATGAAATATTATGTAGTTCAGTATTACATGAAGTCAAACTTTCTTATATAAAATTACATTTGGTTGAAACATCAGGAATTTGTGGTTATATATTTTCATAGATCAACTCCCCCACATAAAAGTAAAATAGCAGGTACACATCAAGGCATATTCTAGTGTGATATTCAATAATGTCGACCCTGGGAAGGTACTGGGCTTTATCCGGGAAGTGGGGTTGTCTACGAAGATCTGATTTATGAATTCTGTAAACATGTAATATTTACAGTAGATTTTTACCAAATTATTAAATTTTTACTACCTCTACTATTTTAACTGTGAATAGACCTTGATTTTAATGATTTGACTGTATGGAATTTGGCCCTTGTTGTGTGGAGGGAGATTGGCCCTTGAGGGACTGCAGGCACGACATGGCCTAAATTGTGCCGATGTGCCCAAAATAAAAAATCAAAATCTAGTGTGATACTCTGAATGAATTTGTTCTAACATAAGAATTGAACTGGGGAATTTCTCACGCAAATGATTTTCATTAAGTTTACTGTATAGTACTGCTTTCTTTATATTTGAAAAGTTCCATAGTTGAAATTGAAACTGTGACATATTTTGATAACGAAACATTGACATTGACAGCTCACAATTTGCAAGTTGCTGCACTTTTACACAAAATAGTAAACAAAGAATTAATTACTGAGAATATGATTTTAGTCTTGCTTGGATTATTACCTTTTTGTTTTCAACAATGCATACCTAGGTCTGTTCAAAAACATTGTTAACAGTACATCTGTTATTCCATTCCTTACTTTAGAATTCAAAGTAAGGGTTACCAGTTTAAGGTTCTGGTGGTGGCTCTGAGGTTTGAAAATAATTACTACTAGTCTACATCAAAGGAAATTAAGCACAATCATTGTATTGCTCACATTACATCCTCATCTGTTGACATTCTAGACCAGCTGATGAGCAAACATCATATGCTATAAGACCTTTAGGTATTAAAGGGGGCTGTCACACTTTATAAACATTCCTAAAACTACTTAAACATTGACTTATCTTTATCTTTGTTTTTACTCTTGTTTTTACTCTTGTTTTGGTAGAAAGATATTTAAAATAAATAAAGTATGATTTTTTTTAAGTAAGTGTAAAAATACATAAAGACAACAAAATAAAATGTTTATTATAAATATGTTATTCCAGTTTGTTTTATTCCTTCTTTACATTACAGCTCATAACATCATCACCAAGTAATTTTATTGATACAATCAACTCTGTCCTGCCTGTTGTGAGAGATCTTTTGAGTGAATATTTTGATGTTATCAAGTTTTTCATTACTTCCATCATTGAAACCAACATCTTTGTTTTTCAAGATAGTTATAGTGTTGTAGATAAACTTGTTCAAAACAACACCATGACTGCTTTGTCTAAACAGTGAGTTTTTTCCCCTTTATCCATTACAGAAATCAGCCCTAGTGGCAATAAGTAAGAATACTTTATACCTTTAATATTTTAAGAAAGTGTTGTGTGCATAGATACATCTGGAAAATGAATGCTCAAAATTTTAAGAAATTGTAAGGAGTGAATGTGTTAGTATATTTCTTTGCCTGCCCATTTCACTTGCTATTAAAGGGCCTTCAAAAAAGTGGGAAAAGGCTATACAAATGTTTCATTTAAGCATTGTGCTAAGTTTAATATTTACATTTTCATCTCATCTCAAAGTTAAGAGTCAGTCTAAGTTTAATGTTTACATTTTCATCTCATCTCAAAGTTAAGAGTCATCCTAAGTTTAATGTTTACATTTTCATCTCATCTCAAAGTTAAGAGTCAGTCTAAGTTTAATGTTTACATTTTCATCTCATCTCAAAGTTAAGAGTCAGTCTAAGTTTAATGTTTACATTTTCATCTCATCTCAAAGTTAAGAGTCATCCTAAGTTTAATGTTTACATTTTCATCTCATCTCAAAGTTAAGAGTCAGTCTAAGTTTAATGTTTACATTTTCATCTCATCTCAAAGTTAAGAGTCAGTCTAAGTTTAATGTTTACATTTTCATCTCATCTCAAAGTTAAGAGTCAGTTTAAGTTTAATGTTTACATTTTCATCTCATCTCAAAGTTAAGAGTCAGTTTAAGTTTAATGTTTACATTTTCATCTCATCTCAAAGTTAAGAGTCATCCTAAGTTTAATGTTTACATTTTCATCTCATCTTAAAGTTAAGAGTCAAAGTTTAATGTTTACATTTTCATCTCATCTCAAAGTTAAGAGTCAGTCTAAGTTTAATGTTTACATTTTCATCTCATCTCAAAGTTAAGAGTCAGTCTAAGTTTAATGTTTACATTTTCATCTCATCTCAAAGTTAAGATTCAGTCTAAGTTTAATGTTTACATATTCATCTCATCTCAAAGTTAAGAGTCATCCTAAGTTTAATGTTTACATTTTCATCTCATCTCAAAGTTAAGAGTCAGTCTAAGTTTTATGTTTACATTTTCATCTCATCTCAAAGTTAAGAGTCATCCTAAGTTTAATGTTTACATTTTCATCTCATCTCAAAGTTAGAGTATGCATTGAAAAAGTCAAAATTTTTTGTTTTTTTTTATAATTAGAATAAAATTTTCATGCATTTAACCCTTCATTCCCAAAAACTCTAACCTTTAAAAGGTAAGTACCTATATTTCTAATATTATTTAACATTTTTATGTACATATTTCAGACTGCAGCTATTAATGACAAAACTTGTTCCAGTATTTCCTCCTAAGTATACAAGTGTGACAGTAATGTCCTCAATACAAACTATTTTCATTGGACTCATTGATGCAGACATTCTAAAAGGATATTTGTTGCCTGAAAGTAATTTGTCTTTATGCCTTTTTGGTGGTTGTTTTTTTTTTTTTTTATTTCTGATGTGTTTAGACTTTAGATCAAACTTAAAAAGAGTTATTGAATCTTTGAATAATGGTAGAAACAATATCTTTTTCAATATTTTTCTGTAGTTCAAGTCAAAAGTCTGCTGAAATATCCAATGAATACCACAAATTATTTTACAAGTGTTTTAGGAATTACTCAAAATGTTGCCCAAGAAATTTTAAATGCTGTCTTTTCTTCTGGAATAGTAAGTTTTAGGTTGAAATGTATTATAAAGCGTATTTAAAAAAAAATAGAAACTCTATAGATCAACCTCTATTTGTTATATGATAAAACAAATATCTTTATTATATTCTACAACAATCAACTGCAACTTTTAGAAATAAATATGTTGAAATAAAAATACTGAATAAATTTTTCTTCCTACCCAGCTTCAAGGCATTGCTAATTACAGTAGTTACACATGCAATGAAGTATTGAAGAGACTTGTGTTTGTTAATGCTACTAAAGCCACTCTTCAGAATGTCCAAACTGAAATATGTGCTTTGAATACTTCACAAGTTGTAAAGCTTTTAAATGTTTTAATCCCAGAGCTTGACATTAGTGCCCTGATATCCAAAGTAAGTATATAACTTGTTTAATTATAATTAAGGGTGCACCCGTTAGTACTTTTTGGTATTTGGCCAGAGCTGGATATGACCGGTTAGTAAAATATGATATTCAGTGAAGCCAGAACCAGATACCTAAGTGTCTTGTAAATAGCTTGTGTTGCTGAACATTTTGTAAAACTGTTAAATAACCTACCTATATACATATTGATTTTTTTTTTCATTTTATTTACCTTACTGTTTTAAACTCCTTTACTGATTGATGAATTAAAACTTAACAGTATTTATAAACAGATAGGCCTATCACAAATTAATCTGTGTAACATGAGTGTGTGTATCTTCGAGGCCACCAAAAATAAGGGTGTGTGTGTAATGGTCAATGGGATATGTAAATATATATTGAACTAGTTACTAATGTAAATCTCTCAAAAGTACAATCTGGCTTGAATAGTGGTAGCATGCATGTGTTCATGATTTCAGACCAACTACTGATCATAAGGCTTGTCATTTAAAGTCCAAGGACCACTTCTGGTTCTGGCTTCAAGGGCTTAATACTGATAGTAGCTGTTAGTTAATAGTTGATATCTGAAATTCTAGGTCAATATTTATTGTTTTAGATTAATTCATTTGTGACAAACGATATTTTATTAATAGCGGGAACATCAATTGAACCTATTTATAGCTTGAACCTTAGATGGGGCATATGCATAGATTAAATTGATGTCTGTAGGCCTGTTATTGAGATTTAGTTTTAGACATAAAATTATATAGATCTAATAGCATTAGGAAAACCAAATATAGAAGAAAAAACCTCATCTATACCCTCCCTATCAAAATAAATAAATAGATTGTGTGTTCGACTGGTTTTAATAACCTTGTCAGATGAATGTAGTCTGCCTACACATTTATTCCTAGTATAGTGTGTATTGTTGATGGTGTTGACCATCACATGTTTTTTTTTCCTTGGGCATATACAATAGTGTTGAGTGGTCAGTCGAAAAATTACACAATGGCATGGCCAGTCAAGCATGCCGATCTAGTGTACCCTTACACTAGTTACAGAGGTCAAGTGGTTCTTAACACTCCAGCAATGTCAGCATATTTTGGTCACCTGTCTATCAATAAACTAAATGTGATGGAATGTTAACTAACCCACTCAAAGGTCACGACAAAATATAGGCCCTATTTTTAAGCACATTATTATGTTTGAAATATAAACATTTAAACATTCTTTAACAGACATTAATGGAACATGGTCCACTGTATGCATATTGAATAGGTACAAGGTGTACTTTTGACTATTCGGCCAACTATCCAGTGGTGATATTCGACTGGATCTGAATATTGCTGAATAATGAAAAAAGACTGAATATTTGGCAGAAGCCAAAGCCGGAGCTACTATCCGGTGCACCCCTAATTATAATAAATGTTTTTTTCTTAAGTAATCTATGTTAAATTGTAAATACCTACAGCAGTCAATTTAAAAAGGCATCTGCTATAAAACAAAATACCACAGACTGCTTGAAGCTATCTTATCTCTTATTAGATACATCAACTATAAAACAAAGCCAAAACATTTTACTGAAACAATACATAATCTCCATTTAAATACGTTCATTTGAAAATAGACAATATTACAATATTAAATCCTTTTAAATAACTAAGGTAACTTTTAAATAGTGTCAACATACAATTGTATACACAATAGATCATTACAATTTTGTACCTTCCATACCTACATCAAAACAATTAGAAATGAATGTAAAAAGTGTTAACAAAGAAATACATTTATTTTATTAACATTACCAGAGAATGAAATTTGTTAATTAAATATTTAAACAAAATTTTCTTACATTTTTTTTTTCACTTATAGATCAGTCAAAAGTAATAGACTTGATGTTCTGCTGTAGGTTTGTTATCTGGCCAGTTGTACTTATCATCATAGAATTACAGACATATTGTGTATTGTTTTAATCTGAAACTGTTTACTTTCCACAACTGCTAAAAAAATTATCATTGAACATGTTCCACAGTTGGACAATTTTTCAGTATCCCTGCTCTTCAAACCTCTAATAATAAATTGTGCCATCTTGGACTGTTGAGCACCACACATGATGTGTTGACTTTCTATCTACATTTTTAACTCGTCCACAATGTTCCAATTCTTCATACATTTCAAATTGCTTAAATTTTAATAAATACACTCTAGTTTCATCTATATCAGGAAATTAAGCAATGGTTAAATATATATTGTCACAATTAGCTAGCTTGCTTTATATATTTCCACTTAATTCACTTTGTCTACTTTATTGTTGTCAAGTTTCTGTATTTTATACTGTTTAGTCTAGCTCTGCCCAGCAAACATTTATCCATCATTAACACTATCATAGGGACAGTTTCAAGTGCTGAAATGAATGAAAAATGATTTTCTTTTGGGCACATGAGCCATTTTAAGAACTTTCAGATGTATTTTCTTTATTTTCTTATGTATTATTTTTTATTTTTAAGGATTTCCCAACAGATAATTTCCTTACAGAAAAAACAAAGTCTCCAAACTTTTTTTTGTTTATAATTTTTTTTTTAGAGATTTCATTCTTTAAGTAATTCTGCAATGTGCATGGGTCATGAACTAATGTATTTTGCTCTTCATTTGGTAGTCTGTTGATTGCTAATCACATTGAAAATCACTGCATACCGATAAAAAAAGGAAGATTAGTTTGTCTTTTTCTTCTCATCCGCAAATCAAGAGAATAGGTTGGTGCCACTTCTTAATAGGAATTATTTTTTTCAGTCCCAAAACATTTAGGCACACAAAAGGGAGATAAAAGGGATTATATGGTTGCTGAGCTCTCCACACCAAAGTAAAGAAACACACATGGATTGTTGAAATACTTTTAATGATTTCATTAAAATTCAAATACACAAGACATAAGTCTTTCATATTATTTTGTTTTTCCTTCTACTCTATTATTAGTTTACTATAAAAAAAAAAAAATTTTCACATTCTATCCCAGTATGTGTCCTACATTTCTGCTACAATGCTTCAACAAACCAATGTGACAAGTAAGGAGCTTGAAGGATTGGCTAGCACTGTCAATAAAGGAGTTATTGGTTTTGTAGAGACTTACCAACAGCTAAACCAAAGTCAGAGCAAAATGGACATAGTGCAACTTTTTTTTGCATCTTCAAAAAGTAGTAAGATCATATTTTTATCTATTTCTAGCTTTTGTATTTTCTGAACCTTGCTACTGTTTACCGCTTAAGTTATAAAAAAATATTTCTGTTTTCTTTATTTTGAGCTAATGATAAAATTATTAAATATTATTTTTAAAATATTAAATTAGGTCGTATTTCTATATTTTGTTCTAATATTCAGCTTCTCCTGGGTTAGTTAAATTCTATGTCTTTTGGCAAGCATTTTGTGGTAATGAAGAAACCTTTATTTGTATTCAAGTAGTTTTTAATATTTTTTGAGGTCATGACAACTGAGTTGGATTCAAATATTCTATCGATTTCTAACTAGAACATCAGATATGCTGTGAAACCCTAATAGTGCATTGTGTTAAATTAATAAATCTAATATTTCTATTACTATTATAAAAATTTTGCTATCCAATTTGGATAGTTTTATAGTGTTTTTTTATAGACTTACTATTATATGTTGTTTTTTTTCTTTTTTATAGGCATGACATCTTTAGACAAAATAAGTCACAGTCTTTGTGGTAAAAAACTTTCAGGTGTTTCATTGCTCACGTCTCTTGGGACTAATGTACCTATTGTAAAGACTTTGGTTAACTCAATCCAGACAGAATTTGAAGGCTTAAATAATAACATAAGTATGTTGTTGTTTTAAATTACTTTTTCCTTTACTGATAATCTGTATGACTCACCACTAGGTTTTAATGTACTATGCAATAATCTGTGTGACTCACCAATAAGTTTTAATGTGCATGTGTGGACAGGGAATTACCAGTCAGTTAACATATGGTCATTTTTTGTCATTGGTTGTTTATTTTTTATAATGATTTGTTTTTATTTTCATTTAGGTGGAGCTTGTCAAGATTTATTCAAGACCATCAGTGATTTAGAATTAGGAAATGTTTTGTGGAATTATTTGAAACCAGTTTTGTTGGGTAAAATTCTGTACACACCAGACAATGAACTTACTAGAACAATTTTATTCAAGGTACATATCATTGGAAGAATTAATATATATATATAATTATTTTTTCTCACTTTTTATTTTTTCTAAAGTTTCAATTTTTTGAGAATTAGTTTTGTTATTTGAACTATTCATTAATTCTTTGTTTCATGACAGATTTTGTGACATGTCCAATTGTGTTTATTTACTCTAGGCAAATAAAACTTTTGCTTTAGTTGGAGAATTAAACAGGATTGCTAAAGCCTGGGCAGATCAAGCAGGAAATCTACAAGTGTTGCTAGACTTTATCAAAGACAGTAGCCCATTTAAAGTAGGTTGTTAAAATGATAGGTTTTATTTTAAAGCTATAATGTACAGACGTTTTATAGTGATGCAAATATAGAGAAGAATCATAGTATAATTTGAGAGGATTCTTGTACTTAAAATATAAGTAAACAGATTTAGTAGAATGTGACTTTATTTATTTTGACATTCTTGAAATTTATAAAGTGGAAGTTGTTATCTGGTCTCTCATGACAGCATATAAGAGATAACACTAAAAAAGGAAATGTATGAAGACTACACATAATATTCAGATTAATATTTCTTCAATGTACCATATTTACAAACATCAACAAATTTGCTTACAATTGAGCATTTTACAGAACCAATCAAACTCAAAAAATAAATATCATGTGAAATAGACAGAAATATTGCATATTGTTGGTGTAGCTACAAAATAAGATAAATTTATTTTGTTTGTTTTTCACTAGGATGCCCTTAATAATGAGGCCATTCAAGATATTCTTAGAGCAACTACAGGAATTGAACCAGATCTTCTTCTCACCAGTTTATCTACATTAGGAAACACAACACTTAGTAATGACATCTTGGAAACTTTGCAATCAGTTGCAGCAATGGTGGCAAATTACACTTCTTGTATTCTGGCTGACAGATTTCAACCTGTGTCCAATGAAACAGAAATGGAAAATATGGCTTTCCAGTTATCAAAGTCAAAAACTTTTTTTGCTGGTAAAGATATTTTATTAACTTGGTAACATGTAAAAAATGGATCTACAATTGCCCTTCAGCTGGTTTTGGGTCTGACACCTATGACCACATAATAAAAGGAATCTTTTTTTCGCAAGGTTAAAAGAGAATATTGAAACAAAAGTGCCCCCTAAAAGCACTATAAAGATCAAATTAGGTGCACATATTGGTAGAGCCCTCATGAATTACACCTAAAGCCACAAGCCAAGCTTGTCACCTTTTGTTCTAATAATTACAGTTGAACCACATATGTCATCAGAATGTTCATCAAATCCTTCACCAATAAGACGATAATGATACCCTAAAAAAAAGTCTTTGAAGACAACAGGTGCAGAGAACAAAAATAAATCTAAATAGACCCATGGTGGACAATGGCTGTGTCTGTATTATGTTTAGAAATTATGCAGGCAGAATAGAAGACAGTGTGTTATAATAAATAGTCTACAGCTGACACCAACTTTATAGCCTAATACATTAAGCTGAACAATTCTAACTTTACTTTACCAGATTTTAAGTAATTACATATTATATTCAGAGAAAATGTTAATTAATGCTGTGGTGGTCTACAAACTCTGTATTTACTTAGACATTCTCACTTATAATGAGCTGTATATCAATCATTCCATAAGTAGATAACACATTTTATAAGTTCAAACCTCAATAGAAATGTTACTACTATTAAGTTTTAAAGTATTCACATTTTTTACTTTTGATAACATCACTAACCTCTAAGGGTCTCTACCTTTGCATCATTTTCAAGTGTGTTGGGTCTCCAATAAAATGGTTTATTACTACTATCTAAACTATTCTAAAACAAGCAATACACAATACACAGCTTAGATCTTATAAAACAAATTCTTATTTCAGGCATTGTTTTTTATGATGTTGATGAGAATAACAATGCAACCAAACAGAAGCGTCAAGCCAGTAAATACACAATACCTAAACATATAGGTTATAAAATAAGAATGGAGGTTGATAGTGTTATGGACACAAATTTATTGAAAGAACGGTAAGGAGTTAGAGAAGAGCATGTCAGACACTAAATGAATAGTCTATCTTATCTTGTCATATCTTATCTTATATAATACAGATGTTACTTTGTATTTTTTAATTTTCTGTTCTTTAAATGGTAAATGTTTCAAATGTATGATTTTTAGACATAGCATATACTCTTCAGTTTTTCTATAATTTAATATACATCTGAACATTTTCATAAACCTTTATACCTTGTGTACAATTTCAAAAATATTTTTTTTTTTTTTTTGTTTAGAATTTTCACCATGAGTTCTGAATCCAGTTTTATTGAAAAGTTGCTGTATCTCAGAGGCTTCATTTTTCTTCAGGATTTGTTAGATTCTGAAATTATAGAGCTTCATAAGAATCAAAGTTTTTCAAGCCCAGCTATAAATTTCATTCAGATGCCATTCCCTTGTCATCGTGCTGATGGGTTAGGTTTAAAAAATACTAACACTAATTAATGAATTTTTTTGTTAATTTATGTGTAAATACTATGTGTCGATGTCCCACTTAAATATTAAATACTATGTCCCACTAAAACTAATTCATGACTTTATTTCTAGTATATATTAATAATACCTTGAGTCTATGTCCAAAAACATTTACTGGTGTATTAATTTTTTTTCCTGTTTTTTTCTTCTCCAGTTTTCAATATTTTTTAGGAACTTATTGTGTGCCGACTATGTTATGTTTTGTTTTTCTGAGTTTACTTGCTGTTGCCACTTTCAACTTGGTTTCTGACAAAGAGAATGGGCAAAGTGAGGTAAAAGTCTTTATTTTTTTTTTTAGATTATTTAATATATTTTTTATGGACAGATGCAAGCAAAATGATTTAGTTTTTTTGTTGTTGTTTTTGTGAGAGCTTTGCTATATACAGATACTAGCTATTATTACAACCAGCTGTCTTTTTGTGGAATCTGATGATTTTGGCCTGACCATATTTTTTTTTCTTTTTAATATAATAGTTTGAAAAGGGTAATTATCATATAACTTCAAGACATTCTGTGTGTAGATAAATATATAAAGTAGTTTTTCATGGCTCAAAAAATATATATTCACAGATTATTCATTCCCTAGTTCCATTAGAGAATGGAATGGGTTGCCTGAATGAGCCATGAAAACCAACAATTTAGCAGAGTTTAAGTCATTGATTAGCATGCATGACTAGATTGACACACGAATTGTGTAGGATGTAATTATCTTTTTTTTTTAAATAACGTCTGTAATATATAAGATAAGATAAAAAGATTCACACACAATTTTAGAGAAAAAAATTAAATGTAAGCTTTTTCATACCTTTGTTATTATAGGTTTCTTTAAAAATGGTAAATAAAAAAAAAATTATAATAGTGCATCTTCCTTGGACCTATAACATGCACACTGTGCTCTTTCTCATTCTTTTTTTTTTGGGAGTATCTAGCAGAAAATTTCCCATGGTACTTTTAGGTGCTCAGCAAACCTAGCTCATATCTAGATAAATTTCAGAATCTGAACTCGAGCCCTCTTAGTTGAGCAGCCATGTGATTTTTGTTACTTAGCCACACATCCCATTTATAACAATATATATTCTTGATATCAAATTTCATCACATGTACAATTTTATATCAAAGAACTGTGTCTAATGCTTTGATGTTTGTCTTTATTTCTTTATGTTAGGCCCTTTGTTTTGTCTTTATTCCTTTATTTTAGGCCCTTTGTGTGATGGGAATGTTGAAAGGTGTACACTTTCTTGCCTGGTTTCTCACCACAATGTTTATGATGTTAACTGTTGCCATTATCATGGCTGTGATGCTCAAGTATACCAACATCTTCATCTACAGCAATTTGTTCATCATGTTCCTTCTGATGGCTTGCTTTAGTCTCTGTTCCACCATGATGATGTAAGCAATGCTTTTATTTTAAATTATTACGACCTAATCCAGAGAAAGTTGAACTTAACCCTTTTTTTTCATATCGATAATTTGAAAATTTAAACATTAAAAAACATTTATAAAACATTTATAAAACTTTAAAAACTATATAGAAAAATACACTAGACATACATTTAAAGATGTTTGTGCCACAAGGACTTCTTTAGCTACAAACAATAACAGACAAACAATACAAAATAGATTTTTAGTTAACTTATCTGTCCAATGATGTTGGCTGTAGAGGCAGAAAAAAAGGAAAGGAATGATTGTTTTATCTCCATTTCATCTTATCTTATATATTACAGACGTTACTTCAAAAAAAAAAAGATGATTACGTCCTACGTGTCATGCATTTAGTCATTCTGCCAAGTCTTTGGTTTTCCTTTCTAGCTCAGGCAACCCATTCCATGCTTTAATAGTGCTAGGAAAGAAGGAGCATTTGTACAAATTTGTCCTAGCATATGGAACGAGGATTGTGGCTTTCTGAGTATTTTATTAAATTTTGTTTTTGTATTTGAAGATTATGGTTCAGTGTTTTATGTGTAATTGCTACTTTACTTTTAAGTCTTCTATCCTGAAGGCTGTCTAAATTTAGTGATTTTACTAATGGTGTTACTCTAGTCAAATGTGAATATTTGTTTGTTATGAATCTCACTGCTCTATTTTGTGTCTGTTCCTGTTTCTTAATGTTTTCTAGAGGGGTCCCAACAGACCTTGGCCTAACTAAGGTTAAATAACATTTTAGTTTTACGTTCTTATTTGATTTATAGAAATTTCTTTTAATAAACCCTAGAAATGTCAGTTGGTCTTTGATCCTATCCAAATATGCAAGTTAGACTAGCTTTAATCATTTCATGTTTTCCTTACAAATATTTCATGCCTCTTGAGTTTTATTGTCAAGTGTAAAAGGAATGGATGGGCCAATCTATGTAAGAGACTATAATCCTGGCAAAAGACAAAAAGGACTGGTGTGAGACAGTTGTCAGATCATGGGTTTTGCCCCAGCTGTCTATTTGTTGAACAAGTGAAAGTGAAAATGGTAGAAGTCTTGTCTAAACCCTACGCCTCAAGTTCAGTGCATGAAAAATTTAAGCCTACTTAAATCACCTTAATCCATTTACTCAACTAATAAGTTGTATATAATTATAAGCTAATTTTTTTAGTTGTTTTATTAGGTTGTGTATGTAGCATTGCACTAATATTTACCACTATGATCATGAATATCTAAACTATTTCTTACATATACTATTCAAGCATATTCTTACCATAGCAAGGGGAAAAACAAACCCCAAAGACAGGGCAAAAAACATCAAAGAGCAAGAAAGTTCCAAGCCTCAATCCCAGTGTGTGCTACATGGAGAACATAGAGACCAAAATTTGGGCAAGCTCAATTCTGTTGTGACTGTAATTTCCATGGAGGAGGTGCTATATAAAAGTGCTGCTACACATGACAGCTAGTTATATTTACAAATAACCATTTTCTACTGAAGATCAGTGGGGACGACTGCATGCAAATGGCGATCTTTTTTTTTTATTTGGTCAAGCTTAGATAAGAATGGCATACCTGGTGCCCCTGGAAGCACTATAAAGATCTGCTCAGGCACCATTTCGCCCTCATTGACAGAGAAGAAAGCAGATGGCTTCTGAAAGAGTACAGCAAGAGAGCCCTCACAAAGATGTGGCCTTGTTGAAGGCAGGTGCAGAAGATGAAAAGAGCTGAAATAGACCCCTTGCAGACATCAGCATCAGGTGTGGCAAAATAAGAAAGTTGCAGCTGGGTTTGCATGGCTACATAAATTACTGTACTTATCCTTAATCAGCTATGTCTGATCAAGTGATAGATCTAGTTTCTGACATACTCAATGCATTGCCATACTTCAAAGATAAACTTAATTATGAACCTGTGCCGTGACCTGTGCAAGGGAAGAATAACAGTAAGAGGAAGAAAAAAAAGCTTTAGGGTATCATCCTTTGTGGATTTTCATTTGCTTTTTATGGTTTATGTGAAAAATATTTATATATAAGGCCTATATAGATTACTCTATTAAAACAGTGGATAAAATGAATGATGTGTTCTACATAAAAAATTTCAATTGTTTGAGTAAATTTGCAAACATTTATTGTTATTCTTCATACAATCTTAAGTTAAACTAATAATTTTATTTTGGTAACTCAGAGACTAAACTAAAGGTAGAGCTAAACTGACATTGTGTGTTTCTATATTTCAGATACATGGTGGCTGCATTCTTCACTCAAACCAGCATGTCCTTTTTGTTTGCCACAGTTCTTTACTTTTTGCTTTTTTTACCTTTTACCCTTTTTGTTAGTCTTGAGTATCAACTAACAAGTTGGCAATTAATATTAGCGGTAAACTTAAACATTTATTATTATTATTTTTTTTTACAATTGAATCTTTCAAAAACTAAACATTATTTATTCAGTTGTTATGTTATTGTCCTAGTTATTATTTCTTTTGTTAAACAAATGTTTAAAAAAATATATTTAAAAAAACATCCATTCACTTAAGATGAAAGATACTGCTTAAATATTGAGATAAAGTAATAATTCATGAACTTGTATTATCTATGCCATGCATTTTTTCAAAGAATATGTTAGGTAACATTTTTTGGAAGTAAATTAATATCATATGACATTTTTTTATTGTTTTTTTTTAGTAAAATGCAATTTATATTACTTATCTCTCAGTTGTTTTTTTTTAAATGTTAGATAACATAAAATAATATATGCCAAAATATAAGCTTTTTGACAGATGGAACACTAAAATAAAATATCTCTGTTGCAGTCTCTGTGCTCCACTTCATCATTTGGTTTTGGCATATTCAAGATTTCAATTCTTGAGGAACAAAATATTGGAATTCAGTGGTCTAATATCAATGTTTCTTTAAATGAACAACCCAGTTTTGCTTGGTCAATGTATTTTCTGTTGATAGACAGTGTTATTTTTTTCCTTGTTGGATGGTATGTTCAAGAAATTAAACCAGGTATATTTAATTAAATTAATTTTTTAGGAGGTCTCCCAGATATGCTATTTTGTAATATTCTACTGATATACTATACCTCTAGTTTGTTCTGCAGTTAATGATTAACAATTAAAATATTTAAATCATTAAAAACAAATGTTATTACAGTGTAATATTTAATCTTAAAAAAATAATGTTTTTTTAATTTTCAGGACATTATGGTTTGGGAGAGAAATTTTATTTTCCCTTTCAACTATCTTATTGGAAACATTTTTTCAAATACAAACTTCCTACTAGAGAAATGACAGGCAAAATGACACACACAGAAAGTTAGTTGGTGTTTTTTTATGCACTTATAATAATAATTGTTTACATAAGCATGTGCATAGACCTTCAATATCCTGACATTTAAGTAGATATGTTTTCATTATACAGTCCCAGCTGCAACCTACATATTTTGCCACATCCTGTGCAGACATAATCATCTCCAGTGGTGGTAGATTTAGGTTATTTCTTAATTTTCATCTGTATTTTAAATGTCCTTGATGCAATTACATACCTTTGGCATAATACTTCAGCAAATTAGTGGTTCTGTTGTTTTTTGTCATCTTTAAGTATTAAACCTTTCCCAAATATCCTTAGTTTTTATTTGTTCTCATTCTGCAAATATTTTAATACAGGTAATTGGTATGAAGCAATGCCTGCAGATATTAAAGTTGGCATATCTGTTGAAAACATCAGCAAAGTATACAATAATAAAAAAGTGTTAGACCAACTAGATCTACAGTTCTATGAGAATCAGATCACTTCACTCTTGGGACACAATGGAGCTGCCAAAACTACTACTATGTAAATATCATTTCTTATTTTAATATTTATGTTTACATTACAATTTGTTTTGGTTAACTTCTTCAAAAATATTCTTAATTTGATTTGATTTTGGATTTTTGGCACATCAGCACAATTTAGGCCATGTCGAGCCCCTAATCCCTCAAGGACTACTTAACCTATATGGGTCAAGTTCTAAAAGTTACAACACAACTGAGGTATTAAAAAATAGATCCACTCACAACTCAAATAAGTCTGTAGGAATATTTTCATTCATTGTTTTTAAGAGTTTTATAGTAACAGCTAAAGAATGTACATTTATAAACAATTATTTTATAAAATCAGCATAAATGAAATGTAATTATACCAACTTAACATAGTCAAATATTTTATTTATCTATTGAAACAATTATACAATTTTACATTTAAACGATACAAATGTACACAATGTTGAGCTCTTTACTCTGAAACAATTATGAAAAATATTAAGGAGATATTGATATGATCTGTGATCTTAAATTACGGGCTGAAATATTTTTTGAAGGGCCAGATTTTTTTTCTTGATATATTTGTGCTCTGTTCTGGACCAACTTCACACTGGACTCACTGTATTGGAATGGATTTTGAATCATGACTTTGACTTGTACTAGTGAAGTTGTGAAGTGACACAAAGGGAAGTGACTCTACACCTTTGCTCTTTTATATAGGGTCCCAGAAGGCCTTCTAGAAACCAAAGGAAGGTTATTCATCTTTTCTGGGGGATCACATAACCATATCCAACATAACTGGCCTGAGGAGTGTTCACAATAAATCTTTCATGAAGCAGCTTCACACTGCCAGTTGTCATTCATCATTCAGCAACAGCTTGTCTAGCACTGGCCTATGTAATTTATGTCAACTTCCTACACACACACACACACAATTATCCCTATCCAAGTCATTTGCTGAGTTATAACACTATGTTTTATTTTGTTTTAGTAAGATCATCTGTGGTTTGCTGAAACCTACTAGTGGTCATGTGTCTTTCAGTAATAACTCTTTGTTAGGACTATGTCCTCAGCAGAACTCTTTTTTTAATTAGTAAGTGATTTTAATTTTTTCTGTTTTTTTTTTAAGCGTCTATTCAATGCCATTCATACTATTTTGAAATAAAGACATATATTTAGCCTATAATAACTCATTTGAATAAAAGAAAAACTTGTTTAAACTTATTTTAAAAATTTAAAATGTTTTATGCTGATTACATTTCCCCAGCCCTGGTACTTTTTATAAAATCTTTTTTTTTATATTATCCAGCATGACTGTCAAAGAAAACATGAGGTTTTATGCAGGAGTAAAAAATGATAGATCTAAAAACAAAAAGATCATATCATTGGAAATTTACAGGTAAAATGATAGATCTAAAAACAAAAAGATCATATCATTGGAAATTTACAGGTAGCTTCATTCACAATTTTTTTAGATTGACTGATCAACACAGAAAACTTATTCTGTAAGCAATTATAAAAAAAATGTTTGCTGTCATTGTTATAGTAACCTGAATATTTACTTCCTATGAATAGACTATTGAAAGAGGTAGACTTATGGCAAAACAGAAATATTCCAGCTAGAAACCTATCATATGGCATGAAACGACGCCTCTGTGTGGCTTTGGCATTTGTTGGGGGATCAACATCAATCATTTTAGATGAGCCTACAAGTGGAATTGACCCTCACACTCGGAAACATATCTGGAATTTATTAACCAAAAACAGGACAGGTAAAATTTTATAATAGTACAAAAAATAAATTGGTGTTACTTACAGATCTCTAACATAGTAATAATCAGAAAGACACAAAGATAAAGGCCAATTCCTTGATCCATTTGCTAGGACAAATTTATACAAATGCTCCTTCTTTCTTAGTGCTATTAGAGCATGGAATGAGTTGCCTGAGTCAGCCAGGAAAATCAAAACTTTGCAGAGTTTAAGTCATTGATTAACATGCATAACTAGATTGACCTAGGAATACACATAGAATGTAATCATCGTCTCTTTTGAAGTAATGTCTATATTTCATAAGATAAGATATATATATATATATATATATATATATATATATATATATTCCAGGTATGAACTACTTGGAAAGCTGCTCAAATTTGTTACTAATGTGTATTACAGGTCGAACTATTGTGCTCTCAACACATCACTTAGACGAAGCAGATTTTTTAAGTGATAGAATTGGAGTCATGCATCAAGGGAAGTTAATTTGCTGCGGTTCTCCCACATTTCTTAAACAGTCTGTTGGAGGTGGTTATCGCCTTACTATAATGAAGGAAGATCAGACAAGTTCGAGACAGGTAAATAGCCTTACAAAAAAAATATTCTTTTTAGAAATGCACAGAAAACATATTTATACATTTAAATAAGACATTTGAAACATTTTTTTTCTTTATCATATTCAGTTGATGTTCTATAGAGTAATGCTAGTTTTATAACAATTTTACAGGATCAACCACAAGAGATTATTGACCTTAGTGAGTATATACTTGCAGAATAACTTAAAGAGAATCTTATTTTGTCTTTTAAATAAAGTGGTATGTGGTTACAATGATTTTAACTTAACTCTTTGTAAAACAGTATAAGGAGATGTGATAGTAAACAAGGGTCTGCTGGAAGCAAGGTTTAGCTGGTAGCAAGCCAGGGTGTCCAACTGACATTTCCAGCTTAACATCATTATGTTTTACATGTTTGGTATGTTCCTTCAGAGTTGAAGATAATTTACTTCCTAGTCCAAACCTCCCGCAGGTTGACAGGGGATGGGAGCAGGCAGGGTTTGAACTCTGGACTATCAAGAAGTCTGAACGACAGTCCAGCATGCAAACCGCATGACTAGGCAGCCATACTAGTATTAACCTCTTCTATAATTGTGACCACTTATTTCTATAGCCTATATCAGGGGTCTCAAACATGTGGCCCGCATGCCACATGCGGCCCGCATGCCACATGCGGCCCGCATGCCACATGCGGCCCGCGAAACAATTTTGTGTGGCCCATGGCCAGGTCTGCGAATTAAAAAAAAATAGATAAAATTTACAATGAGCACATATAAGCCGTAGAATGATTTACAACTGCACAAATCAGTAAATGAGGTGTATGCCCACTGCAAGCAAAGATTCTGTGAAGGCGACCTTTGTTGTTAGCAAGATGATAGCAAAGGCATCACGACCATTCACTGAAGGCCATTTTGTAAAAGAGTGTATGCTACAGGCATGTGAAATTATCTGCCCCGAGAAAAAGAAACTCTTGGAAGGCACAAGTTTGCCTGCGAACACAATTTCAAGCAGGATCACCGAGTCAACGACAAATGTTCAGAAGCAACTGATTGCCGCTGCAAAAGACTGTAGCATATTCCATTGCACTGGATGAGTCTACTGGTGTAACAGACACCGCATACTGTGCCGTATTCATTCGTGGGGTCAACAAAAAATTTGAACATTGTTGAAGAGCTATTGGACTTACTAGCCATGAAAGGAACGAAGACTGGACGCGACGTGTTTAAAAAACTGGAAGCTTGTAGTGTGGGCTACCGTGGAAAAAACTTGTTTCAGTGGCTACGGACGGTGCACCAGCAATGTGTTCAGAGAAGGTTGGTGTTGTTGGATTAATGATAGAGAAGCGGTATCAGCTCAGCTTGGTGGGACCTTTTGCAGCCATACACTGCACCAAGAAGCACTCTGTGGCAAAAGCAAACAAATGAAGAACGTGATGGATGTTGTTGTGAAGACAGTGAACTTCATATGAGCACAGGGTCTCAACCACAGACTGTTTGTGTCATTTATAGCTGATTTAGAAATGGAATACAGAGAGTTGCTTTATAAAAAAGGAAGTCAGATTGTTGAGTCCTGGGAAAGTGCTGCAGAGATTTTTTGAACTGAGAAGGGAAATAACATTGTTCATGGCAATGAAAGACGGAGACAGTGACCCAATTGTTTTGTCGGATCTTGCTTTTCTTACTGACATCACGCAACATCTCAATGCACTCAATTCACAACTACAGGGCACAAAACAGCTGATTACCGTGATGTTTGACCACATCAAATCATTCAGATACAAGTTGAATTTGTGGGCCACTCATCTGGCAGATGGCGGGTTTGTCTTTTCTACAGAGCATTACGGTTGAACCACAGTGCTTAAAAGACTACGTAGACATCCTCTCCAGACTACTGGAAGATTTTGAACACCGCTTTCAGCAATTCACTTCTCTTGAACCACAGTTTTTCCTTGTTGCCACTCCGTTCGCAGTGGAAATGAAAAACGTTCCAGAGGAAGTCCAGATGGAACTACTGGACCTGCAGTGTGACACTGTTCTGAAGCAAAAATACGCTGATGCTAATGTTCCAGATTTCTACCAGTTTCTTCCCAGAGAGAAGTTTCCAAACTTATTCTGCGCAGCAATGTTTGGGAGTACGTACGTTTGCGAACCGTTTTTTCCAGAATGAAGATCAAAACAGCCTTATGATCAAGACTGACTGATAAGCATCTGAGAGCAACCTTGTGGCTTGCCACTACACGCGACTTCAGGCCTAACGTCAATGGTCTGCCAAACGCTCTCAGCTGAGTGGACAGAAACATGAGTGACGAGCCATCTGCAGTAGGCCTAGTAATTTTAGTTCTTTTTTGGGGGGGGGGGGGGGGGGGGGGGGGGAAACTACAGTTTTTGCTTTTTAATTAGTGACAGAGACAACATCAACTTATGTTGGTAAACTAAACTGCCTGTGCATGTAATAAACTACACTAAATGTAATTAATAATTATCAAAACTTTATTTTAGCATTTAACTGCAGTGACAGTAGTGTTCGTAAAATTTAATGAAAAAATATCTCTTTTTGTGGTGCGGCTCACTGAATGGTTGTTACTTTCCACTTTGGCCCACATGCTGAAATGTGTTTGAGACCACTGGCCAACCGTATATGCTATATCTCTTAAGGATGAAATACATTTACTTTTCTTTAACCAATAGAACAGTTTGACAGGAAGCTTATTCCCCACAATCATCCAACACACATGTTGACACTGACATTTGTTTTAAAGTCAGTTCTGATTCTAGAAACTAAATACAGCCCTGACCTACTTAATCTATTTGTTTACACTAAACACTTTTTTTATTTCCAGAATCCATGAGTTCAACTGCAGCAATTACAACGTTCATTCAATCTTTATGTTCTAATGCAACTCTTGAAGAGCAAGCTGGATCTGATTTAATCTATAGCTTACCAAAAGATCACAGCTTGATTGTACCAATAGATGAGTTTTTCAAAAGATTAGATCAATCTGTTAATCAACTAAATATTGGTAGTTATGGATTGTCTGACACTTCACTGGAAGAGGTATGGTGTATTTTGATAGTGTTTTATGAGTAATGTGTAAATATGAATAAATACAAGTTTCATGATGAGAATGCAGAATGATCTAATTAGTAGACATATTATTCATAAGCAGCATTACAGTACAGCACTACAGTAATTACAGGAACTAGGAACTACTTGCAAATGTGATAAAATATGATGTTTATTTACATGACATATATCCTACTTTTATGATGACATTAGATGAATATAATATCTTTCTATATTCCATTTATAATGTGTTCATATAACTAAGTCCACTACTTGGCTTCACTTAAACTTGTCTCATTAATACAACTACTTGCTTTAACTTTTCAATTTCAACTTATTACAATAAAACTAACAACTTCAACTTGTTTCTCCAACTAACAATTTCTACTGAACCAACTTATTTGACTAACATATCCACTGACTTTTCAACTAACCAAACTTGACTTACTTCTTCAGCTGACCTCAACTTATCCAACTAACAACTTTAGCTAAAACTCTTGATCTCTCATACGACATTACTTCCACTCATACCTAACTCATGTTCACTATTAACATTTTCAAGCTCTGTATTTACTTAATTCACTAAAATACAATATGGTGCACAATTAGTTAACTATTTTGTCTGTGAACAATGCTAGCATCATTAACTCATGACTAATGTTTTCATATTTAAAGATATTTCTTAAGCTGACCAAGTCTGCTGATCAAGATTTGAGCAATATTACTCAAGCCACTAAAACAAAAGTCCCAAATCAACAATTTAGCAGAGTTGACTTTGATGATGGACAATCAAGAACAGGTTTGTTAATAAAATTTAACCGAAATAGTGGTAAAGAACTGGCTAGAGTTTGAAATATAATCTCTGATAGTGAAAGTATTTTTATAGAATGATTTTGTCATATAAACTTCTTTCTTCATTTGTTGATTCTTCTTAATTTAATATAATTCTTCCAACAAAACAGTAAATTACTTAAGCTAGTATAAATGTGTGCTTGTATATAAATGACACTTCTTTGTTAAACGCCAAACCAGACATTATTATGCTTGCTATTTCAGGCTCTCTTGATCCTTTATTTGATATAAACTACAGAAGAACTGGTATGAAATTAAAGTTGGTTCATATTGAAGCCTTGATCCTGAAGCGTCTTCATCATTATCGTCGCAATTGGAGAATGCTTGTATCTTCTATATTTTTGCCAATGAGTTTTGTCTTGCTTTCTTTGATATTCAACTCAGTTAGACCAGATGACCTAGACCCCAAGCCACTGCTATTGGACCCTTCAATTTATGGCTCTGGAATAAATTCATTTTACCAGTATGGTTCTATTTTCTTGTTTTATTTAGCTGTATTCATATTTCTTCTATTACATATTAATAAATATATCTAATAAATAAAATACAAACCAATGACTCACATCTAATAACAGAATCTATTTTACTTCTTTTTAATGGATAGAGATGCAGTGAAAAGTGATATGACTAATAAATTAGTACATGAACTAGTGGATAATAACATTGGGTATGGTGCTGCTTGTATGAAAGATTGGCAGCAGAAATATTTCAAGTAGGTTTCTGTATTTCTCATCTTTTGCACTAAACATTTAGTTTTTACAGTTTCTATTGCTTGCAATACATAGCTCAGTTTTGTTGATATTTTATTCTACCGTAGAATGATGTATTGAACATGTGATGTTGGCTTCACTGCACAACTCTGACAAAATATGTTGGTCAGTGATGGGGAAAATTGTAAATTCAGCAGATGTTGCAACTGAGTACCATTTAACATTAGCATAAATATTTTTCGACTGAAACAACTGCAGATCTTGTGATGTGTGACCTTGCAGTTTACTTCTCACGCAGTACACATAAAAAGAGTTCAGGATTATGTTTATAAAAGTGATAGAAAAACTACTGCATAATAAAGATTCAGCTCTGATGAGATGCTTAGGCTTCTCTTGATTGACAAAATATTTTCTAGCATCAGTCATAAATCCCATTTCAAATATTTTTATTTGGAGATTTTCCTTTTGGAAGGTGCCACTATGAACATACTTTAAAGAACAACTCATGCACTGGCTTGTCTTAGCTGGCATATAGGAGAAACCTGGCAGTAAATGGTCTCCATAAGTGACAGCTGCAGATCTCTTACAAAAAGCATGTGAAACACACTTCAGGTGCAAAGGATAGCTAATGTCTACAACAGCCTCAACAGGTTTAGTCTGTTGCATGAGAGTGGTAAAGTTTCCATAAGAAGTGGCAAACTATACAGATCACAGCTAGGACTGTGCAGCCAAATGAAATACTGTGCTCCTCTTTAATCTTTTAACTTGAAGACAAGCCTTCTATCTTTTAACTTGAAGACAAGCCTTCTATAGGCATGGGAGTGAGAATATTTTATACATTATTGTTGATTAGTATCGTAAACTAGTCTGTAAAGACCTTTTTTTAAAATGCAATGGCCAATATTGTTTACTGGACTTCCAGTCTTTCAAAGTGGCCTGTTCAGCAGCTTCATTGGCACATACACCATCACATTTAAAATTGTTGAAAAATGTTTCCTCCCAAAATAAAAAAGTGAAGGTAGAGAAAAAAATTTTGAAACAGTTTCTTAAAATATGTCTAATAGATGTAGCAGTTGACTGTTACCAAGAGACTGTATAGTCATTAATTGCACAACAGAGGGCTATAAAATGTATGAACAGAATCTATCCAATGTATATAATGTTTGAAATAAAAATAAATGCGTCACTATTATTTAAACTTTTCTCAGAACTGACAAGTGTGTGTCCAAGTCTCCATGGTACAATAACTCACTGCCAATGTATAAAGTGGAATGTGTAGACAGTCTTCAATCCTTCACATCACAGTCAACAAATCATTTGATTCCAGAAAAACATGTCCAGGCCGACAATTTCATTCAGAATCTTAATGATTGGAGCATTCCTTCTTTTTTAATCAACACATTTGAAATGTACAAACAAAACAGGTATTATCAAATAGTAGTTTCTATCATCTACAGACACTCTTTATCACATGTTATCCAATTGTTATTCTAGTTGTTCAGATTTATTACAGATTTAAACTATACTTAGACATTGATTCCCTTCATGTAACCCATTTCTTGTTTGAATGGTACTCACAAATAAAGTGTTAAAATTATATGATGGCAAGGGGGGAACATTCAGTAATTGGTACATTTAGTTTGCCAACCCAAAAGTAGTGGAATGTAATAGATAAAAAAACCTACTTTATAGATGTACATGCTATTAGTGTCTGTCTTGCATACTTTATAGGCATACATGCCATTAGTGTCTGCCAAGCTAAGAGATTTTTGTTGTATCTTCTGGAGAAAAAGATTATAAATGGAGATTTAATTAATATGTACATCTAGCTATATTGGGTTAACTTCTTTGAGACTATGATTGTAGTTGGTCTCAGTTTTTACATTACACCCTTGTAGATATTTGAGTATCAATACTCAAGCTTTCTTTGTTCTACAATATGTTCAAGTCAAAAGTTTATACAAATTTGTAGTTGCCATTTTTATAAGAACATTGTTACCTATTTGAATGATGCTCTGTAATGTTTACTGTACAGGTTTGGTGGCTGGTCATTTGAAAGTTTGGACAAGAATGATTCATTAGACACTTTTGTCTGGTTCAATACAAAAGGTTATCACTCAATGCCATCTTATTACAATGCTCTCACCAACACAATCCTAAGAGCTCAACTTCCTGATGGCAGAAACTCTTCTGAATATGGTAGGCACACTTTTATAGATAATTAACTATCTATCTATCCTTTATATTACAAACATCTATAATATTTTCTACCTTAAATACATAAATATTGATTGATTTAATGATTCTTAGCCTTGCTTAACTTTTTTTTTTACCTTAATCATAAATTTTATACATAAAGTCTGTTCAATTTAATTGTCTAATAAAGATTGCTTAAGAACAATCCTATAATAATGATGGCCATGTATTCTTTTTCAAAGATAAAGGGTGAGTGCAATGTTTCACATGACTGCATGAACCAGTTGTGATATACATATTTTGTCACATCTAATTCAGATAAAGCCAGTGTCTGCCAGGGAACTATTTAAGAATAATCCAATGCTAACAAAAACCTCATTTTCACTTGGTTTCTTCCCAAATACAACAATTTATATTGAATTGTTTTCTCAACATTTAACCTTCAATTAAATATTATTTGCTTTCACATTTTCTTCTTTCCTTTGTTTTTCTACTGATCTTCATTGTTTCTTTCCTTTGTTTTTCTACTGATCATCATTGTTTCTTTCCTTTGTTTTTCTACTGATCTTCATTGTTTCTTTCCTTTGTTTTTCTACTAATCTTTATTGGGTTTTTAAAATTTCTTTTGCTTTTTCTTTCGCCAGGAATCACAGCAGTGAATCATCCAATAAGATTATCCGGAATTCAGTTAAACTTTAAGTCTTTGTAAGTTGCTTAATATAAAGCATGTTTAAATCTGATTCAACTTTCTTTAAAACTCATTTAGGCCAAATTGAAATTCTTTTTTTTTCCTTAAGCAATACAAATTGATATATTCCTGTTCTTTTTTCCTTTTCAACAAAATGTTTACTAATGATCTTTTAGTTATTTAAAGGCTTCATGTTAGCATATAGCTTTTTGCCCAGTTATCTAGTATTTCTTGGCCTTCCTTTGACCATGAATGGTTTTGTTGAACCATCTCAGACCTGGTTCCTGGCAATCAAGACAGCAAATCAACTTAAATTTAACTGTCATACATGACCATAACAAATGAAAGGAAGCACAGCCTATCAAATCAAGACTTTTCCAAAGTTTTAAAATCTACCTTTAACTTTTGTTTCAACCACAGGATCACGTATACAACAGATTTAGAAGTGTCTCTTCTTATGCTGGTGGCTTTTACCTTTGTTCCTTGTGGCTGTGTTCTTTTTGTTGTCACTGAAAAAACTATGAAGGAAAGACAACTTCAGAGTATCAGCGGCATAACTAGCATTACTTATTGGACAGTTACCTTTATTTGGGATATGGTTAGTGTCACTATAAGTTGATAATTAAAATAATGATTTATGGAGTCAATTGTTGTGATACTAACATTTATTACAGGATACACCAGCTAGTACTTTTATATATATGTATATATTCCTGTTGTTGTTATTTTGTGACTTTTTAGTTCATGTACTGCTGTACAATTTGTTTGGGAGTTATTTGGATTGTGCTCATAAAGCCAGATTCTTTTTATTTGAAAGACAATTTAGCTGCATTTTCTGTGGCCATTCTGCTTTATGGGTAAGTTATAGTTTGTTAAGATAGTTACATTGTTAATGCCCTTTTTTATCTTAACAAAAATATTGATAGCCTATAATGTTTTGTGATTTCTTTTCTTTTTTTAAATTTGGTAATTTCTACACTTGAGGGGAAAAAAATGAGTAAATCTGAGAAAGTTCCTTGTTAAACAATAGGTTCTTAGTTAATTGGGAAGTAATTGTACACAGAGTAATTGTACACAAAGTATTACATATTGGATATTCCATGTCATGAGTTACTTACAGTATATAGACATCCAAAGTTAAACTAAGGAATTCTAAAGGTTAAAGGACTAAAATTGTCCAAAAGTATTAAATTTCTAGCATTTTTAGTTCTTTATGTGCGGCAAGATTTCTTTTAATAGCTATCAACATGTTTTGCTAAATGTCCTTTGCATTAGGCCTGGCTTTAAAATAGACCCAATGCATGAACCCATGAGTAGGAAATATCCAGAAAAATCATTATTCCTGACAAAATAGTGAGGACTTCTTTGCTTTAACTTTATTGCCATCTATTGTGGTCAGTACTGGGCTCTTTTACTAACCATGTTATTATAAAGTTAGGGCTAATTTTTTCTTCTATTACTATACCCAGTTAATGAAAAACACTCTTATAGCAGAAGAAATTACCTTACCTAACTCAAAAAATATAGAATCAACATTTTGTAAAATTAATACCACCTCAGCAGCATTTACAGACCACCAAATTCTAGTTTAGAATACATGCAGGAACTATGTAATCAGATTACTACACTTAAAGAGACAAATAAAAATGCAGTTTTTTGGATTATGGGTGATTTTAACCTACCTGGTATAAATTGGAAAACACTAACCATAGATAAATACCAGGACATAAATGAGCTTTTTATAGAAACTTTACACAACCTAAGTTTAGATCAAATCATTAAAAAGCCAACTAGATTAAACAACACATTAGATCTCTTCTTAACCAACAGACCTGGATTAGTAGTTGATTATGATATTATCCCTGGTCTATCAGACCATGAGATCATAAAAATACACAGTCAGATAAAAGCAGTAGCTAATTCAAAACCCAAAAAAAAATCTTACTCTGGAATAAATGTAACCTAACACAACTACACCAAGTTGCATTAAACTTTCAACAAACATTCTTATTAGAAAAAGACATTAACCAACCAGTCGATGACCTCTGGAATTTCATTAAAAGCCATCTTAAAAGCATTATAGAAAATCATATACCAACTAAATACACATCAAACAAAATAAATAAATGCTGGTTTAATAATAGACTAAAGAAGCTTTGTAAACAGAAGGAAAACCTATATAGAAAATTTGAAGAAACTAAGGATGAGAGAGTTTACAAAAAGTATATAAAAATTAAACACTTAACCCAAAAAGTAAGCAGACAGCTGCAGAGTGAATACATAAACAATGTAATATCTAAAGATAACAACAAAAAGCTATGGTCATACATTAAGTCTAAGAAAATGGAAACAACAGGCATAGCGCCATTAAAAGATGAACATAACATAAGACATAATGATAATGAAACTAAAGCAAACATCCTAAACAAATACTTTGCATCAGCATTCTCAGCCCCAGGAGACAAAGACATATTACTGAATTTGAACCAAGTAGACAACATAGAAGATATAATAGTACAAGAAAATGGAATTCAAAAACTATTAGCCAACACCAAACCAAATAAAGCTTATGGACCTGATGGTATTCCAGCTAGATTACCAGGGCAGAGTACCAAAGGACTGGAAAGATGCTAATGTCACCCCCCTATTTATAAAAGGAGAAAAATCTGACCCAGGAAACTACAGACCAGTATCACTTACCAGCATCACATGTAAAATCCTAGAACACACAATATGTAGCAACATCATAAACCACTTAGACAAACATAATGTCCTCACACCATACCAACATGGCTTTAGGAAATATAGATCATGTGAAACACAACTAATAGGACTAATTGATGATTTTTCTAAAGGTTTAGATAATAGTGAACAAATAGATGCTATCTTACTATATTTTTCTAAGGCTTTTTACAAAGTTCACCACCATAGTTTGCTTAAAAAATTAAAATATTTTGGCATTAATGGACCACTGCATCAGTGGATTAAAGATTTTCTGATAGGGAGAGAACAAACTGTAATAATAAATGGCTCTAAATCAACACCAATAACAGTAAACTCAGGTGTACCTCAAGGAACAGTCTTGGGTCCACTACTATTTTTAATTTACATAAATGATTTACCAAATTGCATTAGTTCAGGAACAAAAGTCAGATTATTTGCAGACGATTGCATAATATATAGAACAATAAAAACAACACAAGACACAGATATTTTACAAAGAGAATTAGATGAATTACAGGAATGGGAATCAAATTGGAGCATGTCTTTCCACCCAGAAAAATGTCAGTTGTTAAGAGTAACAAAAAAACTAAAACAAATTAATTCCACTTAGAACAGTTGTCCAATCAAACAAGACTTAAAAGTAAAGTAGCAATTATACATAAAACACTGAACCATAATCTTCAAATACAAAAACAAAATTTAATAAAATACTCTGAAAGACATAAAGATAAAGGCACATTCCTCATCCCATATGCTAGGACTAATTTGTACAAATACTCCTTCTTCCCTAGTGCTATTAGAGCATGGAATGGGTTGCCTGAGCTAGCCAGGAAAACCAGTGACTTGGCAGAATTTAAGTCATTGGTTAATATGCATGACTAAATGCATGACGCGTAGGACTTGAACTGTGAACTAAGTGCATCCACTTGGTAGATCTTCCTGTCATCAATCAACTAGACTAGACTTAGAAAAAAGCTTGCCAGTGAATGTCTAGACAATGAGCCTGCACAAC